>OY728150.1:718610989-719810989 GCA_963277665.1 Viscum album
CATCTGTGAACACACACACAAATATATATGAACATGTGCATCACTGTGTGAGAACTCTTATACATAAGTTAAAATAACTTTTAAGTCGAATCCTTCATTTTTCATTATTTCGTTAATTGAAATTATTAATGCATGAATGAAATATTCATACATGATTATAATTTGGGAAAAAATTATGTAAAATTAATATCATTTTTGAAATTAGAAGGTCAAAATAAGGTTAGGGTGAATTTACAAGAATTTTCTAAAATACTTTATTTTTTTTGTGAATAGTAAAAATACAGTTTGAGTTTTCAGTATGTTTAATGAGTTCTAGACTATGACATAATTATATAATTACTAATTAACAATAATAAACTACCTAAAATATGTTATTTTATTAATATAATGTATTTTTATATATTTTAATCTATTTATAATACTTAAATATTACTTTCCAAAGTCTAAAATGGAAACTTTAACATTAAAAACATTTTTTGTGGAAAATTTACTTATATATTCTAGAAAAAGTAATATAAAATTATTAAAGAATCATGTGGATTAAAATAACATAAAATATTACACAAGTGTCCAAAAACATGGACAAATACCATGGGAAATCCTAGGTATTGTTTTCCATAATCTAGGTTTCCAAGGCCTATATTTGGAAATTAATAAACAAATCCTCCACTTTTTTTATAAATACCCACCCATTTCCCAATTTACAGTCACTAAAAATCCATAATCCCTAAATAAATGGTAGTTTTACCTCCCAAAGAGTCTTAAAAAGTTTTATTTAATCCCCCAAGGTCCTAATCTTCATGTTTTTGGAGCAACTCTTCAAGGTAAGGGAATTATCTTTATTTTCTCTTCGATTCAAGAAACTATTTTTGTATATATCTTCTAAATATCATGGTTAAACTATCATATTACCATTTTTATCTTACCATTACATCCAAAATATGTTTTATCAATGTGACACCCTTATCCCCCCTCATTTTATCAATTTTATTAAACCACATTTTATACCCGTTACGCTGTTGAATTTACTTCTCAGAATTTATCTCTTATCCTCAATAATTTACCTTTTATTTTATTTTTTATGAATATACAAACCTATTTATTATTTAAGGTAATTAAAATATATGTAAAAATGATTTATTTTATCTTGGGGCTATCATACATAGAACTGAAATTCCCTTTCCATGGAATGAAAATGACACTATGATCAAGTTTTTAAACACTTTTGAAACACCGTGATTTTGATATTAAACCCCTCTATTTTATTACACACGAGTTATTTATGAAATGTTTTATTATAATATATATGAAACACATTAAATTAATACATATAAATATTTCTTTCAGATATGGATCCAATACATTGGGTAAATAATTTAATTCTCAGACATGACATCTTTTACGATACCTTGGTGAATAACCTTGCTAATATTTATGACATCTCGGGGACAAACCATGGGGATATGATTCTGAATGCCTCATTTAAATGTTGTAGACACATATACATGTTATGAATCATGTTATTTTTATGATATTACTCATATTACCTTTCTCATTCCATAATGATATTCCTCATGTACTTATTGATATTCCTCAAGATCAAATGTGAATTGTTCCACTTGTTTTCCCTTAATGGGAGTTATGCTCACCCTTTACTTTGATGTATGTACCCATTTTATGAGATGTAGTATATTTACTTAGGATTAATCAAAAAATAATTATTTTATGTGTATTATAAGAATATTTTACATTTTCATGAATTATGTACCTTATTTCCAAGAAGCTAAAGTTTAAAAGACTCCATGTTCATACAATGTAATGAAAAGTTTATATAATAAAAAGAAAGGATGATATATGCATGGTTCAATGGAATTTTAACCATATAACTCCTTTTATCATGTCATTAGTTAGCTATTAATTGTGACTAATCTCCACTATAATCTATTATCCTAGGTTTTCTCTAGTATAAGCAAATGGATTTTCTCTATAGCCCAGAGGCCCTATGGCCCAAAGGATCATGATAGCCAGAAGTCACTATAGTCAAAAATCCCAATTCAATGGCCTATAATCCCATTAAAGATGAATATTATTGCTTATATATTACCTTAGTAAAGTACATACTATAGAATCCTCACTACAATAGTATTACAATACTGCTATAGTACCTGCAATAGTTCGCTCCCACCCAGATTTGAATATGGGTTTGATGAAGGTTTACAAGGTGTCCTTACCACTTAAGTAATCCCCCAACCTCATGGTTATAAATTCTATTAAATTATAAAGGTTATATTCTTCATCTCTATAGTATCATATAATTTTAACAGTTTAATAGATGTTCTCTAATGATGGAAAATTTTGAAATATATCATGGTATACTCATTTTTGATAATTCAAAATATGAGATTGTTTATTTTCAACATATTTAATATAATACATATTTTATTTGTATTCCCCTCTAGGTTATTATGTTTGATATACCCTAATAGTGATAGAGGAGGTGAAATAGGGTATGTAAAACATTTCAAATTTAAACACTTTTTTTCCTTTTCTCCTCACTACACTCTCAAATCTTAACCACTTTGATATAAGGGTAACTTATTTTGATCTTTTGTTATTAATATAATAACTTGACTAAGCTTTTATTGATATAATCAGTGAATAATTTACCCCTTTTCATATTTTGTGTGTTTATAATATAAACAAGGAATCCCAAGTGACAAACTAATTTTTTTACTTGGTCCACAACTATGGACTAATCTAAGGAACATACAATTTATAACATATCAATGCACAAAATCACTTAGAATATAAACTATAAAGAAGATTGTTTTGGGACAAGTCACTCCTATACCAAGCATAAATTTTAGTATTATTCTTTATTATTTACTCTAGTATTATCACCCATTGTTTATATACTAGTAGTTCTAAAACAGTTTAAGGATATTTAGGAATACTATGATAGAAACACTTTCAAACCCTTGTTCAGGGTAGATATACTATTTAAATAGACTCCTTATTCTTCATAGAGAATATATGAAGCAATATAATTAAATAAACTTGTTTGTAAAAATATTAAATGGGTTCCAATATTCCTTTTTTCTTTTCCTTCTTTGTTTCACAAAAACAATACCATCATTGAGATTCAAATGTTCAATATACTCGTCATTACTATCACCTTTCTATAAAAATAATATGGAGATTTATAAACCTATATCATTTAATCCAATATTTTGGTTTATTAATCTTTTATAATATATTCTAGATATTTCTCTAGGTGTCCAACACATTTAAATACAGTATTTAAATCCATTAAATTTGAGTTGAGGCCCTAAAATCTCAACTGATCACTTCCCTGTTTTAATATCTCATTCTTTAGGAAATTAATTGACTATGGAATGATAGTTTTTCCACTGCATAGTCTAATTACTTCATGCATCCACCACATAGTATTATATTCCACAAAAATATATAAAGTTAGCTTAATAAAATATTTTGGTGTGGTATGTCTCGCTTATTTCATTGCCTTTTATTGACCAAATCAAAAAATCTCACTCGCTTAACATCCTAATAACTCACCAATGACCACAAAATGATACCCTCAAAACTCTTTCTAACATAAATATCACTATGGAGTGGTTAATTTACACAATTATGTGATCTTCTATAGTATTATAAAAATTAATTCATTCAAACTAACTAAATCACTCTTTATCCAGATAAAAATATCTTTCTGGGATGTAAACATCTTATATTAAATATTAATGTTGCTATCATATGGTGTGGGGATTCATAGTTAGATGATTTACTTCACATGAACCATACATAGACTGAGGTTTAACTTTATACAAGGTTTGAGTTACCATGATATAATCACCTCCATATCATGGCACCAAATTCTATGGAATTTTTTACTTCTCTTACCTTGAAAAAGTCCTGAAAATCCATCTATACCTTGATGAAAATCAAGGGATTGTTATTAACCTTATGAAAAGACCCTCATATATAACCTTTATGGTTTACCCCCACTTCACTATGGTGTAGGAGACTCAATAAGTATTTATATATACCAACCTAACATTTACACAACATGTTTCTTCGTTGAATCACCATTACATAAACTAGATTTTAGTCTTATCTGAATACCCTCATGAAACCCTTATAGCATAGACCACTACTCTACAACTTAGGAATCATTTATATACCATTACATATCATCAATATATATAGGGATATATTTACATTGGTCTTCCATGCTACCTGGTTACCTTTACAAAACCTCTATTATGGAATCACCAATATCACTATAGCGTCATGAAACCTTCCATATGGTGTAGCCTTGGGAACTATGGCATGGAAAATTCTATCAATAAAATTAAATTCCATAACTTTTGGTTCTATGGAATTGTTTCTATCCTCTAAATATATTCTATTTAGAATAATTTAACCCTCTTCATAATCCATACATTTTTAAATAACCCAATCACTACATATTTTCAATAAAGAACCTTGGTTCATTATATAATTATATTTTCAACAAATCCAACACCAACTCATAAGGTTCTAATAATCTTCGCCTTCAGATTTTATTGAAAATATAATTACCTTCCTTGATTGATATTATTAAGAATATAATAATATTTCTCTACATCATTTTGAATTAAAATCTGAAGTAGTGACTTCATACAATTTTATCCACAAATTTTCTCCTCCTCAAAGAATGAATTAAATGGAAATAGATTCCAACTTTATCAAAGTTTACATTTCCTCTTTGTTCTCCATATTTGGAAATGATGTACATTCTCTACTACATTGATAGAATAGGAGGGCTTATTCAGTGTGCCAACTAATATCAATTGTAAAACCTTTTTATTGGATTTTCCAATTTTAAAAACTTCATTAAAGCCGACTTCTATAATCGCTTTATAATCATAAATTCATCTGGTGATTAAATTTTCCAATTACTATTTTACATTTCAATATGTCCTCTACGTCTATTGATCATAGGATTGGTATAGAAAAAAAGTCTAAGTTGACCTCTATAAATAAATCCATGTTACTTATTGATACCAATAAAACCAAAATAGATTTAACTTTAAACTTTATCGACAAATACATAATATGTGATCTAATAAAATGTTTAAAAAATCCATTAATAAAAAAAATCATAATGTGTAGGAGACTTATCTCTTTAATAATTAATTAATACTATTTTTAAATATAATTTTTTTAATAATAATTTACTTCTAGGTCTTACAAATGTTCATCGGTTCATTCATTCAATGATAAGTATAATCAACCATTGAAAATTCATAATCAAATCCCATTGATCTATAACATAAGATCTTAACTAAATTATTGAGATATTTTACATCATGGAGATATCACTTGATGAGCATAAAATTTCTTGAATAGTATCTTTTAGTATCCTAAAAAACCAAATTAGCTGATACCAATTATTAGAAAACATAAATGAATATACATGATGTTTATTCATGTAGTTTCTTCAATATATAATATCTACTCATATTTTCATTGTCCAGATTCTACTAAATTTAATATCCTAATAACAATTAATATATACTATATTTTTTATGATACCAGTTATTTTATAATGTATATATTCGGTAGTGTTTTCTTCTATCATTTAGGTTCTTTCCCATGTAGGTTTTAGTGTGTAAATTATCCACATTATAAAAATTTATTTTTAGTACCAATAATGACATGAAACACTTAAAACACCAATTGTTTCATAATTTTTTTTCTTTAATATATTTTATTTCCCATTTATTTGATGTTATTTTTTATCACACATACCCCGTAGATTTTTTCTTCTCTTAATTTTTTAACCTATTTAATAAATTTTTAATTATTTAAAGTGTATAGGGAGAGGGGTTCCTCATATTTCATCAAGTTTATTAACATGTCTATTCATGATAAAATGAACCTTTATCTTATATATTTAATTTTTATTTTTTGATTTTATATAAATGAATTCTATAACTTTTTCAACAATTTATTAATATTATATATCATTTGTAGATATTTTATTCATCCATTGTATAGTGGATATTATTTATGTGAAACCAATAATAAAAATTTCTTCTTGGATGATAGAATAATTTTTCTTCCTTGTCTTGTGTTTTTTGTATTTATTGAATAAATTCCTTAGGTGAAAGTTTCTTCTTGAATTCTAACATTAGTTGATCATTATTTTTACTTAATTCTCCATTTAATGACACTTTCACTAGACTTCAACTCTTACCATAGTGATACTTTCATGAGAATACTAAGGTATGCCTCTTTCTTGATATCTATGAGTTCCATATCTACATTATCCTTTCTTGTTAGATACTTCATTAGGTATTCTTCCATTTTCCTAATAGTTGGAGTAAATTATTTTCTACCCCCCATTATTGTTTTTTTTCAATCAAGATATTGTGAGTAAGATTAATTTGATACTTATTCAAACCTTCATTAATATCCATTACATTATCTCAAAATAGTAAAAATTGTATCCATTTTAACATGGTTCTTTATAGGATAGAATCTCTACTTTTATTTCATAAGATTAGAGGTTATCATTACTGATTATTTTACCTTCTATGCATCCTTCAAATTTAGATGAATTTCCATGTGACCTAGGTTACAAAAAGTGAAACATCTACTATAATAATCATACCTCATTTGGAATTATCATTATTGTAGTTTTATTACATATTTTAGAATTTTTTTATGAATTGAATACTCACAATCGGCTTATGTCTTCCAAAAATATTAGTATGTATGAGATAATTTTTTTTATATCATTTATTATTGGTTTTGTATATATTTATTATTTTCATCTATATTATAGATCTATATTTATCTTTTGGTATCTATATTTTTGATCTACAATTCTTATTTATAAGTATATTGTGGTTTACATAGAAGGGGTTTTCTTCCTTTTATTTAAGGTTGTCATATTTTACGTATTTCCCTTGATTTCCCCATCTTTATTACTCAAATTTTGTTTATTTCTTTTATACATGAAGTAGAATCCATTATAGATTATCTTATTTCCTTAAGTTGTGTTATGAGTGAAATTATTCTATCCTTTAATTAATTCCTCAGGGATATTTTTTTAAAGATATCTTGGGAAAACTATTTTAGAATTTCGCTTTGTTCCTTCATCTTAGCTCCCATTTTTATCATTTCAAACATCCTTAAAACCACTTATTTTTAGCCTCTTGTTTTTAAAGGAAGAATTATTTACATAGGTAAGAAACACTTCTTTCATGAATTCCCTTTGGTCCATATCTTCTTGGAGGGATTGAATCTCTTATTACTGGATATATGTGCACTCCCTAGTTTAGAAACATGGTGTTTCTACCAGTTCTTCAATAAAGTTACATATCCTTTTTGACTCTATACATGTTTCCTCTAAACCAAGGTTAGAATAAGAATTAATAATATATATAAAAGTAGTCACATCAGTTAGAGAGTTCATCATCTCAGTGGACTTCTTATTCCTATTGCCTATCAACATTAGGAAAATTGTATCTAGATTTTATTTTCCCAATGATTCTTAAATAACCTTCCAAAAATACTTTTAAAATTTATCATGAGAAATATTCTTATATAAATATTCTCCATGATAAATCTTTAATGAATTTTTAATTGAGGCATAAAGTTCCAAGTTTCTTTGATCTGTTTTAAAGGAAACTCTATATCGGATCCATAAAAAATCCATTATAAAATATATTCACAAGTAAATATAAGAATGTATTCAATATATTTCATGGACTCATTTTTTAACCATTTAAATTATTTTCATCAATAAATAGATCTTTCACTAAATATTTCATAAAATAAAAAGTGGAGATCATGTTAGAGATAAAATAAATCCAATAAAAAAGTAACCAATGCTCTCATATAAATTATAGGTCCCTGAAAAAGATTAAGTAAGATATAACCTAACGGGGGAGGGGTGTGTGAATTAGGTTATGTAAACTATTTCCAATTTTAAACCTTTTTCCCTTTCTTCTCACTACAGTAAAAAATATTGACTTGTTAAATATAAAGGTTACTTTTTTTCTCTTTTATTTTTGAACCAATAATTTGACCATCCTTTACCTGATATAATAAATAGTTACTTTACCAATTTTTCAAAAAAATTTATGAATAATATAAATAATAAATGACATGTGACATAATATTTTTTATTGGTTCACGACTCTGAGACAGTTTAAGGAGAATACGATTGATAATGTGTTGATGCAGTGAATCACCAAAGATAATTTCTCTAAAAACAATTATTTAGAGAAAAAATAACTCATATCCTAAGGATTACTACCTTTATTATAATTTACTCTATTCTATAAGAATATTAACCATAGATTATATAATTTTAGGTTTACCATTTTTAAGTACATATAATTCCACCATGATCAACAACACTTGTATCCTATTGTTTTGGGTAGATGCACTGTTGACCTCTACTAATGATTCATCATATATAATTTTTGAACTCCAATACTTGTAGTAACTATTTATTATTTGGATATATATTTAATTATTTCCAATATTCCATCCCCTTCTCTTTATTTATTGAAAAATAGTAATAATATCTCTAAGATTTAGATTTTCAATATATTTTCTATATCAATTGTTATTTCCTGATATAAAAAAAGGGCTTATCAGCACTAATCTTGAATCACAATGTTTTGGGTTCAATATATCATTCACAAATTATACCAGATGTAAACGACATGAACACATGAAATTTTTCAAATAATATTGACAAAGAGGGTTTCCATAATCAAGAGAATCTATTTTCCCATTATATTTATAATTAATTTAAATATCATAAGAAAGAAGAACTCAGTCATGATATCATTCTATGATTATAATTTTTATCATCTACAGACTGTATTGATAAATTATTATTTTTTTTGCAGGATCCAAGTGTAGAATCCCTCCAGTGGTGATCCGGATATGATCTTATGATCTATGAAAAATATTGATGGATTATCAGGTGTTATCACAACAAATTAATTATTTTTTAGTGTTTATCTTGACCATTGTGATGATTCCTTCATTCCTGAAGAATCACCCTTATAATATTGTTCTTGAGATGATCTAGGAGGAAGGGGAATCACTAAAGTGTTCTTTGGTCTTAGAAGAGAGGTAAATATTTCTTTGTACACTTGAATTCTCAATTTTGATCAATCACTATGAAACAGACTTAATCATCTATTTATATAGATAGGGTTAGGGTTAAAATATTATTTAATTACTCAATGAACCATAAATAAGATAATAAAACTTAAGTAAACCACTTCTATATAAAAATAAAAATATTATTATTTTCTACAGGGATGGGCTAACTAACACAACAAATATTTTAACATATTTTAAATTAGTATATATCTCTAGGAACAATCTTGGTCCACTAGTACTCCTAAACATTTATAGATATATATTATATATCAATGTAATAATAAATTACCTTATGAGTTAATATTTATTTAATTTATGTGATCAATAAATCATAAATACAATTATTCCTTATACTTGATAATAATATTAAATTAAATAATTTAATTCAAATATATTTTAATTGAGATCAACAGAAACACTTTGTGTGTGGCCCTCTTGGATTATTTCTCTTTAGAATTAGACATGATTACCTAAAGTTCAATATTACTATAGAGAAATAGGTCAAGGAAACCAAGGGAAATAAGTTAATGTCTCAACTTCAGGATGAGCCAGTAAGGGGGACAATGTGCTAGGGTTCATCCCCTCTTTACCCCTAAATCATATCAGTTTGATGTGGTGACACTTCTGGTGCTCGGTGAGTTCTGGTGGTGAATCAGTGGTTGTGGTGGTGCTTCATGGACTCGATCGTCTCACCATTTTTATTGTTGTTGGCCTATCTCCACCCAATTCCTTAATTTCTAGAAAGATACTCCCATGGCAGCACAATGCTAGTCCGCAATCGAGATTCCAGATCCCACAACCTAAGGTCTCCACCTTGACTATAGTGTGTGATGTTGGTGCATCGCTGTGGTCTTCGAGTGCATAACTGATGGTGGCGAGGGGATTTGAGCAATGAGTCTTCAATTTGGAGTACTGGTGATACTAATTTATTTTCTATTTTTTCATTCGATTTGGTTTTGGTTACATTGGATCGTGTTGAGTCTACTTGATAGTGTTAGTTCCCCCTTTTGTTGAATTCATGATTTGGTGTTGATTTACGGGTTCTTTGGCTTCCGTCAGAAGTGTTGTATGAGGATTTTCTGGATTTCCTCTAGCTGTAAAAGCCAAAGTTTTGATGCTGAAATCTCTACTTGATTCTCAATTGGTACATGTTGTTTGTTTGGGTATTTTGGAGGGAAGGAGGTCTCTTCGTCTAGAGGAGGTTTGATGATGGGAGTTGGAATTCTGTGTATGGGATATGGTTTTGATGCAGTGGGTTTGATTTTGGGAGTTATATTTTGTGCGTGGGAAATTTTTTGGATGGGAGTGGTCTTGTTCTATATAATTCTGTTATTGGTTCCTTGGAATTATATTTTAGAAGTTTTATCAGTACTTTTTACAAAGACTAGCTCTAGAAGAGGACTAGAGCATGATCTTTTGCCATGCATGACTATCCAAACATAGAAGTTTGAGAGGGTATGGCTTTTTCATTAGTACGAGGCCCATAAATTTTCTACAGGGGACATCTTTGTGAATATTCATGCATTGGTGGAGGATCACTATACTGATGATTATGCTGTGGAGGGCTGGGAATTGTCCCCTTATTTTATTGATGTTTTTATGTCCATGAAGTCTTGTGATTTTCCCCCTTTCTCCCTTAAAAGGTGGTTTATCTAAAATTTAATAAAAAAATTGGGCCTTCATGCCATTCAGTCAGCCATTCTCAAATTCAACAATTAAATATGTATGCATTCTGTTTAATATAATTCATTTTTTACAATATCTCATAAACTAGGTTTCACATCCATTGCATCAACCTATACGATTGATATGTCTTTCTTTTCTTATCTAAAATAAACTCATCATTACACCATATTAATGGAATTTAATGTAAAATTTTCATTTCAATCAAAGGTATTAGATATCAAAATCCATTAATATGGAAGGAAAAAATAAATCCTTGAATTACTCTTTAATAATATGTCCTTCACGATAGACCCTACATACCCTACATCTTGCAAATATATGGAATCACTGTTTTGGTCAGCACATAAAATTATGTGAGTCATGATATGAATAAATAATAATCTTAAAGCATATGGAAAACTACACACACTTGTAGATAGGAATATACATTAACATTGATCATGTATAATTTCTACTGGTGGTTCGGTTATCAAAATATCTCATATTACATATTTCCAAGTGAGAACATTATAAGATGCAGTCTCATATGCTTATGAGAAATCACAACAAATAAAATACATACTATGTTACCTATCAGAGAATGGTATATAATTTTAGTTCTAGGTTTAATAATACCATCATGAAATTTAATGGTTATCATCAAAGCTGGGAGCTTCTATGACCTTTTCAATGTGAAATATTATATAGAACATTATTATTTTAAATTTATGTTGAACTATGAATAATATTTAATAATATATTTTAAATATTATATTCTTTGAAACTACATGAAATAAAAAAGAACACATAGCTGTTTTTAAAAAACCATCTACAAAATACTCACACTTAGACAAGAGCCAACTACCTACAAATATTAGTTCTCTAGAACTCGCATGAAGATCATGTTTCTACCGAGTTAGGGATTTGTGAAGGGGTATGAAATTTTTTCTTCTATGGGGTCTTCAATCACTTAAACTTTTTCTTCTATGTGATATGGTCTTTTGAAACTAGTAATAACTTATAAGTACTGAATTGTCTATCCATGTCCAGTTTCTTCTAAAATACCAATTTACAACCAATAGGACTTTCATCCATTAAAGGATCTATCAAAATAGGGAAATATTTTTGATACATGGAATCCATTTCAAAATACATATATTCTCACCACTTGGTAAATTTTGTGCCACTTAGTACATCATTTTAGGTTATAGAATTATTATTATCAACTAATAATTTGTCACCATCTTTGGTAATAAGAAAACCATATATATTATTTTCTTTAAACATTATTTTAAACCTAAATATTACATATATCTATGAAAATTGTACTTCCATGTGCCATAGTAAAAACTATTCTTATACCAAATCAGGTGTATCTTGAGCCTAGACATCATAAAATTCTATATTACTAACACTATCTATTTTAAGGATGTTATCTCTCTTAAAGAATATGGAATGTATTTCTCAAATAACCTTTTTTAAGGATCATATAGGTAGTATCCCCTTTTTCATTAGGGTATTGTATAGAGATACACTTTTTTTACTAGAGGTGTATGTTTGTTACCTAAAGAGGCAATAATTAATGATTTTCAACACCACAAATGTAAATTTAACAATAGGGATTTCCTCCCGCACCAAATTTTGTATGGAATACCATTTATTTCTTCAGTCAGCTATATGTTTATTATATGTGTTTCTCTCTATAATGCATATCCCCACAAGTATAATAAAAGACTTATGTGACTCATCATTGATCTCACCATGTCCAAAAGGGAGCAGTTCCTCCTTTTAATTACCCTATTACATTATGGTGTATAAGGAAGATTGACTTGTGATATAATACCAAAATCCCATAAATAATCAATTAATAGTTGATTAAGGTATTCCCCACCACAATCTGAGTGGATTTTCTTATTCTTATTACCAAGATGGTTCTCAAATTCATCCTTATATTCTTCAAATTTAACAAATTAATCTGATTTATACCATAATAAGTATACATATTCATATATACTATAATCATTAGTAAAACCTATGAAGTATGAGAAACTTCTCCTTTAATAAAATATAATTGGGTTACACACATTAGTAAAAAAAAAATTTGAATCTACTTCTCCCTTCAACATTTTTCTACTAAATAGGGATTTGGTCATTTTTCCTTGTAAACATGCATGATATTCACCAAGTATTTTTATTTTAAAGGAATCCAAATATACATCTTAGAAAAATTTGGTCAAAATATTTTCCTCTACAGGACCCAGATGGTGATTCCATATTTAGGTGTGGTATGAGTCATGTGAACTAGTTACTATATCGATTTCCATTACTTGGTTCATGTAATCCAACACATAAAAACTGTTATTTAAATATTTCTTACCATAACATGTGATTTATTTATAAAATAAGTAACATTTATTCCGTAATTTTAATATAAATCCATGTTTATCATGTTGGGATATATATATAATTTTTTTCGTGACTAGAGGCACATTATAACAATTTTTAAAACCAAGATCATCCCCATAAGTAATGTGAAGTGGTAGTTCCCAATTAGAGCAATAATAAATTTGGATCATTTTTCTACTTGTAAATATTCCTCACCCATGAAAATATTACTTAATATACTTTATTAATATATTTTAATACATATTTAAGCACCAAATGATGTGTCTAATACCCAATTTTTAGAAACAAATAAATTTTACTTGATAATAAAATCTTTTAAATCATACCAATTTTTCTTTTCCTTGGTGCAGTTTTTATTCTAGTTTCCCTTATTTCCACATGTGAAATAGATAACATCCAATTTCCTTTATTGCACCTTGATTATTATCTTCTTGGAAGGGTGTTGTGATGAAGCTTTAGAATTAGAGCTCTTCATCTGGACTTTCCTTTTATTCGCCATAATGGAATAGTATTTTCTAACATAAAATACTTTTAAACTTTGAAAATTAGAGTGAGAAGGCATAGAAGAGACTTATATAAGTTTTTTATATTTAAATTGACAAAAACAACTAGAGAATATCTGAGGTATTGATGAAATATTTATATTAGTGCATAATTATTTAGGTAGTTTAATCCTTAAAACCTTCAGGTCCAAAATTTAGTCAGTGAGTTTGACTATATGAGCCCCAGATTATGCCTCTTCTCCAATTATTATCTAAAAGAGTGATTTGGATATTTTATACTATTATTGTCTTTCTATCTGTAGGTATAGACCACATAGATACTAGAGAATGATATAAGAATCAAACTTTTCATGTGACTTCATGAGTCTGTTAGACCTAGATAAAAGCATTAAGAAATGAACCTAAAATGAATAACTTAGGTATTTTTCATATAAAATGAACTCCCCATAAATCACCCCCTTTTTAGGTAGATCATGCATTGGGGACTCTAGCATATAATACTGTTGTTTATGGTGAAAAATGTTTTGTAGGAATCAGAACCATTCCTAGAAATTATTACCTATAAGGATGTGGTATTTATCTATAATAGATCATAGGGATAATGTGCTAGGTTAAATTTTAATTTTTTAAAATATTAAAAGATAATATTATTAGTATATCACTTCATTTCAATTTATTTGAGACATAATGATAAATTAGTTTTATTAATTATCACCCTTTTTTATCAAGTATAAACAAGCCTCAAAATTAGACTCATAATTTCTAGTTTCTTAAACATTTTAGTGTAGAGGAATGATATACCCCTTATCATATCCCACTAAATGGATTAGTTAATTAAACAATGGTATTTAGGTAGGCATGTCTTTTATAGTTTTGAGCATGCAACTCCTTGATCTGTTGGGTGGACACCCAAATCTAGAAATCCTAACTAGTATATCATCAACACTTGCCTCCACGTTATATCAATTCTAGAAAGGGATACACTTATTATTTTAAAATGGTTAATTCAACCCAAAACATTCATAATAACTCCTTAATAAATGTTAGTGTCCCAACAACGGGTTGGTCAAGAACATAGTTTTATGGATTCTTTCCAAATCAAAAAATGGAAGGTTTATTCTAAATAAATATAAAGTTGAGGTATTTTATTTATTAAATTTAAAATATTATTTTTTTATACTTTACATTTCTTATTAATATAAATTATAATTTAATTTAGGGAATAATCATGTTATGATAAAAAATTTACGCATAACCCATTTATTTTAATTTGATCATTTCATATTAGTCAATTTATTTATATGATCACAGTTTTGCATCTATAAAATAAATCGTGCATGAGATGGAAATAAAATAAATATATAAATAAAATTCTCATGATATTTATCTAATAGTTGATTTACTGAGAAGGTAATAAATCAACCTATAACCCTTGGGAAAAAATCCTTGTGCCATATTTTTGGCAACATTCCACCTATGAACCTATGTATTTTTCCAGATTATTCCTCCTCAATTCTAACTGAAACCACCTCCATGCAGATTTATATAGTATTTTTATTACCATTGTTTAATAACTCACATAAAGGTGAAAGGAACCAAATAACTGGTTAGGGGTAAGTATATAAAACAACTTTCGACAAGCAGGTCCTACATAATCAAGGATGGGCTGCGACACACATACTGTTAAATTTAATTAAATAATAAATAATTGGAAATCTATGAAATAAAATTAAATTAATTAAAACCAACACATACATAGGATAGGTCAAAGATTATGATTGGTTATACACATTTAATTATTATTCATTTAAAACATCTATATTGTATTCATTTAAATTCATTCACTGATAAGATAAAACACACACAAATTAATCTTATTAATTTTATTATTAACTAAATAATTTATTTTATCTTATTCCATATACTCATCCAGAAAATCCCATATAATTTGATTTTCAATAAAATAAATAAGTTAATTAAATTTAATAAAATAACACACAAATGTTTACTTAGAAGAAACTCGATGAGTACCAATCTGAACTACTCAGTATGATTTTAATTGTATACAGTGAATTCATGCAACATATTGTTTACACAACATGTGTTGTAATTTCATAGTGTATAATTACAAATTAATTCTACATGGAATAGATGAATATTATATTACCTATATAATTCAATGTCCATGCATCAATTGTAGTTTCAAATATTACATGGAATTAATTATGTATTTAACATAATATAAAAAATAATAACCTGATTGTACTGTCTATTTAATAACCTAGATAACTCATGCCAATGAGATTTAATAAAGTAATTAATTAAATTTTATATTTCTGTGTGAGTTGGAAAAGTACACAGTGTGTGAATGCTATAGACACAATGTATACTTATCATTAATGGATATCTTCAACACATGTATAGGGACTTGACATGTACTTATTGTGAATATTTATGACGTACAAAACATGTAAAAGAGTTACACCACATGTACACCAATTTTCATGGCCAGAAGCCTATATGCATCATGTAATAAATACCCATGGTGTATTAATTTCACAATGCATCCTGGATCAGTGTTTTGCACCTTGAAAAAAAATTCAATACATAGAATGCAGTAAATAAACATGTCATGTAGTCCAGAAAATATATGTGCCACCCTATCTAGGAAATACATGGTACAATTATTTCTTATGGTGTGTATTTATTACACAATGACCAAGAATCCGCACGGGTGTCTTGGTGAAATGAATAAGATTATATGACAAGTGACCAAGGAATACATAATGTGTAACCTTAAATTATTATATTAGGTTATTGTGGGTATAATTACATTTTATATATATATATATACACACACACACACATATCGCACAAACTATCTTGAAAGGTAGGTCATACCCCCCCCATGGGATAACACACCAAACCAGCAAATTTTATTACAATATATATATTTGGCCTGAAGGCCTAGTGGGAATGAAGCCCATTACATGGACCATATGCCCAAAAGTTTTGGCCTAAAGACCATTCAATAAATATTACTCCTACAATACCCTAGACTCTACAATTTCGAAACATCTATAGCCTTGCTAAAGTACCTACCACTCCTATAGTGTCTCCCGCTGCTGCTATAGTATCTTTTCACCATGAGATTTGAACCCCCAACCTTCGATGTAGAATTAAGAGATGTTTACCACTAAGTTAAACCCCAACTACATTGTATAACCTTGTATTATACATGAATAAGTCTAGAAACCTTCATATGGGTTCTTCAGATTAGTTATTGTATAATTATTAAACAATATTGGTTATTTGAGAAAGCAAATTAAGAGGAGGAAAAAATTATTTTGAGTGAATATCATGAAAAAAATTAAAACATGAGAATAAAATTTAACTTTTAAATGAATAATTATAAAAAAATAATTATAAATTTGAACAAGACCACTCTGATACCAGTTGTTGGTTCTGGATGGAGTAGAAGTACTTATCAGAGATAAACTTGAGTCATCAATTTTTAGATTTTATAGATAATTTTTATATTGTAGGAGATGTAAATTTAAGGACCAATGAAATTTCACTAATGAATAATGACAAATGGGGTCGCTAAAACCCATATAAGGTCTTTTAAAGATAAATATATAATTAATTTAATTATATTAGAAGAGTTAATATCGTGGTATGGAAATATTTTTTATGATGATGATGTTTTTTATTTGAAACCATTATTGACCAATCATCGTTGAATTTTTAGGATCCAAGTGTAGAATCACTCTACCAGTGATCCACACATGATCCTATAATTTTTTAAAAAAAAGGTTGAAATATTTCTGAGTGTTAGTGTGAAAGATAAATCATCTTACAGTTTTCATATTGATCATTATTAATATGCCTTTGGTCTTGAATAACCGTCCTTTCAATATCATTCATGAGATGATCGAGGAGGAAGGACAATTACTAAAGTGTTCTTAGATCTTGGGAGAGATATCTAGATTTTATTATTCACAAAAATTATTAATTACAGTCAATATCTACACAATATATATAATCATCTATTTATAGAGAATTAGTTAGGGGTAAAATGATATTTAATTTTAAAAAATACCTTATATAATATAATAAACCTTATATAAACCATTCCATGTAAAATAATAATAATAATAATTTCTCATGGTGTGCGGTAACTGACACAATGATTATTTTACCAGCATGTAAATTAATATTTATTGTCATGCCCAATATTGGTATGCTAGAAGTCCACATCCTTTATCAATATATCCATATAATAATTATTTACCTTGAGAATAATAATTTCTTTAATATTAATAATCAATATATTCTAAATAAAATTATTCCTTAGGCTTTAGAAAAATATTTATTCCCATACTAAAATTTAATTATAATTTAATTGAGATCAACGAAAACACTAAGTTTGTGACTCTCAAGGAATTTCTATCATAGGAATTAGGTGCGATTTCCTATAGTCCAATATTAATGTTCTGTAATAGGTCAATACACCCAAGATAAATAAGTTAATGTGACTACATTGACAACTAAATATGAGGGTTTTCTATGTAATATAATCCATTTGTCACAATATCTCATAATGAAGGTTAAATACCAACGTCGTAAACCTATATGCTCGATATGTGTTTCTTTAACTATCTGAAATAAACATATCGTTACAACATCACCATGGAATTTAATGTGATGGATATATTTCCATCAAATGTTTCAGATATTAGCTTACATTAATATAGAGGGGACAAATCCATTCTTATCTTATTATTTAATAACATGTTATTCATGACTCACCCAACATACCCTACATTATAAAAAATATGGAATCAAGATTTTGGCCAGTACATCAAAGTATGTGGGTAATTATATAAATCAATAATAATATTTATGTTTACAGACAACTATACACACTCAAATATAAGAATATCTGATGACACTGATCATGTGAAAATTTTGAAGGTGGGTTTGTTCTCATAATATCCCTTTATCGAGATTATCATTTGAAAAAATCATGAGAAGAACCCTCATATCCTTATGAGTAATCACACATATTAGTAAACATACTATATTCCCCATTATATAATTTTATTCATCCATATAAATTGTTTTAAGAATATTTTAACGACATTTCAATATTCTCATCATATCAGGGAGCTTCTTTGAACTTTTCAATGGGCTAGATACTGTAACGCATGTTACATTTCTATTAGGTATGGTTTAAAATTTTCTTTTGGTTTCATTTTTGTTAGATGGATCATTCCAAAAAGGAATTGGGGGATACCTATAATCAAGAAGTCCGGAATTTGTTGTAATTTTCATCCTAAACCTATAGTTTTTTCTATTCTCTAGGAACGTAAATGCCATGTAATGGTAATACATGCCATGTAATTACTTCCAGGTAGAATATGTGAACTAGATATCGGTTATGAATGATTTACACATTATGTAATAGGTCGACATTGTGTAATGAAAATATCATGTTTTAATAAAAAGGCAACGTGTTTTTCTGTGTATATGAGCTTGATAGAATACACAATGTGTAAATGGATTACACATCATGTAATAGTCACTTAATATGATTTTTAGGATTAATAATGAACAATTTATTATTCCATAGGTTTCTAGATTCCTTATTCTCGACCTAGAGGCTCAATCTAGGTGATTTTGGGTGATTCCATCCCTTTCAGATTGCTTCATTCAATGATTGATCACCTTTTTGGTTGCATTCCTTCTCTCTGGTTATGTAACCCTTATCATTCTTCATTGACTTTGGTAATAACTATGATTTTGGCTATGGTTGTATTCATATTTGTGATTGGATAGTTTTTTCTATCGATCCTTTTTAGTTTATTTATATTCCTTACCTTTCAAAAGAAATTCTCTTGGTTTACAGTCACCATTGTCGAAGGAAACATGGTTTCTATAGTGTTGAGGTAAGCATTTCTATACAATGGTATAATTTTATCAATTTTATGTCATTATTGATAAATTATTTTTGGGTTGTTATGTGTTTTTAATTGATATATGGTTTCAATTGATCTCTTGGAAAAGAAAATATTTTCAAAAGGAGGGTTTTGTTTGAAAATTGAATTTTATTGATTAAGAAATGGTGTTTCAAACTCCAATGAGGATTCTGTTGGATTTATTTTTGTATGAGTTTTATAGCTTGGTTTTATAATGAATTTTGAAAATTTTAATTTGGGAACCGTGGGTACTTCAGGAAAGAGACACAGGTAGCCTTATTATGTGTTTGGAATCACTAGGATGATCTTTTTTATGATATCAACTACTGGGTAACAATATCAATGGGATATAACATTATTCTTATTTAATATTTTCATTTTAGTGTTCAATATGTTGTTTCTAAGAGTCTAAATCCCAATATGTGAGGTGTTTTATCATTTTCTAGTTATTTATCACATGATCATTTTTAGGGATTGTTTCTCATTGGTTTTTAAACAAGGTTATATCACATAGGTTCACATTATATGTTTTTTCATGGATATGTATTTACTTATTTTAATATTGATGTATAGAAAATGATATCGTGTTTTATCACTTATATTTTTCATATTTATGGTTTGAGAATATAAAATAATTTTATGAAAACCAAAGGGAAAATTATTTACAAATGGATTTAATTTCCAAAAATGCATTATAAAATTGATTTGTTTTAAAAGTGATAATTATTATATTCATGATTATAGACCTTGTATAGAAACTATGGTGGTATCTTACAAGACATTGACTCATAACCTTCTTTTTTTATTTTTTATTTGTTAATGATTCATTAAGGGATTAAGGTATAAGGAAAACACCTTGTAGCATGTTGAATTATCTTTTTACTATTGATTTTGGTTTAGATTGGTCTAAAGGTGATTTTTGGTCACATGGGGATTTGAATTACTTTATGTTTAGCCTATTTTTGGAGTGTATTGTATGCATTTATGGTATCTTGTATGTTTCCTCTCCATAATCTGGTAGTATGCCTTATTTTTCATATATTCAAGACTGATTTCAATTATCCTACTTTACCTATATTATGTGATGATTCAGTTCATGTGGTTTGTCTAGTTGACCCAGGTTAATCTATTACAATTTGGCATAAAAGGGATGATCATCATCAAGTGTGGGTTTTGTTTCTTTGGTAGACAAGAGTTATGACAATTATAACTTAGATCATAAGTGTGGAAAAGTGCCCTATCGAGCTCACTTCCTTGACTGAACTCGAATGTCCAGGGGTGGTCAGAGACTTTTTACTAGTCTGAGACTTGGAGTTTGAGTCCATTTGAATTAAATATATGAAATGTTTATTTAAATTGATATTTTCCTATTTAATTAATGTATCAAATGGTTGCGTTAAATTCTTAATATTTTAAAGTTTTGTTATCAGTACCTGACATTAGTAAAATGATTTTATAATTTTCTCACAACTGATTGGTTTTTGTATATTGTTATAAATTTCCTCCAAGAAGAGATATTCACAATCTCCAAGAAGAATCTACGAGAGAGATTATACAACAGAAACCTATAGTAGATCCTACGTTGTAGAAGCTATTATCTTTAATGTTAAAAAATTCGATCAAGTGGGTGTTGGTAACCTATGGCACATGTTGGATTATACTTCTGAATTTACTAACCATCATCCACCCATATTTCATGGTGAAATGTACCCTTGTAATTCGAGGAGTGTCTTTAGATAATAGAGATGATATTAAACTTCATGAAGACTCGTGAAGACTCTAATATGGGTTTTTTGATGTATATGCTTGAGGGACCATGAAGAAGATGGTGGGAATCTATTGTTCAAGATAAGTTAAATGATGATATTACCTAGGATTCCTTTAAAAATATATTTTTAACATACAGTTTTACCCTAATACATTGTTTGAAATGAAGACATGGGAGTTTTGACCTTAGAGTAGATGAATTGTACCATTCTGTATTAATCATTCTATTTTGATGATTTGGAGTACCTATAACCAGATTTTTTCACCAATGAGTAACTAAAGGATCAATGGTTTGAGCTAGAACTAAGGCATGATATTTGGTTGATGTTGATACTCATGTTCCTTCCAAACATTGTGAAGGTAGTTGACAATGCTTCTTTGGTTGAGGCAGAAATAGCCAGAAAGGCAAGTTTTGATGGAGCTTCAGTTGGTTAGGGGGTTATCCATGGTTTATCTTATGGCCATAAAATGAAGTCTAAGAGTGGAAATTCATCTTCAAAACTAGTTTTTGGGGATTCAATGGGGTTTTAATATGTTGTATACAAGTATGGAAGGAAATGCCAAACCATTCCTAACTATGTGGAGTCTCCTAAGACAGGTCATCTTTGTGGATGATCTGGCCATATTCAAGATTTTTGTGAAATAATATCTCAACAAAGTAGGGTAATATCCACTATCATCAAGGGTTCATAGGTTCATGAAAATGACTTCAAGGGAATTGGTTATAATCCTAAGGCCAAGGGAGATGTTCATGAGGATAAGACTATATATATTTATATAGTATATTCTTCACTAGAGGAATTTTGAAGTTGTTCTAGATACTGTTATAGGTACAATGTTTATCTCGCCTTCTATAAAACTTGCTTTTTTGATAAAGGTGCAACTAATTATTTTATATCATCACAGTTATTTTATGTTTTGGTATTATGTTATAAGATTACGCCATTCTAGTTGGAACTTTCCATGCCTTTGGGAAATAAGCCTAAATAAGGTTTTAGATGTCCTATGTGTAGGGTGATGATCGCTGACAATGATGTGGTGTGGGAATGTTTAGTTTATGACCTTTAAATATTTGACTTTATTACTATAATGGATTGAAAGATTTTTATTAAAGCCTAGATATAATTTTTTCACTATCGGGTTCCATTATTATCTAGCTATGGGGTCACTCATGTTTTCCAGAGTGAGTGGGACTCTAGAATAGAAAGGGAATGGCCTATTGTTTCTTATAATTTGGTAATCTTGTACAAATTTTAATAGATGTTTCTTATTTGAGTTGACACATTTTTGGGTGTTTGTGTACCCCAAGGTTTCTCTGGAGGATTTTCTGGTTTACCACCATGGAGAGAGGTTGATTTTACAATAGACCTACTCCCTCATATGATTCCAATTTCTATGATGTATTACTCTATGTAACCTATTGAGTTGGTGGAACATAAGGTCTATCATGCGGACCTAGAAGTTAAAGGATTTATTCATCCCAGTGCTTCACCATGGGATTCACCTTTCCACTTTTCTAAGACAGCATACTAGATCCTCACACTTTGTATGAATTACCAAATGTTGAATTGAGTGACTATTAATAACCAATATCCTTTACCATGGATTAATGATCTATTTGATCAGCTTAGAGGGGCCTGTTTATTTTATAAGATTAACCCATGGTATGGGTACCACCAGTTGAGAGTCTGCGAATTGGATATACCTTAAAAAAATAGGAGTTGATATGGGCATTACAAGTTTCCAGTTATGTCATCCAGTCTCATTAATGCTTCTAGAATGTTTATGGCCATAATGAACGAGATACTTCATTATTTCTTGGATTATTATTTTTTATGTTTATGAATTATATTTTGGTTTACTCAAAGTCAGATGAGGAGCATATGAACTCTTAGGATATCATTATTTCAAAATTACAAGAACATTTTCTGTATGGTATGCTTTTGAAATGTTTGTTTTGGATTTGAAATGTGATGTTTCTGGGGCATGTGATATATGAGAGGTAAATATTAGTAAATTATGAAAAGGTACATATTGTTATTTCATAGGAGTATGCTAGAAATGTTTTTGAGATTTAGAGCTTCTTGGGTTATACTGATTACTATAAATGTTTTGTTCAAGACTTCTCTAAGATTGCATATTCAATGACAGATTTAACCTATAAGGGTGTAAAGTTTTAATGGAATGAAAATTTTCATAGATATTTTGAGAAATATAATGGTGAGGTTGAATTTATCACTTAATTTGATTCTTTTGGAACTAAGATCTGGTTATGATGTTTTCTATAATTCTTCTAGTATGGGTTTGGGATGTTTCTAGATTCATGAGAAATATATTATGTCATGTGGATCTAATTAGTCATTTCCCTAATGAGAATAACTACCATACCCATGATCTTTAGTTATTAGTAGTTATCCATTCACTCAAAATGTTGAATCACAATCTCTTTGTGGAGTTGTTTACAGCGTATTCGGGTTAAAAGATCCTAAAAGACATTTTATCAAAGAGGGATATGAATTTTTAATAGAGACACTAGGGAGAGTATTTTTATAATTTTGATATTGATATATCCTAAACCCCATGGAAAATGGAATGTGTTTACCGATGAGTTAAGCATAAAATTAATAATACAAGCTATGAAGGAATCAAATAAGGAGTTGTGTCTGATGAGTTTTATTGCTACAATGATATTGGGAGTGGAAGAGGTTCATGGAAAAGTGTTATTGGATTCATTCAAAGAAAAAAATTCTTTTTAGGACTATGTTAAGCTCAAACAGGTGACCAAAACAATGTTAAAAGTCCTTAGTGGAATCCTTTATAGTGGGGAGACCTTGTGTGTGTGGTCTTAGTCTCTCAATAGAGCTTTGTGCTTTCATAATAGGTTGGTTGTTCTGTTTTCCTTGAGGAAAGAGTTTTTGGATGGTGGAAACCAATCTCATTTGTCTATTCACCCAAGGGATACCATGATTTATAAATACCTAAGTTATCAATATTTGTTCCAAAGGATGATATGATCGATAATGGATTTTTTTTGTGGTGCTTTACTTCTCATAGAATTAAGGAAAAACATTAGAGACTTACAAGGTTGTTGCAGCCCTTACTTATTCTGGTATGGATGTAGGAAGATATTTTCATCAATTTCATCATTGGTTTTACATATACTAATAGTGGGAATGATGCGATTTGGGTGATCATTGATCAGATCAACAAAATCATCACATTTCCTACATTTCAAGGAGATATTAAAAGTAGAACAATTTGGGGACATGTAAGTATGAGAAATTTCAAGACTTCCTGGGGTTCCCTTTGCAGTTGTATCGGGAAGGTACTTGATGATGACATCTAGGTTTTTTAATGTTTTATAAGATGTGATAGGTTACTTGATTAAATTAATCCCAACTTATCATCCCGAAACATATGGATAGACATATAGGGTTATCGAGGTTCTTGATGATATGCTTCGGGCTTATGTTCTTGATTTCATAGGATCTTGTGAAAGCAATTTTCCTTTGGTTGAATTATCCTATAAAAATAGTTACTAGGATTGAATAAAGATAGATTAATTTATAGATTTATATATAAATCCATGTAGATCTCCCTTGTGATGGGAAAAGTTGGGAGAGAATACCTTGTTTGGTCCAAGTGTTTTTTAGAAGATGATAGAGACGGTGTAGTTGATCTAAAGGAATTTTATAATGAAAATGGTTTTCAGAAATATTATACGGACCATAATCATCAGCCTTTAGAGTTTTAGGTTGGTGATATGGTATTTATTTGAGTTTCAACTCACTAGGTACATCATCAGTTAGGTAAGCATGGTAAGTTGACCCTGAGGTCTGTGGTCCCATTTGAAATCATTGGACCACTATGGAGGGAGGCCTTTTAGTTGGAATTTATGTATATCATGAAAAATATACACTATTTGTTTCCTTTTTCTAGTCAATAAGGTATAGACCAGATCCTTCACATGTGATTAGATATGATTATTCTTATCATAATCCCAATATGGATTTGGTTGAGAATCTAGTCCATATTATGGATCAAAGAGATAAGGTATTATGTTGTAAAATAATCCCCCTGGTCTAGGAACTATGGTAGTATAGACAAGACAGTCATGAGACATGGGAGTGGGAGTCATTGATGAGGTTGCAATGGACTTCCCTTTTGTGGATCCACGATCTTGAGTGATTTCTAGGGGAAAAATAGTTTATGATGGGGAGATTTTTTCACCTTGTTACTTTATTATTAGGTATGTTTTAACCTTTTCTTTTGGTTTCATTTTTTATTGGATAAATAATTTTAAAAAGGAATTTAGAGGTTACTTATAATGGTGAAGTCTAGGTTTTTTTTAATTTCTAGCTTAAACTTTTTGTTTTTTCTATTCACTTCGAAATTAAACACTATATTATGGGAGTGCATGCCATTTAATGGATATCAGGTAGAGGTTGTGAACATGATATAGTGGGTGAAGGATTTACATGCCTTGTAATTGGTTCATGTTGTGTAAGGAAACTTTGTTTTCATTTTTAATAAAAATATGTTGGGTTTTTTTTTCAGAATATATGATCTTTGTGGAATACACTACATGGAAAGGGATTACACACCAAGTAATATTTTCTAACTTGTCTTTTTTAAGGTTCTTCATGTGTGACTTCTTATTTCATTTATTTTAGTCTTCCTTTATCTTAACATATAGGCTCTCCCTAGGTGATTTTGGGTGGTTACTTATTTTATAGATAATTTAATTCATCAATTGATCACCTTTGTGGTTTGATTGATTCTCTCCATATATGTAATTATTATTATTTTTCTTTGGATTTGGTTATTCTTATGGTTTTTTCCATGATTGTGTTCATATTTTTGATCAGATAGTGTTTTCTATCGATCAATTTCTATTTCTTTGTGTGTATTTTCTTTTTAAGGCCCTTATCTTGGTTTCTAGTCACCATTATTGAAGGCAATTAGGTTTATACCATGTTGAGGAAGGTGTTTCTATAAAATGGGTTAATTTGATGAAATGCATGATGTTCTTGATAATTTTTTTGGTTTGTTCTTTGATTATATGTTGTATGTTGTTTCAAATGACCTCTTGGAAAATAAAATATTTTGAGAAGGTGGATTTTTATTTGAAAAAGGAATTTTGTTGATTTAGAAATGGGTTTTCAAACTCTGAAGTGTATTGTCTTATATTTGTAAATGCATAATAAACTTTTGACCTTGGTTTAGAAATGAATTTAGAAAATTGAACATTGGGAAACTTGGGTGCATTTGAAAAGAGACACAGGTCGCCTTAGTGTGTGTTTAGCACCACTAGGCGGTAACCTTTTTGTGATATCAACTCAAAGGATTCAATATTAGTGGGATCCACCATTATTCATATTTATGATTTAATTTTTAATATCTAATACATAGTTTTTAACTGGCTAGAACCTAATATGTGAGTTGATTTTTCATTTTTGGTTATTAATTGCAAGATCATTTTTTATTGATTGTTGCTCATAGGATTTTATATGAGGTTGTATCGCATTTCTTCACATGGTATGTAGTTTAAACGATATGTGTTTACCTGGTTAGCTCTTGATGCATAAAAAATGATTTCCTTTTTATCACTTCTACTTTTACATATTTTGGGATTGATAATATGA
Organism: Viscum album; assembly: GCA_963277665.1. Taxonomy (NCBI): domain Eukaryota; kingdom Viridiplantae; phylum Streptophyta; class Magnoliopsida; order Santalales; family Viscaceae; genus Viscum; species Viscum album. Next base: position 718,638,155 of record OY728150.1, read on the forward strand.
GAGGTTTTTATGAAACCAAAGAAAAAATGATATAAAAATGCATTTAATTTCTTACAATTATTTTTAAAACTATTTTTTATTAAAAGATAGAATTATTTCATTTTTTGAAATTAGACCTTATAAAGAAACTGTGGTGGTATCCTACTACGCTTAAGCTCAGACCCTACTTGTGAAACTGGAAATTGTTTTATGTTGCATTACAGTATTCATGTAAAAGTAAGATGATATTTTATTAAGCTATATTCTCTCGTTACTACATCATTCAATTTGAGTTGGTATGGAGGTGACTATTGGTTTTGTGGGGATTTGACTTTCTTTGAAGCTTAGCATTCTTTGTTGGCTTGTATTGTATGAATTTGTGGTGTCTTTTGTATTTTTACTTCATACTCTAGTTGTATGTATTTGTTTCTTATATTCAATAATTGTTGCTATTATATTGTTTTACTTATATTTTGGGAAGAGCCAGTTTGGGTGGCTTGTCTAGTTTACCTGGGTAGGTCTATTATAGATACTCTAGGACATTATTACCTTAATTTTATGTATAAATATAAATGATATGTAATAATATATTTTAAATATTCACTTATTTAAACATACATTAAATCAAAAGTACACATAGTTGGTTCTAGAACACTATCTCCAACATCTATCACTTTTCCTGAACTGTTGTAGGTAGATTTATAAACGTATTTCCCTTAATTATATGGTTCAGATTAATCCTACTAAATTTTATCTTATTTATATTTCTATAGGTTTCCCACACATTTATTGTCACAATTTTAATCCATTAAATTATAGTTAAATCTATAAACACTTTATTAACTTCCCAAGTCAAATATCTAGTAGTTTGGAAGAATTATTTACGACAGAATGATCAATGATTCTAAATTATATTCAATGTTATTCATTCCATCACCATGGTGTAGAATATTCCTCTAGGGTGTATAATGTGATCCCAACCAAATATTGAGTTTTGGAATTCATCTTTTATGGTATATCCTCTTGTTTACCAGATCTATAAATCTGTCTCACTTAACTTCCTCATAACCCACCCACAATTACAAATGATCTCTTCAATATTATTTTAACATAGAACTCACTAATTATTGGTCTATTTACACTATAAAATAATGTCCCATAGTCTTTAAAATATCGATTCATCCATATTTCCAAAATCATTCTTTATCTATGTGTTATGTTCTTTCTATGGAATTGACATCCTATTTTCAACAATACAATGACATAACCTATGTTGTGGTGACTCAATTATATCTATTTAACATTAAATAACCCTTATGTAGTTCTTGGTTTACCTTTATACAAGTTTTGAGTTACCCTTATGAAATATCCTCTAATGAATGGCTCCAACTTCTATGGTGTGATCTGCTTCTCTACCCTTATACAAATCATGAAAATCCATCTCTACCTTTATCATGGATCAAGGGATATAAATTATCCTTTTATGAAGACAATATATCCTAAATTTCAGGGCCTCTCGAAATTAAATATAACATAAGTGACACAAAAATCTTTTACTCAGGTCATCCCAACCTTTAGGAAGCTTGTTGCTTCATGGAATAGCCTTTATGAGAAATGGGTTCTACCCCTATGTAAATACCCTCACATAACCCTTATAGTGAATAAAACTACCCTACGGTGTATTAAACCTTGAACTGACATTATATAGATTCCATATTTATGGGGATACATTTATATAGGTCATCCACACTACATATTTACCTTTACATGAACTCTATTATGATATAACCAATATCCCTACATCCACACAAAACCTTCCTTACAACAAAGCCTTGGGAACTACAACATGGGTAGTTCAATAATTCCAATATAATGATATAGGCTATGGCTATGTGGTATAGTTTTTTTCCTCCAGATATATTATATTTTTATATCTTTCATCCTTCTTCTTTCTCTATTCTATTTTCAAAAAAAACAGTCACTATATATTTTCAACAAATCAACCTAAGTGGTCACCCAATTATATAATAATAAAATACTTGAAAAACTCATAGGGTCCCAATAGTAAATTTATTGATTCTTAATTTTTTTCATAAATGTTATTATTATTCGTTAAAAAAAATTTATTTTCATCCATGTGTTGTAGTAATGGTTTTTGAAAACATTATCCTTATATGCAGTTGTATCGACCATTAATGGATATTTGTTTAAAAAAACTATTATGTACAGTTTATGGTATTAAAATTCATATTAAAGAATAATAATATATTTTATAAATTTATTATATTTTTATATATTTATAAATTGAAAATATTTTAAAACATTCCATGGAGGTGGTGGTATAAAATGAAATTTATTTTCCACAGAGGCAGTGAATCTACCATAATATTGGCAATGTTTTAATTCCTGAATAATTGTAAGGGTTAAAAATAATGTATATTTCATTAACATAATAACATTTCAGTATATTAATTATATTTATTTAATTATATAATTATGGATAAAATATATTTAGAGAAATTATATGAATAAAAATATTCAAAAGAGTTAGAGTGGGATAATTTGCCTCTTCCTTTAGAAGTATTCCTCTGACACACTAATTGGGATTTAATGAAGGGACTTTTATGAACACAGGAACCTCTAGAATGTGGAATTGGTATTTTAGGTAAATAATTTTACTGATTATAGGCATGGTAAGGAACTTAATGTCTAAGGATAAGTGTGACGATGAGGGTGGTAATTCTAGGGGGAGGAGAGAAGTGTTTTAAAACAAATATTGGAATAAAATAATCTTTTTCCAAATAGTGATGAAACTTGTGATTACTTAATAAGGGGATTTCTAATTAATATTAAATGGGTTGTTATAAGGCTCATCTTACTTCTATGAACCCCAAAATTAGTTCATAAATAACTATTAAGAAATATGGTATTTATATGGCATTTTATTATTCACCAACATATTTTACTATTAACGAAAATACCAAAACATCACCCTTATATAATTTCAACATGATGATTTAAAAGAAGAAATACATTTTAATTGAATGAATTCATAAATTACATTATTTCAATTTTTTATTATAGTATAAAGATTATTAATTTATTAATAAATATAAAATCAGATTTACTAAAAATGTACACTTCTACTTACATTTTGTTACCCTGATCACATATTATTTCATGTTATTTTGATACTTGCATTCATTTTTTATTTAGTGAGTAAAAATATTTAGAAAAATTATTTCATCATTTATCATAATGGACATTTTACCATTCCATTGGACAGGTTAATATTCAAATAATGAGGTTAGTATTGTAATATACAAGTCACTATTCTAATTATCACATTTAAGAAACCATATTATTTTATACTTGTTATAAATATATTTTATTAAATCATTTTCATTCAATCTGTTTTCTATCAAGGTTCTCTAAACATAATTTTAAAATTCTAGACAAATTAAAAATGTTCTTCTTCTTCTTCTTTTTATAGTGTTGTTCATAAGTGTGATATTACTAGGAGAACATTATTAATGATAATTTTAAATTTTAGTTATATCATTTACCTATGTTTATAATCTCATTGTACTATTTTCAGTTTTTTAGAGTGTATTGAAACTTCAAATGTCATGTTTTAAATTACTATTCGTTGTCATTCTAGTGAATGTGACTTTGTTACTGTGTTGTAATGCTATGGTGAAATAAAGGGAATTTATTTATAATGATGTATTTATTATAACAAAATACACTTTTAATTAACAGATATTGCATATTATTTTAAGAATATTCATAACATAACATAATTATCCATGAAAATGTCACATAAGTCAGGTGTCTTTGGAAATTTGGATACAAAAACAACTAGTTCATAAATTAATCACATCATCTCCCCCTAATTTCATCATAACTATAATCTTTCATAGATATATAATACATAATACCTTTCTTCATATCCTGGTAAAAGGAAACATAAGACAGGGTGATCTTAAATGAACAACAAGGGTAAACAAGGGAGATATCAATGACCACTTAAACGTAACATTAGCACAAGGGTATGAAAACATGAACATGACATTTAAAAACCATACCCTACATATCATTAATCATAATTTTTAATCATGGAATATATTTTGTATGTTCATAAGGTAAGAATCGTAAAGGAAATAAAGAACATATTCCATACATGATTAAAATTACCATAAGACATATAATTATGGTTCACACATAAGAAATGAAAATCATTTCCTTTGTAGTTAGGTATTACAATTGAGACCAGAATAGTTGATTTGGTTCACTACCCAAACCATTGTAGTAGTGAAGGTTCACTCCCAATATTGTCATAGTAGAAAAATTCCCTTACTAAACTAGGTTCACTCCCCATTGCAGTAATGTTTATCTCGTGAGATATCCATATTTACCAAATTAATTTGAGGGATATATTATTCGTGAACCACCCATCACATAATTAAAATCATATATATATATATATATGTTCTATAAGATCATAAAACATTCTTATATCATAACCCATGAAAAGGAAATGGGTTTCATAAAATAATTTAACTAATCGAAAAGAAATGGTTTTCATAAACATAATATCATCATATACATAAGCCAACATATTCATAAGTCATCATAAGAAATAATAAGGATGTTATAATTGAATTAAATCTCTATTAATGATTAATAAAGGACTAAGGATTTTTTCATAGATGGAAAATGCTTTTAAAAATCACATGGAACATTTCCCAAAGAAAATAACCTTTTCTCATGGAAATTGATTATTTAAAATCTAAAATTTTCCCCAATATTAAATAACAAAATTTATTTGTAAATAAATTGGGAAAATATTAAATTAATCTTCAAATCATTAAGTGTTCATGATGTTGAGAAATTCGTTTCATGTTCTATATGTCAAAATACACATTCATTTCAAATTTTTAGAAAAAGTCAATTGTACATCATTTTCAAAATGATAAGAAGATTAATTTTCAATCATTTTTTAAAAACTAAAACATTGGTAAAAATTAATATAAATTATTACAGGAGAATATTAAAAACATTCTTGAAAATATTTTTAGAAATCTTGGACATGGAAGAGAAAGTATTTTCAACCAAATAGATAAATAATGACAATTTTCCTTAAAAACATTCTTTCGGACTCTAGAGTACCTAAATAAGGAAAATTAAATCAAAAAAACATATATTATACAAATATACTTAGGATAATAAAATTCATGATATTATTGATTTTTAGATCATGAAATTTGGTCATTGGATACATAATTATAAACAATCTTGATAAATAATGAGATTGTGCAATAAAACCCTTACCTCAGGCCTGACTTCCTTCGTACGTGTTAAAAAATATTGTATAATAAATGTAATAAATTACTATTATCATATTTATCATACCATATATTATTACTTATAACCTTGTATCACCTGTTTTTTTTAACAATTCTATATTAAAATCCTGGTTTCTGGTGATAACTGCTTCGTTTTTCATGTATGTTTTGGTTCGGCCATTTTGGAACATGTATGTTAATCATAGTTCCATAATATTTATAATGTTTATCATGATATAAATATAATATATAATTATTATATACATATTTATAGTCATCCATAAAGTTTAGAGATAGAAAAATGAATTACACTATTCATTGAGATAGAAGCCCATACGTATGCATGAATGATGTATTCATTTTTTATGGATATATTGAAGGAAAGTTAAATTATAATTAATCATTAAAAAATTATTATTATATCATATAAATAATACATATTCATAAAATAAATCATTAATACCATTCATTCTAATTATAAATGAAAAAAGTATCACATTCCTTAATGGAGGTGGTAGTCCACACATACATACGAGCGATGTTATCAGTTTCCCATGGATTGGAAGGTAATAAGGAAGATGTAATATTATAATTATAGAATTATAATTATTTTATAAATAATATAAATATATATACAAATTAAATTAATGATTATATCAAGCTATGAAAGGTGGTGGTGGAAAATAAATTACTTTGGTTCGTGAGGTGGTAGTCCTTCGTACACACGATCAACAGTTTCGTATCACATTTAATGGAAGAAAAATGGATATAGGTTATATCATTAACATAATAAAATATTAGAATATGGAATATACAGTGTGTTATTATTTCATTGTGGTTGAATAATATTTTTAATAGGTAGAATAATAATTAAAATGGAAACTTATGGTTAAGAATAATAGCTCTTCTTCAAAAAAACACTTTATGTTTATACATAAAGAATCCCTAGGATATTTTTTTAATCAAAAAATGGAATCTAAGTCATGGTTAAAGATGTAGGTAATGTATTTGAGTATGAATATTGTGAAACAAATTGCTCTTTAAGTCTGTATTGGAGAGGATAGGGGGTGTACTTTTATAAGTGCTTAAGAGGAAACACATGGAATTTTTTAAAACAATAAAATATATCAAGGACTTATTTAAACCAAATGATTCCAAAACAGACCATACTTGAATATTATATGACATATATTTAAAATAATTCCATAAAAGATAATTTAGACAATTTTTTGGTCACTTTAACCCTTATATATTTAGTTTAACCAATGATAAACCTATTTTATCCTTAATCATGGTAACAAATTTTTACTATTTATAATATTCATTATAGAAAAAACTAAGTTGAAATTATTAAATAAAATTAATTATTATGATTTAAAATATTAAATATATTTCATTAAATTCAATTCATATAATTTTTATAGTTTAATTGAAAATGAGACCCAAAAACGCGATGAAAAACGGTTTTCTAACGAAAAATATTTTTAGTTATAAATGTTTTTATATCAAAATTAAATATAAAAATAATTCTAATAACCTAAATTGAATTAATAGTAATATAATTTAACTCATTTTACTTTAGTAACACTTTTAAATAAAAATTCAAAATTTTAAATTCTTTTAATTAAAAGTCATTTTTTAACAAAAATAAGTATTTTCAATATTCAACATAAAATTGATGTTTTCAAAAAAGATTAAAATATTCAATATAAGATAATTTTGACATGTTGATTCAAAAATTGAATTTATTTTTTTCAAATAAATTTTTTATAAGTGGAAGAAAAATAGTTATACTATTTTCTCATAAAAATAAATACAAACTGTTTTAAAGAAAATAAAATTGTTAAAGTATATAAAGACATTAGTAAAAATATGTTTTCATTATATAAAACATTTATAAATATTTTTAAAATAAGGTTATTCCTATTTATACATCTAATTTAATGGCTATTTTATAATATTATACTATATTATGGTTCATTTAGAATTGAGGTTGTGTGTATCACAAGCCATTGAAGAGATTATATTTCATTAAAAAAACAAATATCATAAAATGTCAGGGTTCTATATTATACCTCCATTAAAATGAATTTCTCCATAAAAATTACAATACATAAATAATAAAATTGGGATATATTTGTTTCATCAAATCCTCATTTTCCCAAGTAGCTTCTTAGAATTTCTAATTCTTATAGAAACATTAACCAGGTAAGTAGTCATGTTCTATAATACTTTATCTCTATGATAAAAGATTTCTTCCGATTATTATCCATATGAAATATCATACTCTAGTGGTTAGAAATATATATTTAGTATATGAGAAGGATCAATTATGTACTTACTCTGGAGAGATACATGGAACACACCATGTAATTGAGGGAGGTTCGGTGGAAGAGCAAAGTTATAAGCTACCACCCATACTCAATCAAGAATCTCAAGAAGGATGATATAAAAATGGATCGACCTTTTCTTAATTCTGAATATCATAAACGTTTTCAATGTAGAAATTCATAGAAAAATCTTATCACCAACTTCAAATTCCATATCATGTTGATGATTGTTAGCATAACTTTTATTTCAATTCTGAGTTGCCTTGATGTGCTACTGAATAACTATAGATTTCTCTACAATTTCATAATCCATATCTGGTCCAAATAAATTTATTTCTCTAAATTTATATCATCATGTTGTAGTTATATACTTTTTTCCATAAAGGGATTCATAAGGATCAATCTGAATGATCGTGTTAAATCTATTGTTATAAAAGAATTGGACAAGAGGATGATGTTGATACCGACTACCTTTAAGGTACATATAATTTTATCTCAACATATAATCTAGATTTTTAATGGTTATCTTAAGCTAACCATATTTTTGAGGACAATACATTGTAATGAAAATAAACTCTTTATCCAGACCCCATTTTTGAATTTTCTAGAACTTAGAGGTAAACCTAGGATCCTCATAAGATAAAATGGAATGTGGGACTCCATGAAAACTTACCAGGTTCATAATTAATTTCCTATAAATTTGATTTAGAGAGAAATATTCTCAAATAAAAATGATCTACGATGACTTTATAAGGTAATATACTTAAACCCAAATAGCATTATGGCCTATAGATGTTTTTGAGAAGTCCAATAAAAAAGTCCATAGTGATGTTTTCTCATTTCCATTATATTATGTTTTATGGTTGTAACATCCCTTTATACTTTTATCCCTTATCGTAAACTTACATACATAGCATGAAATAATATATATACTCTGAAATATCTCTATTCATGCTATCACATGAGAAATAATCTTTTGGGTCTCAATAAATCTTCATACTTAAAGTATTAATATTGAATGATGAACTTTAAGCCTCATACAATATCTCATTCTTTAAATATTGTATGGAAAAATAATGTACAAAGTTCTTAAACATTATAATTTCACCATACTAAAATTTGAGATTAAGAACATTTATGACCTTCTTCTATAGTTCCATATATTCATTCAGTTCCACTTTCATCCTCACATTAATAGATAGTTAAACTGTCATTTGAGAAAGATAATATTCATCCAATCCCTTTAATATTTACAAATCCATCCTTTACAAGTCTAGAAATATTGGATCTTTTATAATCCTCATCATAGATAATATAATATGATCATTTCAACTCAAATCCCCAGATACCATGTTTTCTTTTCCAAGATGCTAATGTATTGATAACCCATAATCTTTCATCTGATCCAAGAATCTACTTTGTCATATATTCATCTCTTTTTGAGTGAATATATACTTTAAACTTTTATTATAAGTATATATTTCACAAATTTATTTATAAACATAATGTTGTTATATCTTCAATGTAAAAATTACTACAGATAACTAAAAATCATAAGTTGGGTAATTTCTCTTATAAACCATTAATTTTCAGGACGAATAATATATCTCTATATCATTATTTCTAAGAACACACCCAAGTCCCTTATTTGATATATTATTATAGGTTACAAAACCTTCTCCACTATAAGATAATATAAGTACATGTGCACTAACTAACCTTCTCATTTGTTCCTTGAAATTTTCTTCACATTCAGTTATCTAATGGAACTTGCCTCCCTTACAAGTCAACTTAATGATTGGTATAGGTATCCATGAAAAATTATCTAAAAAACACTAACAATATCTATCCAAAACTAGAAAACTATAGATATTAGTCACAATGGTTGGTCTAGGCCATTGTTTAATAACTTACCACTTTTATAGATCCACCAACATACCCTCTCTTGAGATTATATGATCCAAAGATGAAACTTTATATATATATATATATATAATTCACACTTTATAACTTTTTCATGAATATTTTGTAAAAACTAGAGACCTTTTTTTGGATCCGATGTAAAAACATGCTTTGTATTTTTTTCTTTCAAAGTAATTGAAAAATACACAGTACATCACACAACTGAGGACCTTTTCTGGTCTAGGTTATAAATAATTTGAAAAAATCCATAAAATGTATCGTATTTTTAAAAAAATATTATAAAATAACTAATTCAATTCATGTTCAATAACTCCCAAAATAAAGCCATACATTTTAAAAATTATAAGATACCTGTGAAAAATATTTTAAAAGCTAAGGGTTAGCAAACAATTTCCAAGTAAGGGGTTTCAAAACCCATAAAAATAATTTTATAAATATATATTTTAAAAATCACTAAAAATTTTTATATCAAATATTTATATATATATATATATTATAGATAAATTATGTTTCAAAATCATCCAATAATACTTATCAGTTTAGAAATTATTTTAAAAAATAATCATTGGAAAATAATATCATTTTGAAAATTCATTTTAAAAATATTATTTGATAAAAAATCATATTTATCCATGAAAATAATTTTAAAATAATAATAATTTTATAGAATAAAATGATTCTTGAGAGATATTATAAAACCCTTATAAAAACTTAGCATTATCACTGGTAAGACATTATCCTGTTGAGTTTGGTTCACTCCCCATTCCTCATTATATCTTTTGATATGAAAGCATCAATTTTTATTTTAAGAAATAATTTGTATGAATATCCTTCTCTATCATAAATAAACTATTGAAAACTTTTTGAAAATATATACTTGAATTATTTTGATATCGAAAAATAATTTTAAAATTTCATAGCTTTGATGAATCTCTTTTTATAATATGTATAGAATAATCCCATATTTCTAGAATAAATTATTACACTTCAAATAAATTTACCTAAAAGAAATAAAATTGAAACAATTGTTTATATTAAAATATAAGAAATGATACAAATTAAAGATGATGGTCATATCTAATGGTATTCATGACATTTATAGAATTTTAAAAAAACATATAATGATTGATTTTTCATTGGATATTTTAGTAAAATAAAATTCTTTTAAAACTAAGAGTTTCTAAATTAAAAAATTACAAAAAAATGTTTTATTATTGTTTTAAATTCTAAAATAACACTTCAAATTGAATTAATCAATATAATATATCTTTTTAAAAATAATTTCCTCAAAATATAATATTTTATGATAAATATGTTTATAAATAAAAACATAGATGAATTGATGTTATGAAAATAATAACACTTATTAACATAAATTATAAAACATATAAATCATATTTTCTTTTAAATAATCAATTCCCTTATAAGTATTTTTAATAATAAGAGAAGAAAAATTCATGATTTTGAAATAAGGGGTTTTGTAAATAATAATAAGTTCTCTCTCATAAAATTTATAGGAATAAAATATACTAGTTTATATAATTTTCTAAGAATCAAGATAGAAAAATGATGGAGAAATGAATGTTGGGTTTTTCTTTTGATAGAGGAAGAAGAAGTGTCTTATATAGAGTAATTATGTGTATAATTGACGGTGCATGTCGAAACGTCTTATCTTTTTTGGAAACAAATTATGAATTTGGATCATATCATGATATACAAAATAATATATTTCCATATCACACTTAATAATGAATATTGAGTCCCGAATAAGTAAATGTTTGTAGGGTAAAAGAAAAATAAAATTATAAGAAATAAAGGGGATATATTTGGTTAATTTTTTAGTGTGTATTCAGTCAATAAATACACCTGAAATTCAAATCAGGGAATATATTGTTATTAAAAATATACAAGATGTTTATTTATTTATTATTGTTGAGTGAATCATATGGAAAAAATCAATAGGAGACATCGATTATTTAGAACTTGCCATGTTGGTATAAGGCTTAGTGAGAATGTCGAGCTGAGTGGAAAATGAGGGGATATTTTTTAATTGCATGATCCAGAATGAGACATATCCCATAAAAATTATTGAAAACGATACATAGATCAGTTTTAATTTAATACGGTATTAAATACAATTCTTTTGAAAAAATATATAAATGGGAAGAAGGAAAGTCTGAATTGATGACAAACAAGTAATTACTAAAACAAAAGATTGGAATTCAACCATATTTGGACACCCAAAAAAATAAAAATACCTACCTTAAATTTTATGAAAACCTAAATATAATAGGAAGGAAATGAGGAATAACTCTCACTTCTTCTAAGTTTGAAAAAACTTCTTAGTAGAACCCCCTATCTAGTCGATCCTTTCTTAGGCTCCCCTTCCAATAGACAATCTCTTTTGGAATGCTTGATCCCTCATCTTGTTCAAATCCTTCTCTATTTATGAATCCCTCTCAGTGACATGCCTACACTAAGGCATGACCTAAGGGTGATCAACCTCCCATATATTCTTGAGAATTCATGTGAAACTATACCCCCTTTGGTATTTCAACCTTATAGTGTTTGAACTCCTAAAATAGGAACCTGTGGGTCAGATTTCCTTTTTGTCCCATCATTTTTTATTATTATTTTAATAATTCAGATTTTTTACATAATTTTGGTAATGATTATCATAATTGGTATATTAGTATATTTTCAATTTCATATATTTTACAATATATTATCTAAATATTCATAATTATACAATATGAAAAGGTATTTTCGTTATGATTAAAAAATTATGATTATTCATATTTCTAATGTTTTAAAATAAGAGTAATAATAATAATAATACTTATACTATCATAATTTCAAAATTTTAAAATAAAATATATTAACTTTAATATTCATAACACAAATTATAAAATTTAATAATGGTCATAATTTAAAATTCTAATATATTTATAATTGAAAACACTATAAACTTATATTAGTAATATTTATAATAAAATAAATTACCTTTAATGTTTTAAATTTTACATCAAATATTTTATAATAAAAATTATTTCCTTTAATTGAAAATTATATTTTATAGCTTTGTCAGATTTTTTAATTCTATATGTCACATAATCATAATTATAGTGTTATTGTTACAAATATACAAATTATTTTCTTTGATTTATTGTTAAAATTAATTTAAATATGTAAAATTATAAATATATATTAAAATATTTTAATTCATTTCTTTATGGATATATTATTATAAATTTATATTTTTAATAAATTTTATTTTTAATCTTTTTTAAAGAGTAACATTAATATAAAGAAAATATTTTCATTTGAGAAAATGATATATTATTCCCATAATCATAAATATTTTACGTTTTGAATATATTATGATCAAAACATTCTTCAACTATATAAAATACATTAATTTCATGAAAGATCATTTTAAAAAATTAATTAGTTCTTTTAAATTATAAAACATTATATTTAGTAATATGTAATAATATTTTTAAATACCTAAGATGTTATATTCTCGAAATTAAATGAATTATTCCATTGTAATTCGTTCATATAACTTAAAATTCTGAATTTCACAAGTTAAAATTAAGAAAAGCTATATCTCCTATGAGAACTTAATTAGCTATAAGTTTCAAAGAAAATTCTATCAATTATATTTTTATTAAATAAAACACTTAACTTCCAACGTTTTCTAGACCATTCCTATGATACCAAATTTAAAGACCCTAGACATGTGCTTCCAAATAGTCTATAAAACCATGCTATGTATTTTTTTATTTCAATTTAATAAAAAAATAAGGAGTATATTATATAACTAAGGACCTTTACCGATCTAGGTTCTCAAGATTTAGAACAAAAAAATGATAAAATTTATTAGATTTGTATAAAAATAAAATAAAAAAATAATTAACTTTGTGTGTTTTAACTCCTTAAATTAATCCATCCATATTAGAACTTCTAATATTCATCTGAAAATAATTTTAAAAATTTGGGCTCAACATAAAATTTCCTAGTAAGGGGTTTTAAAACCAATCATAAATACATTTATAAAACTTATTTTAAATGTATTTACAACATATTATAACAAATGTATATCTCTTTGATTTATAATAAACATTAAAGAAAATTTTAAAAATACTTATCATTTTTATCATTAGTTTCATAAATAATATTTGGAAAATATTATCATTTTTAAAATTCATTAAAAATATTATTTAATAAAAAATAATATTTCCCATTGAAAATCGTTTGAAAATTACAATAATTTTATAGATTAAAATGATATTCGATAGATCTTATAAAACCCTTGTGGCCACTTAGCAGTTTCACTAGTAGGACAACATCTCGTTTAGGTCAGGTGTTCACTCCCCGTTCCTCATTATCTCGTTTTATGTGCTAGTGAAAATTTTAAATTTATGAAAACATTTTTATGAATTTTATTATTTATCATAAATAAGCCTTTAAAAACTATTACAAAATATATACTTGAATTCTGTTCAAAATAGAAAATAATTTTAAAAATTAATAGCTTTAATAAATCTCTTTTTAGAGAATTCATCAGAGAAATCCATATTTCAAGAATAAATACTACCATTTCAAAATCGTTAAATAATGACATTAAAATTTAAACTATTTATTATATAAAAATACATGAAATTTCACAAATTATAGATGATAACCATATCTATAATTTGGTACATTTCTAATTAATTCATGAAATAGATAAAATCCCAATTCAAGAAGAAATACCAATTCTACAGAATGTGTGGTGTTTGTATAAGTCTTATTAATAAATTTGAGATGAGTGGAAAATGATGGGTAAATTTTTAATTTCACGATATAGAATGATACATAGCTAGATTTTTTTTTGAAAAAGATATAAATATAGGTTATAATATAAATAGGAATTAAATACATTCCTATCAGACAAATACATCCGGAGGAAGAAGAAAAATCCATATTGATGACCAAAAGGTAATTATTAAAATGAAATCATGGAATTCAACTAGATTCAGACACCCTAAACCAAAAAACCCAAAGGCCTAACATTGATTTTCTATAATCAAAAATATAAGAGGAAGGAGATTAAGAAAAGATCGAACCTCTTTGGAGTTCAAAACCCCTTTGCAATAGAAACCCACATTCGGTCGAACCTTTCTCAGACTCCCTCACAGGCAAATAATATCTTTCGGTAGGCTTGATCCCTCATCTCACATGAAGCCTTATCCATGGAATCATCCCTCTCATTGACCCACATGTGCTTCGACTTGACCCAAGGTTAATCGGCCTCCCATCTACACTTGATACATCAACCAAAACTGAACCTCTTTCAGTATTTTACCCTAATAGTGCTCAGCCACCTAAAATCAAAACTTGTGGGGTTTAATTTCCATTTTACCATCATTTTTATTTTTTAAAATTCTATTTATAAATCATTTTTTATATAATTGTCATAGTAATTATCATAATTGGTATATTAATATATTTACAATTTCATATATTTTATAATATATTATCTTAATATACATAATGTTATAATAACGGCAGGTATTATAGTTAACATTACAAAATTATGATTATTCATAATTCAAATGTTTGTAAAATAATAATAATAATAGTAATAATTATGATTATTATTATTATTATCATTATAATATTTATACTATCATAATTTTCACAATTTCAAATAAAATATATTGACTTTTATATTTATAACCTAGATTATAATAATTAATAACACTCATAATTTAGTGTTTTAATATATTTATAATTGATAACATTATAAATTTATATTAATTATATTTATAATAAACATATTACCTTTAATTGCTATAATTTTACATCAAATATTTTTTAATAATAATAATTTCATTTATTTGAAAATTAGAATTTATAACTTTTTCATAGTTTTTATTCTTATATGTTAAATAATCATAGTTATAAAATTTTAGTAACAAATATAAAAATTATTTTCTTAAATTACTTTCGAAAATTAATTTAAATATTTATAATTATAAATTAATATTTAAATAGTTTAATTTGTTTCATTAATGATAAATTATTATGCATTATTGATTTTAATAAATACTATTACCACTCTTGTTTAAACTGTAACATTTATTTAAGGAATATATTTTCATTTCAAAAAATAAGATATTATATCTTTAATCATAAATATTTTTTGTTTTCAATATCTTATGATCAAAACTTATTTTTATTATAGAACATATCTTAATTTCATAAAATATTTTTAAAAAATTATTTATTGGTCGTTTAAAATTATAAAAAAAATGCTTTAATAATATATTTAAATACTAGGGATGTTACATTCTCCCCTCTTAAATGAATTGTGCTCCATGGAGGCGGGGTTGGTGTAGTTATGGCTCGAACTTCAGTTTGGGTCAGGTCGTGACATGAAACATATGGAACCAGAACATATAAAAATGTAATCATATAAACATAGAATCATATAAACATGGGATTATATAAATATTGGAAAATATAAATGTGGCAGCAACATAACACATGACTTTAGTACGAGTAAAAGCTAACCACCAAGATAATTTCCTATAATTGCACAGGCCAAGGCGAACTATCAAAACCATTTCACGTAACATCTCATGAGACATAACATTACCCAATGCATTGGAGCGCTATTTGGGCACACCCATATTATAATTTTCATGGATATTCTTTCCACATAAATAATCATACATAATCAAAAATACATAAACATAAGGGTACCCATTTAAGTAAATGGGTATCACAATCATGTCATAAAGCATAATAAGTGGGGGTATCATAAAAGTGTCTAGGAGAGAAAGGAATTAAAACATAAATGGACATTAATAAGGTAAAATAATCATATATCATGGTAACTTATGTAAAATATAAGTGAAAACATGTAATAAGGGTATTTATGAATTTCTTATCATTAAAACATTTTAGTAAGGTTTCAAGGAAAAATGTAAAGTTATTTTAAAATAGAAAAGGGGAAAATATTTTATATAAAACTAGAAGTGAACCAAGAATTATTTAATAATAAAAAGGATTATTTTATAAATACAATGGTGGCATAAAACATAGGATAGATTTCCCTTGAAATTGCGTAAAAATTTGGGAATTTCCATTACAATGAGTTTGCTTGCTGGGAAGTATTGTGGAGGGAATCACTTAAAAGAATGTATATCCCCAAAAGAGAATGAGGAATGGATATTGAAACATGATTTTTGGATCATATTAAAATAGTGTATAAGCTGTACATAAAAATAAAAGACAAATTCATTTGGGTAAAAAGAAAGATAGATCAACCCAAAGGAACAAAAGTGGTTTGGGTAGAATTCCTAACAGATTGTCGACATGATATCAGCTATACATAAGAGGGATTAATGAGAGAGAAAGGGATTTAACATCTTTTATACACAATGAATAATGTATAGGGGAGGTATGTTATTATATCCCATCATTAGGGATTAACCATAAAATGGTGCAACATAGAGGACATTCTTGAATAAAAGAGAAATGGAGAGGATCCCATACCTTAAGTTCGGTGGTGTTCTCCACTTGTTACTAATGACATGAATAAAAAAATAAGTTTAATTAATTAATAATTAAAAAACCTATTCTATATGTAATTTATTTATTATAAACTTTTTTAAGTTTATTTAAGTCCTTTTTGATTGGTTATAAAGTTCAATTTCATTATCCAGTTCTGTTTGTTTCCTTGGTTTAAACGATCGATTCAGGTTCGGATAAACACGTATGATGAAGGTGGTTGTCCAGAATTTAAGATGTATGTTATTAGTGAACATAATGGAGATTAAGTGGTTTTAAAAATTTATTTGTTTATTTGGATTTAAGATGAATTATTATATAAAACCTTAGTGATAACTTTTTTGGTTAATCGATGGGTTTTGATAACAACGAACATGTTATTCTTTATAATATAATACCAATTGTAAAAAAGGGTTATGGAACCATAAACAAATATATTACATAAAATATTTTAGTTCAACCATAACAAAAATGGTTTCATGACCATAATTAATGATTATAAAAAAAATTGATAAACCGTTTTCATTGAATGTACAAAATTAAAACAGCTCAAAAGGTGTTTTCATTTCTTTTAAATAAAAGGTAGGGAAAGGAGAGATGATAATGAAATATCCCATTAGCATAAAAAAAATACAGTACATTTATGGTACTGGATTTTTCATTCCATTTGGATGAGAAGAGGTTGTGAAATAAAAGAAAAAATAAAAACATAAAAATGATAGAAAAGAAAAGCGGAATTTTACCTCTTGAATCCACCTTCCTTGAGAGCTTCTTAAAGAAAGAGTTTTTGGTCATTTTAGAAGACCAAAGGTTGTTAGATGTGGGGATAAATCATAGATTGAGTGATGGGAAGAATATAGGGAAGTAAAAAAGGCTTTAGAAGAGTGAAGAGAAGAGGGATTGAGGCGGTTTTTTTATAGTGGAGGAGAGGAGGGTTTTCATATTTTTTTAATCATTTGTTTCTTAATTTCCCTCAAGACCAGAAATAGTGATGATTCCATGACCAAGAATAGTTAATGGGTTATGTGAATTTAAGCCAAGGGTGGTGACATTATCCATGATTATATGGATAGTGGATTTAAATTATAATGTATTCGTATGGTATATTAATGTATTTTTCTATTTAACAAAAATTCTAGTATTTAGGAAAAATATAATAATTCACCCTAACCACTTTTTGACGTGTATAATCCAAAATTGAAATCCATTTTTCAAAAATAATTTTCAATGTATGATTAATTTAATATTTAATTAAAATCATTCTTCAGTATAAGAAAACAGTTTTAAAACATTTATTTACTTTTTCCAAAATATATGTACATCATACATTCACTTAAATATCATTTATATACTATCATAGATAAGGATACTATTCATTAGTTTATGTCACTATTCATAAGGATAATATTACTATTCATAAGTGTATGTTACTATTCACCAAAAATTATGTTGGTCATATTAGACTCCAAATAACTTACTGATCGCAACCGTGTATTCCATATTTCCAAAATTCAAAACACATAAGTGAAAAACATATTTTCATTAGTCACATACACTTATTAATTCATTATGTTGTAATTTTATGTGATTATATGACATAATTAAAAGAAGGAAATTTTAATTTAAAAATTTGGGTAGTTACAATCTCCCCGACACTCGAAGAAATTTCTCCATCGAAATTTTGTTTTACATTGTAAACTATAAAACGGTGCATGTACTTTTCTTTCATTGCCTCCTCAAGTTCCCAGGTTTCCTCTTTGTACTTTTGGTTTGGCCACAATACTTTGACTTGGTGTGTAGTATTTTTACATAGAACTTTATCTCTACGATCCAAGATCTTTACTAGTTGATTCTCATAGGAAAGATCATCCTCCTACTGTACCACCACTGAAGAGAGTACATGTGAAGGGTCTGGTATGCACTTCCTTAGGAGGGATACATAAAAGACATTATGTACTTTGTCCATGGTAGGTGGAAGTTCCAGTCTGTAGGCCACAACCCCAACATGATCATGAATCTAGAAGGGTTATATATACCTAGGACTTAACATACCTCTCTTTCCAAACCTATTGACCTTCTTCCATGGATATATGCTTATAAATACTACATATCCACCTTTGAACTCAAGATCTCATCCACGATTATCTACATAACTCTTTTGTTGACCTTGTGATTCATTGATATGCTGCTAAATGGTTTTCACCTTCTCCGCTATTTCTTTGACCATTTCAGGTCCGATTAGCTTATTCTCACAGAATTCATCCCAACACACTGGTGTTCTGCTCCTTTTCCTATAAAGGGCTCCATATGGTTCCATTTGGATTCCTAAGTGGAAACTGTTTTTGTAGGGGAATTCAACCAGTGGAAGTTGTTGGTCCCATATTCTTTTGAATTCCATAGAACATTCTCTCAAAATGTCTTCCATTATCTGAATATTTTGCTCAAATTGTCCATGGTTTTGAGGATGATAGGTCGTACTGAATTTCAGTTTAGTTCATAGTGCATGTTGGAGACTTTTCCAAAACATTGAGGAGAATATCAGATCATGATCAGATATAACAGATAGTGGTACTCAATAAAGGAGTACCACTTATTTGATGTATATACTTGAAATTTTATCCAATGAGAAGTCATCATGAATTATGATAAAGTGATTTGTATTCATAAGATAATCCACAACGACCCATATAGCATTATATTCTCTGGATGTCCTTGGAAGTCTAGTAACAAAGTCCATGGTAATGTTCTCCCACTTCAATGTTGGTATAGATAGTGGTTGCATCATCCCCTTAGACTTTTTTCTCTCAGATTTCACTTATTGACATACTAGACACATTGATTTATGTTTAGAAATATCTCTTTGCATATTGTCCCACCAAACGTTTTCTCAAAGATTTCGACACATCTTTTTGCTCCGTGGGTGGATAGAGAAGGTCGAGATTTGTGCATCCTTCAAAAGATCCTTCTTTATCTTTGGATCAGATGGTACATATAATCGTGATCCAAATCAACCAAATCCTTACTCATAAATCATAAACTCAAAGGATTTACCATTTCTGATAGCTTCCACCCTTCTCAGAATTTCCTCATCTTTTCTTTGAGCATCCTTTATTTTGTCCATGAGAGGTGGTTGAGAAATAATTTGATAAAGGATTGATGATGTTCCTCCCATAATTATTACCATGTACATCCTTAGTAAATCAATGAAGATCATATCCTTTTCAATTCTCATCATTGATAAATATGTAAGATCCTTTCTACTCAGAGCATCTGCCACCTTGTTTTCCTTACCATGATGGCAGTGGATTGAGCTATCATAATCCTCAGTGAGAATTATCCATCTTCACTGGTGTACATTAAGAACCTTTTTTGTGAATATATATTTGAGACTCTTGTGGTAAGTATATATCTCCCACTTCTCTCCATAGAGACAATGCCGCCAGATTTTCAATGCAAAGATTAGAGCTGCCAACTCCAGATCATGTGTGTGATAGTTTTGATCATATATCTTTTGGTGACTTGAGGCGTAGGCTATAACTTTATCATTTTTCATTAGAACACATCCTAATCCCTTCTTTGAAGCATCATTGTACCCCACAAAGTGTTTTTTAATTATTGGGAGTGTGAATACTAGTGCAGTGATAGGCCTCTTTTTCTTCTCATTGAAATAGTCTTCACATTCCTATGTCCAAAAAAACATCACCCCCTTCCATGATATCTTGGTCATTGGGTTTGAAAATCATGAATGGTTCTTCAAAAATCATCAATAATACCCAGATCAACCCAAAATCTATGGATATCCCTTAAATAGGTTGTCCAGGGCCACTCTTAAATCTTTTTTGTCTTAAAAGGGTCCAGAGATATCCCTATTCTAGTGATAACATGCCCCAAGAATGATACTTCCTCCATCTAGAACTCACATTTATTGTACTTTGCATACATATTCTCCCTTTGTAATTTTTTAACATAATATTCAAATGCTCTTCATGTTCCTCCTTACTGTTGGTTTATATCATAATATCGTCAATAAAGACTACCAAAAAATTTTGGAGGTAACCTCTAAATTCTCTATTCATTAAATCCCTTAAAATTGATGGATCATTATTGAGTCCGAACGGCATCACTATGAACTCATAGTGTCCATACCTCTTTCAAAATGCATTTTTGGGAATATCTTACTTCCTCATCGATAATTGGAGATATCCTAATCGAAGGTCCACATTAGATAAATAATAGGACCCATTAATCTGATTGAACAATTCATCTATCTGAGGAAGGGGATACTTGTTATTTATCTTTATTTTATTAATCTCACAATAATCAATGCAATGGGTCATTGATCCATCCTTCATCTTGACGAAGAGGACTATCGCACCCCACAGTGAAGCACTTGGTCATATAAAACCCTTCTCTAGATTCTCCTGTAACTTATTTTTCATCTCTTCATGTTCTACGGTGGTCATTCAATAAGGTATTTTTGATATAGGTAGAGATCAAAGAATAATTTCAATTGAGAATCCTACCTCATGATCAGGAGGATTACCATGCAACTCTTCTAAGAATACATTAGTGTAATACCTCACAATAGGCATTTCTTAAAGCATGATTCTCTCCTTTATCTCAATCATTTGAGCTAGATATGCTTTCTAATTAAGAACAAATATCCACACTTGAGAGAGTAATTCTAAAAGAGATTCATCTTCCTACATACACTTGAAAATAATTGGAGGATGCTTCAGGATGTGAAGAGTGATCTAATTTTCATGAAATTTTATGTTGGGTTTGAATAAAGATAGCCAATCCATTCCCATGATAGCATCGATATTCACCAAAGGAAGTATTACAAGATTTTCTAGGAGCTCCAGTCCAGAAATGTTAACCGGGTGGAGTTATAAACCATGGACCTAATAATTTTCCCATTCATTTTTCTCATAGATAATTCATCCTCCAAATTTTGAGGTGGTGTTTGAATAGATTTACTAAACTTGAAAGATAATAAGGAATACATAGAACGAGAATCAAATAGTACATTCTCTATTATTGAATGAATAACTTGAGTACATGTCACCACATAGTTTTTCGGATATACCACAGTAGTAGTGATAACATAAGCCCTTCATTATTGACTTGGAGGTTATTGTTGGTTGCCTTCGACAGCCCTCATCTTAGAGAAATTGTTCACATAATGCTCATGCTGCTTGCAGTTGTAACACCTCACCACTGGCTGAGCATTGATCTGAACCTTCCTTTCTTCTTCTATATTAGTGGGATTTTTCATATCTCTTCGCATGTTTTGGAAAGATTTAATAGCTTTCCACATTTTAAGAAATTCCAGGTTCCATTTAAATAGTCCCTAGGATGCTTCTTCCCACAACTTTTACAAGTGAGATATTCAGGCTTCTTTCCATCTTTGGATTTGTTTGTTGAACCACCCATGTTTCTCTCTATTTTTTACTTCTTTTCACTGGGATTATGAGACCAATGGGAGTCTCCAATCTCTATTTCAACCTTGAGGGCATAAAAGAAAATATCCTCATAACCGTCGAAGTCTCAGATCGCCAACACATTCTATAGACTCTACTTTATCCCGCTAAACAAGCGATCCACCTTTCTATCGGTGTTCATAAAAAATCAAGAGGCGTACCATGCAAGACTTGTAAATTTTGATTCATATTCCCTTATGGACTCATCTTTATTCTACATGTGTTTGACGAACTCTCTTTCCATCTTGTGATATAGGGTTTGAAGAATTTTCTTTATTAAAAAACATCCTCTTGAATTCCTCTGAATCCATGGAATTAATTTCCTCTTCGGACGTTGTATTCTTGATCAGTTTTCACCATTGATCAGCTTCCCCATCAAAATGATAGACTGATAGTACAAATTTCTCTTCTTCTAAGTGCTAGAGTATGGTAAATATCTTTTCAATTTATTTAATCCCCTATTCTGTGAGGATGGGATCATAAGATCCACTAAACATTGGAGGCCTTTGCTTCATTAATTATTCTATGAAAACATGCTTTTTCCTTGGAAGAGGATGGTGTTTCACATGATTAAAGTTAATATTAATAACATCAGCTAGATGAGTAGGTAATATCATGATGTTTTGAGCACCTGTTCTCATCATATTTGTCATATCATTAGGGAAATATTCATATTTTCTATCACATTAGTTGTTCGTACATGTTCTTATATTACCATCTGTTAACTAAGAAAATAACTAATAATTAGAGGGATTGAATACTTATCTATTGAGCCTAAAAAGGTAACATTTAACATAAAAGGATAAAATTGTAAAGGAGTAATATATCCTAACTTGTGATATCTTAGGTTCATATCTATGTTATACTTGATCGATTTATTGACTTATATTCTTATGAGATTTTATTTGTCACTGGTTTGTACAAACTCATAAATCTACCAAACTATATCCCCCGGGAGTGTCAATCCAAGAGTGAATAAAGGCCCATTGTCATGTACAAGGATATCATTGGTCAAGCCTGAAACTCCTTGACAGTGTTTTCACCCCCATGTACATCTGTTCCTAATCCAACTCCACCTATTTTTATCCAGACAGGAATGTATTTTCTTGATAAACAACTTACTATATAATTACCAAGATTTAGGGTTGTTTTATTCTACTTCATCTCACCCTTATGGTTCTTACTAATGTCCTCTATTCCCAATCTTCAAAAACAACTATACCATCCTCTGATACCAACTATAGTGTCCCTAGACATTTACATATAACATTGCATAATTTTAAGCATAATTATACATCAGAGTACAATCCAAGGATCATTATGTTTAGTGTCTTGGAAGACTAGGTACATAAACTGAAATCATAGGACCCAAAAAAATCTTTATTTAATATCCATAAAGATCTTATAACTTCCTTTGAGCCCTTGAATCTATATAATATACCCTGGGGAACACATTAACAAAGGTATTAGCTAAAAATCCCAATAAGGAAATGAATATAAGAATATATCTTAACACATGAGTTAGGAGGCATGTCATAATGATATAAAAATCTTGGAACATATGGAATCATAACATATAAAAACATAATCATATAATCATGTAATCATATAAAAATGGGATCATATGAACATAGGATCATATAAATGTGGTAGAAACATAACACATGACTTTAGTACGAGTCAAGGCTAACCGCCAAGATCGTTTCCCATAGTATCACAAACCAAGGCTAACTTCCAAGACCATTGAACATAACATCTCATGAGACTTAACATTACCCAATGCATTGGAGTTCTATCTAGTCTCACCCATATTATAATTTTCATGAATATGCATTCCACATAAATAATCATACATAATCAACCATACCTAAACATAAGGGTGCCCATCGAAAAAAAATGAGTATCACAATCATGTCTTAAAGAATAATAAATAGGGGTATCATAAATGTTTCCCTGAGAGAAAGGAATTAAAAAATAAATGATAATTAATAAGGTAAAATAGGAATATATCAAGTAAAGTGATGAAAAACATAAGTGACAACATTTAAGAAGAGTATTTAGGAAATTCTTAGCAATAAAATATTTTAGTGCGGTATTAAGGAAAACATTAAAGAACTTTTAAAATAGAAAAGGAAAAAATATTTTATATAAAACCAGAAGTGAACCAAAAAGGTTTTCATAATAAAAATAATGATTTTATATATACAACTATTTCTTAAAACATAGGACATATTGCACTTGAAATTGGGGAAGTTCCCTTAAAATGAGTTTTCTTACTGGGACGTATAAAGGAGGGAATCACTTAAAAGCATGTATATCCGCAAAAGAGAAAGAGGGATGGATCATAAAACATGAGTGTTGATCATATAAACAAACTTTATAAGTTTTAAATAAAAATAAAATATAACTTCAATGGGGTGAAAAGAAAGATAGATCAACCCGAAGGAGTAAAGGCGGTTGGGGTAGAATTCCAAACAGATTATCGGCATGGTATTGTGTGTACACAAGAGGGATTAATTATAGAGAAAGAAATTTATCATATTTTATAAATCATTATAACAGTATGGGGAGGTGTGTAATTATATCCCATCATTAGGGATTTCCAATAAAATGGAAAAACATAGAGGGAAATCTTCAATAAAAGTGAAATGGAGAGGATCCCTTACCATAAGTCTAGTGGTGTTCTCCACTTGTGATTAATGACCTGAATAAAAAAAATTAGGTTTTTTAATTGAAAATTCCAGAACCTCTTATTTATGTAATAAATTTATTATAACCTTTTTTGAGTTCATTAAAGACCTTTTTTATTGGTTATAAGTCTCAATTTCATTGTTCTGGTACGTTTTCTTCTTTGAGATTAATGATAGGTTCATGTTCGAAAAAACACATATGATGAAGGTGGTTGTCTAGAATTGAAGTTGTATGTTATTAGTGAACATCCATGAGATTACATGGTTATAAAAATTCATT
Source organism: Viscum album (assembly GCA_963277665.1). Classification (NCBI taxonomy): domain Eukaryota; kingdom Viridiplantae; phylum Streptophyta; class Magnoliopsida; order Santalales; family Viscaceae; genus Viscum; species Viscum album. The sequence continues at coordinate 718,663,751 of OY728150.1, forward strand.
TTTTTTATTAGTATTGAAGATAAATTATTATATAAAACCTTAATTACAACCTTTTTGGTTAATCGATTGGTTTTGATTACAACGAATATGTCTTTTTTATAACTTAGCACCACTTGTACAAAAGGATTACAGAAGCATAACTAGAATATATTACTTATAATAATCTGGTTCAACCATAACAAAAGTGGTGTCATGGCCAGAATTAAATATGAAAAATGAAATTGATAAACTGTTGACCTTGAATGTGTTAAATTAACACATCTCAAATGATGTTTTCATTTAGTTCAAATAAAAGTTGGGAAAAACAGAGATGACAATTAAATATCCCATTAGCATAACAATATTATAGTACATTTACGGTAATATATTTTTCATACCATTTCTATGAGCATTGGTTAAGAATGAAAAGAGAACATAGGAACTTAAAAATTAAAGAAATGAAAAGAGGAATTTTACCTCTTGAATCAACCTTTTTGAGAGCTTCTTAAGGGGATAAGTTTTTGTCTTTTTAAGAGAACAAAGGATATTGAAAGTGGGGAGGGAGTTTGTGGAGATTGTTGTCCAGAATATAGGTAAGGAACAAGGCTTGAGAAGATTGAAGAGAAGTGGGAGTGAGGGGGGGGTTATAGTGGAGGAGAAGAGTGTTTTCATAATTTTTTAATGATTAGATTATTAATTTCCCTCATGACCAAAAATAGTGATTATTCCATGACCAAAAATAATAAATGGTCATGTGAATTCAAACCAAGAGTGGTGACATCATCCATGATTCTAGGAATAGTATACTTACATTATAATGTATTTATATGGTATATTAATGTATTTAACTATTTACCAAAAATTCAAGTATTTTAGAAAAATCTCAAAAATTCACCCAAACCATTTTTCGATGTGTTAAATCCAAATAAGAAATCAATTTTTCAAAAATATTTTTCTATGAATTATTAATTTAATATTTAATTAAAATCATAATTTATTCTACGAAAATAGTTTTAAAACATTTATTTACTTATTCCAAAATATAGGGACATCATTCTTTCACTTAAATATTATTTATATACTATCATAGATAATTTTACTATTAATTAGGGAATGTAACTATTAATAAGGGTAAAATTAATATTCGTAAGGGTTTGTTACTCTTCACTAAAAAATTTGTTGGTCAAATTAGACTCCAAAAAACTTACTGATTGCAAATATGTATGTTATATTTTTGGAATTTAGACCACAAAAGAGACAAACTTTTGTTAAGAGGTCACATAAAAGTTATTATTTTATTATGTTGTGATTTTATGTGATTATATGAAATAATTATAAGAAGTAAATTTCCATTGAAAACTTTTGGTCGTTACATGTAACATTTCCTTCTCCTGAGCAAACAACTCCCCGAATGCTTCTTCCAACATTCGATGCATGTTGAATCCTCTTCCGTAATAAATGTTACTCCCTAATATTGGATACATTGATATATTTTTTTTATTTCAATCTATGGGACCACTGCATCTCTCTGAACTATAGGTAAACCTTCATATAACTTCACATTGTCACGTCATAGCTGTCATAGTCTTGATTGGAAAGATTATTCCCTATATGGGGACTTCTTTCACCAACTAAAATATTAACCATTCTATTAGGATGCATGAAAAATCTACAGATTTAGCAAGAAATTCTTTTAAAGTTCATCTCATAACTTCCCACATATTTATTTTTCTTTCTCATTATCTCTAGGAAGTCCTTCTCTATTTTCATTCGCATCTAACAGGGGAAATATATTTTGATAATGGGTTTCTTAAACCCACTCCAAATATTATATATCCCTTATTGGATTCGTGATTTTAATCAATTTACACCACTGATCATCTTCTCCATATAAATGGTACACATCCAATGTAACTTTCTTTATTATGAATAATAGAGTATATAAACGATATATTCTATAGATCTTATCCATTGTACACTAATCATTAGGTTAGCATATCCACTGAAAAAAGTTGTAATTGATTCATAATAGACTCAATAGAATGTTGTTCCCTTCCAGTTAAATATAGTATCCAAGATTGGTTCATGTAATTTCTCATAACTTGATTCATTAGATTCAATATTCTGAAGAATTTTTCCATTCTGTCTTCCATCAAAGTTTCGTCAGCATCTGGTCCATTATGCTCACCATTTACGTGGTTCATCCTATTTCCCAAAACTATCTAAATAAAGAAAACCATGGTGAGAAATGTGTTTATATTAATAATATTATAACTCTAAATGAAATTACTGTATTAAAACATCATCATTAAATATTTCATTATTTTACAATAGTTACATTTTCTATAAATTAGTCCTAATGGTTCTTAAAAATCGTGTGATTTACCAAACATATCCCACAGAATTGTCAAACTAGGAGTGCAGATAGAACCATTGTTGTACACCAGTTCTTGTTTGAGTATAAATAAAATAATGTTTTTCAGGTTTTAACCCTAGATAGATCTATTCCCAAGCTATATAATGTTGTTCATATCCAAATAGGGGTTACTTTTCTTGGAAACCACTTACTTAATACTTCAAAGAAATACCAGGTTGTTTCTGTATATTTTATCTTTTCCTTAATGTAATTAAAAATGTTTTCAAATCTTAATTTACACAAATAAATAAAATTTCCCTTGATCCTAACTATGTAATCCTTCATTTTTATTACATATATTTTCATTTACATATCACAAACAAAGGATATTTTAAATATTAGTTTATTGGAAAAAATAAATAATACGTGAAAAAATATAAAATTATTATAAAACACTTAAAAAGTAATCATAATAGGTTAATTCCAAGTAAATTTACTACATCTCATAACATGGTGACAAACATCAAAGGAATGGGTTATCAGAAGGCTCAGTTAGTGAATGAAAGGGAAACTGTTTACATGTGACCTTGAGAAATATCAATAAGAACTTGAGGAATATAATAAAGGCATTAGAAAAGGAAAAATGGATATATAATAATAAAAATAACATTTTTATAACATGTAAATGTGGATAAAACATTTAAATGAGACATTCTTAATCATGTCACCATGGTTTGTCACTGATGTTCATAAACATTAACAAGGTTATTCACCAAGGTATCGTAAAACAAGTCATCTCTAGAGATTTAGTTCTTTTTATAATGAATTGGATAACTGTAATGGAAGTAACATAATATGTATTAATTAATTTTGTCTACAATGATAATAATAATACATTTCAAAATAACATACAGATAAGAGAGGAAATAGGTTTCATATAAAAATCATTGTGTTTTAAAATGTGCTTAAAGATAAGATCTTTCTGCCATTTATAATAGAAAGAATTGGAATGAGTGTTTTTTGTACGTAAATTCCATAATAAAATAAATAATTTTTTAAATATTGGTTAATAATCCTGGAAAATAATTCATTTTGGGTATTAACATAATGAAAATAAAAGGGCTTTTTTAGAGGAGAAGAGAGACATTTTTAGATGTAAAGTCAATAACATAACAGGTATAAAACTTGGTTTTAGAAAAGAGTAAAAAGAGGTGGGATAAGGGAATACCATTGATGAAACATAATTTGGTAGTAATGTAATGAATAAAATGTAAATAAGAGTGAGTGACCATAACATTCATAATACATATACAGAAATAGGTTACTGAAAATAAGAGAATAGAAAGATATTTTCCTTACATTGAAGTGAAGGTCTTAAAAATTGAGGATCAGGACCTTCTGGGCATGAGGACACCATGGGAGGACATATTTGAAGGTAATAATATAAGGGTTTAGTATATGGTGTATTTGGAGTGAAATAATGCGGATAAATTGATGGTTATTTATAGAAAAAGTGGTGGATTGGTTTATTAATTTATAAATAAAGTCAATAGACACCTAGGTAGTGTTAAATGAAAAACCAAGGGCATTCCCATGGTATTTTACCATGTTATTGGACACTTGGGACACCTTTATGTTATTTTTAATCCAATAGTGTCAACCATTATTTTATATTACTTATTTTTTTTAATGAAAATTAACATTTTAAGAAATTAACATTTTAAAGTTAATGTTTCCATTTTAGAATTTGGAAAGTAAATTATATATTTATAAATGGAATAAAATATAATAAAATAATTGATATTAATAAAATAACACATTTTATGTCTTATACTGTGTTTAATTAGTTATTTCATCAGTATGACATAATTATTATGTCATCAAACATACTGAAAAACTCAAACTAAAATTTTTACTATACACAAAAAATAATGTATTTAAAAAAAATTATAAATTAAGACTAACCTAATTTTGATGTTCTAATTTAAACAATGAAATTTATTTTATCACCATAATTTTATAAATGTGAGAATTTTATCTTTTAAATATAAAAATCATTATTTATTAAAAATAATTGGAGATTGAAAATGCATAGTGAAATTTCTGACACTTGAAAAAAAAATATTTTACCATGTATATTTTAATAATTGTTTTGTATCATAATATTTCATTAAAATTATTATTATTATTATTTACATAGTTTATTATAAATATTTTTATCTTTTTGGGAAAGTACAAATTTTCTCTCAAAAATCAATTTATAAAATTCTATCTCAATATTATTAAGAAAAACAATTCTTAAAATGAAATAGATGGAATAAAAATTTTATTTATACAATGGAATTAAAGTTAAAGTAACTAAGACCTCAACACATATCCTCTTATAACACCTATATACAACCTAATGGTATGGTGTGTGATGGTCAAAGATTCATGGGGTGGCTCCGATAACATTGTCTGTGGATAAATTCTGCTAACTTGAACTTCTCCTGTAGGTGATTTTGTTCAAGATTCACTTATTGAAGATCAGCTTGGTCTTGGTCAAGAGAAAATCCCAATGATGTCACTTCCCTACCATGTTCTTACAAAAGGGTCTTCCTATGGAATGACTATACTGGTGGAGGCCATCATTTCACCTTTATACATTGATAATCTTTTTTCCATTTCTACTTATAAACACTATTTATAAAATTAAAATATTTATCAAGAGTATTATTTCCAACAGTTGTATTGAACAATTGTCATAATTGACCAATGGTCATATAATGATCAAAATCCGATGGTAAAACATTAAATTATAATTATTTCACTATTAATGAGATATATTTTTGTTGAGTACAAGATAATATAACACACATTTTCTCATGAAACAAATTTTATTCAAAAATACTGGGTTGATACACAAATAAATTTATATTAATTTCAAATACATCAAAGGGTCAGTATATACACCATATAAAGGAAAATTGGGGCATAATACCAAATTTTTCTCAATGTAATGGTAGATGGGATGAAAATCACACACCTCAAGTTCGACTAACATTGTAATTTCTTTTAACCTCTAGTATAATAAAATTAGATTTATTATAATTATAAAGCAACCATATACATATCTATTATAGGACCCCATATCAACCTAAGAGGGGAGGGGTGAATCTGTGTGAATACTTTTTTTAAAGTGATGGATCCTGTTCCCATGTTGGTAGGAACTTGTAAAACATATCTGGGAAAATCATGTTGTAATTAAACTTTCACATGTAGAGAGACAACACAACAGTTTAACATTGTTCACCATTAAAGGATAATCCAAAGAACATACCCAATAGTGTTTCGGTCATACCTAATCCACTAAGAATCACTAGTTATTGTGGAAAACGTATGTCCATACATAGTAACTCTCTACCAATCACACTGCCTTTACAAGATTTTAGGGATAACACACTACCTCCCTCATAACACTTCCATCGAATCCCCCTAGAAAGCGTTATTAGATGAATTATTACTCGGTTTAATGAATTGAATATTGCTTCATTATATTGGCATTGAATTATTTATCCCTGACTATCTATAGGTTTTTCATTCACTCTAAACCTAAGTTGATTCACTTGAAATCACTGATCAAACAAACCAAAAAATTAAAACTTTCCAGCACTGAAACTCAAAAACTTGTAAGAAACACCTGTAATTGGGTGAAACTTTTGGGTTTTTATCACTTCGAAACATTCCCAGAATAATTATCATTTCTTTAACCATGTAATGAGTTTAACATAAGTTTCAATTGGTTTTAATAGACAGAAGAAACACTATACATGCATGTTTTAATATCCCTAACTATTTTGTGCGCAAATATTTTACATAGTAGAACCATCATATATTTGAGAGAAAATTTACATCGAATGAAATAGGGTAGGAAAATATTTATTGAAATGGTTTACCTATAACATAGGTTCCTTGGGAACCCTCTACTCTGCATGCAAGTTTATTCTAGTGCTGAAATCCTTGTTTTGACATCACTTTTAAAATGTATGTCCTTTTCATGCTTTCTACTGTGTGTGTAACTTCCTGTGCCACACAACTCTAACATCCATAAAAATTCAGATCATGTACAACACACTTGCCTTTTCTATATTTTGATGTGAAGATATCAAAATACCACTTTCTTACAACATTTTGATTCACCATTATCCTTGTGAACAACTTCCTTTTCTTGAAACGACATTCTTCAACCTCAAAATTTTGGATCCAAAAATTTAGAAAAAACTGGGAAACAACTACATCATCAGCATTGAATCTATATACCCAATAAAAAAAATTTCTCGTAATAATCTTGATAAACCCTTTATGGATTGAAAACAAACACAAAATAGACTTTGTTTTTAACTACAAACTGTAACATGGCATGGTATCAATAATATCCCACTTTGGGTTTGTTGGAAATATACTAGATAAGTTCAATAAAGCACCATTCTTTAACATAAACCTAAAATATGAGGGAAAACTCATCCAACACACTATGTCTACATGAGAAAAAACTTAGTGTAGAAAATAAGTGGGGAACCATGAATTGGGTTATCATATTTTGGAATTCTTAATGATGTCCAAGATAAGAATTTTTAAATATGAACTATTTTCTCATAACACAAAATTCTCGTTGTTTCATGGATCAATTACATGGGATTTCAAAATCTGGGACCAGAAAACCTATAAAAATTGAATTTATCTATTCTACCCCATTATAAATAAACCTAAATAACTTATATTTGTTCTTTTAGAGCAGAATAATATTTCCCCCTATATCATATCTCCCCCATAAACCAACACCACATCTATAAAAAAATTAATATAGTTAACACAATTGGGGAGATGCGACAATCTGTAACCTCCTCATAGATTGGGAGGTGGCTAAACAATAATTTTTAGCCGATGCTTCATGAATATATACACTAGAAATATACTAGTTATAATGTCATCCATTTGGTCATAAATTCCAAAATTCTCTATTTTATTCACTCATTGTTCATCTTTTTCTTTATTGAAGTGATATTTGATCTCAATATGTTTGTTATGAGAGCATTGAACCAGATTATTTTTAATATAAATCATTATCTTTTTGTCATAATGAATCTCCATTGGTTGTTCCACCTCATCACCGATATCATTAAATTATTTCTTCATCGAAAATAGCTTGCTACAAGCCTTTGTATCCGAGATATACTCTACTTCATCCATATTATGAGAGGTATTTTTTATTTCTTTCTAAATAAACCCTCACATTTGTTTTTAATAATGATTTCTCCACCACTTCAAAAATTTACATCCACCACATCTATTTCCCAGTCAGCATCAAAAAGTTTTGATAGTTCATTATCTCTTCCTTCTACCAATAATAAGCCAAAACTGAGTGTACCTTGAATATACCAGAAGATTATTTTAATTGAATTCTGATGCTTTCCCGTCAAATTATTTTGAAATATAACTACTAATAATGTGGAAAAAAATGATATCTTTACATGTTACAATAGGTAATAACATTCTTCCAATGAGAATTCTATATAGGGTGGGATCCATATATATCCCATCCTCATTCTTTTCACGTTTTTTCCCAACCACAATTAGAGTTCACATTGGTTTGGAGTCATATATGATGAATTTATTCAGGATATCTCTTAGATATTTTTCCTGAGAAATGAAGGTATAATTCTTATTTTGAACCACCTATAGCCCATGAAATTATCTTAGTTCACAAATCATATAAATTTCAATTTCTTATTTCATGTGAATAGAAATTTTTTCCACTAATCCTTGCATACTTAAGCCAAAGATAATATCACCTACATAAAAAATCACCATAAATTGATATTTTTTATAATTAATCATATATATAATATGGTAGAATCTTATTTATTTCAAGTACCTCATATAAGTATCTAGTTGAGAATACTATGGTCATGATGCCTACTTCAGACCATAAATATCCTTATTTGATCTATAAACCATAGTCTCATAATTTCCTATCCTAAATCCAAATGATTGTCCAATTTAAGACCATTATGTTTTAAATAAATTGAAATATAAATTGTTGGTATACATATAATAAAATTTGTACTATATCTAAATTTCCATTGTAATAAAAGCCAGCTCAACTCTAGTCGATCTACTGGAGAAAACATTTCTTCAACATCAATTCCATCAATCTATTCATAGTATTTACAAACTAGGCACACATTATTTCTGATAACATTTCCATGATCGTCAATTTATTTAAATATCTAATTTTTTGGAATCACATTGTGATTTTTAGGTCTCTTAATAAGATCTCATGTCTAGTTCTTGTCAATCTAATCGATTTATTCATTCGTATCCTTAACCCGTGATTAATTATTTGATTATTCTTCCAATGAGGTCTATTCCACAATTAATATGAAGGCTAAATAAACTCCATTCCTCATTATACATGTCTATGTATGAGGGTTACAATCCCCAATGATTTTGGATTGATCAATTTATGCTCTTATATTTATCTTGTGAGTTTATGATGAAGTTTAATCTACCATAGATTTTTATTCTGATTCTTCTTATGAATCATCATTTTTTTGTTGTCCTTCTACTATTTCTGCATTTAAATTTGTCCCTTTTCCACCATCATCATCTTCTATCATATCATCATATAAGATCCTCAAGGTATTTATGGTTTTATCTTCAATGATCGTGACATCACTACTTTCCAAAATTCTTTAAAAATAATTATTGTACCTTTTTAGGATTTACTCTTCATTAAATATCCAAGTAATATTGCCTAATATATAGCATCACCATACTTTCCTTTATTTCCATATTCATTTCAGATGAAACATTTACTTCCAAAAACATGAAAATAATTCATAGGAGGATTATTTTCATACCATAACTCATATGATTTATTGGTTTATCCCATAAAAATCCTTGTTCTATTTTGAGTGTACACCACTACTTGAACAACCTCTTTATAGTAATGATAAGAAACATGACTCTCAATTAGCGTAGTTCTAGCGATATTGTTTGACAATCAATTTCTTTGTTAAAAAAATCTATTTGCCTTTGGGGTTATCACGACATATGACTCACTATTTATTCCATTTTTTTAGGTAATTTTAAAATTAAAAGGTTAAATATTCTCCTCCATTATCAAATTATGGAATCTTGATTATGCAGTCAGTTTCATTATCACCTATTAGATGATAAATTTTCATGAAATCATGCACTTTATGTTTCCTTTGTATAATCATTAAACAAGTAATTCTATTATAATTATCAATAAGAATAATAAAGTACGTAACCTTATATTTTCCATGAATATTCATTAGACCACATATATCTGTGTGGAAATGATCAAGTATATGAGATTCCATTTAATTATTTGGATAATATAAAATATTAACCATCATTCCTCACATGTATTCATAACATGTCTTTTCTCGATCACATTTCATATTGGTAATGTCAAATACTATCATAGGCTTAGATATTTATACCATGATCTTTACATTAATGTGACCCAACCTTCGATGCCACAAATTGTTTTCTTCTTCAAATGTTAAGTAACAAATTTTATCTTTACTGTCAACTTGGTATAAATTTTCATATGTTTTGAATCATTTCATGATATAATTACCTTTCATTTTTTTGATACTGAACCCATTTTGATTAAATTTAACTATTATTTCCAATTCACATAGTTGAAAAACACTAAAGAGACTGTGACACAAAATGTCTATATAGAGAACTTCAGTTTTCCTTAGCTAATAATTTTCTAGTTATGTACATCAACTTCCTTTGATCATTAAAGCACCATAGTCTCTAAATATCACTATTCTGTAAAATATTTTCATAACACTATTCTATAAATATGAATTAAAAATCATATAGGAAGAAAATACACTATCAATAATCTTGGTGATACAATTCTTTTTAGTTTTGAGGGTTATTGTTTCTAGGTTGGCTTTTTCAAATTTCTTATATTCATTCCATTAGATACATTATTTAGTGAAGGTAAGAAATGTACATTCTAATATATTTTCAATATGTATGGGTTCATAATATTCATATTTTTATTCCATAGGATAAAACTATTATAAAGAGATATTTTTTAGTTGATGGCTATTGATTTTCCTCAGATATCTATAGTGATTATTCACTCCATTCAACTTCTTACAATGAATATCTTTATGGCCATAGTTACAAAAGTGAAAAAAAATATCTATATAAACTATTTATTTTATATGATGAAAGATATAGTCACATTCTCCTTTTTTTATTTCCACATTATTTAACATTTAGATAGCTCCTTTACTCTTTACTATATGACATGGTTAGACCCATAAATCCATAGAATTGACACTTCATAACAAAAAAATATATTCTCACATCCATTCCTCCACATTTCTTCTTCTTTAATAATGATTTTTTAATAGATTTCCTTTCTGTTTTCTTGAGGATTATTTTCAGCTCTCTTTTCTGTATGGTTCAATGATTTCTTTGTATGTACATTGAGCACCTTTGTGATATGTTTAACTTTATACTTCCATTTTTTGGCTAATCCCATTTACAGCGCTTGTTGCATCTCCATCACATCCAGATTTATTTTTTCCTATACATATGGCTATATAATCATTATATTCCTTCTATACCCCTTCATAACCACATTTATCTCTTTCTACAAGTTCTTCATACAATAATCTTCAAAAGTGTAATTTTTTCTTTTTTTCGATCGATTTTGATTTAGTTTCTAGTTTACTCCATAGAGTAACAATATATTATTCAAGTAAAAGAATGTCATATACTTATCCAATTTTATAGATGTAAGGACATTTTTGAATTTTCCTTCTCTTCATTCCTCCACTCAAATTCTATAACTTCTTCTGATATTTTATGATTTTTTTTTAAAAAAATATTCCTATGTTTCCATTCAATTAAATCCAATAAAACAACTCTAATGAATATTCTAAAAAGGGTTTCATTTTTATATTTATATTTCATTGAATTTCAATCTTATTAGGATCACTATCAAGTTCCCCATTTATATTCACAAAAGAAATCAAATAATTATGTTTATCTTTTGTAGATTATATATCTTCAACTGTAGCTATTATGAATGCCTGGGTTTCAAATTTAAACCGTAGTTTTGTATAATACAAATATTTATAACCATATTGTTCCTCCTTATATTAAAAAACATTCCTTATTATTTAATTTCATGATTTGGGGCCTCCCTTTTGGGAACATATTCTGAGACATTTTCATTATTCTTGCATCACTTTTTTCATAATCTAACTTCCTTGAGAACTGTCATGCAATGGGCATGACTCTTCCACATAAAAAACAAGATAAAGAAAGTTTTCAATCAAATATATAATTTCCTATCATTAATTTATTTTAAAACATATAAATTATTCCTTAATATTCATCATTAGTAACTTTATAAATATAATGTTCTTTATGATTTTTAATGCAATTTTCTTTCTTAGTTGAGTGGATGTATCTTCTGGTTTTACCCTCATTAAATATGCCCCTAGACTACTTATAAGATCATAATGGGAAAGCATAGGCATATAATTTTCTTCATGGGATAAAACTTTTGGATTATATTGAGGTGTGATCCTTTTCATTATTTTCTTCATAGTGTTCATAACCTGAATTTATTCCCCATGTGATCAAATAGATTCATCAACCTCAGTTATACGACTAAATAAGATATCAAAACTTTAATCGAAATTCATTTTTAGATCATTGAACCAATTGGGAAATGCTTGTGGTTTGGACTCTTTTACATTGTTACCATCTTTATAAATATTTTCTAGTTTCTCCCATATAGATTTTTCAATAGTGAAACTCATCACCTTAAGATTGAATTGATCATAAAGGGTTGTAGTAAGAGTATTTTTTTCGTTAGCATAGGTATCAAGAATTTTCCTTTTTATTTCAGTAATTGAATGTCTTATTGAATCAGTGACATAAATCCCCTGAGTTATGGAGAAGCGAATATCCATACCAAGGGATATCAAATGATATCTCTTCATGTTATTCCCATTCTAGAGGTTTCTTCCATCAAATAGGGGCCTTCCATAACATTCATTGAATTCTATATGAAAATAAGAGTTGATAGTTTTAAATCCACTAACTTTTTCACTCTGATACCACTTATAGGACCTTGGGAAATCACTAGAGGAGAGATGTGAATCAGGGTGTAAAATTTTTCATTTAAAGCAACGTGTCTTGTTCCCATGTTGGTAGGATCTTGTAAAACCTATGTAAAGGAATTGTGCAGTAATTAAACATTCACTAGAATATAGACAACAAAATCATTTTACATGGTTCATCGCTAATGGATATTATAAGTACAATATGCGAAAAGTGTTCCTATTATACCTAAATCCACTAAGCTTCACTAGTTATTGTTGAAAAAAATTCAGACACAATTACTTTGTGCCATGGACACTGCCTTTACAAAATATTTGGGACAACACACTGCCAGGATTGGAACACTTCTTTCGACTCCTCCTAACTCACTCTTTGGGGTAATTCTTACTCATTTGAATAATTTTATAGTTTCTTTAGAGGATTAAAATTTAATATTTTTATATGAATATCATGAAACTCTTCTTTGACAATAAAACTGAGTTGATTCACTTAAAAGAACTTATCAAACAAACTAAAAAAATCAAAACATGCTACATGTGAAACTCAAGCACATGTGTGTATCACCTGTATCTGCACACAAATTTTGGGTTTATTGCAAAAGATAACATTCACACAACTCTTATCTTTTATGAAACCAGATCATGAGTTTCAATTATGTTTTATTTTTTCTTAATAGAAAAATAGAACAATCTACACCAAAGTTCAACTAAATGAAACTCTTTATTGTGAAACACTTTCTCGTGATAGAGAAACATGATATTTTTTTGGAAATGATACATTGAATTAAAGTTAGTAGGAAAATATTTAGTGAAATGTATGACCTTATATAAATGTTCCTTGTGTTCTTTCTACTATGCGTTCAATTTTTCATCCAGTGATGAAATCCTTTTTTTAATGACTCCATTAATGCGTAAGTTCCTTACGCATCTTCCACTATGCGTGTAACATCCTTTGTAACAAAACTCTAGATTTCATGAAAATTAAGATCTTATGCAACTCTCTTTACATTGCTATATTTTGATGCGAAGATCTTGATACTTAACTTTTGAACAACATTTTAATTCAAGATAATCATTGTGTGCAACATCCTTTTCCTAAAACAAATTTCTTCATCCTCCAAACTTTGTACTAATATATTTTGAAAACGTTGGGAAACAATTACACCATTCACACTAAATCAATATACACTATAAAAACACCTATCTTATAAACTCCTTGATCAACCTAATCTAGATTGACAACAAACACAAAATAGACACTATTTCCAGCTTCCATCTGTAATAGTCCTCGATTCCAGAAATCTATTATTTCTTATATGTTCGATTTATATCATATAATTACCCATTGGTTAATAAAATTTTATTATTATCATTTATTTAGGTGTTAACTACTACATTTATCACATATATTTTGATTTGACAGTTATGGTCTTTGTCACTTGATCATGGTTATATAATACATAGAATCTTAATCCTGATATAAAAATCATATTAATTCATTATGTAATTATATAAAATTTTATGTGAGAAACATACATTAAAAATGAATCACTTTGCATCGTAGAGATGCTAGGTCATTCCTTCACAGTAGTGTCACTTTCTTTTTTAATAGGTGGAGGGGTGAGGAATTAAGTGACATATTATAGTTATAGAATTATATTTATTCCATAAGTATCAAATATATTTCTTTTAATTATATCATTATGATATGAATTGTGTGGTGGTAATGGAAGTAAAATCACCATAGTTCATGAGGCGGTAGTCCTCTATATAAATGAGAGATGGATTTTATTCCCATTTAATGGAGAAGTAAATGGGTAAGTATTATTCCATGAAAATAATTACCACTAATTATATGGTATGTAATAGTATTATTATATTGAAATGGTTAGTAAATAATTTAATTTGGTAAAACAATAAGAAAAATGAAACTTCTCAGTGAAGAAGATTACCTCTTATTTAAAATTTATCCTTTAAATTCCTTCTTAAGTGGCCAATGGTTGGTATTTTGGGAAGCATAAAACCCATATAACATGGATAAGGATGTTTAGAATATTATTTTATTTTTTTTGGTTGAGATATTATTCTATATATAGTGTATATAAGATATGAAATGTTGTTTCTTTTTTATAGTGAATAAAAGGACACACATATTATTAATAAAAAGATGTATATATAATAAATTCATGTTTTGTGTAAGTGGAACCATGTTGGACATAATTTAAAAATATAAGGAATTTTATGGTTTAATTACCTATAAATATTAACATCTAGATAGATTTAATTGGTATTTTAATCATTATATTTTGTTTAACCCTTGCATTTAGTTTTTTTAACCACAACCGCATTAACAAAATTTTCAATGATGAAGGTCTATAATTTTACTAATATAGTAAAACAATTCTCAGAAATTACCATGGAATTATTTTAGGCCATTTTTTATCCTACATTTCTGATTTCAATATTTTTAGTATTTCTAAATAATTCAATAAAAATTATTTTTTATAAAAAATTATTAATTTAATTTTTTGACACAATTCATTTAACTTGAATTTAGAGACATCAAGACAAAGATGTTATTTGAATATATTCCTTTTCAACATAAATAATATATTATTATTAACTAAAAAATTTATGTGACTCCATAATTAATCCAAAATACCTTAATTTTAGTGTTTTCAAAATTATTTACTATGATTTTTCTAGTTCTTGTACAAACAATATCTATGAATTTTAAAAAATTATGCCATCAATAAAAAATAGAAATAAATACATGTCCAAAAAATATATCAATTATGTTATGAAAATATTTTATATTCATTTATAAAATTTTCTTATTGATATCTCAGCATATACATAAATTAATGTCTAGAGAGTAACATTTTGTATTTATCCTTTTCATAAAATAATATAAATTTAATTATCAAAGACTAATGGAAAAGATGTCACATATTTGGAAATTTGATTGGGATACTAAAAAATAGATCAAGAAATATGAATAATATTCCTGGTAGATAAATTGTATAGTCTTATTACAATATTCTTAGCATTAATTACTCAACCTACCCTTAAAGAGGTGATAAATTTTACCACATTTACTATTCATAATGGCTAAAAATAAGAGGGAAATATTAAAAAAAATGAAACTCTAAATTATAAATATGGAATCCATTTTATTTATTTATAATCTTATAAGATTAAAAAATTAATTTAATTGTAAACCCACATAATGCAATTAAAATAAGTTGTCCAGAAAAATGTATTTTTAAGACTAAAAAATCACTTATATTAAAATCATGTCAAATGATGATCCTAATAGAATTATTTAGATTATTTTTTTAAAAATGTCACTTATATCACTATAAGTCCAAATCTATAAAATAATGGTACTTTTAAGTTACATTATTTAATGAATATAAATTACACTTTAGAAAAGGATTCACTATTCATTGAAAAATAAATCCTTTTAGAAATGTTAAAAAAACATCATAAAAAAATATTGACAAGATGATTTAAAATTTGATATATTTATTATAAAATTAAATTTCAAAATTTTTGAGATTTTATTTTTAATATCCACACAAAAAAGGAAATAAAAATCATTTATGAAGAAAACATATTACTAAACAATAAAATGGATTTACAAAAAAATTACTTCATATTTCCTAAGATGTAATAAATATGTTAAATTTAAATAAAATATGTATATATATATATTATTGTGTTTTTAATAATTTTTATACCATCCAATCAAATAGATATGAAATGACTGTCATATAATAGTATTTTAATATTTATTCATAGTTTTTTTAAACTTATTGGTGTGTGTTTGGTAATCTATCAAATAATTTTTCTTTATTTAAACATAAATATGATATAAAATATTGGGGTGATACATTCTAAACCTTTAAAATAATTTTCCCTTGAAAATTTCTTCACTCTGATACAAACAATTGATGATACTTTTTCCTCCTCACATCCATGTACTCCCACATAACATCCTAATATTTATTTGTTTTCCAAAAAACATTGACTAGACTAACATTATTGTTTCATAGAACATTATATCTACCATCCAAAATTCCATTTGGTTATTGTTTATAATACAAATAATTCTCTAGGGGTATGAAAATTAGTTCAGTACATATAAAAGATGAGTTATATACTTTTTTAAGAGAGATGCATGGAATATATTGTGATCTTGAGAGAGATTTGGTGAAATCACCTTGAGATAAGCTACCATATCGTTAAAATAAATAATTTTGAAGGGTCCAATATTTCTAATCCAAACATTTTTTTTATAAATATCATAACCCTTTTCCAACGATATATTTGAAGGGTTACCAAACCACCAACATCAAACTCTAGACCTCATAGATAATTTTCAGCATAAATTTTTTATCAACTATGAACTACAAGTATGGGTTGATTAATGGTCCTTACCTTCTCTTCCATTTCCACAGTTGTATCATGAATTAATATATTTCGTTCTCCCACTTCATCCAAAAATGTTGGAGTTTTTCAATTCCTTCCATATATGGCTTCAAAAGGATCCATTATAATACTTGAGTTAAAGTTATCCTTGTAAGAAAATTATACTAAAGTGTAGTGTTGACCAAAAAAAATTTTGATATCCCTAGAGAAATATTTTAACATGACTTATAGAATTAAAATTTTTCTTTTTAGAATGAACATCATTCTAATAATGATACATCGTACAAAAACTCAACAATTCATGTAGAACTTGATGAATGCTTCTCCAAAACATCAAGGTAATCCCCAGTTCCCGATCAGAGATGACAGAGAATGGTACACCATATAATCTCACAAAATACTTAGTATATAAATGTTTATGCTGATTAAGAGTGAAATATTCTCTAATACTAAAAAATATGATGATTTTTTAAGGTGATTGACTGCATCCCAAATAGTATTATGGGATTTAGATGATTTTTAGAGTCCAATGACTAAATCCCTGATATTTTTCTCCTATTTATATTATAGTATGGGTAATGGTTATAAAACCCCCATAGAATTAAATATCTTATCCTTAATTTCCTAACACACCTGGGATAGAGATACATACTCTATAATGTCACTTTTCATACTACCCCTATAGAAATACTCTTTTAGATATCTACATATCTTCATACATCTGGTATTAAAAGATAATGATGAATTATGAGATTCATACAATATATCATTCTTAAGATCTATTATTGATGGCACATATATTCGGTTTCTGAACCTTATCATTTCAGAATTATCAAAGTTAAACTCAAGATCATTTTTCACCTTCTTCTGTAATTATATATCTTACTTGTTTGGATTGTTAGTCCTTTCATGGATGGATGATTGGGAATTCATCAAAGAAATATTGTATATTACCCTTTACTCAGGATTTAATGATCTAACTTTAATAAATTAAAAAATATTTTATCTCTTTCAATACACATTATAGAAAAAATATTACAGTCTTTTGGACTCAGAGAATCCGCCTCCTTTTTCACATTCCAATGTTAGAAATGTATTTATGAATCATAATATTTGATAAAATATAACCACAGTCTATAGAGAATATTAATTTTTTTGTAAATATATAATTCAACTTTTATGATTTGTTTATATATCACACCTGTCATTATAAAGATATTTCCTCTACATATTTAATGATAAAAAATTCACATCATACTTTAAATCATGATTTGAGTAAATTTTTTCATGAATTTTTATTCAGTGAGAGGAATTATCTACTACCATATCATTCTGAATGATGATGCATCTCATTCCCTTTATTGATGCCTCACTATATATCACAAAACCTTTTCCACTATATTGTAGTGTAATATTAGGTGCATGGGATATCCATCTAATTAGATATTTTAAATTATCCTTACATTCATCTATCCATAAGAACTTGGATAAATTCTAGGTTAACATGGTGATTGGACTAGATAGTTCTGAGAAATCTATCATAAAGTGTCGATAATATCCAACCAACCAAAGAATGAAATTGATCTTAGTTATCATGGTCGTTCTGGTCAATTACTCAATAGATTTCATCTTTTAAAGATCTACTGATATAACCTAGAAATAAATTATATAACCTATGAATGATAATTTTTATATAAAAAATTAAAAATTGGTAAATTTGGCATATATCACCTCCTTTTAGAAGGTAATTAGTGCAATCCTCAAATCTTATTTATACTTTTCCTTAAAATTTTAATATATAAGAATATCATTTATAAACACTACAAAAAACTGATCAAAAAAATCACTAAATAATATATATATTAAATCCAAGATGTTTTTAGAAGCATCAATAATTCCAAATTGAATTACTATAAATTCATAGTGACTATACCTTGTATAGAAGGCTAACTATGGTATGTCTTCGTTCTTGATACTTAGCCGATGATATCCATATCTAAGATCAATCTTGGAAAAATATAAACATATTCATTATCTATTAGACCGACCATTGATATAGGGTAGAGAATACTTGTACATAATACTTTTTTTAATGTGCTGAATAATTACTGTAGAGATTCATTGACCCATATTTCTTGTCAACAAAAAGAATAGGTGAACCCTATGATAAATAATTTGGCCGAATGAAATAATTATCTGGATTTCTTGGATTTTTTTTCATCAAATCATTCAACCTAATCAGGGTTATTCTATATAGAGTCTTTTAAATAGTTTTAGCATGAGTTATAGGGTCTATTGAATACTCAACTTTCTGATTTGGGGGAATACTAAGACACTCTTCAGAAAAGACATCAAAAACTCACATAAAATAAAAATATTATCATCTTGATGTTCCTCCTCAACCAACTAAGAAAAATAACCTATATGAATAGGTAGTAAAATCCATAAAATGGATGAAATTTTTATTGGGATTTCATGTTAATCTTTACACAGACAGACTATCACATGTTGATTGAGAATATCAAATGTAACTTCATTTCCCTGAAAATTGATATGATATATCTATTGAGAGAGTCATTACAAGACAAAAACATAATGAAATTTAACTAGAAGAAGAATAACAAGAATTTCATAATCCATAGTCCAATAAAATTCAATCAGAGGGGATCTATAAACTTTAGATGTGATCATCATACCATATATATTTTTCACCGCAAAGTGAACATCGAATCATTTATGTTGTGATGTGATACCCTAATAAAATTCTTCATATATAAAAGTTTGGGTAAAACCATCATTAAAAAATTTTGGTTCACTTTTATAGTGGTGTATAAGTATACCTTTAACCTTATCACAATGAACTTTTACTTTGACTATAGTAATTATATAATCATGGCCTTCTCCCCTTGGTTTCTTCTATGGTATGTTATATTGAAACTTGGGGATTTTTTTTAATAATTCCTCATATATTTATAGTAAAATATCTAGACAGTAATGGTTTCATTATGTAATATACATTCATTAACTAGATGATCCTTATATGTATACCTATATCAAACACTCATTCCATTCAAGAATTTTCCTAGATGTTTCTTTCCATAATATTTAGATTATTAAAATTTATTCTATCCCTTTTTTTATTTAATATGTTTCCATTTTCGTGGTGCACAAATGACATATTTTTCTCTAGATTTCATTTAAATATATTGTATCAATCAAATTCCTTATATATCTTAATGTAATTTGATACTATATTATCATCTGATAAAAATGTTTTTAAACAATAGATCTCTTTGGAGTCTGAGCTTAAGCTCCTCATTAAAATGGTCATCCATTATTTATAAATTACATATGAAGATCACAACATTTTTGATTAAACATGTAAAGTAATCCTCATACTCAAAAAATCTTTTTGTACCTTTTTCATTAAAGTTATGAACATTATCTATATTTCATCTGCCTATTTTCATGAGAATTGTTTCTTAAAGAATATCACATTTAAATATATCCATTACTTGATTTATATTTCATATACCTATTTAGTGTTTTAGATCAACGACCACCATTGTTCAAAATCTCTATTTAAAAAAAATTAATTCTAGGACAACCATTTCACTTTCATTATATCTAATATCCAAGAATATATTTTAGAAAGACATAATACATTGGTCATTTAACAATTCATTAGTAGATCCACTAAAACATGGAGGAATTAATCACGTTAAAAGACCCAAAATAGGTTAATCATGTTGTGTAATAATTGGTTTATCCATAAGGGTAAGGTTATTCATCAGAACCTGATTTAGATGACCTATTATGTGGATGATTTACTCATTTTCAAAACAATGTATATTGGTTTTCTCAATAGGGAAATTCATAAATTGACTATCAGTGTTAACTCCCCTATTAGGATTCGTCACTAAATGACGGAAAACACTATGTTATCTCAAAATCATCATGAATATTTAGAAATTAAATAAAAATACCTATAGTATTAATTGTTCTCATATACAATAATGTATTATAAAAAATATCACATTCATTTAAAATCTAATTACCATGGTATCAAAAAAATTCAATGATGCCGACTATAGAACCCCAACTCTAGTAACCTAAATGTAGTCTATAATTTTTGAAATTGGAATAAGATACAAGGTATTTCACCACTAAGGATTAATCAGTTTAGTAGTCTTGAAGAATCAAATACATAAATGATTCCCTTACTACTTTTGAAATAGAAAAATCATATCATAATATACATTCTCACATCCTTAATATTAATCATAATATCCTTTTTCATGTCATGGGAAAAGAAAAACAAATAAAGGGTGATATTATATTCTTAGTAAGGGTTACATACACTAGAATCTAACATGACTAAATAAGGAATACAAAATATAAGAAGGTAAATAATGGGAAACACATTCCATTTAATAAAAAACATGAGAAAAAATGAATCCATGGATAATAACAATGTTGTATTCTCATGGATATTAATAATTTAATTATAAATGAAGTAAATGATTAACATTGGGTATGATGATCCTTGATGCCATGATATAATTACAATCAGGTCATTGAACCTAGATAGTTCAATTAATGGTTTGGTAAGTACAAAAAATACCATTTAATATGATTGGACAAATGGTTTGTCTTATGAGACTTATCCATGCATCATGGGGCTATCAACAATTGGGCCCCACCAAACACATCATGTACAATTCATTCCCCATATAATAAATATTAACTTTAATTTGTAAAAAATATTCATTATCATCAAATATTTTTATTGAGTAATGAGTAAAAATTATCTATATTTCCCCATTCAAAAAAATAACTTTCACTATAAAACATCATATGTAGAAATGTTATACATTTTAGGAAATATTCATATACATGAGAAAATAATATGGATATTTAATATAAATTTACATTATAATGTAAAATGATAATAATTATGTGAATGTTTAACATGAAGTTAATGACAATAAATTTTATTAGAGATAAAATATGACTATCATTTCATTATAAATAAGGTTTTAATAACAAAATGATATCTTTTAGAGAAATAATTAAAATGGTTAAAAAAATTAAATTAATATAAAAGTAATATTTTTTATTTCTAAAACCATTAGAATCATGTAGAATAATAAAAAAGATTGTAAAATGGCTATGGAAAAGGAAAAATATGTTAACACCGCATATGTTAAAGAGATACATTTTGTTTGATTTATTGTAATGAAAGACAAAAAAAAACCATTCAAAAAATATTATATAAATTCCATTTAAACCTTGTAAAAATTGAAGGATAAAATATAATTTCATTAATAAAACATTTTATTAAATAAATATATCCCATTAAAAATAATTTTAGAAATATATACATAGAATAAAAATATTTGTAAGAAAAAAGTTAAATAAGACCTGCATTTCTTTAAATCATTTATATTCTGTATTCAAATAAAAAAGTGATAAAATTATGGAAAAAATAGAGATTCATTAAATATAAAATAGGTAATAAATTATATTGTGTATATGAAAATATAAGAAATCCCAAAAATCGGATTATAAAGTAAATTATTACATCCGTGTTAACATTTAAATTGTAACCCCTTGAAAGTGTAAAATTGAATAGAAAATTTAATCAAATTAATAAATATATATTCAGGTTAAATTAATATAATTTTATGTGTATACACAATATGAAATAAAATAGTTTCATAATACCAAATATGTCTCAATATAGAGGAAGTTTAGATGAAAATATCTTAGCGCAAGGTTGGCTTTCCTTGCAACTGATGTTAAACTTCTATATTACAAATTTATATTTATTAAAAATATATAAAAATAATTATAAATATATTTATTGTCATGTATGATCTATTTATAACATATTATCACCCATTTGTTAATAATATTTTATTATTATCATTTTTTTGGGTGTCAACTACTTCTTTTTTCATGTATTTTGCATTCGGCGGTTATGGTCCTTATGTTATGATCATGGTTATATCATATAAAAGTTATATATCTATATATAAACACAATAAATTCATTATAAATATATTTTAAATCGTTTTTTGGAAACAAACCAGAATGATGAATCACATCTCTTCATAGAGATGATAGGTCGTAAGTATTCCCATGCATCATTATCATTTGTAACGGGTGTAAGGATAACTATGTATATGATATATTATACTTAAATAATTATAATAATTTCATAATTAATATATATATCCATAATTATTACAATCCATGGGGGTAGTAATGGAAACAAATTACTTTGTTTGGTTAGAAGGTTGTCTGTTGTTTACAGGAGCAATTGTTTATTTTCCATTTAACAGAGAAAGTGATGGATAAATATTTTTACATCAACATAATAACATCTATGTATGTGGGATATAATTTTTTTATTATATTTTAATGGTTACGATATGATTTAATGGGGTAAAAGAAGATGGAAAATGAATGTGCTAGATGAAGATGATTGCCTATTCATTAAAAGAGCTCCTTTAGATTTCATCTTAGGAGACCCAGTGATGGACTTTTGGGAAGGATAAAAAATTATAGAAATCATATAAGGATTTTTATAAGAGTTTTTGGAAGTTTTTGGTCAAGATAAGTGGATCAATGTGAAGCACATAAGAGAGGATAGGTGGTTACTTTTTATAGTGAACAATAGGATACTTGAGGAATTAAAACAATGATATAAATATAATAAATTAATTTATATGTGAAAGTGTGTCAACGTGTGCAGAATTTAAAATATAATATTTGATATGGTTTAAATCACTTAAACAAAGAAATTATAGATTTAAGTGGTAATTTAAACCATATCTTTTTGTTTTCTTACTTCATTAAAATATTTTAACATTTATCACCGTAATGAATTTTTCATTGTTAAAGGGTTATAATTTTTAATTATAAGGTAACAATTTTCACAAAAAAAGAAAAGGGATTAAATTTTATACTATTTGTAACGTATCGGATCTGGAGCCCCTCCACTGGTACCCCGTACCTGGTTCGCCACATGACCGCATGCGCATTTCCCCAAACGTCAGAGGCTGCCGACTAGTAGCGAGGGCCTTGGTAAGTTATTGGGGAAACTATGCACTGATTTGGTAAGGTATACAAGGTAAGGAATACAACAATCAATAGCGGAATCAGTAACAACATACATAACTGTAACCAAATAGTGGAAGAATAAATATATAGAATTGATGATAATGATGCAGTAGGTACAAGTATCTAAGAAAAACAGAAAACACAACAACGTGTTGAAATACAATTGAACCAAAATTACTAACCCAACAGCAACTCCAGAAGCATCGCAAGTCGTAGCTCGGTCCCATGCTCTCCAGCTCCACAGCAAGTCAAGCACCTGAAGTAGAAGGGCGCTTTACCTTATCTATACCTGCAACAACATAGTCTGCTTGGGCCCAAAAGCATGGCCCAAACATGGTGTGAGATACAATCCCAGTAGGCAATCACCCAAATATTTGTGCCTAACAGTCAATGAATAAAAGGCAAGTAAGAGTGAAAGAATCAGTAAACAGAAAATCACACAACAGCTACAATCTAAGGTTCTAACATATAAAGTACACAAGTAAACAAACAACAACAACAAGAAAATAGGTAACCCTCTGGGTAGCTCTCACTACCTAACCCCTATGGTTCAAACTACAAGCACTAGTAACCCTCTATGAGTCACACACAGTCTCACCCCTCTAGTTCATCTAAGAGTAGACTTTCTGAGTAAACACTCACTGTCAATTCCCCCTATAGTCTATCATCATGCTAAAGGCTCTCTGGGGAAGCACTCAACATCTCATTCCCCTTGTGGCCCGTGTTGAAGAACTATAGACTCTCTGGGGAAGCACTCATCGTCAATTCCACTTGTGGTCTCGCATCGTATTAAAAGACACTCTAGAGAAGCCCTTATGTCCATTCTCTCTATGCTCTAGTACACTAGGTTCTCATAGTCCTGTGTGAAATTAACATGCTCAGTGCGCATGTATCACCCAAGTAAACCTCAAGAACTACTTGGCTATCATTCTAAGGCATATCAACACAACAATATAACAGTTCCACTATCCTACAACTAGGCATGGCAACTAGAAAAATGCCTAATAAGCAAAGCAAGTGCAGCAAACAACTAGAGTACAAACAAACTACTCTATTCACAAAGGTAAACCTCTACTATATCAATGAAGCAAGCAGGAAATCATTCAAGGGAAAAATAAGAAAATGCACAATTCCCGTTCAAGGGAATTAGAGAAATTGCACAAAATATTCAACGACTTTCTATAGAAAGGCACAAACCACCTACCATGATGCTAGGGTATTGATATACTTGAACCACGATGTATAATTCTCCTCATAATGACATAGATCTGAGAAAATGTCTGAAACACATAAACCATGATAACAAGAGAAAGAGGAGGATTTGGAAAATAAGGCTCAAGAATAAGGGAGAAATCACCACTGTGATTCCAACGCAATCAATGATGTTCAAATCAGAGAACGGATTGAGAGGTGGGGGCTCGTCGAAGATTCACGGATCCTTGGCACTCTCAGATGAACGGAACCTAGAAGAAGACGTTTCTGGGCATCAGGAACAACCCCGGTCCATTTAATAAAAAAATAAAGTACACAATGTGTACTTTTAGAGTATACGGCATGTACTAGGTCTCTCCGTACTCTGCCAAAATCGGCCTCCACGTCACCCCTACACACCATGTGTGTGGACCAGACACGGCATGTACACGGCTTCGAGTGGGAAAAGAGTACACAGTGTGTACTCAAGAAGTACATGGTGTGTACTTCAAAAATTTCCAGATAGTTTATTTTTCTCAAAAACTCTAGAAAAGGAGAGGTGTACGTGAAACAAAAATCCAGGTTCTATCAAACTTCCCCCCTTAAATAAATCCATCCCCGAATTTTCCTAGCGAGGCATAGAAGAAGAATCCTCGAACAGCTTCGGCCACTATGATCGTACATCGGCCTCCCTCTCCCAGGTCTCGACCTGTACTCGCCCATGCTGCCATAGCACCCATACAAGAGGGACATACCACCCACGGAGAACCTTCGTACTGTGATCGAAAATCCGGATGGGATGCTCCTCAAATTATGCATCTACTTCAAGCTCAACTTCCTCAGGCTGAAAGACATGAGATGAGTCTGAAAAGTAATGTCGGAGCTGAGAGACGTGGAAGATGTCGTGCATGGTCCGGTACCTCTAGGTTAGCTGCAACCGATAGGCGACCGACCCAACTCTCTCCAAAACCTAAAATGGAATGACGTGTCGCGATGAATGCTTACCCTACCTCTGAATCCTCTTGTGTCCCAACCTCAGTGTGACATGCAATAAAACCTGATCCCTGACCTCAAACTCCAGAGGTCATCTTCGCTGATCAGCATAAGACTTCTGTTGAGACTGTGTCGTAGCCATCCTCTTCTGAATCAGTTCGATCTGCTCTGATGTCTCCTAAACAAGACGAGGTCCCAACAAAGCTACCTCTCCTACCTCCATCCATCATAAGGGTGATTGGAATGGACTACTGTACAAATCCTCATATGGTGCCATCTGAATGGTTGCATGAAAACTATTTTTGAATGTGAACTCCACACGAGAGATATGCTTATCCCAAGAACCTCCAAAGTCTAGGATGCAAGCCCGGAGCATATCCTCATGCACCAAGATCATGCGCTCAGACTGGCCATCAGTATGGGGATGGTATGCCGTACTCAAAAATACCGGGGTACCAAAGCCTTCTGAAGTCCCTACCAGAACTGAGAAGTAAAGCGTTCATCCTTGTCTGAAACAATAGAGCGTGGAAGTCCATGCAGAAGAACGATCTCTCTGATGTAAAGTCATCCCAAATCATCAACACTAAAGGTCTCTTTGATCGGAAAGAAGTGAGAAACCTTCATGAGCCTGTTGACGACAACCCAAACAACATCATTCCCCCGAGGAGACCTCGGCAACACGGTCACAAAGTCAATCGCAACCTCATCCCACTTCCACTCCGGAATGGGTAACTGCTGCAAAAGTCCCACTGGTCGCTGATGCTCTACTTTCACCTGCTGACAAGTAGAACATCTCATGACAAAACCAGCAACATCTTTCTTCATACCTGGACACCAGTACTAGCGATGAAGATCCCAGTACATCTTGGTGATGCCAGGATGAACTGCCCAAACAGAGGAATGAAAATCTTGTATCAGCTCCTCGTGTATGTCTGCTTGAACCCATACGCATCCCTAGAAATGCAAGATCTCATCCTCACCCACTGTTCATCCAGGAATAGGGTCCTCTCCTGACCCACTCTCCTTTAGTACTAAGCCTTCTGAGTTTGATAGTTGCCTCATTTGTACCCGATCAAGTAGTGTAGAGGTAACAGCTAAAAAAGATAGGAGGGTATGTACCTTCCTGTCTTGCACCTCAAGATGCATCTCAGAGAACAGAGCCATAAGGTTCCACTCACTGCTAGCCTCCTGAACATCCTGAATCTGAGTTCTCCTTCTCAATGCATCTACCACTGTGTTTCCCTTTCCCGATGTATAGGCAAGCTCGAAATCAAAAGACTGAAGATACTCGACCCACCTGCGCTGCCTCAGATTCGTATCACGCTGAGTGAATATATACTTGAGACTCTTGTGGTCAGTGAAGACCACAATGTGCTCTCCTAGAAGATAGTGTCGCCAACAGCGCAAGGCATGAACAACAGCTGCTAACTCTAGATCGTGTGTCGGGTAGTTCCTCTCATGTGGCCTCAACTGCCGAGACCCGTACGCAACGACTCCATCTCCCTGCATAAGCACGGCTCCTAGCCTGATACCAGAAGCATTACAATAGACTGTATTGCTCTTTACTTGCTCTGGAAAGACTAGTATCGGTGCCGATGTCAACCTTCCCTTCAGCTCCTGAAAGGGTGACTCACAAGAATCTGACCATAAGAACTTCACCCCCTTCTTGGTCAGACCTCTCAAAGTGCTGCTAGGCATGAAAAGTCCTTAATGAAGTATATGTAGTATCCAGCCAGCCCTAGGAAACTCCATACCTCAAAAACGTTCTTCGGCTGCTCCCAGGAGACTACAACTCTCACTTTCCTTGGGTCCACAGATACTCCTACCTCTGAGATGAAGTGACCCAAGAAGTGAATCTGTTCTATCCAAAAGTGGCACTTCGAAAGTTTATCATAAAGCTGATGCTCTCTCAGTGTTCTCAGAACGATCTCAAGATGTGTGGCATGGTCGTGTCGAGTGTGAGAGTACACCAAGATATTGTCCACGAAGACCACGACGAAGGAGTCCATGTAAGGATGGAACACTCGGTTCATCAGTGACCTGAAAACTGCAGGCAGGTTCGCGAGACCAAACGGCATGAATTGATACTCATATAGACCATACCTACTTCTGAAGGCTGTCAGAGGTATATCTAATGGTCTAACGCGCAACTGATGATAACTGGACCTCAAGTCGATCTTTGAGAACACCCAGGCTCCTCAAAGCTGATCAAAGAGTTCATCGATCCTTAGCAAGGGATATCGGTTCTTGACCATCAACTGGTTCAGCTTCCGATAATCTACACAAATCCGAAGGTTACCGTCTGCCTTCGTCGCAAACAGGACAGGTGAACCACAAGGAGAAGTACTGGGTTGGATGAAACCCTTTGCCTGCAACTCCTCCAACTGCTTCTTGAGCTCCTGCAACTCAAGTGTATTCATCATATAAGGAGGAATGGACACCAGTGCTGCTCCTGGCATGAGATCAATAGAAAAGTCTACCTCGTGCTTCGGAGGCAAACCCGAAAAGTCCTCTAGAAAGACGTCCCTGAAACGATCCACCACAGGAGGAAAGTCCAACTGCGAAGTCCCCTGATCATCCAGATGAAGACTAGAAATCTGAGTTGTCACCCTTCCCAGCCCATGATGCTTGAGTCCTGCTCGACTCTCCTGAACATCCCATTCGCCTCTATGAAGAAAAGACTCACCATCTGGTGAAACAAAACTCACTCTGCGACGATAACAGTCGACGAATGCCTGGAAGGGAACCAACCAGTCCATATTGAGGATGAAATCATATCCTGTCATCTCTAGGACATAGAGATCCCACAAGAAATGATACCCTAGAACCTCAAGAGGTCACTCTCTACACTGACGTACACTAGATGTCCTCGTCCCCAAAGGTGTGTCTAGTGTCAACGAGTCGGCAGAAGAATAGACACAGACCCTAAGAATCTCCACAACAGTAATAGAGATAATGCTATGCATTGCACCAGTATTGAAAAAGCTGAAGATAAAATTGAGGCTACTAAAATCGTACCTCGAACTGTAGAAGGGTCGGGATCCTGCTTTTGATAGGTCTACTCCACAGTGAAATACTAGCTTGCACCGCGGCCCTACACCCATAGTTGACCACTCTGAGCTGATCCACCTTGCTGGTGCTAAGGGACTAGTGGCTGACTGCCACAGCCTCGACCTCCCCCTCGGCCCGAACGGCCAGAAGATCTCCAGTCCCCTGACTGGTGAGAAACTGGTGGTGCTGCTCCTGAATGAGGAGTCATGGAAGAACCCCGGTCACCACCTATTGGTGTGAAAACCTGGAAGAAATGCTGAAGGTGACCCATCTTACCGCAAGATTGGCACTCCATGGGGTCTCTCTGGCATTGCGGCCTCGTGTTCCTAGACCGGCCACATTGGTAGCATATCACCTGGCTACCTGACGATGCATTTCGCTTCCTCGGATCACCGCACATAGACTCTCTCCGGGGCTTCTAGCTGTCATCTGGAGGAAAACTAGCTCTGGAAGCAGAACCGCCCTGGCTCACAGCTCTGGAGTCTCTCAATTTGCGCTACGCAATCAACGCCTGGTTGACGATGGAAGTGATGGAAGTCAACTGGAAGAGATTCACATGCAAGAAGATCTCCCGCCTGAGACCATCCTCAATCTTCTTTTCTAAGAACACCCCACTCCCATCCCGGAGGGGTGTGAAATGATGCAGATCGGTGAAACAAGAGGAATACTCCATGATAGAAAGAGTACCCTGATCTAGGCTCATGAACTCCCCGGCTCGATCATCCCTCAGGGTCTGAGAGTAGAAGTAGTCATAGAACATGCGCTGGAACTCCACCCAATCCATAACCTGCCGATGACCCGCCTGTGAGATCACATCCCACCACCTCTTGGAAGAGTCTCGGAGCATGTAGGTAGAGATCTTGACCCGCCTCTCTGGAGGTGTCTCCAGATGCTCTAAGATAGTCAGCATGGCTTCCATCCATGACTCTACAGCCTGAGGTCCTCCTTCCCCTGAGAACGTAGGAGGAGGATGCTCCTGAATAACACATGACAAGTCTGCCATATTCGAGGAAGGAGGTGGTTCTCCCAGAAAGGTGTACATTATCCTCATAAAACTATCCCTGAACTACGCATCAGCGCCCGAAACTGGTATGATAGTCGGTGCCAAGGCTGGCCCAACTGGAGGATTGGCAGGAATTTCCTGATCAGCCATATTTGGCATCTTATCACTACCTGACGACAGACGTACCACCGGAGGACGTCTCGGTGCCATAGCTCTGAAAGATCTAAAGTACACCTTAGATCATAAAAACAAGGACAGAGAACACAAGAGTACAAAATGGGAACAGGGGAAGAAAAACACACAAGTTTACAAAACACGACTACACGGCGTGTCTTCTTAAGACACTGACATGGGTGTGTACTCCTGCCCTACAAGTCGGGTAACACCTCAAACTACATGGTGTGTTGACCCAACACATGGCATGTACTTGAAAAATATTCCCCTGCCCGAGTCTCTTTACATGGCTAAGCCACACGGTCTGACTTAACTCGAGACTACACGGCGTGTTCTAAACAAACACGACGTGCACTGGATAAGGCTTAGGCGGCCCGTGTTGTTAAACACACAGACTTATACGCGACTAAACCCTAAACGGTGTGTTCCGAATAAACACGACGTGTATAGGTGAAGGTGAAATCGTCCTGTGTTGTTCGTGACATGGTCGGGTACCTGAAAAAAGGTTACACGGCATGTTCCGAAAACAACACGGCGTGTTGAAGAGAAGGTAACGCCGACCCGTGTTGTTTGTGACACGGCCGGGTACCTGGACAGGATTACACGACGTGTTCCTTTACAACATGGTGTGTTATACCTGAGCTTCCTCGACCCGTGTTGTTAGTGACACGACCGGGTACATGACTCTGAACTACACGGTGTGTACCTACCATACACGGCGTGTTCCAAATGTTATTTCTACAACTGTGTGTCCCTGCTCACACGGTTAGTGACACGGTCTAAAGACTACCTGGCGTGTAGTCAAAAATTACACGACGTGTATTCTGGTTTTTTCTGGGCAGTAGCTCAGAAACTGCACAGAGGCCCAGAAAACACAGAAAACAAGGCAAGGAGGTGCCAATTTCCGATTCGTGAGGGCCCATACTCACCGCGAATCAAATCTTGGCATCTCTTACAGTCATGGACAAGAGAAAACAGGATCATGATCCACCAAATCCCAATTCGAGAGGGCCCATAACACCTCAAGAATCAAAATTTGGCGTTCATTTAAGAAAAGTAGGAAACAACAATCCTCTAAAAAGGAAGCAGAGATTCTATCAAACATCTATCAAAACAGCATGCATAATCAACACAAAGTCTATCACAACAGCATGAAATCGCTAATGCACCCTAGATAGAATGGAAATAATGCATGGCATGCGATTTCTACAAGTGCCTATATGATGCATGAGATGGAATACCCTCATCTCATTGGGTTGCGACAGAAATAGAACCACAATCATCAAGAAAATAACAACACAAAGCATGTGAATCACTCTAGGTGAAATCATATCAAC
This sequence comes from Viscum album, assembly GCA_963277665.1. Lineage (NCBI taxonomy): Eukaryota > Viridiplantae > Streptophyta > Magnoliopsida > Santalales > Viscaceae > Viscum > Viscum album. The sequence goes on from OY728150.1 coordinate 718,695,572, forward strand.
AATAAAATCTCAAAACCAGAAAGGTGAAATTAACGAGGTAGTATGGATTTTCCCTATACACGGGTAAGATACTCTCGAGCAGAGCTTAATACCAAGTACCGAATCCGTCCTACCCCTAGCTAAAGGCTTCAAACAGTAAAGTAGGAGAAAAGAACTCCTTTGATACCTCTTTGTAATGTCCCGGATCCGGAACCCCTCCACTGGTTCCCCGTACCTGGTTCGCCACATTACCTCAAGCACATTTCCCCAAATGCCAAAGGCTACTGACTAGCAGTGAGGGCCTTGGTAAGTTATTGGGGAAACTATGCCATCATTTGGTAAGGTATATAAGGTAAGGAATACAATAGTCAATAGCAGAATCAGTAACAAAATACATAACTGTAACCAAACAATGGAAGAATAAATATATTGAAATGATGATAATGATGCAGTAGGTACAAGTATCTAAGGAAAACAGCAAACACAACTACGTGCTGAAATAAAACTAAACCAAAAGTTCTAAAGCAACAGCAACTCCAGAAGCATCGCAAGCCATAGCTCGATCCCATGCTCTCCAGCTCCACGGAAATTCAAACACCTGAAGTAGAAGGGCGGTTTCCATTATCTATACCTGCAACAACATATTCTGCTTGGCCCCAAAAGCATGGTCCAAACAGGGTGTGAGATACAATCCCAATAGGCAATCACCCAAAGATTTTTGCCTAATAGTCAATGAATACAAGGAAAGTAAGAGTGCAGGAAGCAGTAAATAGGAAATCACACAACAGCTACAATCCACAGTTCTAGCATATAAAGTACATAAGTAAACAACCAACAACAAGAAGAAAACAGGTAACCCTCTGGGTAGCTCTCACAGCCTAACCCCTATGTTCAACCTACAAGCACTAGGAACCCTCTAGGAGGCACACACAGTATCACGCCTCAGGTTTAGCTAAGAGTAGACTTTCTGTGGAAGCACTCACCGTCAATTCCCCCTATAATCTCGTATTGTGCTAAAGGCTCTCTGGGGAAGCACTCAACGTCTCATTCCCCATGTGGCCCGCGTTGAGGAACTACAGACTCTCTAGGGAAGCACTCATCATCTATTCCCCCTATGGTCTCACATCGTATTAAAAGACACTCCGGAGACACTAGGTTCTCACAGTCTTGTATGAATTTAACATGCTCAGTACGCGTGTATCGCCCAAGTAAACCTCAAGAACTATGTGGCTATTATTCTAAGGCACAACAGCACAACAGTATAACAGTTCCACTATCCTAAAACTAGGCATGGAAACTGGAAAAATTACTAACAAGAAAAGCAAGTACAAAAAACAACCAGAGTATAGTAAAACTACTCTATTCACAAAGGTAAACCTCTACTATAGCAATAAAGCAAGCAGGCAATCATTCAAGGGAAAAACAGGAAAACTCAAAATTCCTGTTCAAGGGAATTGGCGAAGTTGCACAAAATATTCAACAAATTTCTACAGAAAGGAACAAACCACCTACCTTGATGCTAGGTGATCGATATACTTGAACCACGATGTCTGATTCTCCTCCGAAAGGTGTAGATCTGATAAAACATCTGAAACACATAAACCACAATAACAAGAGAAAGATGAGGATCTAAAAAACTAGGCTCAAGTAGAAGGGAGAACTCACCGCTGTGATTCCAACGCAATCAACGGTTCTCAAATCAGAGTACGAATGGAGAGGTCGGGACTCGTTGAAGATTCGTGGATCCTCGGTGCTCTCGGACGAACAGAACCTTGAAAAAGGCGTTTTTATGCGTCAGGCGCGACCCCATGCCATTTAATGAAAAAAAAGTACATGGCGTGTACTTTTAGAGTACACGGCATCTACTAGGTCTTTCCGTACTCCTCCAAAATCAGCATCCATGTCACCCTTACACACCATGTGTGTGGCCCGTACATGGCCAGTACACGGCTTCGAGTAGGAGAAGAGTACATGGTGTGTACTCAGAAAGTACACGACGTGTACTTCAAAAATTTCCATAAAGTTTATTTTTCTCAAAAACTCTAGAAAAAGGAGAGGCATACCTAAAACAAAGATCCGGGTTCTTACACTATTTTTATCCTAATTCTCTGATTTCAAAATATTTATTATTTTTAAATGATTTAAAAAAATATGATTTTTCATAATATATTATTAATTGCATTTTTGACACTATTAATTTTATTTGACATTATAGACATTAATAAATAGATGGAATTTAGACATAATATTTTTAACCATCAATTATAATTTATTATTAACAAAAAAAATTTATGACACCAAAATTCAACCTTAATACATTACTTTAAATTTCGTTAAAAATTTTTATTTCGATTTTCTACTCCTTCAACAAGCATTGTGTCTATGTTTTGTATGAATTTAATGTAATAAAACAGCAAATTAATATCAAACAATAAATAAAATCATTAAATCAAAATAATTGTGCCCAAATAATATTTTATAATAATTTATAAGATCATATAATCAAAATATTAATTTATGCATAAAATTAAATTTAGAAAAGTGACATTTTGTATTTACCCCTATTTTAAAAAAAAATAAATGTCATTATCAGTGAAAAAAACCAAAAAATTGTCATATATTCTATTATTGGATAATTATTTTCAAAAATACCTCTTATAATAATAACAGTTTAGGTTATTGATATATTTTAAATCCTTATCACAATTTTTAACCTAAATTACTCAATTTATCCTTACTGTGGTGTTAAATTTTACCACCATTACTATCCATTTGATTAAAAATAAAAGAGGATTATTTACCAAATTGGAACCAAATAATTTAACATATGGGGTCTATTTTATAAAATCCAATTTTGAAATTTTTTAGAAATTTATTTAATTATAATCCCAAAAAATAAGATTAAAAATGTTTTTCCATAAAAATGTGTTTTAAGATTAAAAATTACAAATATCAAAATCATTTGAAATGATAATACTACTGGAACTGATAATATTATTTTATATAAAATGGATATTATATAAATTTAATAAAAATAAAAATTATAATTGTACTTTTAAATTATTTTATTTAAATAAAATAAATTACAAATCCATAAAAAATGATATTTTTCACTATTCACCAAAAAAATCATTTTAGAAAATCAAAAAAAAATCACCCTAAGATAATATTGAAATAATTATTTAATAAATTTTATCCTTTATATAAAATGAAATTTCTAAAATTTAATGAAATAAATTATAATACCCTCGCACAAAATGAAATAAAAATCTTTTTTGAAGAAAAATAATAGTGAAGAAAATTATGGATTTTAATCAAAATCAACTATTTATTTCATAATATTTAATACAAGTATTTAAATTAAATAATATATTTAAACAAATTTTACTTAACTTTTTTAACAATTTTAATACCCTTCAATCCATGGGCTTGGCTATAACCAACAGATAACAATATTTAAATAGTTTTTCTGGTTCTTTAAAACTCATTGTTGCGTTTAAAAAAAATAAAAGAAATTATATTTATCTAATGATAAATAAATCATAAAATACCAGTTTTTTACACCACTAATAATATGTTGTATTTATTTATGAAATTTAGTGGTTATTATATTTAGAGTGGTAAGTTTATTTCTTTATTCAACCATAAGAAGCTTTTGTTTTCTATAATGCCTCACATCTATATTTATGTCATAATAAAAATATTGTTTTTATAATAAATCCTTATGATTTGTGTGAAGTATCTCCATTCCCCTCAATTTCCTCAAAACTATATGTGTGAAAAATTTTATAATTCATTAAATATTCTTGGTCTTTTATTGATATTTTATCTTCCATCACATTTAAACAACAAATCTAATGATCAATTCAATCTGTTTGAGTATTCCTCACCGTATTATTCAATATATCTATAATTCAAGACTAATAACAAACATTGAGATTAATCTCAAAAACTGTATTTATGTTTTTAAAATTCTCATATTTTTTTATTTTTGACATAAAATAATCTATCCTTGCTATAATTAAGTATAAAGTTTAGAATCATATACCATAAAATTAGAATTATTTATCTTATTCCTCCTCTCATGTATGTCATAAACTATAGGACCACGTTCATCTTTGAGATCAACAATGTAGCATCCTTCCTTTGGAGGTACAGAACAATTCCTATATATGTTTGGCACATTACCTCAAGTGCACCACCTCGTACGCTCGAGGGTACCAACTGGTAGTGAGGGCTGGGTTGGGTCCATGGGAAGACTATTCCCCCACGAGTTATAATTTAACACAGTGGAAAGATTGAAACATGAAAACAATATGAATAATAAATAGTAAGAATCTAAGAATAATAAATATGTGTAAGATGAATAATAAAAAGAAAAAAATGATGGAGATCATGTCAAGTATCTATAAAAACATTTAGTACACATGGTACATGGGAAAAATGAATATAGCATATTCTATACAAAAAATGAAAAAGAAAAAAAATTACTACATCTATCATCATGATCATAGGACTAATCCTTTGCTCCCATACTCTATCATAGTAATGAAAATCAAGAATCAGAATCTGGTTGCTTCCCTTTAACTACACCTAGAACCATGATGCCTACATAGGTACCAAGGGAATCAAAAGCGGTGTGTGAGATATACTCAGTAGGCCACCACCAATAGTATCTATATCAAATACAGTGAGTTCATATAAAATGAGTACTGTGATAATAATAATAATCAAAAGGAAATAAATAAATAAATACATTAGACCATGTTCCTCATGGGATAACCAACTGATTCTACCTACTTAGGCCAAGTTTAGGTTTCTATAATCCAAGGTTACTTCTGAAAGTATTATATAAAGTGCACATGGGTTATCATAAATAAGGTATCTAAATGTGGGCCATTACTAACCATTTGATTTTCCTTGGTGGAAGGGTCCCTTAATTGAATAAAGTGGAATTATGGGTTTTATATAAAAATAAATATCATGAATTTAACTAAGTAGCATCCTAGGCCTATCTAAGGGAAGTATAACAATGTAATAAAGTCTTTCACTAGAAGCAGAAAAAATACTCAAATCTATATGATTCTTCCCAAGTTTATCCATAAATGCAATCCCAAGTATAACTCCCAAAATTGGTGAAATCATCCCTCTGAGATAGTACCTTGTATCTCATGTAGTGTACCGAGTATTACATGTGACTTGGTATAACCATATAGACATTGATCCCATCCATGGTGTCTCCCCTAGGGAACCAGTATCACTCACATAGAGGTATGGTAAACTTATTATGATCTTATCTCACGAATACCTAGTATCACTCATGAATTATGTACGTCCCTTTACAAATTTGAATTTACAAATATTGATGAGACTGTAGAAGGAATTCCATAATGATCCATGTATCACTCTTAGGTTGAATATGAGGTATATATTATCTATCACAATTCATCCATTTATCAAGGTATTTCACTTATAGAATTTTAATCATGTTATCCACGAAATTTAATTAATAAATTACACTAGGGAAAAGGGAATAAGGATAATATCTTGCACAAAATCATTCTTAATTCAACTCACATTTCAAGGAATCAATAATTATAAGGAAATGCAGACCCAGAAAGGCGATTTAGAAATTTATATTTAATGAAAATTATGCCTTTATGGAACACACATCCATATGGGGGGTCTCACATCAATGAGATCAACCAAGGGTTGATTGAAAACAAATTGGGACCGTAGTGGATATAGAAATACATTAAAATTTATTAATAAAAAATTTAAGAGGCATATTTTGAAAGGTCTGATGTGTGGAACAATGACACACAATATAATTGTAACTAAATATGAGGGAAGGAATCCCGTCCACCTACCTTAGGTTCAGAGCACTTTCCTTATCTTATGTCAGACCATTAATCAAGCTAGAATGAAAGATAATACAATATTTTTCAAATTACATAAAAACTAGGAAAATGAGGATGCACCAAAATAACATTGGATATTGAAAGACAATCTAATTATAAAAGGAAGAGGTGTATAGATCTTACTGATAGGAATATAATGCACCCAATGATGATGAAAACGAAGATAGTATGATGGAATTATCAAAATACCAATATAAAAGAGAATAGGATACCTTTGGTCGACTATATTTTAGATAAAACAAAGGAGGAAGAAATAATTAATGGTTTAAAACATAACATGGGGAAAAGGTAAATTCCCCTTTAAATTTGGGACCCCATAGTTTGGTTACTGGGTTGGAAGAACTATTCTCCAACTCTGCTCCCTTCACTATCTAGTGAAACCCCTCACATGGGATAAAAACATGGTTTTACAAACAATTCACAATACATGTGAAATACTTATATCACAAAAACATTCATTCATGAATGGGGATATTTCTTGGCTCACATGGTTGTAGAAAAACCATTTGGCCTCCCCGGTGCACGGGGTACCTCGCATAGTTGAGTCATACAATTATCACTAACTGTTCCCTAACTACATGTCTTAGTCTAACACCTTATGTTCTTACGATTTAGGATCTGAATGATCCATGGTCTCTCCAAACCCACTCTTTATCCTTTATAGTGAAATTATTTAATAAAATTGAGGTTTTTAATAGTAACTTAAAATTTTTCACATCTTCAAAAAGTAGAGATGTTAAAAAAACTTGTCCTTAAAAAACTCATCATTGATTTTACCTTCCATGTGTGCTAAAGAATCATCTAAGAATAATTTTATTCATTGGTCACATACGTCATCATTCTACTCCCAAGTCTCATCCTATATATAGCCTTAGTACCATGGCCCCCTGAACAGTGGAACTGAACCGCCTCGAAGAGCCTTCATTATTTGATCAATGATACATATTTGATGCTCCTCAAAAGACTCATATGCCTCTCGATCAATTTACTCAGGTTCAAATGAATGTGACGGGTCCTGATGATACTGAAGAAGAAGAGATATTTGAGAGACATTGTACATGGTATGGTACTTATGAGGAAACTACAACTGATAAGCTACTGACCCAACTCTCTCCATGATCTCTAATTTCCTAACATAACAAGGTGATAGATTTCCCTATCTCTATATCCATCTATGACCCACTCTAGGAGAAACTCATTGAAAAACGCTATATACAACCTCAAACTCTATAGTTCAATAATGAAAATCATTATAAGCCTTATGCCTATAAAAAGTTATAATCATACTTTTTTGAATCAATTTCACTTACTATAATGTCACCTAAATGAGATGAGGTCCCAACAATGTTTCCTTCCCTACCTATAACCAACACATTGGTGAACTAATCAAATTGAGGGATGATATTACCATATAAACTCTTCACATATGTTTGTAAAAACCTAGATACGTCTTTGGGAGTGAAAGATTGGATTCTCATTGATAACCTAACTGGGTGGCGAGTTCTCACTTGAGATGTTATCCCTCAAGATGAGGTCCTTGATGTCTGATAGATATATCATCCACACCATATTTAAAATGGATCATTTCACTAATAGATCCAATAAAACAAACTTACAATGATATTCATATACCTACAGAAGCATCTCAGAAAATAGATCCATTAATGTCACTAACTACTGGCCTCCTGGATGTCCTCTATTTGAGTATTTTATCTCATGGTGTCAATTATTGCATTTCAATTTATCGATGATTAATCAAGGTGAACTATAACTATTGTAGGTATGTTACCCACCAATGATTCACCATATTCATGTCACTATATGTAGAGATTTATTTGAGACATGGTGATCCATTTAAATAACCAATCACTCTCCCAACTAAGAGTGCCTCCAATACTATAATTCATGAACAAAAACCTTTATCTCTAGGTAACATGTAGGGTAGTTTGACTCATGGTATCTCAACTAGTGGGACCTGTACAATACAACATATTTTACTTACTTTAGAAATTCCCCTAGATCGATTCATCAACCATCATAGTAAATAGTGTAGCTTCTGACTGGCTCTGGAAGAATTGTGATTGAAACTGAAGTCATTCTACCCTTCAACTCCGGAATTTATGTCTTACAAGCTTTTATACATCCGAATTTCAAAACACTTTAATAAAATTAAATAATATGGGCTCTTAGGTGTGATAAATCCTAGATAAATCACAATATATATCCATTTAGTTGTAAGAAACTATGTATGTTAAAGACATTATTGGTCTTCTCACAAGAACTACAGTGCTCACCTACTTTGAGTCAATAGATAATCCTATATATGAATTTATATTACCCAATAAGTAAATTGTATTGATCCAAATATCGCATTTTCTAAGCTTCACATATAGCATATTCTCACTTAATGTAGTCATCATAATCTCATGATATTTTTCATGGGAGTTTCTAATGTGAGAATACACTGAGATATAATCAAAAAAGATGACCAAAAATGAATAAACATATAGAAAAAAACCCCAATTCATCAAAGAAATGAAAATAGCAGGCATGTTCATAAGGTCAAACAACGTAACCAAGTACTCGTACAACCTTTATCTTCTATGAAACATTGTATGTGGCATGTCAGATGGCCTCACATGCACCAAATAGTAACCCAACCTAAAATTTATCTTATATAAACTGTCGCTCCTCAATATTGTTGAATAGGATATCTATATGAGGTAGTGGTTGCTGGTTCTTTACCATAATCTAGTTTAACCTTCTGCAATCCATGCATAACCTGAGGTTACCATCCTTATTCTCGGTGAAAAAGAAATGTGAACTCCTTAGAGAGGTGATGTGTCATATAAAACCTATTCTCTCTAAGTCTTCCCATTTCTTCTTGAGTTCGTAGAGATAAGTTTGTTTCATCCTATTGGGAGAAATGAACACTAGAGCCATACTTATAACTAGATCGATGGTGAAGTAAAACTCTCTTATAAGAGTTAAACAAGAGAAATTTTTAGGGAAGGAATCCCTAAAGTGATCCACCACATGAGATAATTCTACAATATCCATTCACTAATTTCTCATAAAGAGACTTCCCATCTAGGTTTTCACCATACCAAACCCATTACACTTAGGTCTAACTATAGTTTCCTTGATATCCCATTATCTGTTAGGAATATAATAAATACCCTTGGGTGATGTGAAATAAAACCTTTGGGGATAAAAATAAACATGGGATTGATAAGGAACTAGCCATTTCATACTAAGATTGACATCAAAATCGGTCATCTCAAGTATAAAAAAATTCCATAAGAAATTTTACCCACCTATCTCAAGGGGATACTTTTTGCACTATTATATGAGCTTTAATCAAACCCCAAACGGTGTGTCGAGAGTCCCCACACCATAGAATTACTATATTTCTAGGCCCAAAAATTCTATAAGGGAAACAAATATAAAAGAGTGTGATTCACCTATATCGAATTGTATAGAAAGAAAAGTAAAGGATACAAAATTATTAAATCATATGGTAGAAGGCCTTAGACTCTGATCATCTTGTGTTGGTTGTACTACTTAGATACGGACTGAACTACAACCTTGAGATGCATCCAGACTAACCTAGGTTGGTTTTCTCTACTATCACAGAACCATTGAGGTCTAACTACCTTGTCCATGACCACCCCCTTAGCCTGATCGACTAGTAGTAGACTAGATCCCATCTTGATGTAGAGCTACTGATCATATACCTAAAATCAATTTCAACACATATCCCTTTTCACTAGATACAAGAGGTAAACTTTTTTAGAAGTGATGTAGGTGACCTATATTACTATAATATTGGCACTTGATTGGGTTCCTCGTACATTGAGGCTTCCTATGGCATGTCTTGTCGCATTGGTCACACACCACATAGATGTCGACATAGGACATTTTAAAGGAACAACCCTTATGTGAACTCTCAAAATGATGATTCATGTTGCTAGATAAACTATCTTCATGCCTAGAAGCTGAACCACCTAGGCTCATATTATCACCTTCCATTAGGTTTCTCTCTGTGATGGTGTCATGGTTTACTATTTCTTAAACGATGTCAATTTGAAAAATATTCACCTAAAATTAGATGGAATACACAAGACCATCCTAAAAATGTTTCGTAATGTTCATCTCATCATCGGCTAGTGTTAGAATAAAATTCTTGGACTTAGTGAAAATTATCCACGTAATCCATCACTGACATGGAACCCTAATGTAAGTGCATAAACTCTCTATAAAGGTATTCGTGTAACATCTAAGTGGACAAGAAGACATAAAAGGATGTAGGGTATTATACCTAAAGTATACACTGATGACGTCTGATCATGGAAATTACATCCCACCAACATTTAGAATAACATTGAATCATATAGTTAGAGAGATTTACCCTCCATATGAGGGGTCTCCAAATTATCAAATATAAATAACATAGCCCTAATACACGATTGAACAACCTAAGGACTGCCATCCTTCGAAATGCAAGGAGGAAACTTGTAGAGACCCAAGATTGACATACATGGAAATTACATTACTTTTTCAGAATACTTAATACATAACAAAAATAGACACCCAAGGGCCGTAATAGTTTAGTGTCTTTGGAAACTCAGAAAAAAATATTCTAATCATGGTGAAAGATCTTCAACATCTCCAATAATGTTCATCCCCTTTGTTTACCTAAAACCTTTAATTATATCCTGGGGAAAATAAAACATAAAAAGGGTGAGCTCAAATGATCAGTAAGGGTAAAAAAGGATGACATCAAACAATCCATAAACATTTGAACGTAAAAACATGAACATAAAATATGAGTACTGACATAAATCTGGGTAGTACATAAAGTATAGATCATAAAGGAACATTAATCATGATTAAATATCATGGGAATAAAACAAATAATTGTGGAAACCCATTAAGAACATTATATTATTTGGATAGTTGTCAAGGAATTGTTTCCAAGACTATCATAGTGGACAAATTCCATTACTGAACCGGCTTTACTTGACGTTCCATCCCTGTATTGCTAAACCATATTTACATATTGTTCCAGCCATGTCTATCTCATGAGATATAAATCTTCACCCAATGCATTATAGAGAGATATAGGTCCCACCCATCTTATATTTAAATAATTCTTATATGTTCCACAAAACAATTATAAATCATTCATCATAACCCAAAGAACAAAATGGGTTTTATAAACATCATCCCATCTTAACATAATCCGTATAAAACAAATGGATATCATTTCATCATAAAAAAAATAAACCAATGTAAATAATAGATAAATTATACTTGAAACATAATCATACTAAATAATGTCATCTTATATGGAAAATAGTTTTGATAAAACACTTGAAATGAATTCTTGAACAAAATATCTTTTCTTCTTCAAAATCAATTTCTTTTCACAAAATGCCATGTAATTTTAGAAGAAAAAGATTTTATTTAAAATAATCATGAAATAGTGTAGAGAAAACTTCATGAAAATAAGGCATTATAAAACCGTAAAAATCCATTCATGTCGTATAAGTTAAAATACATTCTCCTCGTACTTTTTCTAGAAAAGTCCAAAAGTACCCTGTATAGTAAAAAAAAGAAAGATTCCTTCCATACCTTGTGGTAAAAGTAATAAAAAGGGTAAAAATGAATTTAAACATACATGGAAGAGTATTAAACATTTGATGAAAAAAAATTAGAAAACATGGACATGGATGATAAACATAACCCCAGTAAATACTTACGAAAAAACAATCTTGGATAAAAACGAGGTTGGAATAATTATCCCTTACCATATTTCCAATATCTTCAATATGTGTCCGAGACTCCTCTATAGTGGATTTAAACATATTTTCAACTTGTATGAGAACCATAATAATATTTATGATATCATAAATGGTTCACTTATGAGTTAATATTACCCGTTCATTTGTCAATTCCATGTTAAAACAGTGTTTTCGGTAAAATTGTTTCATTCATCGTACATGTTTTGACTTGTAATTATTCATATGATTACTCAGATCATGATTACTTACATAAAGAATGTAAAAAATTATTTATATATAATATATATTCAGAATATATATATATATATAATAGATCGATAAATTGAATGAAATACACCGTTCATGGAGACGGTAGGTCGTACGTACGCATGAACATTGTTTTCATTTCCTCATCGCATCATGGAGATGGTAATCAATACGTACGCATGAGCGATGATAATGTTCCTATAATTATTGAATGGAATTGGAGTGTATGATATAATATCTCAGAATTAGAATCATTTTATAATAATCATATGTAGTTATTATTTCCATCTTTATACCCATCCACGTAGGGTGGTGGAAAAACATATTACACTACAGCATGGATATGGTATTCCGTATGTACGCACGTGCGGTGATTTTGTTTTTCATAGGATGGATAAAAGGTTAAATAGGGTTTTTTAATATTTATAATAACATATCATTATATTATTTATTCCAATTTTATTACTCTATAATGAAAAAACTAAATATGAGGAACTAGAAGAAGAAATAAATTTGAAAGAATCGGTAAAGGATATTACCTCTTCTTCGAAGCGCCTCTTCTAAAACTCTTATTAGGGAACTAAAGATGGAATTTGAAGAAAACAAGGACCTATAGTATGTTTATAGGGAATTGTAGAAGATAAATGGACAGGCTTTGGCCGATCATGAAGGCTCAAAATTTTGTGAAGAGGAGAGGGAGGAGGTGCCCTTTTATAAGAGGGGAGAGGGCCACTTTTGGAAACCTCCAAAATATTAATTTACAATAAACTCAAACCCCACCTAAAAACCTCCAAAATGACTAAAATTCAAAGATGAGATTATATAGGGTTGTAATATCTTCAACCAATAAAATTTAGATATGTTGGAAATTTATTTTAAACATTATCATTTTGTTTTATCCTTATTTAATCTATTTAATTTTATTTGTGGTAATAAGATTCTAAATTCTAAATTGTTATAAATACTTACTTATGTGTTGTGAATTGTCCATAATTGGATAAATTATGATATTTTAGACCATATAAATCTCAATTTATAATTTTCAAATATTTTTGTTATTTTAAACAATTTAATAATATGTCATTTTTATAAAATATCAATAGTATCAATTTTGAAACTATTCTATTATTTGAATTTAAATAAAATCTAAACAGAAGATATATTCGAAAAATATATATTTAATAGATCCCTAACATGTAATATTAATCTTGAAAATTCGTGGAGCACATTAAATAGTTCATATAATATTTATTTTAATATTTTTAAAACCATTTATTTGATATTGCAATCAATAAAATAATTTCTATATCACTATTGCGTCACCATTAATGATAATTATTTAATCCAATAAAATTCTAAATAAATTCACATGATTTATATAATTTTATTAGATTTGTGATGACTATTTATGTTTGGAGTTTTATGAATTTTATCACTAAATTAAAATTATTACACTTATAAGATATAAGAGATTGACATGTTGTCACTTTCTTTGGTTTTAATAATAATTACATTCTTTTCATTGTCAAAAGTCCATTAAATGAATCTATTTCAACCATTAGGTGATATGGGTCGACTATTATTCGTCTAATATAATTTTTTCAGGTGTTAGGGTAACATTATAATCTTATTTTTAATCATAATTACCCGATTTACCTTTTACAGTAGTAAATAAAGTTTACCGTAGTTACTATTTATTATGTCTAAAAATAAAAAGTAGCCTATTAACATAATTTGATCCTACTGATTACAAATATTGAATCCATGTCTCTAAATTCAACACACAGTAGTGGTATTATTTAATTTAAAATTGATCTCACTGTTGAGAAAATTGGTTTTAAAAGTTAAAAAATTGCAAAAGATTGAAATGTTTTTACCTATGAATTCAATGTAAAATTAATGATAATTACTTGAATTAAATTAAATGGTAAAAATATATTCAATTAATACTTTAAAACCATTAAATATTATAATTTAACTATATAAATTATCTTGATGAAAAAAGTTGTTTGTAATTAATATTTAGTGTATTGTTTCTATTCCTCAAAATATGTAAGTTAGCAGAAAAATATTTAAAAAATTTCCAAAGTTAATTTTTATATCTTTATTGAAATTAATAAGTTTATTTTGTCAAATTTAACTTATAAACATGTCAAAAACTAGATTTAATGTGGGTGTGGCATCAAAAGGCAGAAAACATCATTTTTTGAAAAATACTTATTTTACACGAATTTTTTTTGTTCTCATATCATGTTCTAGAATATGTGTATGATGAATGATATTGTTATAAAATTAAAAATGTTTTTAATACTATTCATAATGGCTAGTTCATAATAATTATATAATAATATATCGTAGTTTAGTGAAAATTGGTATTGCGTATATCACACGCTATTGAGGAAGGTCAATCTTGCGTGCAAAACAAGCCAAGAATAGTGTTTGCGTATACTACAAGCTAATATAGTGTTGCATATAGTGCAAGATAATCTTGGTGTAACGTACAACATAATACATCAAAGAAATTAAAAAAAATATTTATCATAAAATCTCGGGGTGTTACATTCTACCCTCCTTAAAATGAATTTGGCCCATGAAATTTTTCGTGGTTATAAATGGTTTACTACTTGAAAGTTTCTTTTATAAATACCCACATCATAAAAATGAATACTAAAACTTAATTTTAAAAACTATTGTATGAAATGTAACGGTCACCCAAATTAACTCATCATTGGTTTTCCACATAGGATAACATAGGTGAAAATATGGATATGGAAGAGAAATTTAACCATCAAGATATGATGAAGAGTGGTAGAGAACATGGATATTAAAAATCCAACAATCACAAAGCCATAAATTTTTGATGACCTATGGTACCATCTGATTCATCGGATATTATGGTACTAGGACAACGTTTTTGGTTTTCAAGATCATTTCCCTAAAGTTGATGAATTTTTTCATATGGATAAATACTTACTTGATTTCAGTGTAATATCATCGTTGGTCATTCCATGAAAAATTTCCAATTCATCTCTTATTTAAATAAATGATGTTTAATTTTTCCTTCTTGAAATGTTAGCAGATCATGCGATAGAATGATAGGTTATCCTATCCATCTCAAACAAAAAGTTAGCAAAAGTTAGTAAATATACATAATTCCAAATATGGTGAGATTAACCATATATGATTCCAAAAATGGACTTATACTTAAAATATACTACTTCTTAATAAAATAAAACAAATTTCTACTAACGATAGACTTCCTATAGGCTAGTGGTAGGTGATAAAGGCCTGTCGCACTTCAGTTGTGGGTTCGATTCCCGCATCCTTGTCTGACGTGATGGGTTGTCGCTCATCCTACGGGTTTCCCTTTTTCTAAAACTATACTATTATATCATTTCATAAATAATATCAAAAGTTTTAGCCTTAAACAATACTATCTGATGTCTAACTTAATCCATTCTAATATATAGGCTAATCCAAAATACTTCTGTCGAATCTCATAGTATAAAGAAAAAGATTACGAGAAAGGTCATCTACCAAGCATGTGAATACCATCATTTATCCCCGTATATCATAAGATATATCTTGTTGGTCACATTCCAAACATGTGAATACCTTAATCATGTATTTTCTTGAAACACGAGTTACCATTGAACCGTACTGAAAACATGAATGTTGTCAAAAGATAACTCTTTCCACATACCAAAATCCAAAAAAAAAATCTATATACTCAAACTATGATATCACTTTGTGCTTATACTAGTCATGAGCTCATTAATACTATCAAAAATCTCATTATCTAATTATCCCTTCATTATGCACATGTCATCTACATCCCAAAAATATCTGAATAACCATTCATGGTTATCAGTACCATTCAACATATACTTTCAAATACTTTAGGAACAACAATAGTGTAATAATCCTTAGATGTTTCTTTATTCCAAAGTAACATTAAATTACATATACAACATAACTCTTGATAAACATGCAATCATTCCACTACCTTTTTAAACCATTGACCAAGCTTCAACAATTCTTTCATCTCAGATATCATTTGTAGTCTCTTCATCATCAACAACATAATTACTACTCATACGACCATGCTGATTCTCTTCATGAGACTTTCACTTAGGTCATTAATTTGCATAATGCTCGTACATTCCACATTTAAAACATTTAACCATTGTTGATTTCTTATCAATACCATTATCCTTGTTCATGGTGTTAACTGAACCTTTTCTTTTGAAATTACTAGCTTTGTGCACTTCTTTTCCTCACCCAAAGCATCTTCCAGTTCCTTTGAAACATTTTCCTTGATGCCTCTTCCCACATGATTTACATGAGGGAAATTGAACTTTTTTTCCTCTCTGGTCATCATGAAACTCCATATTTCTCTTATTAGATGAGGCAAAAAACATACCGAAGTTTATACTATTGATCATATAATGAGATTTATTACTAGGAATAATAATGGTTTTTTGACTTCCAAATCCCGTTTCATTTGGTTTCTCATGAAGAAAATCATTTCATTGTCCATCATATCCTCCATTATCATGAATCTTCCTGTTTCCATCCATTTTTCTAAAACCCAAAAAGAATAGTGTGAGAGGAAAAAATCACTCTAGGAAAACAACATAATCAAGGGGATTACATTCAATCTCTAACATCTTAGGTTTAATCCTATATTATTCATGATCATTATCATAATTCTAGGATTGTAACCTCTACTTTATACTTAACCTTACAGACATCCCTAGACATACCTTAGAAATATCTCTAGGGATATGACTAAAGTTTTCGCATCCCAGTTTCCAAAGTTTAACTAAACCATTCCTCAGATAACAACTGTAGATACCCAAGATTGTCGTACATGGACATTACATTAATTTTTTGGATTACTTAATACATAAAAAAGCAGACACCCAAGGACCATATTAGTTTAGTGTCTTTGGAAACTCGGAAAAAAATTTTCTAATCATGGTGAAAGATCTTCAACATCTCCCATAAAATTCTTCCATTTTTTACCTAAAACCATTATTTATATCTTGGGGATAAGAAAACATCAAACGGGTGAGCTCAAATTCTCAAAAAGGTTAAACATAGAGAACATCAAACAATCCATAAGTATTTGAATGTAAAAACATGAACATAAAACATGAGTAATGAAATAAATCTTGGCAGTACATAAGGCATAGATCGTAAATGAACATTAATCATGATAAAATATCTTTGTAATAAAACATTTAATTGTGGAAAACCATTAAGAACATGATATTATTTCTATAGTAACCAAGTAATTGTTGCCAAGACTATCATAGTGGACAAATTCCATTACTAAACTGTGTTTACTTGTCATTCCAGCCCTGTATTATTGAACCAGATTTTCTAGTCATTCCACCCATGTCTATCTCATGATATATAAATCGTTTCCCAATGCATTGGAGGGATATATAGTTCCCACAAATCTCATATTAAAATCATTCTTACATGTTCCACAAAACAATCCAAAATCATTCATCATAACCCAAAGAATAAAATGGGTTTCATAAACATCATCCCATCATAACATAGTCTATATAAAACAAAAGGATATAATTTCATCATAATAAAAATAAAAAAAAGTAAATAATAGAGACATTATACTTGAATCATAATCATACTAAATAATATAATCTTAGATGGGAAATAGTTTTGTTAAAACACTTGAAATAAATTCTTGAGGAAAACACCGTTTCTTCATCAAAATCATTTTCTTTCCACAAAATTCCATGTAATTTTAAAAGAAAAGTATTTTGTTGAAAATAATAACTAAATAATGTATAGGAAGCTTCATGAAAATAAGGCATTTTGAGACATTAAAAATCCGTTCATTCCATATAAGTTAAAAAACATTCTCTTTGTACTTTTGTCAGAAAAGTCGTATGGTAAAAAAAAGATTCATTAAATACCTTGTAGTAAAAGTCATGAAGAGGGTAAACATGAATTTAAACATACATTGAAGAATAGTAAACATTTTATGAAAACATTTAGAGAAAACATGGACATGGATGATAAACATAACCCCAGTAAATATTTACGAATAAACAATCCCAGATAAGAACATGATTGAAATAATTATCCCTTACCTTGTGTCTAATTTATTCTGTATGGGTACGAGACTCTTGTGTAGTGGGTTTAAACATATTATTAACATGTATCAGAACCATAATAATTTTTATGATATCATATATGATTCACTTACAATTTTATATTACCCGTTCATTTTCACTTCCATGTTAAAGCAGAGTTTTGGGTAAAATTGTTTCATTCATCATACATGTTTTGACTTTTAATTATTCATATGATTACTTAGATCATGATTACTTAATTAACGAATGAAAAAAATGATTTATATATAATATATACTCATAATATATATATAACAGATTGATAAATTGAATGAAATACACAGTTCATGGCGACGGTAGGTCGTACGTACGCATAAACGCTATTTTCATTTTCTTATTAAATTGAATGGAAGTAAATGATATATATATATATATATATACATAAATCTAGTAGAATTATTATGTCATATTTTTCATTATTACTTATTATATATACTTTATAATCATTCTTGAATGGTTAACATGGATAATGAATCTCATCGCATCGTGGAGACAGTAATCCGTACGTACGCACGAGCAATGATATCGTTACCATAAATATTTAATTGGATTGGATTGGGTGATATAATATATGATTATTAGAATCACTTTAAAATAATCTTATATTGTTATTATTTCCACTATTATACCCATCCAAGTAAGGTGGTGGAAAAACAGATTACACCACAGCGTGGAGATGGTATTCTGTAGGTACGCACGCGCAGTGATTTTGTTTTTCGTAGGATGGATAGAAGGTGAAATAGGGATTTTTAATATTTATAATAACATATCATTATATTATTTAAACTGATTTTATTACTTTATAATGAAACAAAAAAATAAGAGGAAGTAGAAGAAGAAATAAATTTGAATGAATCGGTAAAAGATATTACCTCTTCTTCGACTTGCCTCATCTAAACCTCATCTTAGGGCACTAAAGATGGTATTTGAAAAAAAATAAGGACCTCTAGTATGTTTCTAGGTATGTTTAGAATAGAAATGGAAAGGTTTTGGCCGATTTTGAAGGCTCAAACGGTTTTGAAGAGGAGAGGGAGGGGTGCCCTTTTATAAGAGAGGAGGTGAGCACTTTTGGAAACCTCCAAAATATTAATTTACAATAAACTAAAAACCCACCTAAAAACCTCCAAAATGACTCAATTTAGAAGCTTAGATGAGATAGATTTGTAATATCATCCACTAATAAAATTTATACATGTTGTAAATTTATTTTAAACCTTATCATTTTGTTTTATCCTTATTTAATATATTTAATTTTATTTGTGGTAATAATATTCTAAATTATAAATTGTTTTAAATACTTACTTATGTGTTGTGAATTGTCAATAAATGGATAATTTATGACATTTTATACCATATAAATTTTTAAATATTTTTGTGATTTTTAATCAATTTAATAAGTTTTTATGTTTATAAAATATCAAAAGTGTCAATTTTGACACTACTCAATTATTTGAATTTAAATAAAATCCACATAGAAGATATATTTGAAACAAAATATTTAATAGATCCCTAATATGTAATATTAATCTGAAAATTTTTTGGAGCACATTAAATAGTTCATATAATATTTATTTTAATATTTTTAATACCATTTATTTGATATTTCAATCAGTAAAATAATTTCTACATCACTATTGTGTCACCATTAATGATAATTATTTAATCCCTAAAAATTATAAATAAATTCACATTATGTATATAATTTTATTATCATTATGGTGACTATTTATTTTTGAATTTTTCTGAAGTTTATCACTAAATTACAATTATTACACTTATAATATATAAGAGAGTGTTATGTTGTAACTTTCTTTGGTTTTATTAATAATTACATCCTTCTCATGGTCAAAAGTCCATTAAATGAATCTATTCCAACCATTAGGTGATATGGGTCTACTTTTATTCATCCTATAAAATTTTGGCAGGTTTTAGGGTAATTTTATAATCTTATTTTTACCCTTAATTACACGATTTACCTTTAACTCTAGTAAATAAAAATTACCGTAGATACTATTCATAATTTCTAAATATAAAAAGTAGCCTATTAACATAATTTTTAACTACTAATTGTAAATATGGAATCTATTTTTCCAAATTCAATACATAGTAGTGGAAGTATTTAATGTAAAATTAATCTCACTATTGAGAAAATGGGTTTTGAAAGTTAAAACATTACAAAAGATTGAAATGTTTTTACCTATGAATTCAATGTAAAATTAATGTTAATGATTGGAATTATATTAAATGGTAAAAATATATTATATTTATAATTTAAAACCATTAAATATTATAATCTAAACATATAAATTATCTTGATGAAAAAAGTTGTTTTTAATTAAAATTTAGGGTTTTTTTACTATTCATCAAAATATGAAAGTTAATAAAAAAATATTAAAAAATTATCCAAAGTTAATTTTTTTATCCTTATTGAAATGAATAAGTTTATTTTTTCAAATTTAACTTATAAAAATGTCAAAAATATATTTAAAGTGGGTGCTCCATCAAAATGTGACAACACTGCATTTTTTGAAAAATACTTATTTTACACGAAAAAATTATTTTTTTGTCATACCATGTTCTAGAATATGTGTAAGATGAATTATATTGTTATAAAATTCAAAATATAGTTAATTTTATTCATAATGGATAGATTATAATAATTTTATAATAATATATCATTGTTTAGTGAAACTCAGTATTAGGTAAATCACACGCTATTGAGGAAGGTCGCTCTTGCGTGCAACACAATCCAAGAATAATGTTTTCCTATACTACAATATAATATGGTGTTGCATATAGTACAAGCTAATCTTGGAGTAGCATACAACCTAAGACATCAAAGAAATTAAAAAATAATATTTCTCATAAAATCTCGGGGTGTTACAAAACTGCTACTAGAATTGCCATGTTAGATCCACCATAGTATGATCAGGTCATGGAGTACCCTATACATAAAACATAAATAGGAATAAACTATCATTGAAATGAGCATCAATTCCTAGTGGAAGATCATTAGGTGGTCCCCCAGGTGATACTAAAGGACGTTATATTAGTGGCTCCTGGCCCACCACCTCTAGGGTATGGTCTTCACCACCATCATGGTGTATGACATGAGGACATCGAGGTGGAATAGGTAAATAATTAGCAATCCCATGTCTTATATAAGATATACAATAGATTGTAAAATAGCGAATGCAGTAAAGGATATGTATAAATCATTCATATAATGAGTAACCATCTCTTCATACATCAAAAGCCTATACTGGGAGATATGTTAGATCATGTAATACCATAGAATATACAGCCTACTTCCCACTAGAAAGGTAGAATCTGGGTCATGGTCTAACCCAACATATCAAAGTTTCTGGTATATAGATTTTTAGTTTCAAGGTATAGAGTAAAACACCATTTACCTTGCAGATGGAATCCCCTTTTATCGGTAAACATTTCATTTTAAAAAATTAATTAATTTAAGTTAATTTTTATTTATATGGATATAGATATCTCAATCTAGATAAATTCATCCCCATTACCAATTTTATAAAGGTCCATTCTCTTTATAAATTGGAATTTGTACATCATGTAACTATGAGATGACCTTCACATCCCATATCATGATGTAACATATCCTATATAGTGATTAGATTAAATGAACTACCACTAAAAATTTATATAAGTACATGATTCACAATTTATAATTTTGATTCATCAATTATATCAACTAATATGTTAGATCATAGAACTAGTGGTTCTTGGATCAACTTTGGAATAAGTGGTTAATTAAGGTTTCATCATCAATCTACACTGGAAAAAATGTTTAGATTGATGTAAGAACATTAATTAATACAATTCATGTTATAACTGTAATAAAAGTTAGAAAATTTAGTTATATATTAAATAGTATATCCGCTCATAACAATCATATTCAATAAATATTATTTACATAGTAATATAAATATGGAATGGCATAATTCATGACATTTATGTCCTAAGGAGCCTAGTAAGATGCATGAGTTGATACCTAATTTACCTACCAGGTCAAGGAAAATAAACTCCTTAATATTAGTATATCAATAATAATAACATCCCAAATCATGTGCATCACCCAATGGTGAAATCTATGTAACTATAAATGGAACAAACCAAATTAGCAATATACCATCCTATGTAATTTCGGTTTCACTTGTACATGTGTCATCTACTCCTAGGAACAACCTCATTACCAAATTACAATAAATCATATCCTCTTGTTTAATAACCAAATATTAATAAAAAATGAAAAATAACATTTTATGCCACTTTGTAGCATCCTGCCCAAGAAGCCACATAATGGTGCCTCAAGGCGGTTGAACACATAACATCAAGCCTACATCCCCATATTACATAGACTTCTGACTAGTAGTGAGGGCCTAGGTTCTATCTGTGTGGAGAATATGCCCTCTCTAGTCAGATTGTAACATATCGGTAATATATAAACATGTAAAATAGTGTAATAATAAATAGTAATCATTCAATAATTATAAATTTTTTGAATATTAATAATTAATACTTATAAAGTAATGTTGATCATGTCATGTAGATACACAAAAATGTAGTCCATGGGATATAGGGGAAACAGACACATACCACATGCTATAAAAAATAAAAAGCCAAAAGCTACCACATCTAGAATCATGAGCATATGATCAATCATATTCTCTTGTACTCCATCATTATACTAAAAATCAAGCATCAAAAGAAGGACTCTTCCCATTTTCTACACAAGCAGCCATGAAGTATTCTTGGATACCATGGGCAGTCGATGAAAGGAGTGTGATACACTCATTAGGACACCACTAATGGTTCCTTGATCATATCTTGTCAGTAAATATAAAATAATTAGTGTTTTAAAAATAATCAATGAAAGACATTATATAAATAAATACATACATAGGATCAGATCCCTCATGGGTTACCTGATTGATTCCACCTACATTGGACTAAGACGGGTGTCTCTGAACCAAGGTGACATATGAAAGTATGATATAAAGTGAACATGGGTCATCCTAATAATGTATCAAAAGGCATATCATTCCCAAGAATGTGGATTGTCTTGGTGGATGAGTCCCTTAATTTAATAAAGTGTCATTCTAGGTTTTATATAAAAATAAATATCTTGAATTTAAATATGTAGCATCCCAGGCCTGTCTAAGGATAACAAAACAAGGAAACCATGTATTACATGAAGATTGAAATAAATACTGAGAGACATAGGAGTCAGTCCAAGGTGATCTATAAATGTAATCCCATGTATCACTCTCGATATGTGTGTAATAATACCTTTGAGTTCTTCCCTGGTATCTCACATAGGGGACCGAGTACTAATCATGACCTAGTATAACTATCTATCCCTCGATCTCATACATGGTTTCTACCCCATGGTACTGGTACAACTCATATTAAGGTAAGGAAAACATATGATGAGCCTATTCCAGGCATACCTAGTATCACTCCAAACGTATATACAATAATTTACAAATTCAAATTTATGAAGCTCGATGAACCCTTCCATGGAATCCTGTAATGATCCATGTATCTCTCTCATCTTGGATATGAGGTATGTCTTAGTTATCAAAATTCATCCATTTAGGAAAGAATTATGCTTATAAATTTTCAATAAAGTAGACCATAAAATTTAATTAAGACAATCCACTAGCCATATATCATAGGGCATAAATCATAAACCACATCATTCTTAATTCAACTCACATTTCAAAGAATCATGTATTACAAGTCAACACACACTAAAAACGTGATTTAATAATTTATGTTTAAGTAAACATAGGCTTTTAAGGAAGGTACACAAATTTGGGGTGTTTCACATTAGGTAAATCAACCAAGGGTTGGCTTTCCACTAGTTGGTAACATAATGTTTATGGAAATCCTTCCGAATTTATTATGTAAGATTTTTAGAGGCATCTCCAAAAAGGTCTTGAACATTTAAAAATGGCTAAAATACAATTGTAATCAATCTTGATGAAAAGAACCCATACCACCTAACAT
This sequence comes from Viscum album, assembly GCA_963277665.1. Classification (NCBI taxonomy): domain Eukaryota; kingdom Viridiplantae; phylum Streptophyta; class Magnoliopsida; order Santalales; family Viscaceae; genus Viscum; species Viscum album. Next base: position 718,719,737 of record OY728150.1, read on the forward strand.
AGGCTTGTATAACTCTCCTCTTCTAGTGTTGGCCCTTAAATTGAGCTATAATGGGAGATAATAGAATATTCATCAAATCCTCTTTAAATAAATAAAATTAGGTCACACAAAAATAGAATAGAAGATTTAATGATAAACTATGTTTATAAAGAAGAACTGTTTTGATATTACCAAGAGGAATAAAACACAACAGAATGTGATGAAAATAGAGACCATACAAGGGAGTTATTGGAATCCTTAAATGGAGGGGATGAGGATCCATTTGGTGGGTCAAGTTTTAAAGAAAACGAATGATGAAGAAAGAATTAGGGGTATACAACATACCTCGGAAAAAAGTTAAATTATCATTTAAATTCGGTGATGAACTATTTTTCAAACCATGCACCAACTATATGCCCTTTAATGTCTAGGGACACCCCTTGAATGAGCTAGGAACATAGTTTGACTAGCCATGAACAAGACATGGAAATTGGCTCTATCAAAACATGGACTAATAGTACGGCTCAGTCTTATCTTTAAATTATATAGCTTCAAGATATGAGCGAGCCTCAAACTCCCTAGAACTACTTTATATCCTTTAGAGTATATTATTATAATAAAAACAGAGGCTTTTAACACTTAATTAAAAGTCTATACCTCTTCCAAATGTTGGGACATTACAATGAACACCATCAACATTATCTTTATTTCCTTTATATTACACCTCAATTTATGGATTCTCAATGATACCCACAAGAACATATTCATTGGGGTCTTTTCATTCCTAAACTCCATCTCCAATTATTCTTGTTCATGACTTTTATTTGAAATAAATGTTATATTTTTTAGTAAAAATTTCTTGATGTTATTCTTTATATTAAAATTTTACTAATATTTCATCAGGGATTGACCATCTTCCACATTTGTTCCATACTTTTTATGGAACATAACAATATTTTTCTTAACCATTTAACATCAAAATAAAGAGATTGGAATCATACTTTAAACTTTTTAACTCCCCTTTCAAATATGAGGAATAAAAATACATTATCTCGTAAACGTTTTTCTCTTTCAAATCATCATTAATTTTTATCTTCTTCATCACTTTTAATTCCAATTTCCTTGGAATGTCCTTTAATATAGGATCATATTCATTTGTTCTTGTCATATAAATAAAATTTATACTTTGAAATCCATCCAACATGATTGTATATGGATAATTTTACTCAATAATCAAAACCCTTATGATAAAGTGAAGTGGAAATAGTATGAATAACTATTTGAGAGTTTTTAAATATTCAATAGATTCACCATGTTCTTTTGTATCTTACAAAATCATGTTCAAATGATCAAATAATATAACAATGGATTTTGTTTGGTGCATCCTCAACTCCTCATAAATGTTCTAAAATATTTTTAATTTGTATTTACTTGTTTTTTCCCTCATACATACCCAGTAACTTTTACAATTTTAGTTTGATAATTTTCATGAAATCACTTCCATATAGATTATATGATAACTGACACTCCCTATTCAATTGAACCATTTTTTATCATCAAATTACTTGCGATATAATTCTATTAGTGACAAAATTTCCATGTATTAGATAATTCTCACCAAGATACTCATATAGACTTACATTTTGGGTTACTAAAAGATATTCCTTATCTAATTAATCCCAAATTAGAGTTTATGACTATCAAATATTAGAATATTATCTTGATTAAGGACTATTTTAATATCTATAAAATAGATAAAAACAAATTTCCAAAAAAACATTAAATTGATTTTGCTTTTAAATCTTATCCTTTTGATCCTCTAAAAATTATTGGGTACATAACTGGATACTTATCTGAAAGTGGTCAAATGATGGTATTTCAAATTCAAAATGTTTCCCTTCGATGATCTTTTTCAATGGGTAATGTGAAAAGTTATCTCTTTCACACCGAAAACAAAGAAATAAAGTAAAAATGATAGAAATTTTACTTGTTTCACCATATTTAGGCCAAATCATAGGTTCATACATTAAGGATGTCTCAATGTACCAAAATCCGCTAAGTACACTTTTTATAAATGATTTATATCGAACTAATTATCCATATTGGTTTATAAAAAATAAAAAAAATTTAAAATATCAATACTCAATCACTCAAGAAAAAAACACATCCCATTAAGTGTCTAGTGTTTTTTCCTAAATAAAATAATAGAGGAATTATTTTATATTAATTTTGAAAAAAGATCCATCTTCATTATTTTCGAGAACTCCATTATCATTTTCTACATCAAGATATTATTATTTTAATAGTATCCATTTATAAAGATATTTTCTAGAGAATAAAATAATGGAATATCATACTCTTTTGATGATTCCCTAATATATTCTTAAACATTTTATCTACATAGTGATATATGATAAAGGGATCGGGCCTAGTCATTTTATTCAAAACCATCAAGATAATGAATCTAATTTTTCCCATATTATATAAACCAATACATCTACTAGGGTTTTAACCTCCATGTTTGAAGTATTTTTAATTCTTAAAAATATATAGATATAACTTACATTATGGGAAAAAACAAACATTAAAGTATAATATACATGTATTTAATATCCTTATGAAAGTCATAGACTAATCAATTTATAAAAAATAAAATTCTCCATGAGAATATTATATTAAATATATCAATGATATATATTATGGCGAAACACATATTATAATGGTGAAACCCACACATAAAAGGATTTAGTTGGAATATTATTCCCAAGTAACAATGATATTCCTTGGAACCCTTATTAAGAAAATTATTCATCAGAAAACAAGAAATATATATTGATGTACTCATTCTCCACAATTATATTTATCTCAACAAATCATGTTGAAATTATTTTCTATTATGACATGATAACTATTTACAATAATTAATAAAATTAAATACATAAAAAAATAATGAAATCATTTAAATATGAATGTTGAAACCATCTATCCAAAATCTAAAACATCGTATCAAATTTACTATAACATAATATACAAAGAAGGGTGACACAACATTTCATCACTAACTAAAACCCCTTAGGCATACTATAAACTCTATGGGACTCCAAAAAAATATTTTAAGGATAAATAGAGTCTATTTGAGGGATTAGTCTATGAATCCATCCAAAAATAAATCCTGAAAATTCATACTGGTATTTTTCTAATCAGTAACTTATTGATACAATCACTACCACAAAATAGACTTTTATCAGTGCTAAAAAGGCCTTTATCAGTGCTAAAAAAGTTTTGTTAATCGAGTTGCTATTAGGGTGTACACTTTATCATTTCTATTTTTAGTGCTGATAAAGGACCCCCTTTATCAGTTCTCAAAAAAGTGCTAGTAAATGAACCTCTTTATCAATGCTAAGAAAAGCACTGATAAAGGATCCTCTTTATAAGTTCTATTCTAAGCGATGATAATGTATCCATTTATCAGCACTTCCACTAGAGCTAATAAAGGCTTCCCTATCTGGGAATACTGCTTATATAACAGCACACCCAATAACCTACAAAAAAATAAATAGTTGACCAGAATAATCAAACCAGAAAAAATAACCTATAAAAACTAGTACCTGCTCAAAAATAACCACTCATAGTATATATATACAAAAGAAAAACATACCTGGTGCAAATTATGAAAAAACAAGCAACACCCATAAATGTTTGGAAAACATTGCTATATACATTTCATTTAAATAATGAATAAAATAATATTCTATCATGTTATATACCAAAAAACACTTCTATATACATTTTGAACAATGTTTTATAAAATTACATTTACAAAATATCCAACAAAAAGTTAAAAATATTAATGTTTTCTTTTTTGACATCTATGGACCCCTCTAAAAAATGGTATATGATGGTAATAGTCACCAAAACAATCATCCCAACTAAAGAAAAAGGTTCCAACTATATAAGAAAAAAATATTAAGTTAGTTGTACTATAAAGAAATAAATTAAACAATAATATGAAGAATACATTAAAAATGTCATGTTTTTATAAAAAATACAAATTTGGAGTGCTATTGGTGACATCATTCGTTGTATTGAGGTGTAGTTGATTCCTAAATGTTAAAAATGACTGATGGATAAATTTCATAATGTACCAAAACAATCAGAATGCATTTCCACATTTTTCACTATGTTAGTTGTGTTTTTTTCACTAAAATTTCATTTCAATCAAAAAACCTGTAATTTTAGTCATATCGGTCATATAGTGTTTCATTTTGATTTGAGACATATTCATAAATGGAAAAAAGGACTTATGAATCACTTTCCGTAATTTAGAAGACAATTAGAGCATGTTTTCTTGGTTTTTAGCGAGTGAAACATTTTGATTTAAAATGTCAATTATAAACTGATAGAGGACACATTTAGTCACACCAGTCACACCATTCATCCGATTGTGGTGGTGTTGATTTTTACACGTCACAGGTGACTCATGGATCATTGTCTTAATGTAAATAAACAATCTGATGGCATTTTCTCTATTTTCAATATGTTAGTTTGGTTTTTATTACTTTAATTAATGTCAATTTTAAATAACAAGACACATTTGGAGTCATACCGGTGACACCGTGCATCAGATTGAGGTTTAATTGATATTTACACATCCCAAATTACTGTTGTATCATTTTCCTAATGTATCAAAACAATCAGAATAAATTTCTTAAGTTTTCAGTATGACAATTGTATTTTTTTCACTAAAATGTCATTTCGAACAAAAAACATGCAATTTGAGTCATACCGGTCACATCGTCCTTCAGTTTTACATGAGACTACTTTATAAATGTCACAAATAACATAGGAATCAATGTCCTTAATTTGGAAGACAACCACAATGCATTTCTTTTGGTTTTTAGTGAGTGATATGTTTTGAGTTAAAATGTCAATTTTAAACTAATAGCAGATATTTTTAGTCATATCAGTGTCACCCTTCATCAGATTGAGGTGAGTTTGATTCATACACATTACAAATAACTCATGGATCATTTTACAAATGTAACAAAATAATTTGAATGTGTTTTCTTAGTTTTTAGTATGTCATTTGAGTTTTTTTCTTGATTTAATATCAATTTTATATAACAAGACACATTTGGAGTAATAATGGTAATACCATGCATCGTATTATGGTTATTTTGATTTATACAAGTGAAAAATTACTAAGGAATCATTTTCCTAAAGTATCAAAACAATCGGAATGCATTTACGTAGTTTTCCATACGTCGGTTGTGTTTTTCACTAAAATGTCATTTCAAACTGAAAACATGAAATTTGAGTCATAATGGTCGCATCATGCATTGATTTGGTGTGAGACTACATCATACCCATCAAAATTGACTTACACATCTATGCACTTAATTTTCAATACAGTCAGGGCATGTTTTATTGGTTTTCTGTGAGTACCATGTTTTGAGTTAAAATTTCAATTTTAAACTGATATCAGATACTTTTAGTCACACCGGTCGCACTGTTCATTGGATTGAGGTTAGGTTGATTCATACAAGTCACAACTAACTCATGTATTGTTTTACTAAAGTATCAAAACAATCGAAATGTGTTTTCTCAGTTTTCAATATTTTAGTTGTGTTTTTTTACTTAAATTATTGTCAATTTTAAATAATAAGACACATTTGGGAGTCATACCAGAGACACAATGCACCGTATTGAGGTGTGGTTTATTCTTACACATCAATAATTACTAATGTATCCTTTTCCTAAATTACTAAAACAATTTAAATGAATCTCCTCATTTTTCAATATGTCAGTTGTGTTTTTTCACTAAATTGTCATTTCATACCGAAAACATGCAATTTGAGACATACCAGTCACATCGTGCATCAGTTTAATATGAGGCTTCTTCAGACGCAACCCAAAGAAATTAGGAATCCCTGTCATTAATTTTGAATACAATTGGAGTATGTTTTCTTGGTTTTCAGTGAGCGACACATTTTGTGTTAAAATATAGATTTTAAAATGATAGCGGACAATTTTAGTCACACCGGTCACATCATTCATCGGATTGTGGTGAGGTCGATTCCTATACACCAAAAATGGTTCATGGGGCATTTTTCTAAAGTGAATAAACAATAAAAATTCATTTTCTCAACTTTTAGAATGTAAATATTGTTTTTCACTTGAATTAGTCTAAATTTTATATAACAAGACACATCTGGAGTCACACTGGTTATATCATGAATCATATTAAGGTGTGGTTGATTTCTATACAAATAAAATGTCTGATGAATCATTTTCCTAAAGTATCAAAACAATCATAATGAATTTCCATATTTTTCAGTACATCAGTTGTGCGTTTTCACTAAAATGTCATTTCAAACCAAAAAAGTAAATTTGAATCATACTGGTCGTATCATGCATAGATTTTATCTGAGACTACTTAATACACATCGCAATGGACTTAATAATCATTTTCATTAATTTAAAAGACAATCAGATCACGTTTTCTTGTTTTTTAGTGAGTGGCATGTTTTGAGTTAAAATGTCAATTTTAAACTGACAGTAGATACTTTTAGTCACACTGATCACACCATTCATTGGATTGAAGTGGTGTTGATTCCTACACATCACAACTAACTCAGTGATATTTTTCCTAAAGTATCAAAACAATCTGAATGTTTTTTCTCAGTTTTTAGTATGTTAGTTGTGATTTTTTACTTGAATTAATGTTAGTTTTAAATAACAAGAAACATTTGGGATTCATACCGGTGACACCATGTTTTGTATTGAGGTAACATTGATTCTTACACATCCAAAATTATTGATGGATAGTTTTCCTAAACTATCAAAACTATTGAAATGTGTTTCCTCGGTTTTCAATATGTCAGTTGAGTTTTTTCACTAAAATATCTTTTCAAACAGAAACCATGAAATTTGAGACATATCGGTCGCATCATACGTTAGTATGATGTGAGACTAGTTCATACACATCAAAAAGGACTTATGAATACATGTCCTTAATTTTGAAGACAATTGGAGAACATTTTTTGGCTTTTTATTGAGTGACATGTTTTGAGTTAATATGTCAATTTTAAAATGACAACAGACACTTTTAGTCACACTGGTCACACCGTTCATTAGACTGATGTGGTTTTGATTCATACAAATCAAAACTGGGTCATGGTTCATTTTCCAAATGTATCAAAACAATAAAAATTCATTTTCTCGGTTTTTAGTATGTCAGTTGTGTTTTTTTATGTGAATTGATGTCAATTTTAAATAACAAGACACATTTGGAGTCATATCAGTGACATCGTGCATTATAATTGTTGGTCAAAGTATATTAATCAAGTGGGGCGGGGTTAATTGAGTAGCTATAAAAATTTCTGTAAAAATTATTTCTAAAAATGTTTCCCCCAAGATTAAATACAACCCAGTTAATCAAGGTTATACAGTTATAAGAGTTTGACTGTTTAAGTAACTTTTTAAAATATTGATTAATTCTCAGTAATTTTAATATGTGTTATTAATATTACTTTTGAAGTTATTCTACTAAGACAAGCCAGTTATAACTTCATTCTAAGACTAACTATCAAATTGAAATTAGTGATTTTTGAATTATACAGTATATCAATAAAACAGAGAAAACTAATTTAAGTAGCATAGTAGAAATGAAACAAGTGGTTCAGTCTCAAGATGAGACCTAATCCACTCCACTTGGTGACCAGATTACACCAAGCATTTTATATAAATAAACTTTGATCCACACCCTGGATCAGGGTTAACTATAGTACACAGACTATTCTGGCCACACAGGGACCTCTTCCACAGTTATCGTGGGTACAAACTACCAGGCCACACATGGATGTCTTCCACACTTATTAGTGGGTATACACAAGAGTAAAATAATGTTTGAGTAAGGATATCTTGTATCCATCAGTTTAATGCGGGAGACAGTGTAACACCCCGAGATTTTATGAAAAATATTCTTTTTAATCTCATTAATGTCTTATGTTGTATGCTACACCAAAAGGAGCTTGCACAACACACATCCTTGACTTGCCTTGCATTACACGCAATCACGACCTTCCTTGATAGCGTGTGTAGTACGCAATAACGAGTTTCACTAAACAACAATATGCTATTAAAATATTATTAAAACTAGCAGTTATGAATAGTAATAACCACTTTTTGAACTTTTGTAAATTTTATTTTTCAAAATGGAATTCATTTTTGGATTCTTAATATCGAAATTAGCTTAGGGGGAAATTTTGGTGATTTTCGGATAACTTTCATATTTTGATGAATAGTGAAAATTACTAAATTTTAATTAAAAACAACTTTTTCAATCGAAATAATTAATAGTGATAAATTATTAATTTGAGTGGTTTTAAAGTATATTTAGGATATATTTTTACAATTTAATACAATGATGGTCATTGGATGTAATTTCACATTTAAACCAGTTATAAACAAGTTTCAATCTTTTGATAGTTATTATCTCTTAAAAACACGCTATTTGTTTTGATGACGGGAATTAATTTTCAAATTAGTTAATGCAAATGATATGTTTTGAATTTGGTAAAATAGACATAATTTTTGAGTTCATAATATCAAATATAGCTTAGGCCTAATTTTTGGTATTTTTCTGAAAACTTTCAATTTTTGATGAATAGTGAAACCATTAAGTGGTAGTTAAAAAAACTGAATTGTTCATAAAACGTAATTTTACCGCTTCTGTGAGTAGAATTTCAAAAATATGAGAGACACGGTTGATGTCAGTAAGTAAAATGTGGTTCAATGAGATGAAAATAATTTTTTGGTGAATAGTAACTTTTTACTTTTTTTACCACGGTTAAAAGTAAATAGGGTAATTAAGGGTAAAAATGATATTATTATTACCTAACACATGTCCAAATTCTATTGGATAAGTGTAATTCGACCAAAAACAGTCTTAGGAATAAACTATGACTATTTAGGCCCACTTGGATTAGATTAGGACATTTATTATTATTTAATTCAAACAAGAGTTAAAAGAGTTAAAATCAAAGTTTATTTACTAAAACATTTTTAATATAGGGTTATACATAGGATAAATTCGATTGTAAATATTCATTAGAAAGATAAAAAGATTTTCTACATAATTTTAGTTTATTTTTAATTTTTAGACATCAAATTATTTAATTTATTTATGACACGAAAATGATGCATTAATTATCTTATTAATGAAATATTGACATAATTGATGTTATAAATACCAAACTAAATGTAATTTAAGACTTTTTATGAATTACACTAATTTTATAGGTTACTATGACATGTTATTATTGATTTAATTAGCTTTGTTCAAACTTATCATTCTATTATGATTTTCACAAAAATCAATTACTAAATAGTGTCAAAATTGACATAAAATAGTTTTTAAAAAAAATATTATATTATTAATTGTTATTTTATTTCTAAAAATATATGGTTCGGCCAAATGACTTAGATAAGGATATATATATTAATTATAAACAACTTGGGGTTCGTTTGGCATGTTATAGTAAGTATATTAACCATATAGTGTAAGAAAACAAAAAGTCACAGTAAAAGTTAAATTATTTAAATCTAATTGATAAGGTTAAAATAATAACCTAAACTTGTCTAAATCCTATTGGTTGATATGATTTCGACCCATCCCCACTTTACCTTAGAAATAAGACCCTTTTGAACCATTATAAACCGATTTTGACTTTAATATAAATTAATATTTTGAGATATTCCTAAGGTGCCCCTCTCCTCCCTTATAAAAGGGCACCTCCTCCCCCTCCTCCTCACACCAATTTGAGCACTCAAGCTCGGACAACCCCTGCAAAAATCCCTTCTCCACTTCCCTAGTATAATCATAGAGGTGTTGTTCTTCTTCAAAGACCAATCTTAGTTCCCTAACTGGAGGATTCAAAAAGTCCTTTCAAAGAAGAGGTAATATCCATTACCGATCCTTTCCAATTTCGTTCTTCTTCAACTTCTTCTTCTTTAGTTGTTTCATTATGAAGTAATAACATCAGTATCACTCATATACTGATATTTTATTATAAGTATGAAACAACCCTATTTAACCATCTATCCATCCTACGGAAAATGAAATCACCGCGCGTGCGTACGTACGGAATACCGTCTCCACGCCGTGGTGTAATCTATTTTCTGCCACCACCTTAATAGGATGGGTATAATGGTGTAATGAGTAACTATATATGATTATTATAAAGTTATATTGATACTGAAATAGTATACATACACTTCAACACAATTCCACGACCATGGGAACGATATCATCGCTTGTGCATACGTACGGACTACCATCTCCACGAAGCGATGAGATTCATTATCCATGTTAACCATTCCAGAATGATTATAAAGTATATAAAATGAATAATAATGGAATATATGACATGGTAAATCTACTGGATTTATGTATATATATATATATGTCATCTACTTACTTCCATTCAAGACAATAAGGAAAGGAAAGCAGCGTTCATGCGTACGTACGGACTACCGTCTCCATGAACGGTGTGTTTCATTTCATTTATCTATCTATTATATATATATATATACTGAATATATATGATATATAAATCATAATTTATATTCTGGAAGTAAGTAAATCATGATATAAGTAATAATAATGTCAAGAACAACAAGTCCAAACACCTACGATAAATGAAACGATTTTACCCAAAACACTTCTTTAACATGAATTTACAAAAGAATGGGTAATATAATGTCATAAGTGGACCATATATAATAACAATGAATATGATTCTGGAATAAGTCAATAACATGATTTAAATCATTATACAGGAGGTTCGGACACATACAAAGAAAGTCGGACCTAAGGTAAGGGAAATATCACAATCTCATTTTTATCCGAGATTGTTTATAAATTGGCATTTACTGGGGTGAATTTTATCATCCACATCTATGTTTTCCTCAATATGTAATATTATTTCCATCCAACTACAATTGTTTAAATCCAATTTTACCCTTCGGTGAATTTTTAGTAAAAGATAAGAAAGGAATCTTTTGTCATTTTTCGTACGAGGTACTTTTTGACTTTTCCAACAAAAGTACGAAGAATGTTTTTTTTAACTTATACGACATGAATGAATTTTTAAAACATTATTTCCAAGAAACTTCCTTTACAAGTTTTCAAGTTTATTTTTAATCAAATTCTATTAGTTTAATGTTTTATGACATGCTAAGAAAGGAAAAATGTTTTTAAAAGAAGAAAGGATATTTTCCTCAAGAATTCATTTCAAGTGTTTTTTTTTCAAAACTATTTTCCATCTAAGATGTCGTTATTTGATATGTATGTTTCTAGTAAAATGTCTCTATGATTTAAATGGTTTCAATTTTCTTATGATGAAATGATATCAATTGTTTATGGATTATGATGGCATGATGTTTAAGAATCCTATTTTATTACATGGGTTATGCAATGATGTATGATTTATGATTTTGTGGCACACATAAGAATGGTATCATTATGAGATGGGTGGGACCTATATCTCCATCCAATGCATTGGGTAAAGATTTTATATCTCATTAGATAGACATGGCTGGAATGGTAGGTTATACCGGTTCAGTGAAACAGGACTGAAACGAGGGTGACTCGGTTCAGAAAGGGACTTTGTCCACTAAGATAGTCTTGGAAATGAGTCTTGACTAACAAGAAATGATTCTCTATGATTATGTGTGTATGCCACAAAGTTTCATGTTTTAAGTTATGATTATTGGATTTTCATTTCACTACTAAGATTTATCTCATGTTATGAAATTATGATCTCTTTTGCAGGTTAAGATTTCCAAAAGTTATGTGCTTATGTATATGATGTGGTTGATATTTCTTTTGTTTACCCTTACTGAGCATTTGAGCTCACCCTTTTATGTTTTCTTTTCCCCAGGATATAAAGAAAGGTTTTAGGTAAAAAAAAGGAAGATCTTTATGGGAGATGTTGAAGATCTTTTACCAGGATTAGAAGATTATATTTCGAGTTTCCAAACACTCTAAACTATTATGATCCTTGTGTGTGTGTTTTTGTTATGTACTAAGTATTCCGCAAATGTAATGTAATGTCAATGTATGTCAAGCTTCGGGTCTCTACAGTTGGTATCAGAGGAAAGTTTTAGTCAACCTTTGGAAACTAGGATGCGAAAACGTTAGTGAGATCCCTAGAGATATTTCTAAGGTATGTCTAGGGATGTCCCTAAGGTTAAGTATACGTATAGGTTATAGTACTAGAATTAAGCTAACGATCATAGAATTAAACCTAAGATGATAGATATTGAAGGTACTCCCCCTTTATTATGTTGTTTTCCCTAGCATGATTTCTGCCTCTCACACTATTCTTTTTGGGTTTTAGACGATGGTTGGAACCCAAAGGAACCGTGTTGATCAATGCAATGGACAATGAAATGATTGTACTCCTGAACAAACAAATGTTATGGGAGATGGAGTGAAAAATATTATTGCTATACTTACACAAGCTATGAATCATTCTGGACTTCCAAATGAGCATGGAAGGGAACAATATTCTATTGAGTCCTTCATGAGGCAACGTACACCTTCTTTCAGTGGGTCTTCCAATCCACTTGTTGCTGAACAATGGATCAGTACCACTGAAAAGATATTTTCAGTTCTTCAATGTTCTGAACATGATAAAGTCATCTTAGCAGTATATCATTTGGAAGGTGAAGCTGATCAATGGTGGAATCTTATCAAGAATACGAGTCCAAGAGATGAAATTGAGTCCATGGAATAGGACGAGTTCAAGAACTTGTTTTTCAGTAAGTACTTCCCTCGTATTCTTCGAACAAATATGGAAAAGGAGTTTCTTGAGCTGAAGCACAAGGATGATGAATCCGTTGGTATATACGAAGCGAATTTTACAAGACTTGCAAGGTATGCATCTGGAATTATCATCCAACCTGAAAGTAAAGTTGATCGATTTTTCAGTGGCTTAAAACCAAGTCTTCGAAGGGCATTAGCTATAAGAGACTTCAGTAGCTATGAAGAAATTGTGCTTTGTGATATCAAGGTAGAAATGGAAGTTGGTGTTACATATCCATCTCATGGTTTTGACAAGAAACGAAAGATGGAGTTCAAGGAGAAATCTCAGAATAATGGTGAAAAGAAGATGAATGTTTCCTTATGCTCAAAGTGTGGAAAGAAGTATGGTGGAGATTGTCTTAAAGGGACTAGAAAATGTTTTAAGTGTGGAAAAGAAGGTCATCGAGTAGATGAGTGTCGAGGTAATGGAAAAAGGGTTTCTAATGATGTGAATAAAGCAAACACTGAAGAGAACGCACCACCAACCCTTCAATGCTTCAAGTGCAAGGAAATGGGGAATTATTCTAATAAATTCCATAATCCAAGGGTTAGTGATGATCAACATGAGAACCACATAAGGAAAAGGACAAAGGGAAGTCACATGCGATCACTATTGGCGATGTTGAATATGACAACGATGTGGTGGAATGATTAAGTGTTTATGTAATGGGATTCCAAAATAATGTTGTATCATGGAGTATTGGAATATTTATGTATTGGTCTAATGTGGTATTCAAAGTGATTGAGATATTTTTCTAAATAAGATGATATGCACATAATGAAGGGAAAACGAGAAAATGAAATGTTTAACAGTATTCATGAGCTCATGATTGATATAAGGACTAAGTGACATCATGGTTTGAGTATATAGAATTTTGAGGATTTTGGTATGTGGAAAGTGTTAACTTTTAACTGCATTCATGTTTTCACTAAGGTTCAATGGGTATTAATGAGAACACATGATTAAGGCCTTTGAATGTTTGGAATGTGACCAAAAAGACATATCTTATGATATATGGGGATCAATGATGGTATTAAATCTCTGGTAATCGTTTTCATTATATTATGAGAGTGGACTACAGTATTATGGATAAGCCTAAAGATTGGAATGGATTATGTTGGACATAAGTTAGTATTGTTTAAGGATAGAACTTTTTTCGATATTATTGATGGGATGTTATAGTAATATAGTTTTAGAAAAAGGAAAACCTACAGGATGGGCGACAGCCCATCGCGTCGGACAAGGCTGTGGGAATCGAACCCACAACCGAAGTGCGACTGGCCTTTATCGCCTACCACTGGCCTACAGAAAGTCCCTATTTAGTAGAAACTAGTTTTATTATATTAAGAAGTATGATATATGAAGTATAAGTCCATTTTAGGAACCATATATGATTAATCTCATTATAGAATGACTTATGTATATTTAATAACTTTTGCTAACCTTTTGTTTGAGACAGATCGAATGACCCGTCATTCTATCACATGATCTGCTAACACTTCACGAATAACAAATTCAACTTCATTTATTTAAGAGATTAAGTGGAAATTGTTCAAGGCACAAACAACAGTGAGATTGTACCAAAATAAAGTAAGTATTTATTCTAATTCTAATTCTTCAACTTTAGGGAAACGATCTTGAAAACCAAAAATGTTGTCCTAGTGCTCTTATATCTGATTAATCAGATGGTACCTTAGATCGTCACAAATTTATGGATTTGTGATTGATAGATTTTCCATAGCCATGTTCTCAACCACTCTCCATCAGAACATAATGGTTAGATTTCTCTTCCATATCCATATTTTCACCTATGTGGAAACCCCGTGGTTAGTTTATTTGGGTAACCGTTACGTTTCATACTTTTGTTTTTAAAGATTGGTTTTGGTATTCCTTTTTACGATGTGGTTTTCTATTAAAGAAACTTTCTAATAGTAAACCATTTATAACCCTGACGAATTTCGAGGGCGAAATTCATTTTAAGGGGGGTAGAATGTAACACCCCGAGATTTTATGAAAAATATTCTTTTTAATTTCATTAATGTCTTGTGTTGTATGCTACACCAAAAGGAGCTTGCACAACATGCATCCTTGACTTGCCTTGCATTACACACAATCGTGACCTTCCTCGATAGCGTGTGTAGTACGCAATAACGAGTTTCACTAAACAACAATATGCTATTAAAATATTATTAAAACTAGCAGTTATGAATAGTAATAACCACTTTTTGAAATTTTGTAAATTTTATTTTTCAAAATGGAATTCATTTTTGGATTCGTAATATCGAAATTATCTTAGGGTGAAATTTTGGTGATTTTCGGATAACTTTCATATTTTGATGAATAGTGAAAATTACTAAATTTTAATTAAAAACAACTTTTTCAATCGAAATAATTAATAGTGATAAATTATTAATTTGAGTGGTTTTAAAGTATATTTAGAATATATTTTTACAATTTAATACAATGATGGTCATTGGATGTAATTTCACATTTAAACCAGTTATAAACAAGTTTCAATCTTTTGATAGTTATTATCTCTTAAAAACACGCTATTTGTTTTGAGGACGGGAATTAATTTTTAAATTAGTTAATTAAACTGATATGTTTTCAATTTGGTAAAATAGACATCATTTTTGAGTTCATAATATCAAATATAGCTAAGGCCTAATTTTTTGTATTTTTCTGAAAACTTTCAATTTTTGATGAATAGGGAAACCACTAAGTGATAGTTAAAAAAACTGAATTGTTCATAAAACATAATTTTACCGCTTCTGTGAGTAGAATTTCAAAAATCGGAGAGACACGGTTGATGTCAGTAAGTAAAATGTGGTTCAATGAGATAAAAATAATTTTTTGGTTAATAGTAACTTTTTACTTTTTTTTACCACGGTTAAAAGTAAATAGGGTAATTAAGGGTAAAAATGATATTATTATTACCCTAAAACATGTCCAAATTCTATTGGATAAGTGTAATTCGACCAAAAACAAGATTAGGAATAAAATATGACCATTTAGGCCCACTTGGATTAGATTAGGACATTTATTATTATTTAATTCAAATAAGAGTTAAAAGAGTTAAAATCAAAGTGTATTTACTGAAACATTTTTAATATAGGGTTATACATAAGTTATATTCAATTTTAAATATTCATTAGAAAGATAAAACTATTTCATACATAATGGTATTTTATTTTTAATTTTTAGACATCAAATTATTTAATTTATTTATGACACAATGATGATGCAGTAATTATCTTATTAATGAAATATTGACATAATTGATGTTATAAATACCAAAACAAATGTAATTTAAGACTTTTTATGAATTCCACTAATTTTATAGGTTAATATGACATGTTAGTATGGATTTAATTAACTTTTTTCGAACTTATAATTCTGTTATGATTTTCACAAAAATCAATTACTAAATAGTGTCAAAATGGACATAAAATAGCATTTAAAAGAAATATTATATTATTAATTGTTATTTTATTCCTAAAAATCTAATGTTTGGAAAAATGACTTAGATAAGGATATATATATTAATAATAAACAACTTGGGCTCGTTTGTCATGTTATAGTAAGTATATTAACCATATAGTGTAAGAAAACAAAAAGTCATAGTAAAAGTTAAATTATTTAAATCTAATTGATAAGGTTAAAATAATAACCTAAACTTGTCTAAATCCTATTGGTTGAAATTATTTCGACCCATCCCCACTTTAACTTCGAAATAAGACCCTTTGGAACCATTATAAACCGATTTTGACTTTAATATAAAATAATATTTTGAGATATTCCTAAGGTGCCCCTCTCCTCCCTTATAAAAGGGCACCTCCTCCCCCTCCTCCTCACACCAATTTGAGCACTAAATCTCATCCAACCCCTGCCAAAATCCCTTCTCCACTTCCCTAGAATAATCCTAGAGGTCCTGGTCTTCTTCAAATACCAATATTAGTTCTCTAAGTGGAGGATTCAAAGAGGCGTTTCAAAGAAGAGGTAATATCCATTACCGATCCTTTCCAATTTCTTTCTTCTTCAACTTCTTCTTCTTTAGTTGTTTCATTATGAAGTAATAAAATCAGTATCACTCATATACTGATATGTTATTATAAGTATTAAACAACCCTATTTAACCATCTATCCATCCTACGGAAAATGAAATCACCGCGCGTGCGTACGTACCGAATACCGTCTCCACGCCGTGGTGTAATCTATTTTCTGCCACCACCTTAATAGGATGGGTATAATGGTGTAATGAGTAACTATATATGATTATTATAAAGTGATATTGATACTTAAATAGTATACATACACTTCAACACAATTCCACGACCATGGGAACGATATCATCGCTCGTGCGTACGTACGGACTACCGTCTCCACGACGCGATGAGATTCATTATCCATGTTAACCATTCCAGAATGATTATAAAGTATATATAATGAATAATAATGGAATATATGACATGGTAAATATACTGGATTTATGTATATATATATATATATATATATATTTCATCTACTTACTTCCATTCAAGACAATAAGGAAAGGAAAGCAGCGTTCATGCGTACGTACGGACTACCGTCTCCATGAACGGTGTGTTTCATTTCATTTATCTATCTATTATATATATATATACTGAATATATATGATATATAAATCATACTTTATATTCTGGAATTAAGTAAATCATGATATAAGTAATAATAATGTCAAGAACAACAAGTCCAAACACCTACGATAAATGAAACGATTTTACCCAAAACGCTTGTTTAACATGAATTTACAAAAGAACGGGTAATATAAAGTCATAAGTGGACCATATATAATAACAATGAATATGATTTTGGAATAAGTAAATAACATGATTTAAATCATTATACAGGAGGTTCAGACACATACAAAGCAAGTCGGACCTAAGGTAAGGGAAATATCACAATCTCATTTTTATCTGAGATTGTTTATACATTGGCATTTACTGGGGTGCATTTTATCATCCACATCCTTGTTTTCCTCAATATGTAATATGATTTCCATACAACTACAATTTTTTAAATCCAATTTTACCCTTCGGTGAATTTTTAGTAAAAGATAAGAAAGGAATCTTTTGTCGTTTTTCGTACGAGGTACTTTTTCACTTTTCCAACAAAAGTACAAAGAATGTTTTTTTTAACTTATATGGCATGAATGAATTTTTAAAACATTATTTCCAAGAAACTTCCTTTACAAGATTTCAAGTTTATTTTTAATCAACTTCTTTTAGTTTAATGTTTTATGACATGTTAAGAAAGGAAAAATGTTTTTAAAATAAGAAAGGATATTTTCCTCAAGAATTCATTTCAAGTGTTTTTTTTTCAAAACTATTTTCCATCTAAGATGACGTTATTTGATATTTACATTTCAAGTAAAATGTCTCTATGATTTAAATGGTTTCAATTTTCTTATGATGAAATGATATCAATTGTTTATGTATTATGATGGCATGATGTTTAAGAATCCCATTTTATTACATGGGTTATGCAATGATGTATGATTTATGATTTTGTGGCACACATAAGAATGGTATCATTATGAGATGGGTGGGACCTATATCTCCCTCCAATGAATTGGGTAAAGATTTTATATCTCATGAGATAGACATGGCTGGAATGGTAGGTTATACCGGTTCAGTGAAACAGGACTGAAACGAGGGTGACTCGGTTCAGAAAGGGACTTTGTCCACTAAGATAGTCTTGGAAATGAGTCTTGACTAACAAGAAATGATTCTCTATGATTATGTGTGTATGCCACAAAGTTTCATGTTTTAAGTTATGATTATTGGATTTTCATTTCACTACTACGATTTATCCCATGTTATGAAATTATGATCTCTTTTGCAGGTTAAGATTTCCAAAAGTTATGTGCTTATGTATATGATGTGCTTGATATTTCTTTTGATTACCCTTATTGAGCATTTGAGCTCACCCTTTTATGTATTATTTTCCCAGGGATATAAAGAAAGGTTTTAGGTAAAAAAAGGAAGATCTTTATGGGAGATGTTGAAGATCTTTCACCAGGATTAGAAGATTATATTCCGAGTTTCCAAAGACACTAAACTATTACGATCCTTTTGTGTGTGTTTTTGTTATGTACTAAGTATTCCGCAAATGTAATGTAATGTCAATGTACGTCAAGCTTTGGGTCTCTACAGACAGAGTGTGTTGTTCTACTGGTACACACTCTGGTCAAATGGTAATAAACATATACACAATAGAGCAGAAATATGGAGATGGGTTTATAAGTGATCTGAGTGTTAGTATTTGAAGCTTTGGACTTCTGTGATGAAACAAATGTAGATCTCGAGTCCTCATTAGTAAAATATAGTGTCGCAATTCAGCTTGTGTTCTTCATGAGGTTCGATAGAACGAACTTGTTCTCTAAGCTTCAAATATGCTTCGTGTGTTCTTCAGCAATGTCTGGTTTCATGCATGTGACAATCTTTCCTTTAGAAATTCTCTAAGTGTTCTTTGTTGTCGTGCTCATAGCCTTGTTCTTTCATTCAGTATCATGCACCTTGATTCTTGTCCACAGTTCACTTTTTTCTTGGAATTCATGTTTTGGAGCCGACATGTTGCATGGATACCAAACCTCATGCCTCGTATTGTTAGATGATCTGTCTAAAAAGAAACATTAATTATGTCAGTTCATTTAAAATCTTTAAATATGACCGTTAGAGATTAAATTGAAAGACGAAAAAATAGTTTAAGAAACAATGTCACATTAAGTCATGAAAATGGTGTCTCCTTCACACTGTGTCTAGATTGATCATGGTGTCTTGTGGTGATGGTGTCTCGTGGTCATGATGTCATATGGTCAAGGTGTCTCGTGGTCAGGGTGTCTACTTCACTCTGTCTTCTCCATGGTGTCTGCTTCACTGTGTCCCCTTCACAATGTCTGCTGCACGGTGTCGGTTTCACGATGTCTACTTCATGGTGTCAGACAAACATAACTAGTGGCAGACTCACGGTGTCTTAGACTTTTCAAGATAACTATATTGATACTTAAGTAATGATGATAATAGAATGGATTAGACTTAATAATTTGTCAAAGAAGGTATTATGAGATTAGATCAAAGAAAGTACAATGTAAGTAAACTAACTATAGATCAATTGAAATATTGAATGGATATTCTAAAAGCATGAGAATACTTAAAAAAATAATATACATGATTGTGATATAATTTACAGGAGTTAACTAGGTTTGGTAAGATTTGTGATCATTAAAACGTGGTTAATACATGAGGAGTCCAAAAATCTCCCCCTTTTTTATTATCACAAATCATGTACAGTCAAAGTGTATATTGGATTCAACTATAGAGATAAATGTAATATAGAAATTTTTCCCCCTTTTAGTATTATCAAAAGATGGAATAAGAGAATTAAAAAGTGCACATTCCATTAATAGCAAATAAGGTTCAATACAAATGTAAAAGAGAAAAACAAAAGTAATATCCTTCCTATCAAAAATGAGTAATCACTGTTCTTCATCATGGGATAGATTTCTCTTTTCCTTTAGCAGCAGTAGAATAATAGAAAGCCATAAGGGAAGAGTTCTAGGTTGAAGAAGGGAGTGATGTGGTTGATAAAGAGGGTAAAGGAAGGCCTTCAAAGACTGATGGATCCAAATTAGGAGTAATAGAATATCTAGGCCATTGTTGATTGAGAATCACATGCCTAATCTAACTTAGTGCTTAGTTGACAGAAAAAGTAGTGGAGGCTAGGGCAGAAGTGAAGGTAGGCAGCCCAGGTCATAGAGGTGCAGCCACTGGAGCAAAAATGGCTATACTCTGGACATGAAGATAGGGCCTCAGGAGTTTGATGAAATCTGTAATTATCTCTCCACTATACTGCATGGCTTTCTCAAAATCATCCTTGTTCTCCCTAAACTTGTCCAAAAATCGAGTAAACTCTTTGAGATTTTGGACTTAGCTCTTGAAATCTTGAGTCGTTGGAAGAATCCGTAGATTTTCTACAATATACATGAAATGATTTGTCATATCTGTCTTAGAGAAGATTCTATTGAAGTAGAAATCCACTTTTTTGGAAATCTCTTACTGAGAATCATTAGAAATTTTTGAGTGGATTTGTACCAGGTCAAGGACTCTATCAGTGTCCTTGACAACTTCATGTAGATAATCCATATAGAAACCAATGAGTGCATTCTGAAGCTCTTCTTTGACTACAGTTCTAAGAAGATCACTATCTAAGAATGGTTTAGAAGATTTAACAAATGCTTTAGAGGCACTGACAAATGTGGTCAGAGATTTTAGTTGATTAGGTACCTTTTGAAGACATCTGGTATATTCATTATTGAGTTTATTAAGATTGGAACATGCTCTCTTAATTCCTTCCCAATCTATTTGTTCCTTTCAGAAATATTTTCATGTAAGGAAGCTAGAAAAGGTTGAATCTGAGACACAACAACCTATGGGGTTTGTGGAACAACCGGTTTTATAGGAGGAGTAACAATCTCTGAACACGAATGCATCTTTCTCTACATGTCCTCAATCATACTTATTAGTATCTTCAATTCATTATTGAGCAGCTTATTTTCAACTCTTACTTCGTGAATCTCATGAATCATTTTAGGTTGTATTTTCCAAATTAGCTTTTCCAACAACATTGAGGATTCTCTTTCACTTAGATTGGTCACAGGAAGAGGTTGGGTATTCATGAGTTTCTCAACTCCAGATACAGGGGTAGCACCAAATTCTTTTAGAACATCCTTACCTACAAATAATGGTTGTTTAGATAAAGGTTCAAGAATAGGGACTGGTACAGGTTCAGGTTTTTTCTCTGGTGCGATATTAGAGACTGATTTCAACTAGAATAGAGATGAAAGATCATGTCCAGTTTCTAAAACCTTCTGAGAGTCATCCACATCATAAAACCTGGGGAACAAATACTCAGTGTCTATAGGACTTGAATCATTCAGATGTGAAGCTTCAATAGACTCGATATTTGGGGTTTACTCCCCCTCAACATGTGTGTAACAGCCCGATATTTTATGAAAAATATTCTTTTTAATTTCATTAATGTCTTGTGTTGTATGCTACACAAAAAGGAGCTTGCACAACACGCATCCTTGACTTGCCTTTCATTACACGCAATCGCGACCTTCCTCGATAGCGTGTGTAGTACGCAATAACGAGTTTCACTAAACAACAATATGCTATTAAAATATTATTAAAACTAGCTGTTATGAATAGTAATAACCACTTATTGAAATTTTGTAAATTTTATTTTTCAAAATGGTCTTCATTTTTGGATTTTGAATATCAAAATTAGCTTAGGGTGAAATTTTGGTACTTTTCGGCTAACTTTCATTTTCTGATGAATAGTAAAAATTACAAAATTTTAATTAAAAACAACCTTTTTAATCAAAATAATTAATAGTGATAAATTAATAATTTGAGTGGTTTTAAAGTATATTTATAATATATTTTACAAATTTAATACAATGTTGGTCATTGGATGTAATTTCACATTTAAACCAGACATAAACAAGGGTCAATCTTTTGATAGTTATTATCTCTTAAGAACACGCTATTTGTTTTGACGATGAGAATTAATTTTTAAATTAATTAATGCAACTGATATTTTTTGAATTTGGTAAAATAGACATCATTTTTGAGTTCATAATATCAAATATAGCTTAGGCCTAATTTTTGGTATTTTTCTGGAAACTTTCATTTTTTGATGAATAGTGAAACCACTAAGTGGTAGTTAAGAAAAATGATTTTTTCATAAAACTTAATTTTATCGCTTCTGTGAGTGGAATTTCAAAAATCCGAGAGACACGGTTGATGTCAGTAAGTAAAATGTGGTTCAATGAGATGAAAATAATTTTTGGTGAATAGTAGCTTTTTACTTTTTTTACCACAGTTAAAAGTAAATAGGATAATTAAGGGTAAAAATGATATTATTATTACCCTAAAACATGTCCTAATTCTATTGGAAAAGAGTAATTCGACCAAAAAAACCTTAGGAATAAAATATGATCGTTTAGGACCACTTGGATTAGATTAGGACATTTATTGTTAATTTATTTAAAGAAGGGTTAAAATAGTTAAAATTAAAGTTTAATAAGTAAATAATTTTTAATATGGGGTTATACATAAGATAAATTCGACTATAAATATTCATTAGAAAGATAAAAATATTTCCCACATAATGGTATTTTATTTGTAATTTTTAGACATTATATAATTTAATTTATTTATGACACAACAATGATGCAGTAATTATCTTATTAATGAAATATTGACATAATTGATGTTATAAATACCCAAATAAATGTAATTTGAGACTTTTTATGAATTACACTAATTTTATAGGTTAATATGACCTATTATTAATGATTAAAGTAACTTGGTTCGAACTAATCATTCTGTTATGATTTCCAAAAAAATCAATTACTAAATAGTGTCAAAATTGACATAAAATAGTTTTTAAAACAAATATTATATTATTAATTGTTATTTTATTCCTAAAAATCTAAGGTTCTGAAAAATGACTTAGATAAGGTTATATATATTAGTAATAAACAACTTGGGGTTCTTTTGGCTTGATATAGTATGTTTATTAACCTTATAGTGTAAGAAAACAAGAAGACACGGTAAAAGTTAAATTATCTAACTTAAAGTTAAATCTAAATGACAAGGTTAAAATTGATGCCTAAACTTGTCTAAATTATATTTGATGAGAGGCTTTCTACCCCTACCCACCTTATCTTCAAAATATATCAATTTGGAGCTATTAAAAACCGAATTTGACTTTATAATAAAATAATATTTTTAGTTATTCCAAAGGTGCCCCTCTCCTCCCTTATAAAAGGGCACCTCCTCCCCCTCTTACTCACACCACTTTGAGCCTTCAAGATCGTCCAACCCCTGCCAATTTCCCTTCTCCACTTCCCTAGAAACATCTTAGAGGTTCGGGTCTTCATCAAAGACCAATGTTAGTGCCCTAAAAGGAGATCTCAAAGAGGTGCTTCAAAGAAGAGGTAATGTCCGTTACCGATTCTTTCATCTTTATTTCTTCTTCCACTTCTTCTTCTTAGGTTGTTTCATTATTAAGTAATAACATCAGTATCACTTATATACTGATATTTTGTTATAATTATGAAACAACCTTATTTCACCATCTATCCATCCTACGGAATACGAAATCACCGCGCGTGCGTACGTACGGAATACCGTCTCCACGCCGTGGTGTAATCTATTTTCCACCACCACCTTATTTGGATGGGTATAATGGTGTACATAATAACTATATATGATTATTTTAAAGTGATATTGATTCTAAAATAGTATACATACACTCCAATACAATTCCACGATCATGAGAACGATATCATCGCTCGTGCATACGTACGGACTACCGTCTCCACGACGCGATGAGATTCATTCTCCACGTTAACCATTCATGAATGATTATAAAGTAAATATAATAAATAATAATGAAATATATGACATAATAATGATTCTGGATTTATGTGTATATATTTGTATGTCATCTACTTAATTCCATTCAACTCAATAAGGAAAAGAAAACAGCGTTCATGCGTACGTACGGTCTACCGTCTCCATGAACGGTGTATTTATTTCCATTTACTGATCTATTATATATATATATTCTGAATATATATTATATATAAATCATGTTTTATATTCTGTAATTAAGTAATCATGATCTAAGTAATCATATTAATAATTACAAGTCAAAACACGGACGACAAATGAAACGATTTTATCCAAAACGCTCTTTAACCTGGAATTTACAAAATAACAGGTAATATAACGCCACAAGTGAACCATATATGATATCATAACAATGATTATGATTCTGGAATAAGTCAATGACATTATTTAAATCATTATACATGAGGTTCGGACACATATGAAGCAAATCGGACCTAAGGTAAGGGAAAATATCACAATCTCATTTTTATCCGATATTGTTTATACTTTGGTATTTACAGGGGTGTATTTTATCATCCACATCCAAGTTTCCTCAATATGTAATATTTATATCCTTCTACAGTATTTTATATCCAATTTTACCCTTCGGTGATTTTTTAGTAAATATATGAAAGGAATCTTTTGTTGTTTTTCGTACGAGGTACTTTTTGACTTTTCCGAAAAAAGTACGAGAAGAATGTTTTTTTTATCTTTTTAGGCATGAATGGATTTTTTTTAAAAACATTATTTCCAAGAAGATTACTTTACAATTTTTCAAGTTTATTTCTTTTAGTTTAGAATTTTATTACATGTTATGAATGAAAAAGTGTTTCTAAAGAAGAACGGGTATTTTCCTCAGGAATGGAGTTCAAGTGTTTTATCAAAATTATTTTCCAACTAAGATAATATAGGGTTATGTTTCTATCCCTATTTTTAAATTGATTTGATTATGTTATGATGGAATTATTTTTATGATGTCCTTTTATCTTATATGGATTATTTTATGATGGCATGATGTTTAAGATTCCCATTTTTATTACAGCGGTTATGCAATGATGTATGATTTTTTGATTTTGTGGCACACATAACAATGGTATCATTATGAGATGGGTGGGACCTATATCTCCCTACAATGCATTGGGTAAAGATTTTATATCTCATGAGATAGACATGGCTGGAATGGTTGGTTATACCGGTTCAGTGAAACAGGACTGAAACGAGGAGCAAACTCGGTTCAGAAAGGGACTTTGTCCACTAAGATAGTCTTGGAAATGAGTCTTGACTAATAAGAAATGATTCTCTATGATTATGTGTGTATGCCAAAATGTTTCATTTTTTAAGTGAGATTATTGGGATTACATTTCACTACTATGATTTATCCCATGTTATGAAATTATGATCTCTTTTGCAGGTTAAGATTTCCAAAAGATATGTTCTTATGAATATGAAGTGATTGATATTTCTTTTGTTTAACCTTAATGAGCATTTGAGCTCACTCTTTTATGTTTTCTTTTCCCTAGGACATAAAGAAAGGATTTAGGTTTAAAAAAAAGAAGTTCATTATGGGAGATGTTAAAGATTTTTCACCATGATTAGAAGATTATATTCCAAGTTTCCAAAGACACTAAACTATTACGGTCCTTGTGTGTGTGTTTTTTTATGTACTAAGTATTACGCAAAAGTAATGTAATATCCATGTACGTTAAGCTTCGGGTCTCTACAGTTGGTATCAGAGGAAAGGTTTAGTCAACCTTTGGAAACTAGGATGTGGAAAACGTTAGTGAGATCCCTAGAGATATTTCTAAGGTATGTCTAGGGATGTCCCTAAGGATAAGTATACATATAGGATACAGTCCTATAACTACGGTAACGATCATAGAATTTAACCTAAGATGTTAGATATTGAGGATACTCCCCCTTTATTGTGTTGTTTTCCCTAGCATGATTTTTGCCTCTCACACTATTCTTTTTGGGTTTTAGACGATGGCTGGAACCCGAAGGAACCGTGTTGATCAATGTAATGGACAATGCAATGATTTTCATCCTAAACAAACAAATGTTATGGGAGATGGAGTGAAAAATCTTATTGCTATAATTACATAAGCTATGAATCATTCTGGACTTCCAAATGAGCAGAGAAGGGAACAACATTCTATTGAGTCCTTCATGAGGCAACGTCCACCTTCTTTTAGCGGGTCTTCTGATCCACTTGTTGCTGAACAATGGATCAGTACCACTGAAAAGATATTTTCAGTTCTTCATTGTTCTGAACATGATAAAGTCATCTTAGAATTATATCATTTGGAAGGTGAAGCTGATCAATGGTGGAATCTTATCAAGAATACGAGGAAAAGAGATGAAATTGAGTCCATGGAATGGGACGAGTTTAAGAACTTATTTTTCAATAAGTACTTCCCTCGTATTCTTCGAACAAAGATGGAGAAGGAGTTTCTTGAACTAAAGAAAAAGGATGATGAATCTGTTGGTATATACGAAGCGAATTTTACAAGGCTTGCAAGGTATGCATCTGGATTTATCATCTAACCTGAAAGTAAAGTTGATCGATTCTTCAGTGGCTTAAAACCAAATCTTCGAAGGGCATTAGCTATAAGAGACTTTAGTAGCTATGAAGAAATTGTGTGTTGTGCTATCAAGGTAGAAATGGAAGTTAGTTTTACTTATCCATCTCATAGTTTTGACAAGAAATGAAAGATGGTGTTTAAGGAGAAATCTCAGAATAATGGTGAAAAGAAGATGAATGTTTCCTTATGCTCAAAGTTTGGAAAGAAGCATGGTGGAGATTGTCTTAAAGGGACAAGTAAATGTTTCAACTGTGGAAAGGAAGGTCATCAGGCATTTGAATGCTTCAATTATGGGAAGAAGATGCCTAATGATGCAAACAAAGGAAGGGATACACAAAATGAACCTACGACACTTCAATGCTTCAAGTGCAAGGAAATGGGGCATTATGCTAATAAATTCCCTAATCCAAGGGTTAGTGATGATCTACATGAGCAACCACTTAAGGAAAAGGAAAATGAGAAGTCACAAGTGATCACCATTGGTGATGTTGAATATGAAAACGATGTGGTGGAATGATTAAGTGTTTATGTAATGGGATTCCAGAATAATGTAGTATATAGTATCGTGGAATATTGGAATATTTATGTTTTGGTCTATTGTGGTTTTCAATAGTTTTATGGCATCGGTAACCATGAAAAGTGATTGAAATATTTTTGTAAAGCAGATGATATGCACATAATGAAGGGATAAAGAGAATCTAATATGTTTGATAGTATTCATGAGCTCATGATTGATATAAGGACTAAGTGATATCATGTTTTGAGGATGTAGAATTTTGAGGATTTTGGTATGTGGAAAGTGTTAACTTTTAACTGAATTCATGTGTTCACTAAGGTTCAATGGATATTCATTCTTCAAGAGAATACATGATTAAGGTATTCACATATTTGTAATTTGACCAAAAAGATATATTTTATGATATATGGGGGATAAATGATGGCATTCACGTGATCATTTTCTTTATACTATGAGCTTGGACCGAAGTATTTTTGATAAGCCTAAAGATTGGAATGGATTATGTTGGACATAAGTTAGTATTATTTAAGGTTAAAACTTTTTTGATATTGTTGATGGGATTTTATAGTAATATAGCTTTATAAAAAGGACAACCTGCAGGACGGGCGACAGCCCATCGCGTCGAACAAGGCTGTGGGAATCGAACCCACAACCGAAGTGCGACTGGCCTTTATCGCCTACCACTGGCCTACAGGAAGTCCCTGTTTAGTAGAAAATAGTTTTATTATATTAAGCAGTATAATATAAGAAGTATAAGTCCATTTTAGGAACTATATATGATTAATCTCACTATAGATGGACTTACGTATTTTTTGATAACTTTTCAAACCTTTTGTTTGAGACAGATGGAATAACCCCTCATTTTATCACATGATCTGCTAACACATCACGAATGACAAATTCAACTTAATTTATTTAAGAGATGAAGTGGAAATTGTCCAAAGAACGACCAAAGGTGAGACTATACCAAAATCACGAAATTATTTATTCTAATTCCAATTTCATCAACTTTAGGGAAAAGATCTTGAAAACCAAAAATGTTGTCCTAGTGCTCTTATATCTGATGAATTAGATGTTACCTTAGATCATCACAAATTTATGGATTTGTGAGTTCTGGCTTTTCCATAGCCATGTTCTCTACCACTCTCCGTCAGAACATGATGGTTAGATTTATCTTCCATATCCATATTTTCACCTATGTGAAAACCCAGTGATTAGTTTATTTGGGTAACCGTTACGTTTCATACTTTTGTTTTTTAAGATTGGTTTGGGTATTCCTTTTTATGATGTGGGTTTCTATTAAAGAAACTTTCGAATAGTAAACCATTTATAACCGCGATGAATTTTGAGGGTGAAATTCATTTTAAGGGGGGTAGAATGTTACAGCCCGAGATTTTATGAAAAATATTCTTTTTAATTTCATTAATGTCTTGTGTTGTACGCTACACCAAAAGGAGCTTGCACAACATGCATCCTTGACTTGCCTTTCATTACACACAATCGCGACCTTCCTCAATAGCGTGTGTAGTACGCAATAACGAGTTTCACTAAACAACAATATGCTATTAAAATATTATTAAAACTAGCCGTTATGAATAGTAATAACCACTTTTTAAAATTTTGTAAATTTTATTTTTCATAATGGTCTTCATTTTTGGATTCGTAATATCGAAATTAGCTTAGGGTGAAATTTTGGTACTTTTCGGCTAACTTTCATTTTCTGATTAATAGTGAAAATTACTAAATTTTAATTAAAAACAACCTTTTTAATCAAAATAATCAATAGTGATAAATTATTAATTTGAGTGGTTTTAAAGTATATTTATAATATATTTTTACAATGTTGGTCATTGGATGTAATTTCACATTTAAACCATACATAAACAAGTGTCAATCTTTTGATAGTTATTATCTCTTAAGAACACGCTATTTGTTTTGACGACGGGAATTAATTTTTAAATTAAATAATGCAACTGATATGTTTTGAATTTGGTAAAATAGACATCATTTTTGAGTTCATAATATCAAATATATCTTAGGCCTAATTTTTGGTATTTTTCTGGAAACTTTCATTTTTTGATGAATAGTGAAGCCACTAAGTGGTAGTTAAGAAAAATAAATTTTTCATAAAACATAATTTTACCGCTTTTGTGAGTGGAATTTAAAAAATCTGAGAGACGCGGTTGATTTCAGTAAGTAAAATGTGGTTCAATGAGATGAAAATAATTTTTGGTGAATAGTAACTTTTTACTTTTGTTTACCACGGTTAAAAGTAAATAGGGTAATTAAGGGTAAAAATGATATTATTATTACCCTAACACATGTCCTAATTCTATTGGACAACTATAATTCGACAAAAAACAACCTTAGGAATAAAATATGACCATTTAGGCCCACTTGGATTAGATTAGGACATTTATTATTAATTTATTTAAAGAAGGGTTAAAATAGTTAAAATCAAAGTTTAATAAGTAAATCATTTTTAATATGGGGTTATACATAAGATAAATTAGACTATAAATATTCATTAGAAATATAAAAAGATTTCCTACATAATCGTATTTTATTTTTAATTTTTATACATTAAATAAATTAATTTATTTATGACACAATGTTGATGCAGTAATTATCTTATTAATGAAATATTGGCATAATTGATGTTATAAATACCCAAATAAATGTAATTTGAGACTTTTTATGAATTAAACTAATTTTATAAGTTAATATGGCATGTTAGTATTGATTTAAGTAACTTGGTTAGAACTAATAATTCTTTTATGATTTTCACAAAAATCAATTACTAAATAGTGTCAAAATTGACATAAAATAGTTTTTAAAACAAATATTATATTATTAATTGTTATTTTATTCCTAAAAATCTAAGGATCAGAAAAATGACTTAGATAAGGTTATATATATTAATAATAAACAACTTGGGGTTTGTGTGTCCTGATATAGTAAGTTTATTAACCTTATAGTGTAAGAAAACAAGAAGACATGGTAAAAGTTAAATTATCTAACTTAAAGTTAAATCTAAATGATAAGGTTAAAATTGATACCTAAACTTCTCTAAATTCTATTTGATGAGTGGATTTAGACCCCTACCCACATTATATTCGAAATATATCAATTTGGAGCTATTAAAAACCGAATTTGACTTTATAATAAAATAATATTTTTTGTTATTCCAAAGGTGCCCCTCTCATCCCTTATAAAAGGGAAACTCCTCCCCCTCTTCCTCACACCACATTGAGACTTCAAGCTCGGCCAAACCCTGCCAATTTTCCTTCTCCACTTCCCTAGAAACATCATAGAGGTTCTGTTCTTCCTCAAAGACCAATTTTAGTGCCCTAAAAGGAGATCTCAAAGAGGGGCTTCAAAGAAGAGGTAATGTCTGTTACTGATTCTTTCATCTTTATTTCTTCTTCCACTTCTTCTTCTTAGGTTGTTTCATTATGAAGTAATAACATAAGTATCACTTATATACTGATATGTTTTTATAATTATTAAACAACCTTATTTCACCATCTATCCATCCTACGGAAAATGAAATCACCGCGCGTGCGTACGTACGGAAAACCATCTCCACGCCGTGGTGTAATCTATTTTCCACCACCACCTTACT
Source organism: Viscum album (assembly GCA_963277665.1). Classification (NCBI taxonomy): domain Eukaryota; kingdom Viridiplantae; phylum Streptophyta; class Magnoliopsida; order Santalales; family Viscaceae; genus Viscum; species Viscum album. The sequence continues at coordinate 718,750,816 of OY728150.1, forward strand.
TGGATGGGTATAATGGTGTACATAATAACTATATATGATTATTGTAAAGTGATATTGATTCTGAAATAGTATACATACACTCCAATACAATTCCACGATCGTGAGAACGATATCATCGCTCGTGCGTACGTACGGACTACCGTCTCCACGACGCGATGAGATTCATTCTCCACGTTAACCCTTCATGAATGATTATAAAGTATATACAATAAATAATAATTAAATATATGACATAATAATGATTCTGGATTTTTGTGTATATATATGTATGTCATCTACTTAATTCCATTCAACTCAATAAGGAAAAGAAAACAGCGTTCATGCGTAGGTACGGTCTACCGTCTCCATGAACGGTGTATTTCTTTCCATTTACTGATATATTATATATATATATTCTGAATATATATTATATATAAATTATGTTTTATATTCTGGAATTAAGTAATCATGATCTAAGTAATCATATGAATAATTTCAAGTCAAAACACGGACGACAAATGAAACGATTTTATCCAAAACGCTCTTTAACATGGAATTTACAAAAGAATGGGTAATATAAAGCCATAAGTGAACCATATATGATATCATAACTATGAGTATGATTCTGGAATAAGTAAATGGCATTATTTAAATCATTATACAAGAGGTTCGGACACATACGAAGCAAATCAGACCTAAGGTAAGGGAAAATATCACAATCTCATTTTTATCCGAGATTGTTTATACTTTGGTATTTACTGGGGTGTATTATATCATCCACATCCATGTTTCCTCAATATGTAATATTTATATCCTTCTACAGTATTTTATATCCAATTTTACCCTTCGGTGAGTTTTTAGTTAATATATTAAAGGAATCTTTTGTCGTTTTTTGTATGAGGTACTTTTTGACTTTTCTGACAAAAGTACGAGAAGAATGTTTTTTTTAACTTATACGGAATGAATGGATTTTTTTAAAAAAATATTATTTCCAAGAAGATTCTTTTACAAGTTTTCAAGTTTATTTCTTTTAGTTCAGAATTTTATGACATGTTATGAAAGGAAAAGTGTTTTTAAAGAAGAAATGATATTTTCCTCAAGAATGGAGTTCAAGACTTTTATCAAAATTATTTTCCAACTAAGATAATAAAGGGTTCTGTTTCTATCCCTATTTTTACATTAATTTTATTATGTTATGATGGAATTATTTTTATGACGTTCTTTTATCTTATATGTATTATGTTATGATGGCATGATGTTTAAGATTCCCATTTTTATTACAGCGGTTATGCAATGATGTATGATTTTTTGATTTTGTGGCACACATAAGAATGGTATCATTATGAGATGGGTGGGACCTATATCTCCCTCCAATGAATTGGTTAAAGATTTTATATCTCATGAGATAGACATGGCTGGAATGGTTGGTTATACGGGTTCAGTGAAACATGACTGAAACGAGGAGTGAACTTGGTTTAGAAAGGGACTTTGTCCACTAAGATAGTCTTGGTGATGAGTCTTGACTAATAAGAAATGATTCTCTATAATTATGTGTGTATGCCACAAAGTTTCATGTTTTAAGTTATGATTATTGGGATTAAATTTCACTACTATGATTTATCCCATGTTATGAAATTATGATCTCTTTTTCATGTTAAGATTTCCAAAAGATATTTTCTTATGAAAATGACGCGTTAGATATTTCTTTTTTTACCCTTACTGAGCATTTGAGCTCACCCTTTTATGTTTTCTTTTCCCCAGGACATAAAGAAAGGATTTAGGTTTAAAAAAAAGATCTTTATAGGAGATGTTGAAGATCTTTCACCATGATTAGAAGATTATATTCCGAGTTTCCAAAGACACTAAACTATTACAGTCCTCGTGTGTGTGTTTTTGTTATGTACTATGTATTTCGCAAAAGTAATGTAATGTCCATGTACGTCAAGCTTCGAGTCTCTACAAGGTGCCTCCTTCTCATGACTGAGAGGCTTAGGATCTTGGTCTAATTCAACTGACACAGCTTTAAGTTCCTCACTCATTTACTGTCTAGCTAGCTGAAAAGCTGTCTCCATTCATTCTTCAGCCAGAGGGATGATTTTTGGAATATATTAATCCACTAGGAGTTCCTCAAAAAAAATTTCTTACATAACAGGTATCTCTTCAACTATAGGTACTTCCATGGCATGGTTTTCAGATTCTTTGGAAACTAATTCTGTTTCAGCCTTGGCTTGAGTTTCCAAATTAACAGCTTCTTTAGGGGAAGGAACTTATTCTTCAAGAACTTCATGAGGAACAGTAGTAATGTGTTCCTCAACAATAATAGCTTCCCTAGGTGTCACTTCAGCCTCTTCATCCTCTTCTTCAGGAAACTCAACAATCTCATCTGGTTCCAAACCAAGATCATAAATATTTCATGGTCTTGAGGGATGTTCCAATTAATTGAATTTCTCATAAATTATATCATTGTATTCCACCCATTCATTTTTCCAAGGATTCCAAACGATCTTCATTATTTTGATAGTGGCTTTTGAGAGGCAGAATTCATAATCCGTAATCACATCCTCACTATGTCCAACCATACCTTTGGAAAGAAGCATGGATGATATTAGCTGAGATTAAAACAAGGAAGTTGACTTGGATGTGACATTGATCAGCTCACACATATGGTGTATGATATACATTCACAGGTTGATATTATTCCCAGTTTTCATAAGGTGGATCAGAAACACATCTTGATATTTCAAAACAGAAAAATAAACTTCTATGGGGCTAACCTGATTCTAAATAAACATGAACAGAAGCCTTGATTCTCCATCTAGTTCAGCAACAATGGATCTCTTCTAGGTTCCATTTCTAGTTAATTCTTTCAAATCATCTTCTAAATTAATGAATTCAGTTGAAGGTGGAGGTCCTCTCTGATAATCCTCACAGATTCATTCGTGAGGTATCCTAATTCATGAAACCCATAACCTTGAAGAAAATGAGCATCTCTGGCCATTGACCCATCTTCTTACAACATAACTATAACCAGAATCAAAAGAAAACAATACATACCAGTAAAACTGGGCCACTAAACTAGGGTTGATGGGTATATCTTCTTTCTAGAACCACTCTAACCAACCTTGTTGTTCTAACACTTTAAATACTATTGACTTACTAGACAAAATCCATTTGGGGAAAATCTCTTTCTCAGGTACAACAACTTGGTTTACCAAATTTAGATTTAAAGGTCCTTTGCGTGTTATCTTAGGTAAAATCTTCTTATTCTTCTAGTTTCTCTTCTCAGGTTTCGATGATGAAGGATGTTTCATTCATGGCATTCACTGAAGGTTTGAGAGAGGGAAGGGTTGTTGGGATGAAGAAGGGTTCAAAATAAGTGAGTAAAAGAAACCCTGAGTGAAGAATCGAGTGATAATTTCTTTATTTCATCATTTAGGAATACCAAACGTCGCAAAAGTAAAAGTGAGAGAAAAAAAGGTGAAAAGGATAATTACCACGATACAGGTTAAAAAATCATGAAGAATTTTTATGGTGAGACCGTGTATGGTCATTACAGTGAGATAGTAAATGCACATTATGGTGAGATAGTGAACGAACTTCATGGTTAGACAGTAAACAAGAACTTTACAATGAGACAGTAACAGAGCTTTACGGTGAGACAGTAACAGAGCATTAGGGTGAGACAATAACAGATCATTATGGTGAGACAGTAACATGAAACAATAGCTGAGAAGCCGTAATCATGAAACAGTAAAGTATAAAACAGTAAGATATCGAATCAGTAAGACATGAACAGTAAGATATCTATTTGAGTTTTATCATGCCTAGTTCATGTATGATGTAGTCTATTCTTTAAAAATTTAATGGTTTGGTGAATGTATCAGCAAGATGATATTTAGTACCAATGAATTCCAAAGATATGTCACCTTTTTGATAATGGTCTCTCAAAAAGTGATGTCTTAAATCAATGTGCTTTGTCCTAGAATGTGAAACATTATTTTTTGAGATGTTAATAGCACTTGTGTTTTCATAATTTATATGTACCTGTCTGAATTTATACCCATAATCTAATAATGTGTGTTTCATCGACAAAATTTGTGCACAACAACTTCTAGTAGCTATGTATTCAGCTTCTGCAATAGATAATGCAACAGAATTTTGATTCTTACTACACCATGATACTAGTGACTTTCTTAAAAGGTCACATGTTCCCGAGGTGCTTTATCTATCTCACTTACACCCACTAAAGTCAACATCGGAATAACTAATTAACTCAAATGATTGTCCTTTAGGATAAAACAGTCCTAGATTGGGTGTTTGCTCGAGGTATTTGAAAATTCACTTTACAAAATTTAAATGAGATTCCTTAAGATTTTATTGAAAACGATCACACGTACACACACTAAACATAATGTCCGGACAACTAGCAGTTTGGTAGAGGTAACTTTCAATCATTCCTCTATAAGTGTTTTGATCAACAGATTTTCCATCTTCATCAAGATCCAACTTACAAGTGGTACTCATGGGAGTGTCACTACTTTTAGGGAAATCCAATCCAAAAAGTTTTAGAATATCTTTAGTATTTTTACTTTTTGATAAAACAATTCCATCATTATTTTGAACGATTTGAAATCCAAGAAAAAATTTTAGTTCTCCCATTAAACTCATTTCAAATTCATTTTGCATCATTTTAGAAAAATCAACACATAAAGAATTCTTCTAAGATCCAAAAATAATGTCATCTACATAGATTTGAACAACTAAAAAATCATTATAAATTCGTTTGATAAAAAGGGTAGGATCTGCTATTCCTATTTTAAAACCTTTGGATATAAGAAAAGTACTCAATCCATCATACCAAGCTCTTGGAGCTTGCTTTAAACCATATAAAGATTTTGATAGTTTAAAAATATGATTTTGAAAATGGGGGTTTGTAAATCCAGGGGGGTTGTTCAACAAAAACATCCTCATCTATATACACATTTAAGAATTCACTCTTAACATCCATTTGATATAGTTTGAAATTCAGATGTGCAGCATAGGCAAGCAGTATTCAGATGGCTTCATGTTTGGATACTGCTGCAAAGGTCTCCTCATAGTCAATTCCTTCTTCTTAACTATAGGCTTGTGCAACTAAGCTAGCTTTGTTTCTAACTATGTTACCATCTTCAACTACCTTATTTCTAAACACCCATTTAGTGCCTATGGTGAATGTGTCCATGGGTCTTTTAACAAGTTTCCAAACTTTGTTTCTTTCAAACTGATTAAGTTCATCTTTCATAGCCATCACCCAAAATTCATCATTGATAGCATCATCAATGTTTTTTGGTTCATGTTGTGACAAGAAGACTTGATGTTCAACCTGATTTCTAAGATAAGCTCTAGTTTGAGTTCCTTTGTCTATGTATCCTAAAAAAGAATCAAAGGGATGGTTATTAAGGGTTCTAACAGTTCTAGAAAAAGAGGGACTAGTGACTTCAGGTTCATCAACAGATTCAGGTTCATGGTGACTTAATTCTAAGGAATTTCCAGAGATGGAAGTTTTCAAAGATTCTTTCATAGAAGAATTTAAGGATTTTGAATTGATGTTTAGATTTGATACATCATCCTCTAGATTCTCTAGGATGGTTTTATGTCATGACCCGTCCTCGGGGCCCGTGTCGTGACTACCCCAAGCTCGCCTTCCATAGGCCAGTGGCTGGTGACTAGAACCAAAGGCGTAAATCTCGATAAAAAGGGAAGAAAATGCATTTATAAAAGTAATAAAACACAACAGAGTACGTAACAGAAGAAAGCACTAAGTAATACTAAATACAAAATTAACTTCCTAAAGGAAAGGGGCCGGAAATAAAATTCCAATAGTAAGTACAGAACAACTGAAAAGCTAGTAAAACTGCAGTAAATTAAAATAGGAACCACTGGGTTGTCCTCCGGGAATCCCACCTAAAGGGTGGGTACAGATGGCCTCCTCAGCACCTCGGTTTCGGCCGTCCGCTCCGTGTACCTCTCGCCAAGTGGTCCACCTCCGGGTACTGTCCAGCTCCACAAGCCTCCACCTCGATCAGTGTTGTCCATCGTATGTATCCAACATAACGTAGTGTGGGTATAGCCCATGCAAGGGTGAGTATACGATACTAAGTAGGGACCCCGAGACCCCCGAAGGTTTCCCAGAATCCACGAAGGATAAACCATAGAAGAAAGATACAATCACGAAGTATCAACCAACTGTACTTAGGAATATTCCCATACATGTACCTAAGTTATCAATCATAGTTAGACTCCAACTCTCAAGCCCAAGCACAACACAGTCCACACAGGAAAGAAAGTCAATCACATTGATGATAATGATTGAAAGTCAAGACTCAGCTCACAAAGGAATACATCTTTCGTATAGCGATAGAGATGATCAGATGTAGTCACTGATTCATCTAAGTTGTTGGACACACGTAGGATACTAGACCAGCTAAGTTGTCAGAACCACGTAGGATACTATACCAGCTACTCTGTCGGACCCACGTAGGATACTAGAACAGAAGTCAAACTGTCAAACCCACTTTGGATACAAGTATAGTAGTCATCGTCGTCGAACCCACGGAGGATTCCAGTACATTTTTAGTCATTGACGAACCCACGGAGGATTCCAGTACGGTTGTCTTCATCGTCGAACCCACGGAGGATTCCATTACAATAGTCGTCGCAGTCGCAGCCAACTCTAGAGTTCCCGCATACAACACACTCGATTCCGGGAGGGTCCACTCCTCGAGCCAAGGGGGTTGTTACATCAACTATCACAAATTCAAGAGTTGATGTACCCTGACGTTCCTTCTCGTCAAAAGGAACCCAACGTGGCAGACGGTGCATCAATCATACACCTTGTTTGAGAGATATTGGCTTTTCCATTCTAGGGGCCTGGTTGGAATTGCACTCATTCCAAACCCAGCCATTTTCCAATTTCACCAATAACTTATGTAGAGTATTGAAAAAGGACAGCCTCATCATGAGGATCTCAGTGCCGCAGATGGCGCGTCGATCAGATGCACGGTCGTGAAGTTATTCGCATTTAAGCGTAACGGGCCCATCCCATTACGCCCAGTGGGATGGCGAGTCAGGTCAACCCGATTTTGGCAGGTCCGACCCAGCTAGTGTCGGACCGGCCTGGTAAAGCACACGGCCCAGCCCAGCCCGGTGGCCTAGCGGCTCGGCCCGGGTGGCCGAGCGGTGTGGGGGGGGGGGGGGTTCTGAACAGGCATTGCCACCCTCCTATCCGACCGGCCGAAGCCGGCCTGTCTTCCCAGTGCGAGTGGCCAGCACGGGCGGGCCGTGGCCCTCCTGCGCAACACTTTTGTGTTCCGCAACCTTCATCAACCCATCCAGTTAACGAGTCGGCCGGTTCGTCTGCCGAAGCGGCCTGCGGAGTACGGGACTCGGTTCTCCGCAGCGCGGTTCCCCTAGTGGGGCTGCAGTCTCCCTTTGGCCCAGTCAGCTTTAGTCGGCCGGTTATTCTTCGGCCGAGTGGCCCACGGATGCGGGTCGTGGTTCCTCTCCATGTGACCGGCATATGGCTACCACATCCTCAAGTTTCCGCCACCTCTTCTGTTAGCACCTACATCGAAATAAAACAAGGATCATGAGAGGGTCGTTGGGCCGTGTTCGTTCGGCCCACGCCCTCTACGTTAGGCGGTATCATATGGCTGAAGATAAAACATGGTTTCAATGAAGAACGATAAACAATTTTATTCAATTAAAATTGAAACAAACCCCCTACCTCGAAATAAGGTCTTTTCGTAGACGGAGTCGCGGGGAGGCAGCGTCAACTCGTTGTCGTCGGGGAAGAAGGGGTCGAGGATGGCACGTCGTCGGCGTTCCTTGTTGGTGGATCCTTCTTCTTTGGCTTGGCGGAATATCGAAGGAGATGATCTTTGTTCTTCGGCGGTTCTTCGTCGAATTAAGAACTCTATTCTTCTATTTCTCAAGAGCTCTCCCAAAATTCTCTCAACACAATGAGTGGCAAACTAAAATATTAGCTAAGGCTATTATTTTATTCACACTTGAATTTTCAAAATTCAAACACTTTAATTAATTAATTGTAGGGTTCAATTCATTAATTAAAAGTGTTGGAAAAAATTAATGGGAGAGAGGAACATGAAGAGATCACATTAATTAAGGAGAGAGTTGTCAAATTAATTAAGGGGAATAATAGGGAGTTTAAGGGAGTTGAAAGGTTAGGGGTTTTTGTGGGCCCCACCTCACATTATCCTCCCATGGGTGGTTATGTGGGTGTGGGCCCCACCTATAACTTCCCCTTGTAGGATATAACTAACATCTTTAAGTAAAATTGTGTACTAAAATTTTATTTATTTTATTCTAAATCCTCGAAAATTAACTCTCAACCCCCATAAAACACAACTTCGGTAAAGGTCCCCTTAAGCGAATACCGGTGTTGCGAGTTCATCGATGTCCTTAGATTTCAATTCTGAGTGTCAGTTCAAAATATAGAAAAACCCTCACGTACGTTTACTGAACGTACCGGAACAAAACTTCAGAAATTGATTCCGGTCACACCAGAACTCGGAATCAAGTGCCGTCAGAAACCACGGACTCATAAAATTCCAAAGTATTTATGAAAAAAATTTCCTTGAAATTTCTAGGTATTTACATTTTAGGATCATGTGGATCAATTTCATCAAATTTTACATGAACAGATTCTTCCACACATTTAGTTCTTTTATTGAACACTCTATAGGCTTTAATAGACATGGAATGTCCTAAAAGATACCTTCATCACTTTTGAATGCAATTTTTTCAAGATTTTATTTAGTATTAAGAATATAGACTTTTCAACCAAATACATTGAAGTATTTAACCTTGGGTTTTCTATTGTTCCATAATTCATAAAGAGTCTTCTTAAGAATAGGTCTGATCAACACTCTATTGATTATGTATAATGTTGTATTGACATATTTATCCCAAAAATAAATAGTTAGGTCATATTCACTAAACATTTTTGTATAAATCTCTTACAGGTTTCTATTTATTCTCTCTACAACTCCATTCCGTTGAGGTGTTCTAGTGACAGAGAAATTGTGCCTATAACCATTTTTTGAGAAAAAGGATTCAAACATTTGATTTTCAAACTCATAGCCATGGCCAATTATTAATTATTTAATTCTAAGTCCACTGAGATTTTATACATACTTGGCATATTTAGTAAAATAATAGTAGGCTTCACTTTTGTGAGACATAAAGAAGGTCCAATTATATCTAGAAAAGTCATCTATAAGAATATAAACATAGTTCTTCCCATTTAAACTAGAAATCTAGATAGTCCAAAAAATCCATGTGAACCAGTTCGAGAGGTTGAGAAGTTGACACTTATTTCATTGGTTTGAAGGAAATATTGTGTTGTTTTCCCTTTTAATAGGGATTACACACATTGTCATTTGGAAACTCAAGTTTGGGTAAGTCTTTAACTAGGATTTTTCTAGTTATCCTTCTACGGGAGTGAACATTATAGTGTCCTAGTCTCCAATGTAATAGCCATGATTCGTTTTGAAACACACTTAATAATGAAGAATTTTGTGAAGCTAAAGAATATAAATTAACAAAAAAAAAACATATTCATTTCTTAAAGCATAAAATACTAATTCACCTTTATAATTAAAGACATTGAAAGCATCCTTTTAAAATCTAACATGAAATCCATCATCACATAATTGTGAGATACTAAGTAGATTATATTTTAAACCATCAACAAACAATAATTTAGACATTAAAACTCAGATAGAGTTACGTATTCGGGGAGGCCAATAATTTTCCCTTGGCATTGTCACCAAATGTGACATGTCCTCCATCTAATTTTATCAGGTTATTGAAGAATGAGTAGTCTCTTGTCATGTACCTTGAACATCCACTATCCAAGTACCATATAATTCTTCAGGAGATCTTTTATAATATTTCATTCAAAAAGATTAATTGAAAACATATTTTTGTACTCATACTTGTTTGGGTCCAATAATATTAGTAATAAGTGCTTTAGGAACCCATATTTTCCTCATAGGTTTCCTATAATCACTGTGTAAAGTATTTGAAAAATAAACTGTATTCGGTCCATAAAAAAATGAAACAGAAAAATATGTATCATGGATTGAATTAGTTGATTTGAGTCCAGAACTCAGAGTAAACCTATATGTCCAAGATTTTGAAACAAAATTTTTTCTACCAAGGTTTATTTTACCAAATTGATAACCAATGCCAGTGTTGTATTTATGGGCAATTTGTTTTCCTAGAATTTCAATAATAGTATTTTTCCCATTCATCATATTTTATAAGTCACTCATTAATTTCACATTAGACCTTTTTAATTCATTTTTTTCTTTGAGAAGTTGAGAATTTTTCTCCTTTTTAGTTGTGAGTTCAGATTTAATAGTCACAATAAGAGCATGTTGTTTATTCAATGATTTATATTTGTCTTTTAGTTCGTTGAAGTTTTCCTCAAGCATGTTATAGTATTCAAACATTCCTTCATTAGTCATATTTTCATATTCAATTTCATCTCCAGAATAATATGAATTATGTACAAGAAGATTCCAGTGTTACCTCAGATGTGTTTTTAATAAAACAAATATTTGATTTGTTATCTTGTTCGTCATGTGATGTCTCTGGGTCGCTTAAACAATCCTCAGAAGCACTCCAGGTTTCTTTCATTTCCTTTTTATACTTTCTTTCCTTGTCCTCATATTTCTTTTTGTACTTGAGATTTGGATAGTCAGCCTTGATATATATTTTGCGCTTACATTCATAACAAATAATTTCATCAGTTTTGTCACTTATTTTCCAGTACTTCTTCCAGTTTCCTTTTTTATCATTATTACCCTTGAGGTTAGGCTTTCTGAAAAAATTCTCCTTTTTGTAAAATCGTCTAAATCTTCTGGCTAGTTGAGCCATCTCCTTATCACTATCAGTTGATGACTGTTCACTAGTGGAGCTTTCTATAGACGCTTTCTGTTTCCCTTTGCCTTTGTGCTTAGAGGTGGTGGTCTTGAATGAAACAAATTTCCTCTTTGGTTTATCATCCTCTTCCTTGTTAACATTCAACTCTTTTTCATACATCATCAGTTTCCCAATGAGTACTTATACAGGTAGCTTGCTGATGTCGCACGATTCTCTAACAGTGACAGTGGTTCCCCTCCATCGGCCAAGTAGTTATCTAAGGATTCTCATGATCTGTTCCTTGGCAGTGACTTCTCTTCTAAGAGAAATAATTGTGTTGACAATCTCATTGAACATAAGATATATGTCAGATACAGGCTCATCAGGTTTCATTATGAAATTATCATATTTAATAGTATAAGTATTAAGTCACATTTCTTTTACACTTGATGTTACTTCATGTGAGACAGATAGGGTATCCCAAATTTCATGGGCAATTTTATAAGCAGAAATTCAATTGAATTACTAATCTCTTAAGGAGTAGTATAAAGCATTCATAGATTTATAGTTGTCATTGTAGGCAGTTTTGGTAGGTTCATCCCATGTTATTCTATCAGTTGCAGGAATTTTGTATTCATCTATAATGGATGACCAAATTTCAAAACTCATTCTCTCTAAATTCATTTTCATTTTAATTTTCCATTGAGCCTAGTTGGTTATATTAATGAATGGTGGTCTATCAGTTGCAGCACCTTCCAATATATTAAACATAATAAAGTATATCTTTAAAAGATATATAAATTTAGAATTAACAGAAATTTATAGATCATTAAAGTACAACTACAATAACATTTGAATAAGATTACATAGAGTCCTAATAAACCACCTATGATACCAAATGTTGGTCGGAGTAGATTATACAAGAGGGGAGAGGTGAATTGAGTAACTATAAATATTTCTGTAAAATTTATTTCTAAAAAGGTTTACCCAAAACATAAATACAACCCAGTTAATCAAGATTATACTATTATCAGAGTTAGCCTGTTTAAGTAACTTCTTAGAAGATTGATTAATTCTAAGTAATCATAATTTGAGTTATTAATATTAATTTTGAAGTTATTCTACTAATAAAATATAGTTATAAATTTTTTCCAAGACTAACTATCAAAGTGAAATTATTTATTCTTGAATTATACAGTATAGCCATAAAACAAAGCAAACTAATTTAACCAGCAAAACAGAAATAAAACAAGTGGTTCAGTCTCAAGTCGATACCTAATCTGCTCCACTTGGTGATCACCTTCCACCAAGAATTTTATATAAATAATCTTTGATCCACACCCTGGATTATGGTTAACAATAGTACAGAGACTGTCCAGGCCACACAGGGACCTCTTCCACAGTTTTCATGGGTACAAACTACCAGGCCACTCAGGGACCTCTTCCACACTTATCAGTGGGTATACACAAGAGTAAAATAATTTTTGTGTAATGATATCTTATATCCTTTAGTTTAATACTAGAGAAAGAGTGGGTCATTCTACAGGTAAACACTCTGCTCTAACGGTAATAAACCGATACACAACATAGAAGAAATATGGATATGGGTTTAGAAGTGCTCTAAGTGTTAGTCTTTGCATCTTTGGCTTTTGTGATGAAACAGATGCAGATCTTGAGTCCTCATTAGTAAAATAGAGTGTCTTGATTCAACTTGTGTTATTTGTGAGGTTCGACAGAGCGAAGAAGTTCTCTAAGCATCAAATATGATTCTTTTTTTCTTCAGTTGTGTCGGGTTGCATGCATGTGACAATCTTTCCTTTAGAAATTATCTCGGTGTTCTTCATTATCATGATCACATCCTTGTTCTTTCATTTAGTATCAGGTGCCCTGATTTTTGTCCACACATTGCTTTTATCTTGGAATGCATGTGTTGGATTCAACAGGTTGCATGGTTACCACACCTCGTACCTCGTACTGTCAGAAGATATGTCTACAAAGAAACATTATTTTTTTCAGCGCATTTAAAATCTTCAAATATGTCCATTAGAGATTAAATTGAAAGTTGAAAAAATAGTTTAATAAACGGTGTCACGGTAAGTCATGTAAATGGTGTCTCCTTCACACGGTGTCTAAATTGATCATAGTGTCTTGTGGTCATGATGTCTCGTGGTCACACTATCTCATGGTCACGATGTCTCACGGTCATGGTGTCTACTTCACGATGTCTGTTTCACGGTGTCTGCTTCACGGTGTCTGTTTCACTGTGTCTGCTTCATGGTGTCCACTTCACAGTGTCTGATTCACGATGTCTACTTCACAGTGTCTGCTTCACGGTGTCAGACAGACATAACCAGTGGCAGACTCATGGTGTCTTAGACTTTTCGAGATAATTGTATTCAGACTTAAGTAATGATGATAATATAATGGATTAGACTTAAGCATTTGTCAAAGAAGGTATTATGAGAGTAGATCAAAGATAGTATAAAGTAAGTAAACTAACTATAGAGAAATTGAGATCTCTAATGGATCTTCTTAAAGCATGAGACTACTTAAACAATAATACACATGATTGGGATATAATTTACAGGAGTTAACTAGTTTTAGTAAGATTTGAGGTCATTAAAACATGGTTAATACATGAGGAGTCCAAAAAAATTGATGTATGGTTGATTCATATGCTTCAAATATGACTGATGGATCATTTTCCTAATGTATCAAAACAATCAGAATGAATTTATTTGGTTTTCATCATGTCAGTTGTTTTTTTCACTAAAATGTCATTTCAAACAAAAAACATGTAATTTGATTCATACTGATTGCATCGTGAGTCAATTTGATGTGAGACTGCAACATACACATCACAAAGGACTCATGAATCATTGTCCATAATTTGGAAGATAATCAGATTATGTTTTCTTCCTTTTTAGTGTGTAACATGTTTTAAGTTAAAATGTCAATTTTAAACTGATAGTAAACACTTTTAGTCAAACCGTTCATTGGATTGAGGTAGGGTTGATTCATACACGTCACAACTAACTCATGGATCATTGTACTAAAGTATCCAAACAATATGAATGCATTTTCTTAGTTTTCAGTATTTCAGTTTTTTACTTGAATTAATATTAATATTAAGTAACAAGACATATTTGGAGTCATACTAGTGACACCAGGAATTAGATTTAGGTGAGTTTGATTCCTACATATCCCAAATGACTTATGTATCACTATTCTAAAGTATCAAATAAATCATAATTCATTTCCTTGGTATTTAGTATGTCATTTGTGTTTTTTTGCAAAAAGAAATTCATGTTGATTAATAATTTTATAAGAAATTGGTGGACCTCATTTATAGGGTATGTGTGTTGTTGATAGACCACAAAAGATAATGAGTATCTATAAGGGGTTTTCTCATCCCTTTAGTTTCTTGTGACATCTTTGATCCTCGTACAGTTGACATGTAATAACATCCTCCTACTACATAGCTTTTTTCGACCCAATGAAGAACCAACTATCATATATTCCGGACCATTCAATGAATATATGCCAGTTGTTTCTTCACCAAGTCGACTAAAGAGTGGAGTAATCTCCTGTTCCTATTATGTCTCAAGATGTCACAACAAACTCAAGGTATAGAGAAACCCCTTCAGGACAATAGTTATCTTTGTTTTGTCTTTCAACAACACACATACCCTATAAATAAGGATGACCAATTTGTTTTAAAAAAGCAATCAATATGCAATTCATTTAGTTCACAAAGAATCACCACCGACAAACATGATTTCCAGCAGGGCATTTAGCCCATACAAATCACAACATTACCATCAAACAAAGAGAAAGATAAGACAGACATGATTATTAAAGTCAAAATTATTTGAGAAGTTTATCATATTCATTCTATATTTTTACATTCTTCCATCAGGTATTCTACCCATTCGTTTCTAAGAATATCTATATCATCTTTTGAATTTTTCTATTTTTGACTTTCATGGTAGTACAAAAAAAATATAAATACAAAAAGGATTAATAACTATTTTAAATTAAAAAGAAATTATCATACAAAATAGATCTTAAGGGATACTGCTTTGTTCATGGAATATGATCTCTTTAATAAATTTACAAACATAATTAATAAAGTATTTATCATTTGTTTGTTTCGAGCACTGTGGAAACATTGAGAAAAATAAGTAATGTTTTTATGTATTTTGATAGTGAAATATTATTATATGTACCCTGATTTGTATCTAGTAATAGTGCTTATT
This sequence comes from Viscum album, assembly GCA_963277665.1. NCBI lineage: Eukaryota > Viridiplantae > Streptophyta > Magnoliopsida > Santalales > Viscaceae > Viscum > Viscum album. The sequence goes on from OY728150.1 coordinate 718,765,983, forward strand.
GGGTTTCTTGTCCTTTTCCCCTGGCCTCATTCCATGATGTAGAAGATATTCATGCACACCCCTATCATAATAGAATCCTCATTAAAAGAAAATTTAAATAATATGACTGGATTTTTAGTTCTAAAATTTTGGATGTATTGTATTAAAATTTGAAAAACACCATAATTTGTGGCATGTTTATTGGATATACATGCATTGAAACCAAAAAATAAATCTTTGGAGTATCCAAATTGACCACAATGAGCATCCAATGTTTCCTAAGAATGTAAAAAATGAGTAATGAAAGAAATTAATATATATTTCATATGATTAAATTGTAGAGTTTTAACCCAGCACTATTAGTATTAATAAGAGTCTTTCATCTATAATTTTTCTCTTAAATGATGTGAATAGAACTTCTACGATTTCACCCTGTTTATTCGAAATTATGTCTTGTTGTCCTATATAGGTGACATGAGGACTAAAGAGTCAAAATTATTTTTCATGGGTAAATCCATTCAATTGTTTTTCATATATATGCTTGAAAGAAATATGAAATGTATTTAGTCATAATTATCATATTATATCATATTTTGGAAAATAAAATCATGAAAACATAAAACATGTAAAAATTTATATTTTAGCTGCCTAACCAATAATAGTTGAGTATTTTAGTAGTACTCTCAACACCAATGAAGTCTGGATATTCCCCTCCATATATATTTTCTTCAAAATCAATTATGTGATTATCATCATGTTTCAACTTCGTATCCACATGAGCCTTCAATGATATAAATTGTGGATACAGAATGAGGGGGGTTAAGGTGCTTTGGGTATATCATTTTAATCAGTTGGTGGATCGTTGAGTTGGTTTTGAACCAGTCTATCATTTCACTCCTTCCCTTTTTATGTCTATAATAATTTAATTAGTTCAGACCTTTTTTAATTAAATGTTTAAAAAATATCTTGAAAATTAAATTGGAAATGAATACCTCATTGTTGACATGTTTCTTTACAAGATTTGATGACCATGCGATGAATTTTCCTAGATCTTGTTCGACTATATGAATATCTGCATCATCAATTAGAATAGGTAGCATGACACTTAGCTCTAGAGTTATAGTTATTCACACTTTAACATGATCTTTTAGAAGTGGTCTATTGTGTAACATGTCATTATGGATATTGAACATTGTAACCCTTGCTACAAGGCGATGGGTGGGTGTTGATAGATATAAATCACAATCACTTTCACCCTATAAAATATCAATATAGGAAAGGTATCAGTTCCTAGTGTCTATCTGATTCCAATTTCATAGAAAAAAACATTATAAAATTGACTACCTCAATTAAAAATTGTTTTTTAGGGGAATGAATTGCCTCAAAACTGGTGGGGGTGGGGCATGATCTTCACTCATGGGTTGTTCTTGAGTTGTTTCGTTTTTTTCCTTCCCCATCAATCTTGTTATCATCTCTCTCTGGTATTGTAATTATTCTTGAAACATAACTAATTTTTCTTACATATTTTTCATTTCCTCATTTTGATCTTATGCTTTTTTTCTTAAAATATGTTTAGGGTGTCACCCCAAAACCTGCACCTCTAACATAGACATAGTTTTCTAGATTCTTCAAATCCAATGAAATTATACATGTCTGCATTTAGTGTGGGAGTTTCTGATTCTTGTGACTTTGTATGATAGAAAATATAGGAAAATAAGTAATCATTGTTATGTAATAGATATTTAAATCAATTTTTTTATTATTTCATACTTACACATGTTTCCCACACTTTTTTTGTGTTTTCATCTATTATTTTTCCATCTTTAGTTACACGCTACTCCTTCCATAGCACATGGCATGGGATGGAAGTGACTGTGGATTTGGACTCTTCAAGCTTCATATAAATAAAAGAACATAGTTATTGTGTTTTTTTGTCACATAAAATTACAATGTTAGATTTAAAATACGTACCAATTTTTCTTAAGTGATGCGTACCCCATCTTTTCTTTACGGTCGGGGTATGCTAGTTTTGATGCCTGTTGTTTATTTTCAAAACTCAGTAGTTGCTTCATAAATAAAATAATATCAATCAATGTGATGAATACATGTAATATCAAACAACATATTACTAGACATAATGTACCTGAAAAGATAACTTTGCATGATGGCCAGTAAACGTATCCCCGGATACTTGAGTTATAAGGTTTGCATAAATAAGAGTTGGGTGTGGTTTAATTTTTCTTCCAGCATCTTTAAGATGATATTTCTTTAAATGTGTTCAAAAACCCCTATGAATCTATCCAAAACCCCATTAGACATAGTCTTTGTTCGAGTCATATACTATAAATTCACTCTAAAAGAAATTATGAAGTGTAAGTCAATGTTTCATTATTTAATTTTTAGTAAATTAAAAAAATGATATCATAATGTTACCATAATATCCCCCCACATCAGTGTATTAATATCATCAACAAAATGGTTTCATGAAGTTACATCAATCGCCACGCAATGTTGAGTGATTATTCCAATGTAACTACTAAACATGGCCTTGTTGGGGTTAACATTTTTGCCCCGCTTATTCCATGCAATATTGTTTTTAATGCCTTTCTCTTTATCCTTAATGATTTTTTCTATTACCGTCAAACTATAGTGCTCATGTTTTTTTATCATCAGTGTTTCATCATATTTCATTTCCTCAGATCCACCATAACCAAAATGTTCCTCCGGCTCCATAGGGCTAGCACCGACCTGTGCAGATGGTGGTTGTACCTCTACACTTGGAGCAACAACATGTTCAGAAACCCAATGTTCGTCTGCACTACGAGTATCAGCAGGCTGAGAAACCTGTTATGCCTGAGGATTGAGAGCATCTTCATTTATAGAAGTCATTATCTGCAAAAGTTTTTTAACATTTAATTTAGATAACATAAAATCAATGATGAACTGATATTAACATAAGGTAACAGGTTGAGAAACATATTGTTCGTCTACATTGCGAGCAACAGTAGGTTGAGAAGCCTATTGTGCCTAGGGATTGGAAGCATCATCTTGCGTTGAAGTCATTATCTAAAAAAGTGTTCTAACATTTAATTTAGATAACATAAAAGCAACAGTTAATATATACTAACATAATGTAACATGATGTATATTAGAGAAAAAATTATAACATAATTAATTAACTCTTTTTTTAAGGTTGAGGGGATTTGACCCCTATATTGACTATCCAAATCCCTTCATTATGGTCTCATATGACATACAATATTCCATCTACACTGGGACCAGTACAAAATGATGGAAACATCCCAATGAAAGGGTCATCCTCCTCTGAATTTTCAATTGACTATTCAGTGGTTTTAGTTGATAACGGAACAATTGAACAGTTTTGGTTTGTAGGATCTGGAACACAAAATACTTTTACTTCATGTGATGCCATTATAAACTATTTGTCTTTGTACCCTTCCTTACTGAAATCAAATTTCAGAAATCCCCACTCATCTATTTTTACAACGCTTATATTATCAACCCACTTTTATTGAAAAATTCACACTCAGAATTTCATATAATTCAACTCCCATGTTTTATTGATGATTCGAAAATATGAAATATTTGCGTAAATTGGATTTACTTCTTTAGCACCAGAAATAAGCATTGATTCAGCCACAAGTGTAACTCCACTATTCTTTATGATACTATCTTCATCATGATCATTAGTATTGAATTTATAACCATTAATTACATAATCATTGTAAGATAATACTTACACACTTGGTCCTCTGGCTCGCCATCGAAGTCATTATGAAATTGAGTATGGAGTTTCATTAGACTCCTTAAAAATATGGTTTTGAAACCATCTTATAAACTATTGATTATGTTTATTTGATATCCATTTTTCATCCCTTGATGGATTCGAATGCTTAATTATTTCTTTGTGGGTTTCAACATAAGGTTCAACGTCCAAATTTTTATGCCAAATGTAAAGGTGGACCTGCTCCCAATCGGTAATATTTATTGTGATGACCTTTTTTCTAGAAATTATTTCACCCTCAATTCGCCCAATGTGACGATATTTTGTTGGACCAATGATTTTCACACTAGATAGGTATTCAGTAGAGAATTCAATATCTTTATCAATAATATATAGCTCCAAAATACCACCCTCTGTATGAATTTGATTTTTGAAATACACTTCCAAAATATTCATATACCATTCAATGGGTAACATTCATCTATAGTGCACAACACCACATTGTTGAATCTCTCTCGCCATGTGAACCATCAAATGAACCATCATATCAGTGATTTTTTGTAGGAAAAACTTTTCTAATTCACATAATATGACGACAATTTCCCATTCCATTGTTGACAATTTTACAAGTCTATAACATTTCTACATATAGCTTTGAAGAGGAAACAAAGATTTGTTAATGTACGATGGACATTCTTGGAACAAATTCAATATAAACCTATGGGAATTAGATCATGCATCAAAACATGGAAGTCATGTGATTTCAAACCTTTTAACTTTAAATCGTGATTTGAAATGATGTTCTTGATATTCTATGAATACCTCTTTGGAAACTTTACGTCATTCAAGATGTTGAAAACCCAATATCTCCCTTTCCCGGAAAGAGTGTAAGCAGCAAGAGGAAGAAATGTTTGTTTTCTGACCCTTCACTTGTGCCAACTCTTCTCGTATTCCCATGTTAATCATGTTCAACCTAGACTTAATTCCATACATTGTTTTAACGAGTGCATTTATAAATGTGTCGATGACACTATGACATACATTTTTTCAACATGCATAACATTAAAAAAATTATGACGTATAGGCAATTACAGTATGGTAATTCAAAAAAAACAAATTTCTTTTTCTTACTAGTTTTTGTAAGGTTTTTTAAAAATGGTTTACCAAAAGCAGTTTCCACATATTTAACTTTCTAAAATAGTTGATCACTTATTAGTGGAGATGGTGGTGTACGTTCTTCTGAACTTCCATCAAATGATGTCATCCAAGATCAGGTCTTATTTCATTGAGGTATAAATATGTGATGTCCTAGAAACATTGTTTCCCATGAATGTATCATTATAACTAATTGTGTACCTTGTTTGTAGATGGGATACCTAAGAGTTACTTTAATGCTATATCCTAACAAATGTGTATAAGTAGGAAAGTCATTTGTTATCCCGTACAACATGTCTCTCAAAACGAAATCTTCATTTCTGAAAGCACCATACATCATAACACATGAATGACACAATAAATTCAAATCCTCGATCAATGGATCCAAATAAACATCAATATCATTACCTAGTCATTTTGGTCCTGATATAAGCATAGATAACTTGATGTTTTTTAGTTTCATGCATAACAAAGGTCTCATGTTATAATTTACCAACATAAAAGGTCATGTATTGTGAGTTATTCTTTGAAAACCAAAAGGATTCACTCCATATTTAGATATTTCAAGACTAAGGTTTCTCATCTCATTTACAATGTCAGGATACTCATGATCAATTCTCTTCATCTAAGAAGAGTCTGTCAGATATATTATTTTTCCATTTTATTTCTTATGTCTGTGTGCCACGTTAATTTATCTACAGTCCCCTCACTTCCATATAGGCGCCTAAACCTTGGAATGATTGGAAATTCCCATGAAAATTCTATAGGACTGGATTTATCTTTCTTGTATTGAGAAACACCACACATCGGGAATTTTTTAAGTGATTTTTGTTCCTTCTAAAATAGTATGCATTCATTCAAGAAAGCATGTATTATTTTAGAGATCGTACCCAATGAGCATAGCATTCGTTTGGCATTATCTGTTTAGATCGGGAGCTCATTATCTTTTTGGAGCATGTCATTCAAAAGACAAAGTAATTCCATAAAACAAATGTCACTCCATCCATTGCCTGCATTCAAATTATACAGCTTCTGTACAACTAGAAATGCTATATATTTAGTGAAACCATTATAAAATGGAATCTTCACACAACTCTTTAATTGGTCAAACAATTTTGGGAAATCAGAAAGTTCATCTTAAAATATCCTTGTCATTTTTTAAATATGATCTTCATCATCATGCACATAAGTAATGACATCCTTGATATGGTCTTCTTCATTTTTCATTCTTTTAATCATATCAGATGATCCATAAAACACAATGTTATCCAAGTCACTAGCTATATTCTCTTTTCCCCCGTGTTTATTCCAAAATTTATAATTTCAATATATTCCATGATAGATCAAGTGTTCTTCCAACTCCTCTAGACTAACATATCTTGAATAAAAACAGTTTAAAAACTGACAATGGATTTGAGAAGGATCATATTCATGATCTTTTACAAACTTGATAAACTCTTTCACCCCATATTCATACTCTTTTGTGAGACAATTGGAATCCATCCATTCTTTATTCATATCTATCCTTTTTGATTCGGTGATATTCATGTTTAACAAAAATAAATACACAAAGTGTTGATATAAAAATCAACCAAGTCTAAAATAATTATATAATTTAAATATCTTTTGAACACTATTTATAAAATCACAGTTCAAATCCCATTAAAAAACTAACTATTTACAAAAAAACATTAAAATAACCAACCCATTTTAAAATAAGGCAATTAGTTCCAAAACTCTATTCACAAAACCCCAATTCTTTTTTTAAAACATTTAAAAAATTAAAACCCCAAAATGATATGTTTAACACATATAATTTTTCAGAAACATTTCAAAACACATTAATCATTTTAAAAGTGAACCCCTTAAAAATCCATATATGTCATTATAACTTCTCTTTGTCTAGAAAATGAAACTAATTGATGTACACATACCTTATATGTCTCATGACACCCCCAATCTTGATCTGATCGCTAGTTTTTAGTGTTCCTCACATCAACCTTATGGACTAGCCAACCCATCACTGGTGGGGGAACTCCTTTTCCAGTGTTTCGACCCCCACCCTCCACTGTCTACTCAAAACCATATTCACATTTAAATTTGTGATTAGAGATTAAAACCATCACACTCACCCATGAACATATCTACTTTCTAACAGATTAAAATGTATTATTACGAGTAGATCTTAACACAATCACACTCACACTTTTTAAACCTATATAATTACTAACCTATTCAAATAACATTTATATATAATGATATATAATCTTTTACCCAATGAATTGGTGGGAAATATAGTTACTACCTATCTCATAATACCAAAAAATACACTTGAAAATCAAACAGTAATTATCTCATAAAGAACCCAAATAAAGAACCCATATGAGAGATATCTTTTTATTTATTGGGCAACCACCCATTGGTGAGTCTGACCCTCACTCACCTACCCTTCCAAATAAGGCTCATCTAACCACTCATTTTCATGGGAAATAATATCTTCACTCATATCAATCAAATTCAACAAATCTATTTTTAAATGTTTCATCTTTGGATTAGCTTCCACTACAAAGGCCTTTATATTTACTTCCTCAAAATATGCCAGTCCATATTTAAATACAACCACTTCAAGGTTTGAGCAAAGAAATATTTTTAATAAAATAGACTTTAAAGTTTCATTTATGACTAGATCATGAAAAAAAATACTAGATATTCGAAATAATATATATATTCCTTCATCGACTCCTCAACCTGATAAGGGATCGTGATCTCAATAGCCTTATCCACTATAAGTTCCTTGGGATAGTGCCATTGAATAAATGTTGTTGTGAAAAAATCCTGAAACATAGACTCATGTAGTTGAGAATGAACCATAGTATCCCACCACACTCAATTTGTTCGTTAAATTAATATATAACTAATGAACTTTAATCATTAATCTATAAGAGTTTCCATTGAATTTATGTCTCCCTTAATTCTCTAAATCCACTCTATTTCACCAAGAGGACCTCAATAATTGTAAAAAGAAGGTGGTAAATGATTCAAAAATACTTGTATGGGGTCTAATTTCATGGAGTATTATGGCTCCACAACTTTATATTGAGTCTGGGTAGAGTAAAAAAGTAGGTAAACCACTTTTAAGAAATGAGATAAATTTCCCTAAATATCTACTCAATGAACAAATCTTCCACTCTTCATTGAAGAATCTATGGGAGTTACACACTAAATAATATGAAATATAAACTTGATAAATTCCAATTTAAAAAACTAAACCATAAAACCTCACTATAACCCAAAAACAATCCAAAATACAACTCAACCAAGAGAAACTCATATGTAACACTATTCTTAGTAGCTTACATATTTTTAAAATAATACAACACTTTAAACCTATTCATCTTGTTTTGAAATTATTAGACACTTCATGCAAACAAGAAGCCCACTTAAATTCCTTAAAATCCACTGTATTTTTTAAAATAACCGCTAATTATCATCTTAAACCCATTTGATTTTGGAATGAAAATATCAAGTTAATATAATTTTATAAAAAAAATATAATTCCTGGATTTTAAATTGGAAACTTTATTGAAAATACGCTTCTATATAAAAAACATTTCATAAAATTCTTTATTTATTACACAAAAACAATTTTATAATACAAGTTTTTACCTTTTAAAACATGAATTCAAATGATAAAACAATAACATCATTAAAAATCACACTCAAAAGCACCAATTCAATAATAAAATTCCCTTCATTAACCCCATGCCAATGATAAATACTATTGGGATTAATTTGGAATGAAAGGGATAAACAACCATGATCAGAGAAGAATAGAGTTGTGAATAGTTTATATTCTCAAGATGGAAAACTATGTTCCAATTGTGCATTATAATCTGAGATAGTTTATAGATCCAATATTTTTATCCCCATGTGGTTTTATAAATCTATAAAGAATACCATATAGCTTGGGTCCACTCCATTTCATCAAGAGTACCTCAATCATTATGAAAATAGGGTGGTAAATGATTCAAAAAGACTTGGATGGGGTCTAATTGCATAGAGTATTATGGCTCCACAACTTTATCTTGAGTCTGGGTAGAGTAAAAAAGTAGGTAAACCACTTCTGGGAAATGAGATAAATTTCCCTAAATATCTTCTCAATGAAAAAATCTTCCACTCTTATTTTAAGAATCTATTATAGGTACACACCAAATAATATCAAACATTATCTTGATCAATACCAATTTAAAAAATAAACCATATAACCTCACTATAACCCAAATACAATCCAAAATATAACTCAACAATGAAAAACAAAAATATAACCCCATTCTCAGTATCTTACACATTTTTAAAATAATCTACAAATATAATCCAATTCATCTTGTTATGAAATTATTAGACTCCTCATAAAAACAAGAAGCCCACTTAAATTATTTAAAATCCCCTATTTTTTTAAATACGCTCTAATTATCATCTTCAAACCATTTGATTTTGGAATGAAAATGTCAAGTTAATATCATTTTATAAACTACCTACAATACCTGGATTTTAAATGAGAAACATTATTGCAAAATCCACTTTTATATAAAAAACATATCATAAAATTTCTTCTTTCATACAAAAAAACAATTTTATAAAACAAGTGTTTACCTTTAAAAATTAGTTCAAATGATAAAACAATAACATCATTAAAAATCTCACCCAAAAGCAAAATTTCTATAATAAAATTTCCTTTATTAACCCCATACCAATGCAAAATACTATTGGGATCTATTTGGAAATCAAGGGATGTAAAACAACCACGATCGGAGAAGAATAGAGTTGGTAATAGTTTATATTCTCAATATGGAAAACTATGTTCCAATTGTGAATTATAATCTGGGATGGTTTATAGATCTAATAGTTTGAGCCCCATGTGGTTTTTTAAATCTATAGGGAAAACCATATTTCTTTGGTCCACTCTATTTCATCATGGGAACCTCAATCATTCTGAAAATAAGGTGTTTAATGATTCAAAAAGACATGGATGGGGTCTAATTTCATGGAGTATTATGGATCCAAAACTTTATCTTGAGTCTGGGTAGAGTAAAAAAGTAGGTAAACCAATTTTGAAAAATGAGATAAATTTCCCTAAATATCTGCTCAATGAACAAATCTTCCACTCTTATTTGAAGAATCTATTGGAGGTACACACTAAATAATATGAAACATAAACATGATCAATTTCAATTTAAAAATGTAAACCATACAAGTTCACTATACCCCAAAAACAATCCAAAATACAACTCAACCAAGAAAAACACATATATAACCACATTCTCTGTAGCTTACACATTTTTTAAATAATCCAAAACTTTAAACCAATTCATCTTGTTTTGAAATTATTATACTCTTAATGAAAATAAGAAGCCCATTTAAATTCCTTAAAATCCCCTATTTTTTTAAAATAATCTCTAATTATCATCTTAAAACTAGTTAATTTTGGAATGAGAATAACAAGTTAATATCATTCTATAAACAACCTACAATAGCTATCTTTTAAATGAGAAACTTTATTGAAAATCATATTTTATGTAAATAACATTTCATAAAATTATTTCTTTCTTACACAAAAACAAATATATATAACAAGTGTTTAACATTAAAACATGATTTCAAATGATAAAACAATTACATCATTAAAAATCACACCCAAAAGCACCAATTCTGTATTAAAATTTCCTTCATTAACCCCATACCAATGAAAAATAATATTGGGATCAATTTAGAAGGCAGGGGATATAAAACAACCACGATCGGATAAGAATAGATTTGGGAATAGTTTATATTCTCAATATGGAAACTATGTTCCAATTGTGCATTATAATCTGAGATGGTTTATATATCTAATAGTTTGAGCCCCATGTGGTTTTTGAAATCTATAGAGCAAACCATATAGCTTTTCTCCTTTCTCCAATTCCATACCAAATCTCATTAAGACCCCTAAAATCATTTATATTTTCATTAGGTATCAAATCATCATCATATTAAATAAAAAACTATAAAAAAATCATAAAAAGAATTCAAAATCAAGACTGAAGTGAAAAATACCCATTAAAACGCGTTTTCTCACGGAATGGGTGATTAGGAACCTACTCATGTTTTTTACCTCTTGATTTTAGACTTCCCTATTTCTCCTTTCAAATATTACACACCCTAAATAGTAATAGGTTGATCTAATACCATTTAATCATGATCTAACCCATGCCACCCCTAAATTAAGAACCTGATCTGGTCCATGGAAAGACTCGAGGATAATTCTAGATTACCCGACTTGAAACTAGTTCTAGGGTATAAAAACATAACCATTGGGAATTATTTCACCCTAAGAATCTAAATAACCACAACAAGGATTCCACTTAAAATTTTGACATGACCCATCCATATATTGAATTTTCATAAACATAAAGAAATAGTTTGAAAGAAAAGAAATATCCAACCACAGTAAACCCATCAAGGATAATAAACTAACTCAAAAATAAAACCAATATTCCATTTGAATATAAATCAACAACCAATACCACATATAAAATAATAATTAAAAGATAAATCGAGGTCATCAAGGATAATACATAACATCCCAAAATAAAATCCAAAACCAATAAACTACTACTATAGGGACTGCAGGATTAATATACCTCTTAATGGAGAGGCGAGGGGGGGAGATCCACTGATGGATGAGTCAGTGGTGAAGCTCAGTTCTCAATGGAGGAGAGTCATGTAGCCAATCTCGGTTAGTGACAACCTAGAAGTTGGTGGCCGAGGAGGAAATGGAGGTAGCAGAGGAGGGGGAGAGGAGGGAGGGTAAGAGTGAGGAGAGGCAACAATAGTGGTGGCGGTGGAGACAACAACCACAACGGCTGAGGGGGAGGAGGAGGGAGGAGAGGAGTTGGAGGCGACGACAGTAGCGATGGAAGCAGAGAAAACGATGACCACAAGGGTAGCAGGGATCGACTTCCGGAAAAGATTGAGGGTACAAGGAAGGAGGAGAAAGTTAGGGTTCATTTATAAAACCTGAAGACACTTTTATTGGCAGTAGATAAAAAGAGCTGATAAAAGTATGTGTTAACAGAGCTAAAATTTAAATCTCTAATAAATCAAGCTTTTATTCGGGCTAATAAGGGCTGATCATTATTAGTGCTAATAAAGCACTGATAAATAGATGTTTTATCAGTGCTACAACTGAAAGTGCTAATAAAACATGCTTTTATATGTGATTTTTTAGTGCTAGTAAAACATACCATTTATTAATAATTATAAAATTATAACAAATATATTTATTACATTTATAATTTTATAAATATATATATACAAATATATATAAATATAAACTGATATATTATTTTTATTTTTATTTTCATAAGTATTTAAATATATATATATGTCTGTTTCTGTGTATATATTTCATTAAAAAAATATATTTAAAAATAAATATATTCAAAAGGTATTCATAAATATATATTTATCATTTAAAAATATATTTTGTAATTTCATAATTATTTAAACATATTTATGTTTAATTAGTTATCTATAATTATAATTATATAGCACAAGAGCCTCATCCCAGTTGGTGAGGACTCGCTAGGTGCATCCAAGAGACCCGATAACAAATCCGGGTGGAGGCATATTTCTGGAGTACTGTAGAAGTAATGTAGAAGCCATTGTTCTGTACTATATTAGCCGAAACTATTCATCCATATGGGCCTTTGGTCCACCAGTTTGGTCTTCGGGTCCTGCAAGGATTTTCAGCCACCCAAGGCCTTCAATCCTGTTGATTCTCAAGGCCTTTGGTCCACCTTAAGGCCTTAGGGCCACCCTAAGGCCTTCGACCCACATGAATGCAGGCCTCAGACACACTACATAAAAGGAGAAGCCCTATACGAGGATTCAGAGAAGATGCACTCACCAAAGTAGAGCCAAATGGATTGTTAGAATGAGAGGGTATGGCTATGCCATCAATACCGGCCTGTGCTTTCACAGGGAAGCCTAGCCAGATAGTCATGCAAAGGTGGAGAGCTACTATCAAGATGCAGATACTGGGGAGGGGAAATTCCTTGTAGATAGTCTGGTTGATTTCTCTAAGACCTTTGGGTCATCTAATCTCCTAAGCCTACGGGCCATGTAATCTCTGAGCCTACGGTCCTAGTAAGGGTTCCCCCTCACCCTTGAAAGGGGGGTTATCAAAAATCAATAAAAATGAAGGCCTTCGGGCCATTCAGGCTTCAGGATAATTATATATAATATATTTAAAAAGTAAATAACTATATATAACTAAATATTTATATTTTTAAATATTATAAATACATTTATTGTTTATTTAAATATATTTATCGTGATTTTAAGTATTATGATAAGATAAAGCTTCATATATATTGTAAATAAATTAATACACCAGATATATTTAGTATTATAGTATATATATATGGCCAACATCAGGGTAAACAATGAACAGATATTCATTATAAGAACGTACACGCATCAATTGACACATTCATTTGTAAACATAAATTTATATATATATATATATAGTAATCATTTTCACACACATATATATATATGTATATTAAAAATTATTTGTATATAATACTATAAAAATATAATATAATTAATATATAACAAATATATATGTAAAAATAATAAACATAGTTAACATAAATAAAACATAAACATAATAAACAAAATAAACATGAATTTTTTATTTAAATTATAAATATAAACATTATTTTTTAATATAAATAATTTTTTTATATAAATTATTAATATTTTATATTAAAATTTTTTATTAGTGATATTATTAGCACTGATAAAGTTTCATTTTTATCAGTTCTTTTTATTAGCACTGATAAAGGGACGATTTATCAGTTCTTTTTTCTAACATTGATAAATGTCCCCTTTCATTAGCACTTTTTGATTAGCATTGATAAAACCTAAGTTCTTCTCTTGTCTATATTTGTGGTAGTGAATTATATATCCCCTTTACCCAAAAAATTCTTTTAGTATGTCATAAGTTATACACCTTCACTCAATGACCAGGATAGTTTTAGTTTCTCTATATGATGATTGTGGATTCCCCATGCCTATGGGTGTGGTCTCTCGGATCCATATTTAATTGTGAATGTAACATATCATTCCTTGTTATTTAGAGAGATATTTTTTTGTGAGAGATGGTATCAAGTTATTGGATGAAAATATTTTGAGTGCTTATTAAGCAATTATTAAGACCCTAGGGTGGTTTTGAGTGTGGAGATCAATAATTCAACACGTAGTTCATTGTTATATATATATATATATATATATATATATATCTGTGTGTGTGTGTGTGTGTTTTATATAACTTGGTGTTTATCACTTAATAAGTGTTACTGGGTATTTTCATACTGACTCTCATGTGGAAACTTATTTTATTTTATATGTCTGGTAGTGTATACAACTCAAATTTCATTGGTGATCAGGGTGGTTGAGGAGTATGATGTGTTGGTGCACAATGGTGGCCAAATATAAACATGAAATAAAATAATTTTATATTATTTTGATAGATTCCATCCATATCAATAAGTTTTTTTATTTCTATTATATATTTACGAAAAATTTCCATCATAAATAATTTATCTAAGGAAATCATGTCATAATTACATTTATTAATTACCTATTATTTCAAATTTTTATCTACATGATATTATTAGTGATTTAAATCACTATTAATGAAATTCATCAATGGTAATTAATAGATATGATATTATCTACCATAACAAATTTTCCAAATAATATTTTTAATGGATAGTGATTGGGTTATTCATGTTCAAAAAAATTAAAAAAATCTATATGTGATGAATTTAACTCTAATTGATAATTAATATTGATAATGTTATACATTAAAATAAAATTAAAACATCATTTTTTATCAATTCACCCATCACTAGTAATCCATAAAATTAGAAAAAGTTAGATAGAAATTAAAAAACATATAATAAGATATTTATAAAAAAACATTTATTACATCCTCCATTTATATAATATAAATTCATAAAAACCCAATTTGATTAGGGGGGTTAGGAGATACAAAATCGTTATATGACTATGAAATAGAGAACACAACCACTGAGACTTTAAAAACCCAATTTATATTTTAAAAAATTTATAATCTATTGTTAGTGATGATTTTATTTCTATTCTTACTATCTATTCTACTAAATAATAAAATCATCTCATGATCCCAAAATTTCCTCACACTAGGTAGTATAAAAAGTTTAATACTCTATTATAATTCCTCTTGATTTGGCTGTTATTGACTTCATTGTATTTCAATAATAACTGGATGGGGTCAATTGTGAACCAATACTAATCAACCAACCCTTCTTAGTAGTATTTTCTAAAATCCATGAATCTTCTTCAGTGTGTAAATAGTTAGTGTTCTACCCATCATCCCCCTTAGGGTCTCATATTGAATTTTCCATCTGAAAGAAATAGAATAGTATATTTATACTAAATTTTTTTAATAAAAAACAATAATAAAATATTTTTTAAAATTTTAAAAAATTTATACATGAACCATCATATTCTATTATCCTTCATTAACCACTTGTTCGATATTAATATCACTGTATATCGTCTATTAACATAAAATTTTATAATTTAATGGACAATTAAAGATTGTATAAATTATTAATTTACATTAAGTATTAAAAATATATTAAAATTAGTGTATAATTAATAAACACTGTTACATCACATTGATAGATGATATGTACTAATGGTATAACTCCTTACTCTGTGAGTTATATCATGTTTCACCAAACTCAATCAAACAATGAATGACCTACTCTTGAAATTATATAATGTATAGTAATCACAAAAACCATCTCATATAGGTCATGGGACATGATCATGTTGATGATCTAAAAAAGACTCATAAAAATATTCATGGACTCTCTCTCTATATATATCCCCTCAAAATGTCATAAAATAACTTATAAAAAAATCTTTCATGATTGATTACCTAATAAAGGGTATAATGTCTTCCCTAGTAGGATATTATAGACCATGTATATAATTAATAAAGTTACATTCAAAATTAAATATATTTTAATGTAAATAATAATCAATATTAACTTTTATACAGGCATTTGAATAAATATGAAGTGATGTATATCGATGGGAACCTAATCCCATGACAACAATGGAGAGGAATATTCCCAATAATTTAGCTACCTACTAAACTAATGATCAGATGTAAAAAAATAAGAAAATAATTATAGAAAGTATAATCGAATAAATTATTGATGAAATAAATTGATTATAACTTTAGAAAACATAAATTGAAACTTACTTCCTCAAAAAAAAGAAGTGAAATCATGATATGGATGTTAGTTAAAAAATGTATCTAAAATAATCTATCTAGAAAGGCCTTAAATCATTTTAAATGGTATAGTAGAATTATCTCCACCATATAAACCTAATAAAAGAACAAAAGGAAATAATTGGGTAAGGGATTATTGTTCATGTTAAAAATAATATCATAAATGTCATCTCCAAACCATGGAAACAAAAAATATAAAAAATCTCAAGCACTATTAATTATAAAAATAACAGTAACAAATAAAAATAATAGATAATTATAAAAATTATTAATATATATATTATAGTTTATTTAAATATAAAATATCCCACTCTTCATCATTATATTTATCACCATTACCATCTTCAAAATTTTTTCAATCATTATTAATTTCCAAAAAAAATTCATTTTCATCAATTTATATCACTAAAATTTCACTAATATATATGTCATAATAATTTTCCTCACCACAATTCCTTAATTGAACACTATTATCAGTGATATCCCTATCCATTCAAATAAGATATTTATTCAACATTTTGACATAAATAAATTCAATATTTTTCAGCATAATGGAACCAAATTTATTTTCAATTAACTAATTTTAAAATATTCAATTTTAATTCTACACAACCAAATTATTAATTCCCTATTTGAATAATTACAGTTTACAAAATAAATGTGAGGTGCTTAATTTTAAAACATAAATTGTTCGTTTTCTACATGATAAAGTTTATATTTTATGATAAAAACATCATGTTGTAGTTTAACATGAAACCCTTGATAAATATAAAACCAATGAAAAATTATAACATCAATATAGTTTTTCTTGGGTATAATTACTCGATTATTTCATCTAACAACCCATATATGTCAATTCAATTTCTCTAGGATGACATCCTACTCAACACACAAAAATGTTCATTAATTTCATTAAATTTCTATATATGTGTGTGTAAAATCAGAATCAATTAGCCAGATAACCACTAAAAAATTTCACTAATTTATGTAGTGTTGTACTCTTTGAACATAATCAACCATCAATTCTACTTTCATGTCGTGAAACATAAATTTTTTTTATAAAATTAATATTTATTTTATATTTATATAGATAAAAAACATTTACCAAAAAAATCAATTGAACTATATCATCAAATTATGTTTTATATGTTATTCAAGAGTGTCTAGGCTCATGTCTATGTTTTTTCTTATATAATCACCATAAAATCTATAAAATTAATAATAAAAACTTATTTTATAAAATATAATGATATAAAATATTAAATAATACTATCATATACTTTAAGAATCACATCACTTCTTTATTTGGTGGAAGAACATGTTTATACATTATTAAATTATTTAAATATCTATATTTATTTTATTGTTATTATTTTTTTTATTATTTAAAATATTGTTTTAAACTTCAAAATTAATTAATTTTTTTTAATATTTTATTAATTTATAAATATATTACCTTTTAAATTTTAAAATAATTTCTAATTTTGTGCACATTAATTTATTAAATTAAATAAGTACATATATTTATATAATATGTGTTAACATTTAACAATTTATTTATTTTAAAAATAAAATGTGATAATATAGTTTTCAAATTTTTTAATAAATCGCTAAAATTTTAAGAAAATAATATTTTACAATTCAATTTATAAATTATAATATTTTAAAAAAAACTATCAAATATTTTTTTATTTTTTTGATTTTTTATATAACATGAACTAATATATATTATCATTATATAATAAATTAATTAAGAACAACCTTAATAATTTAAAAAATATGAATACTTAATTATTAAACTAAATCAACATTTAAATAAATGATAATAAAAAAAATATAAAAAAAATATGCCTTCATATTTTTAAAAACCATTAACTTCAACAACACAATCAATATCTCAAGCTATGAAAAGAGATAAAATGAGAGAAATTAATGGAATTATATATTTCAAATGATTAAAACCCTTGACATGTACAACTTATATAAATATTGTTTTTACAACGGATAATAAAAACATATAATAATTCAATTTTATTGGATACAATATAGTTATTATTAATATTCATGAAGTATTTCAGGTAACAATTAATTAACAATAATTTATTATATATAAAAATAGATTGATTTTTTAAAATTTTTTAATTTCCATAAGTGATCAATATTTGTGATAGACATTATTTCCAACCATAAAAAATTATTAACAAATATATTTATTAGTTTTGAAATGTATTACCACTATAATTAATTATATTTATGGGTAATGGACAATATTACACAAATATGAGATTCTAGTCATATGTAATATTAATGGATAGAAATCACACCAAAATATTTTAGGATGCGTCACTTATCTATAATAAAATGTTATTGTCAATATATGTATTTTCAGTGAAAATTATGTCTACCTAAAAAAATGTCACCATAGAATTATTTTTCATGAAAATATTATCCATTAAAATATTCCATAATAAATAAAAAATTTATTTTGAGTTTTTTAGTTTTTATATAATCATACATTTTCATATTTTAAATTTTGTAATCCTTATGAATTTTTGTTTGGGTGATTCGGTATGTCAACTACATATGGATTACCTCACGTTATGTGAAGGCACGAATTTCATTACTCTAGGATTGTAACATTGCATAATGTGATAGATATATGTTTACCGTAATATATTTTAGATATATGTGTTTTTATTAAAATAATTTGTTTAATGTCTCCCATGATGTTGAGTTCTTTCTTGGTTCTACTCACCATCCCATAATATTTTGGAGGTGGTATTGGGGTAGCACAGCTGGTCATATTGAAGACCTATGCAGGGTCTTAGATGGTTGATTCATGTCCCATAGTATGATTTTAGTCATTATATGAGTTTATCTAAGGGATTTTCATCAATTAAAATATTTTATTCATTTAATAGTTCTCTTCCTAATTGATTTGTAATTTGAGTTTGTGAATAATTCAATTTTAGAATCCTCTTTTTAAAATTTTTAATGAGGTTCTTCGAAATAAAATTCTTGATAATGTTTACCATCATGAAAATCCTCCATTTCTAATCTACATAAATAATTTATAGATTTTTTCTTCAGTCACCATCAATACATATGTCACACCTCGACCACGAGTTTCTTTTATATTTAATTATTTTTAATTTTTGAATCATTATTTGATGTTCGGGTTTGGGGCACGGTTTAAAATTTTCGAAGTTTGTTAATTTTGGTGGGTTATGGGATGGTTCACAGTCACCGAATGGTTAGTGAAAACCATGCGGTCAGCCTAGGTGACCGTGCGGTTACCCAATGTTTTTAAATAAATACAATTTAATGGGGAATAAAATTTAAATAATGTTCTAATAATGATAAAAAATAATGATATTATTATTATTATTAAAAATGAAATAAATATTACTATGCTTATAATAACAATAATAATGTTTTATTATTATTAATAATAAGAATGATTTATTAATAATAATGTTTTATTAATATGAATATTTTTTTAATAATGATTGTTTTATAATAATAAGAATGTTTCAATAATGTCTAATTATTGTTATTATTGTTATTGTTATGTTATTATTATTATTATTTCTACTATTATGATTATTAAAACTATTATTATTATTATTATTTTTATTATTATTTTTTTGTTTTTTTCTTTTTTTCTTCCTAAACATTGGTCTCTCCCCCTCCCATTCCCATTCTGTGGTGCTACCCAACACCCCACCAACCTACATATCCTCCTCCACCTCTCCCTCCCTACTCGTGCTCCCTCCTCCTTCCACTAGTGGTCTGCTTCGGCGTGACCCCCTCCTGTCTGGTGGCCTACTCTAGTGTGACCCCATCCTGTACAATGGCCTACTTCGGCGTGACCCCCACTTTCCCAAAATCCTGTTCTAGGGTGAACCCCCATTTTCTGACACACATCTCCCTCACTGGAAACACCATCTCTGGATGTGTGTCCCTCTTTGGTGAATTGTATCTCTCCAACGGCCTCACATCCTCTATTCGGTGTGTTTTTCTTCCTGTTTTTGGGTTTTTCCATCATCTTAGCCAATCCCTAATCGTTGGTGTGTGTCAGTGCATTTTATCAATGTTTAGGAAGTGTGGATTATTTCTTGTAGTGTATTCGTCATTCTTTTGAAGTTTCGTCATGTTTTCACATGTTTGAGATAGTTGAATCCATTTTTTCACATTATGATTAAATCCATATAATTTTTGAGTGTTTTTAATTAATCTTTAGACTTGATTCGCACATTTATAAAACACTTGGTTAAATTTTTGTTGGGTTTTCATAGTATTTTAATCTGTTAAAAATAGTCTTTGAAGTTAATTTTTGTTTATTCCCATGTGTATGCACACCAAATGATACTTGAGTATTCTCAATAAATTTAAAAACATGATTTTCACCCCAATGGTACCCTTCTCCAACCAATTTTTATGTTTCTAAATTGTTATAATTTATTATAATTGGTCCTTGGTGTGGATCTTTAATTATGCCTATGTTTTTATGCTCTTGGGATGAAAAAATGTGATATGATAATTTAAAGTTAAATCACCTAATTTGGGGGATTTTTCCTTTATTTTTATTTTATTAAAATAGTTAAAATGTGATTTTCGATTTACAAGAAAACATGGTGATTTTTATACTATGGATTGAAACTTGTTTTGGGAAGACTCTTATTTCATAAATGTTGTTTTCCATTGGGTAAGTAGGTGTAGTTGTTGGGTTTGGTAAAAGTAAATGGTGGTTTTCTAGAAATGGTTTTGAGTGATATTATGGTTGGTCTAGGTGTTTCATTGGATATTAAAACATCCACGTTGTATAAGGTGCATGCATTGGTGTGCCCTCAAATTAAAATGAAACTCTAAATAGTGTTTTCCCTCAAATATTGGTTTTTAAAACTATTATTTGATTTTTAAATAATATTTCTTCCCTTATGAAATTTAAAATGATTTTTTTAAAAAGATATGTTTAGAATAATGGTCAGTTGCAATTTTATAGAAGATGTTAGTTTTTTAAATGATAGGGGAGCCTATTTTGCATCTTTCCTTAACTTGTGAATTTCTATCTTGGTATTGGAACTGGTTTTGAGGATGCCAGGTCTTGTTTGGAATTATTTTTTGAATGTGGGATGTCACCTTGTTTGGAAATAAATTTTAAAGGGCCTTTGGAAAATTCATTTGAAATTGTGAATTCAAATATTCTCTTTGAAATATTCATTATTTCGATGAAATGGTTGAATGTTCCTCGTGGTTTTAAAAATTATTTGAAATGTTTTGGAAAATGTATTTGTGTGTGTAAAATTAAAGGCTCGTTTGGAATTGAAATTTTACAAGTACTATTGATATTTCCTTAGAAGTAGTTTTAAAATGTCTTTGGAAAAAGAATTTTGTTATGTAAAACTAACAGCACGTCTAGAAACATTCATGTTTTCAAAGAAATGATTTAAATTTCTAAATAAAGTGATGGTCCGGTTAGAACATTAGATGATTTGATGTATTTAAATATACATATATAGTCCACCTCTATAGGAGGGATATCCCTTTATGGGTTATTGTATAGGGTGTCCGTGTTCGGGGTACGCATGTACAGTGATAGAATGTAAGTTGAGTTACACATGTGTGGGCCTCACACATACACTGTATATTCATATCTACCATGGGTTCCTGGGAATATTTTAGGGGATTGAGTGATGGTAGCTAACTTAACCTGATTAGATGGGTTGGAATCCATTGGATCACAGATTGGCTAGGTGGTATGTTTCCACTAGATTTTCTCATTGAGGGCAAATAGTTAGTTCTAGACTTAAGAGATTCACCATACACTAGTAGGTGGTTCTGAATCGAGTACATCTAGGGGTCTTCTAGGGATTTTTAGGATCCCCCATGGTTGCTCCATTTTTCAACTTTGGCCAGGTTAATTTTAGTTTTCCCTATTTGTTTGTTTCTTTCATGGCTATAATTTCCTTGATGGGAGATTTTAGTTTGGAAATGTTATTTTTATTAGAAATGGAATCTTTGTGTTTAATGTTTTTATTAAGGAATTAAAATATTGTTTGTCTCTCTAAATTTCATAAACACAATTTTTAAAATTTTATTATCAAAATTGTATTAATGGAATGATTTTGGGAAAGTAAAATACATGGATTTCCATGTTTTATCTTTGGCATTCCTACTGAGAATTTTAGTTCTCATGCCTACATTAAATTTTAGTTTCAGGTTCCTCTAGTGTTAGATCAATATTGTAGTGAGAATTGTTCTATTTTAAGTGGTGACCCCTAAGGTCACTTGGAAGTACTTTTGGATACACACCTTCATTTTAATCCCTCTATTAATGTTATCCATTTGTTCAGTTATTATTATTCATTTATCTTTTCTATATGATCCAAAATAATTCTCACTAGTTTTACATTGATTCCTAGAACTATTTTCCTTCATGTGAGAATCAATAACGCACTTCAGGCATTGCCGCAGACTGACCTGGGTGGCCAGTTCAGGGTTGCCCTAGTTTGTTCATGAAAAAATATTATTAGAGAGAGGTTCTTAATATTTTGTTTGGTTGGTAGTTAAATATTTGGACTGTCGGGACTCGGGGGGTAGGTATAGGAAGGGATTAATTAAACCTTTTTCATAATTACCCTCAAGAAACTAAGGGTAGTCCGGGATTTGAGTCTTCAACTTTTTTTGGATTAAGGATTGAGAATAAAGGTAATCTGATGTCACGGTGTGATTTTTCATGGATTAGTGACCCATGTGATATCCCATTTTTTGGTTCAAGTTTTTCTTAGTGTTATTATATACTTGGGGAATGACTCACTACGATGTCATTATGCTGGGAATTATCACTAGTCCCTCTCTCTAGTAGTTTGGTGTATTTTATGATTTGTCTTGGCTTTAGTTGGTGTGAGTATATATTGAAAATGAAAATGGTTTTGAAATGATTTTTTCCATTTAATGGATTTAAATTAGTAAAGTGGGTTTTGTAATTTAAAGAATTTTGGCATGAATTTTTGGCGATTATTTGTACTTTCTAAGAGGATGCCTTGGGTTCTTCTTATGATAACTTTCATGTGTGTGGGTATTAGTGGGAAGATCATACTGAAGTACATGGATGGAAATGGAGAAACATATATGTGTTGATTTATGGGATGCTAGGGGGTTTATTTAAAACCAAAGTCTTGTCCTTGTTTCTCTAAAGGTGATTTTGGAAAGGGAAATGGTTTTTTAAATTGAAATCTGGTTCAAAAAGGGGGTTTTGGAATTTGGAAAAGTGGCCTTGGGAGAAGGCAGTTTTGAAACATGAATGAAAATTGTTTTTTATGGGATGTTTTCTGCTGTGTTTATGTTTTTTTGGCTTCAGAGCTGCTTATTTTCTGTTCAAGTTGTTTTTATTATACTTTTATTTGTTCTTCGTTTTGGATTTTGATTTTTGGGTTATTCAAAAAATGCCACCCAAAAAGGTTTTCATGATTTCTAAGGTTTCATACCTAGTTTTTTATTCTTCTCAAATGTTTCCAATCCATTGTTGTGATCAAGGCCCATTAGAGGAATTGGAGTGTCCTGAAGAGGTCAAGCATGTCTTTAGGATGTTGGGAACTCTTTAGGATGTTAGAGTTCAAGAAATCATGTGGTTATTTGAAGGTCTAGATTTAGGAGAATCGGATTTGTTCTCCCTGTCATCATTGGGAGTTTAGATGATGTGGGATGTGTTTAATTCTATCTTCGTCTGGTGGTTCAAAATTGAAGAGGTAAAGATGAAGAAAAAGGAAGAGCTCATGTGTGTTCAATAAGGCCAACATACAATGAATGTATATGTTGACCATATCAAGTAATTGGTTTCATTTTCTCTAGAGGTAGCATTGAATGATTTCATGAATACTTCTCTCTTCATTGGGGGTCTTCTTCTATAGATCAAGGAGTGATTCCTCGCTTATAATGACCATCATTTCAAGAAGCTAGTAGATAAATCCTTCTTATCATAATTTGTTTCCAGACTATGTGTAATTATTGATTCTGTGCCTCTAGTTGCTCTTGAAGGTTACCCATGTGAAAATTGGTATATTTCAGAGGAACCTACTTCTAAGGATCCTCCCTCAATGGTTCCAGATTTCGATTCTTTGGATCATCCTTGTGTGTTCCAATAGTGTGGCTAGTTGGTGTAGTCAAGGCCTTCTTGTCGCATACCTATGAAGATGTTCCACCATTACGGCTATCTGAGTTATCAAGAGATTTTTTAAAGGAAGTGTCTCCTGACGAAGGCGTTCGAATTAGAGGATGCTAGTTCTTGGCTATGGGGTAGGAGACACTTCAACCATCATATCCCTAGCCACATGTCTCAGGGTGAACCTCAAATGAAGTTAGTAGTTGAAAATAGTGTGTGAAACCATGACCAGGTTTTTTTTCCATGTTTTTATATAAACGTTTAATGTTTTATTGATCTTGTTTTCCTACATTCATGAATTCATAATTCATTGTGAATGTGTGACAGGCTTGAGCTGTTGAAATTCATTCAGTTTTACCTATTTAAATGTGACCCTTCCAAACTGTTTTAACATGTATGTTCCACTCACGTGGGTTGGTTCCAATTTTGGTTTTAGTAGTTCTCACTTGGAGATGTCTAACCATCAACAACATTTATTTTATTAAAGGGGGAAAAGCAGAGGAAAACATTTAAGGGGCTTAAAATGATGTAGACAAAGGGATTCCTCAATTACATAATAAGCACATCCTTAGGGGAGTGAGCCATTTCTGGTGTGCACCATTAGAGAAGAGTCAGAGGGCTCCTTTGAGGTGAGGAAGTCAGCTACACTATTCCCTTTACCCCATGTGTGAGTAATAACTGTCCTGCTTCTGATGTACTTCTTGAAATTACAGATCACATAATAAATCTTCCAAAGAGTGGGAGAGACACCCTTGATAGATTCGCAAATAATTTTGGAATCCGATTCAACTAATGTTAAGGTGATGCCTTTAGAATGACATAGGGAAAGACCACTGAGGATGGAATTAGCCTCCACACCCAACAAATCACCTTGGCCATAGTAAGAGATGAAATAAAGATATACAGATCCATTGAGATCACAGGCAACACATCCACCCCGCATAATGTTTCCACCACATGAGCTGTCTGTATTGAGTTTAAGGTTGTACTGTGGGCAGAACCCCCTTGTGTTCCCCTCTGGTTTTAGGATGTGGATTCATCTAGATCGATGGGGTGTGGCTTAGGAAAAAAATAGTCACCTTAGAGTTCCCTGTTTCTTCTGTTTGTGTTCGGGTATAGACTTTAGTTTTGTTTATCCTTTTCCTTGGTGACTTTCTAGGGGAAGATAGTGTTTGTGGTGGGGATAATTGTCACACCCTGACCCCATGATTATTTTACTTTTAATTATTTTTTAGTTTTTAATCATTGGTTGATGTTTGTGTTTGGGTATTGGTTTAAAAATTTTGATCTTTTTTAATTTTTTTGGGTTTCAGCCCGGTGCATGGGCACCACATGATTACTGGAAACCATGCGGTCCACCCAGGTGATCGTGTAGTTACCCAATTTTTCATTTAAAACAAATAAAATTTTGTGGAAATTATAATTTAAATAATTTTATAATAATTATAATAATAATGATATTATTATTATTATTAAAAATAAAATTAATATTATATTGATAATAATAATAATAATATTGTTTTAATATTGTTTATTTATTATTAAGAACAAAAATAATTTATTTATAAAAATGTTTCATTAATTCTTTTATTAATAATGGATGTTTAATTATAATAAGAATTTTTTAATAATGTATTATTATTATTATTATTAGTATTTTTATCATCATCATCATCAGGTTATTATTAATATTAATATTATTATGAGTATTAAAAATATTATAATTATTTGTATTATTGATATTTTATTTATTTATTTTAATTGATTTTAGTTTTTATTTTTTTCTTCCTAAACCTAGGTCTCTCCTACCTCCCTTTATATTTGTATGGTGTGACCCGACACCCCCAAACCAATACATCCTCTTCTGCCACTCCCTACCTACCCGGCACACCCTCCTCCTTCCACCGGCAGCCTGCTCTAGCGTGGCCCACTTCTATCCAGTGGCCTACTCTGACATGAACCCGTTCTGTCTGGTGGTATGCTTCAATGCAACCCCATACTGCCCAACAGCCTGCTCTAGTGCAACCCTCCCTTTGTCCAACATGCTTTTCCCTCGTCGGTAGGTCCATCTCCAGTCATGTATCCCTCTCTAGAAAGATGCATCTCTCCAGTAGTTTCACCTCCTCTATTTGGTGAATTTTATTCTTATTTTGGAGTGTTTCCTTGACCTTAGACAAACCCTAATAATAGGAGTTTGTTGGTGCATTTTTCTCGATGTTTTGGGAGGAAGGATTATTTATTTGGGTGTATTCATCATTTCATTGATTTTTCATCATGTTCTTATGTTTTTAAGGTATGTGAGTCCATGTTTTTTCATTCTGATTAAATCCATATAATTCTTGAGTGTTTTTAATAAATCATTAAAATGGATTCACACCATTATTACACACTTGGTTATCTTTTGTGGTGTTTTCATAGTATTTTAATATATTACAAAAATTACTTAAACTGAATTTTTTTTTATGCCTATGTGTATTCACAAAAAATGATACTTTAGTATGCTCAATAAATTTATAAACATGATTCACACCTCAATGGTACCCTTGTCAGATTTATTGTGACGTTTTGAAATTGGTAGAATTTTTTAAAATTGGTCCTTAGTGTGGTTCTTCAATTATGCCTATACGTTTATTCTCTTGGTGTCAAAAAATATTATGCAAGATTTTAATATAAAATTTCTTGTTTTTGGGGATGTTTCCCTTAATTTAGTTTTATTAAAATGGTGAAAATTTTATTTGGTCATTACATGTGAACGTAGAGATTTTTATGGTGTGGCTTCAAACATGTTTTGGGAAGAATCTCTTGATTGATAAATGTTGTTTTCTATTTAGTAATTAGGTGGAGTTGTTTGGTTTGATAAAAATTAAACAGGGAATTTCAATAAATGGTTTTGAGTGATTTAATGGTTGGAATATAAGTTTCATTGGATGCTGGAACATCCATGGTGCACAGGGTGCACACATGGGTGTGCCCTCAAATGAATATTTCAATTTAAATAGTTGTTCCCCTCAAATCATGGTTTCTAAAATGGTTCTTTTATTTTTAAATAATTTTGGTTATCTTATGAGATTTTAAAATGATGGTTTTAAAATTTAATGCTTGGAATTATGGTCAATTGGTAACTTGTAGAAGATGTTTGGTTTTTAAAATTATAGGGGAGCCTGTTTGGCATCATTCCCTAAATTTTGAATTTCTTTCTTGGTTTTGGAACTTGTTTTGAGTATACAAAGGACCAATTTTAATTTTTTTGTGAACTTGGGATTTTACCTTGTTTGTAAATGAATTTTTAATATCCCTTGAAAAACATCACATGAAAGTATGAATTAAAATATTAGTTTGGAAATTTTTATTCTTCCAATAAAATGGTTGAATGATTTTCAAGGTTTTACAAATGATTTGAAAACATTATGTAAAATGAATTTTTGTGTGTAAACATAAGGGCCCAGTTGGAATTTCAAGTGTAAAGGTATTATTGATATTGTCTTAGAAATAGTTTGTAAATGTTTTTGGTAAATGAATTTTTTTATGTAAAACTAATATCCCATCTAAAATTTTTTGTGTTTTTAAATATATGATTCAAATTTATAAATAATGTGATGGCCCAGTTGGATCCTTTAATGATTTTATATTTATATATATATACATATATAGAGAACCTCTATATGATAGATATCCCTTTTTGGATTATCGTATAAGGAGTCTGTGTTTGCTGTAGGAATGTATGGTGATGGCAGGTAAGGTGAGTCACATGTGCATTTGACTCCCACTTACACAGTATATTCATATCAACTATGGGGTCTTGGGATTATTTTAGTGGATTGAGTGATGATTACTGACCAACCTCAATTAGATGTATTGGTATCCCCTGGATCGTAGATAGGTGAAGTGGGATGTTTCCACTGTATTGGAAAGTTTAGGGTGGCTATTTGGATATTGACATAGGGGCTTTACCATATTCTAGCTGGTGGTTTTGAAATAAGTATGTACAGAGGTATTTTAGGTATGTTTACGATCAACCATGGTTGCTCCATTTTTCGGTTTTGGTAATTTTAATTTCCTATTTTCCTATTTTTATGTTTCTTGATTGGAAATTATTTCCTTGTTTGTGGGTTTTAGTTTTGAAACGACATTTTGTATTAGAAAATGAAACAGTGTGTCCAATTGTTTTATAAAGGAGTGAAAATAGTGTTTATTTCTATAAAATGTGGAAACTATATTTTTATAATTTTATTTTCAAACTAGTACTAATGAAATGTTTTCATGAAAATAAAATACATGGATTCTATGGTTTATCATGGAAATTCCTACTGAGCATTTTGGTTATCAAGACTAATTTACTTTTTTAGTTTTAATTTCTTCTAGTGTTGGATCTCTATTATTGTGAGCATGGTTTTGTCTCAGGTGGTTACCCCTGAGGTCACTTGAAGGTATGTTTGGCAGCACAACATTATTTTACTATCACTGCTAATGTTATATGTTTGTTAAATTTTTTATATAATTTTTTATTTTATTTATGGGAAAAATCATTCCCAACTATTTTACATTGATTATTGGCACTAGTTGGCCACCCATGGTGTTAGGGAATTCCCTTCGAGCAATTATGAGGATCGAATTAAGTGACCAATTCATGTTTGACCTGAGCTCGTTTGTGGGTAAATAAACTTTAATTTTTTTCTTTAATAATATTTTTAAGATCCCTATTGTCTTTTCTCTTAGTAGAATATAGTGTCTTCGTACTTTATTTTAGTAAATTATTTACTCATGGTAAATCACATTCTTATAAATTATCAAAAAAAATTGGAGGTTCATTTCTTCTATAAAACATCAAATATAAAATCACATTCTATGATATATTTTTAAGGAACTATTTTGAAATTATAAGACCACTTATATCACATATTTAGAACAATTCATTGATAGTCCACTTTCAATATGAAATGTATTTTATAAAATTTTCATCATATGGTTTCTTCTTTCAAACACTATATGTTTATATAGTTCAATTAAATGAATCCTTATGAATAATTCCATATTTATCCAAGTAAATATCAAAATCAACTGAATTGAATTCTATAACATTATCCAATCGTATTATTTTTACCATCCTTCCACATTGATTTTCAATGGGTCGATAATAAAATTGGATGTAATTCATCACCTCATTTTTGTGTGCATAAACTTGATTCTTTTCATCATATATTTTTTTTAAATGAATTACAACACACTTTTTGATCATATTTATGTTATGGGACCACAAGCATCAATGTGAATGAAATCAAGAAAATTTCCCTTTTCTTTCTTCTTTATATTGTATTATTTACAAACCATCATTCCTTTCATGAAAATATCATAATACTATAACCATTATATCTTTAATAAAGGTATTTAATTTTATATCATCAACATAAAATGGTTGTATTTTTTTCTATTGATTATAACAAATATTCTAAAATGTTATGTTATTTATTTCAATAGTAAGAATCATGTTTTTTTTATTTTTATGTTTCCATCAACCACTGTCATCACTTCCTCAAAAACAATAATTGAATTTAAAAATATTGATGTCAACATAAAGTGTATGGGTGATCAAATCATCCCAAAAAGAATATTATTTTCTATTCAGAGGCTCTACTATTGACTATAGAAATGTTCGTGAAAATAATCATGATTCTATATCAGTGAAATCAATTTGTTACCTTTATTATTACTTGAATGGGGTAAGTATCAATAACTAAAAAATAGTTATAAACATGTACATAAAATTAAAATAATATTATTATTTTGTAAATATAAATATAGAGATGTATTGAGTAGTATCAAATCTTAGAAGAATCATCTACCAATTTAAAAACATCTGGGATATTCTCTGGATTTATAGTCTCTTGGAAGAAATTAAAAATTTATTGTCTTATGAATGTCACTCGTAATTTAAGGTCTTATTAAAGGCTTCAAAATTTAAATTTATTTTATAATATTCTCATATTATAAAATATTATAGAAGTTACTAATGATTTAGCATCTCATAGAGATGCTCATGAATTAATATCTCTTAGACATTCCCATTATTAAAATTATTTTGAAATAAATATTGTGATTTCAAACTATATGGTATGGTGTAAATGGTTTTTATCTAGACACATGAAGTTACATTCAGGATTGATGCCACCCAGTATGGGAATAAAGGGTTTATATAGAGTTTTATTTCATATTGGATGGAAATTATGATAATGTTCTTTGGTGTGTACTAAAAAGACATGTATCCTTTAGGGGAATTAAAAAAATTAAGGTTAAGTGAAAGATATTATTTTGAGGAAAATAAAGGATTATAATGATATTGAAATTGATCCTTGAGGAGGCTTCCAATATATCCTGATTAAGGGAATCAAAACTCGTGTTTTTCAAAGGGATGTGTGTATAATTTAAGTCCATACATCAAGGTGTGATGTTCATTCTTAATTAACAATGAATTAATTTTTAACCCCTATATGAATGGAATAACATAAATATTAAATAAATATGATAAGGGTGTGGAAATCATCCATAAAATGAGCCTTATTTTATAAATCCATATAAGAGGTAATACTATATAGTTCAGTATTGTATAAGAAGGATTGATTTTTAATTATATATAATATGGTATGGATGGTTACATGTATTTTAAGGTTTTTTTGGATATGTTTTGTGTGGGAGATATGAATGGGTAGCTCAGGTTATTCCTAAATCCATTAAAAATGGACATATTCCTGAAGTTAAATTTCCATGAATTTATGATTGCATTTTATAAAATAGTAACTTAGAATACAATTATATTCAAATCATATGGATACAGGTCAGTAGAGTAGTATATATAATATGATCATTATTTATATAAATTCATCTCTCTGTGTATTGGGATTCTTATAAAACAGTGTGATTGGGTAACACTAACTGAAAATTAACTTTTTTATTATATAAACACATTAATGGAAAAAGTGAGAATCGAAAGAAAGTAACACCCAAAAATCATCCTCATACATACCTTTAGAAACATCCTACTCCCCCTCAAAGTCGATATCTAAATCGTTAGGCACAAGACTAGATTAGCGGCAAAAGGAGCGAGTGTGCATCCTACACACCCTGCTTGCTACCTCCTTCTTACCGAAGACCTTTGATTAAACACCATGGTTGGACAACTTTTTTGCTTTTCCTTGTATTTTTTTTCTTTAGAACTGGTTGAGTATTGTCCCCAAGGGTGTCATGATGATTATGAGAAACCACATGTGCATCCGATTCAGCGTGGGCCCCCCTGCCATCTGTCGATTTGGAGAGAGGCAATGTGCTAATAGCAGCAACAATTTTCCCAGTCAAACCAAAAACAACAACAATATTTAGATAAAATAAATATAGATAAACCCATGGAGGATACATTTAATGATAAATAAAACCCATTTTTGATGAGATATGTGAAATTTTAATAAAATAAATACTTGAGATCAAATATCTCATGCTAAATAATACATTCATAAAACCTGATCATCAAAGTAAACATAAAATATTTGTATAGATGGTCAACTAAAATGGAAGGTTGGAGATCCTTGAGTAAGGTGAATTTTATATATGCAAATAAACCATAATTAAGTGAAATAAAATTAAATATAATAATGTGAGAATATTTATCACATATGTAATTTTGAATTTTTATCACATATGTAATTTTGAATTTTTATCTTTTATGATTATCTTCAAACATGAATAAAATTTTAACATATTTGAAGGTGGTGTATAGAAAAATTATAGATAATGGGACATACATGAGACTAGCCTATTAGGTAGTGTAATATTCATAGGTATTTCAAAAAACAAATATGAGAGTATAATATTCATTGATGTTTTGTAAGGTACATGTTTTGAATTATAATGATTTTTTAGATTATCTAAATAATACCTCCAAGTCTCACTATGACTTTATTAAAAATATTTATAATGGATATTATTTATTTTTAAACATCATGTTGAATATATATGTTACTTTTAAGGATATTTTGAAATATAGTACTTGAAAACATTTTATGTGGTCATGGAAATTCCTTGACATTCATGCATTATATAAATAATTAATTCTTTAAATCATTTTATTTTTCCACAATATTTTTCTAATTGTTCCTTAATATTTTTGTGGATGTGTTTAGATATATTTTGAGCATTTAAAATCCCCCAACCCCTCAGAATTAGATAGGCATCACTAAAAAACAATTAATGTTCAAGATAAAATAATTATTAATTTTTCATTATCCCATTAATCATGTAAATTGAAGTTGGTAAGTTTATATTTACCCTTAATATAAGAGGAATAAACCAATTTGGGTATTCATATTATCATCATTAATCCTTAAAGGAAAATATATCTTTTTATATGAGTTAAAATTTTGCAAGCTATTTTTCCTATTATGTGAATTATTTAAATTATGCATGCAACTTTATTGCCTTAATTATAAGGTTTATATATAATATGATATTTTTAAATTATTCATAGGAAAGATTTTAACTTATATGAATACTTTTTGTTTATCAAACTTCACCCAATTTATCTCTTTATTCCTGTTATGACTTTTATTAACCTTTTTTCTTCTCTTATAGAAAATTATCTCATGTAACTCTTTTTGAAATATTAAAAATTCTCTTGATAAGAAAAATCATTGTTGATAACATTAAAAAAATTAAATTTTTAAAATACTCTATACTAATAAACATCATGGGCCTTTTTGGATTAGATCTCTTGATTAGTCACTGAAAGTGGCTAATATTAATTGTTAATATCTTTATATTAATTATTCCAAAGTCCATAAACATTGTTTTTAGTGCATTACATAAATAGAACTTCATTTCTCATCTTAAATGCAATTCATGTTTAAAATGAAAATTTAGGCTCAATAATTCATTTGTTTGTGAAAAATATTATATTAATTTTATGAATTTGAAATTTTGGGATATTGTTTATCACTTTGTTTGGAACATTTTATATTTTAGGTCCGATGGATGAATCCCAAAGGAAGATGGAGAATTTTGTGCCTGAAGGCAGAACATTGCTGGAGAAAGAATAATGGGACTAAGGCCCATCAAACAAATGTGGGGCCCAGAAACCAAGCCCAATGAAGCTAAAATTTATACAGTAGAAAGATACAAATATGAGGATCATTTTATTCAACTGTGTCCGGAGCTAATTCAGATGTTTTCATGATGATAAAGGGATCTGAAGTTGAGATTTAAATGGTAGACCCGACATTATTGCACAGATATCCGTCCCACCATTTAGAACATAACTTCCAAACGGATATGCCGTATTTCCTGAACTTTTTAGAGCATCTATAAGACACATGGACGAAGATATGTTCTATTTATGACACCTTCGGATTCGGCCTTATGAAGTGTCAAACTCACACGTCAAAATGGAGGATGAATCTGGCTGGTTTTGTGGTCAACATTGTAACGTTAATTTCCTTTTGATTCTTCACCCTCATTTTGACTCTCTTAATTGTTGGGGGTGAATTTATTTTTGGGGTGTACATAAGGCTCCTAATATGCCTATATAAGGAGATGGTGGTGAAGGGAATAATCATATAACATTTTCCTTTGAATCCAAGTTTTTCTTTCAATTGTAATTTCCCGCTTTTGTTTTGTAATGACATCATCAATTTCTCTGATGTAAGTTTTTCATTCACGTTTAGTATTTTAATAAAATTTATTCTTTTTCACTTTTTATTTTCATTTTCTTCACACATTTATACTGTTGAATCGTAGTGTGAATTTATTCACACCCGCACTTGTGAATTCATCACACAACGGTGGAGTGTTCATTTTGATTAATGTTTTTTTTTCTTTCTTCTTCAATCCTGCTTCTTTAAGTCAATTACCCGCTTCCATTGATAGAATAGAATCAATGTAGGGATAACCTTTTATGGGTTTATCCTAGGGAGTTGAATGAGTTGGATTGAATGTTATTTGATTTTCTTAAATTCATAAATTTGTTCTTTATTTTAAGAGTTCCTTTCTTTGATTTATCTTCTTCTTTGTCTTCATCGACTTTAATGATGACACATTTTGAGTGCTAGTACGATCCAATTCCTTGGAGTGCTCATTTAATTGATCCTCTAAGTGAATTGGTGATTAGCCTTGAAATTGTGTATGTATTAAATCGGAGAATGATATTGAGGGATTATTTCATTTAATGGATACCTCTTGAACCGATGAACAGAAAATCAAATGAAAAACAAATACATCCAATAAATCCCAAGAGACAACCTAGGATCAACTCACCTTAATTAGTTGTCTTAATTAAATTAATTTTATTGGTTTTGTTCTTTAAATTAAATAAATATTTCTTCAAATCAATCAACACCATAGTTGGCCACTTCATAGCCAATCCCGCATCTAATCAAAGTTTCTTAAGGTTTCTTCTTCGGTCCATCTGGATTCGAACCCTACACGTACTACATCGACCTCTTTTACCGTTAGGGTAAATTTGGGCGCAACCAAATTTTGGCGCCGTTGCCGGGGACCCAAGTAAGTACCGTATACCCAAATCTTCTTTTCTCACCCCAAATTCTCTATTCTCACCCTAATTTCTCTTCTCTTTTCCCCTTTCTATTTCTGTTTGTCCAAAAAAACCCCAAAACTAATTTTCAATCAATTCCAATAGATTATCCTCAAAAATACCCCTTTATAAATCAATGTTGTAATCAAGTCGGAAATAAATATTGGGAAACACCTCACATAGGGAATTTCATTGACCAATCCTTGATTGAATACACCACACCAGATGAGATGTACAATCAATGGGATGTTGAATGTTTACAAGATAAATTTCCATACCTATCAAGAATGATTGAAAAGATAAATAATGAGGTAGTCCATGATGTACAAACATATATCAACCCTAATCCTGAAAAAATTCTTGAACAATTGTGTGAACAAATGGATAAAATGAATTCAAAAGTTTCATCTTTCATATTAGAACTACAAATCTATAAGACTTTTGAGGAACCCGTTCCCACTCAAGATGTTCTTTCCTCATCATTGATAGATGAATCTTTTATCCCAAAAACCTCCCATGAATTGAAAAAAGAACTAACCTTTGGATATGGGATAACTCAACAATATCAAAGAAATGTTGAAGGGTATTTAAATCAGGATAAAATTAATTTTTTGGATTCACAAGAGGAAAATTTATCTTCATGGATTGAGTGTTCAGAATATTGCTCCAATAAAATTTTTTTAGAATCACCGATCATTGAACCATTGGGAGATATAACGAATATTGTGTCTATACCCACTCATGAAATTCAAATGGAAAATTTTGTAGATGAATCATCTTTTCAAAAGGAACCAATTCTTTCAAAAAAATTTAAAGATGAAACAATTTTTGATTCAAATTATCATTCTTCTTTAGGAAAATTCAATCAAACTGAACTCGATGTTTTAATACTTCCTTCCCTACTCAATAATCCCTCTATTTATGATAACCAAGACCATTCAATTATCATCAATTTTCATCAATAATCTCACCATGTAGGAATGAACCTTGAAATCATAGGAAATAATCTAAATAAAACACGATCAACCATTTTAGATATTCCTTGGATTTTACCAATCATTGTAGAAAATAGGATTTCATACAAAACAAATTTCAAAAAAACAATCAATCTCAATATTTTTGAAGTGGAGAAAGATGGGTTAATTAAAATTTTGAAAGTTGGAATTGGATAAGTTGGGGGGTACAAGTCGAGCTAACGACGTTAAACAAAAGCTTTGCATGGGAGGAAACCCATGGTTTTCTTATTTCCAATCATTTTGAATCATTTTATTTTTCATATAATAAATTACCATAATCTGTTGACCTGTTCCTCTTTTATGATTAAGGATGGGTATGAAAGGGGAGCACCATATTCATCCGTGTCACGTGGTGTGATCTCTGAGTAATATCATACCCAGAAAATATAAAGAAGATAATGTATCATAAGTTTATTTTGTTTTGTTTTATTTTTTTTATATGTTAAAAAAAATAAAAGGACATGTTAAAATCCATAAGGAAAATCAATTCACCACCATCCAAGCCGTTGAGACTCAAATCCAGGATTGAAGGGAGACTATGGCATGTGCTATCATCATCAACCACCAGGTGACTTCATTCCATGATTATCATTTACTCTTTGAACTCCTCTCCTACCCACTTCCAACTTTTCATTTCTTTAAACACTGGGGACAATGTTATTCTGTGTTGGAGGGAGATGTAATAAAAATGATTTTTTTTAATAAGAACATGCATGAATAGAAAAATTCCATTAACCTTGAACATGATAACACACATTGCAAACTCTAAAATTGGATATCAAATAATTTTGTATGCCTTGATTCGGATTTTAATGCAAGTTTAAGTTCATGAGCATAGTTTTTGGAAAGTGAGGTTGTTTGATGTGAATTTTCAAAGTTTACATTTTCATCCTCTTAATAAAAATGCCACGATGCACGTCTTCTGGATTGTGGGTGTAAATTTGAGTTTTTGGGTACCTTTTATTATAGCATAGGGTTCTGGGGTCACTTTTAGTTTAATTTGAGTATCCGAAAACAAAAAACAAAAAAACAAAAAAAATTGAAAAAATAATGACCACATAGATCAATGTTTTGTCCAAATGTGTGGCGCCCGGCACTTGGGTATCGTGACTCTATAGTTGTCTTTCCCAGAGTTAGGCTTTATATCTTTATTGTAGAGCATGAAATTGACCAAATGCGTGGTGTCCGGCACTTGGGGATCGTGACTCCATAGTTGTCTTGCCAAGAGTTAGTCTTTTCATATCTGTTGTGGTTAAAAAAATCAAAAAAAATTAAAAAAAATGGATACTCATCTTAAGGTTTAATGTGATTCCCACCTAGCACTTCCATTTTTTCCCATTGAACAATAAAATGGGCCCCATGTCTTTTATGATGCACAACACTTTTTCAGGCTTAATTGGAATTGGATGAAATGTGGCGATGAATTTTAACAAAGGAATGGACTTGGGCTTGGGATATGCTTATGGACCGAGCTTGTTTTTAATGATTTTGATGGGTTTTCATAATTTTTTTTTGATATTAGATATTTGTGTGAGCAATGTGTATTAAAATGTTTTTGGAAAAGGGTATTTGAATTTCATATTTGTAATTTATTTTGCTCGGGACTAGCAAAACTCAAGTTGGGGGGTGTGATTAGTCACTGAAAGTGGCTAATATTAATTGTTAATATCTTTATATTTATTGTTCCAAAGTCCATAAACATTGTTTTTAGTGCATTACATAAATAGAACTTCATTTCTCATCTTAAATGCAATTCATGTTTAAAATGCAAATTTAGCCTCAATAATTCATTTGTTTGTGGACAACATTATATTAATTTTATGAATTTGAAACTTTGGGATATTATTTATCACTTTGTTTGGAACATTTTATCTTTTAGGTCCGATGGATTAATCCCAAAGGAATATGGAGAATTTTGCGCCTGGAGGCAGAACATTGCTGGAAAAAGAATAATGGGACTAAGGCCCATCAAACAAATGTGGGACCAGAAACCAAGCCCAATAAAGCTAGAATTTATACAGTAGAAAGATACAAATATGAGGATAATTTTATTCAACTGTGTTCAGAGCTAATTCTGATGTTTTTATGATGATAAAGGGATCTGAAGTTGAGATTTAAATGGTGGACCCGACATTATTGCACAGATATCCATCCCACCATTTCGACCATAACTTCGAAACAGATATGCCAGATTTCCTGAAATTTTGAGAGCATCTATAAGACACATGGACGAAGATATGTTCTATTTATGACACCTTCGGATTCAGATTTATGAAGTGTCAAACACACACGTCAAAATGGAGGATGAATCGGGCTAGTTTTGTGGTCAACATTGTAACGTTAATTTCCTTTTGATTCTTCGCCCTCATTTTGACTCTCTTAATTGTTGGGGGGTGAATTTATTTTTGGGGGTGGACATAAGGCTCCTAATATGCCTATATAAGGAGACGGTGGTGAAGGGAATAATCATATAACATTTTCCTTTTAATCAAAGTTTTTCTTTCAATTGTAATTTCCCGCTTTCGTTTTGTAATGACATCGTCAATTTCTCTAATGTAAGTTTTTCATTCACGTTTAGTGTTTTAATAAAATTTATTCTTTTTCACTTTTTATTTTCATTTTCTTCACACATTGATACCGTTGAATCGTAGTGTGAATTTATTCACACCCGCACTTGTGAATTCATCACACAACGGTGGAGTGTTCATTTTGATTAATGTTTTTTTTCTTTCTTCTTCAATCCCGCTTCTTTAAGTCAATTACCCACTTCCATTTATAGAATAGCATCAATGTAGGGATAAAATTTTATGGGTTGATCCTAGGGAGTTGAATGAGTTGGATTGAATGTTATTTGATGTTCTTAAATTCATAAATTTGTTCTTTATTTTAAGAGTTCCTTTCATTTATTTATCTTCTTCTTTGTCTTCGTCGACTTTAATGATGACACATTTTGAGTGCTAGTATGATCCAATTCCTTGGAGTGCTCATTTAATTGATTCTCTAAGTGAATTGGTGATTAGCCTTGAAATTGTGTATGTATTAAATCGGAGAATGATATTGAGGGATTATTTCATTTAATGGATACCTCTTGAACCGATGAATAGAAAATCGAATGAAAAACAAATACATCCAATAAATCCCAAGAGACAACCTAGGATCAACTCACCTTAATTAGTTGTCTTAATTAAATTAATTTTATTGGTTTTGTTCTTTAAATTAAATAATTATTTCTTCAAATCAATCAACACCATAGTTGGCCACTTCATAGCCAATCCCGCATCTAATCAAAGTTTCTTAAGGTTTCTTCTTCGGTCCATGTGGATTCGACCCCTACACGTACTACATCAACCTCTTTTACTGGTAGGGTAAATTTGGGCGCAATCAAATTTTGGCGCCGTTTTCGGGGACCCAAGTAAGTACCGTATACCCAAATCTTCTTTTCTCACCCCAAATTCTCTATTCTCACCCTAATTTCTCTTCTCTTTTCCCCTTTCTATTTCTGTGTGTCCAAAAAAACCCCAAAACTAATTTTCAATCAATTCCAATAGATTATCCTCCAAAATACCCCTTTATAAATCAGTGCTCTAATCAAGTCGGAAATAAATATTGGGAAACACCTCACATAGGGAATTTCATTGACCAATCCTTAATTGAATACACCACACCAGATGAGATGTACAATCAATGGGATGTTGAATGTTTACAAGATAAATTTCCATACCTATCAAGAATGATTGAAAAGATAAATAATGAGGTAGTCCATGATGTACAAACATATATCAACCCTAATCCTGAAAAAATTCTTGAAAAATTGTGTGAACAAATGGATAAAATGAATTCAAAAATTTCATCTTTCAGATTAGAACTACAAATCTATAAGACTTTTGAGGAACCTGTTCCCACTCAAGATGTTCTTTCCTCATCATTGATAGATGAATCTTTTATCCCAAAAACCTCCCATGAATTGAAAAAAGAACTAACCTTTGGATATGGGATAACTCAACAAGATCAAAGAAATGTTGAAGGGTATTTAAATCAGGATAAAATTAATTTTTTGGATTCACAAGAGGAAAATATATCTTCATGGATTGAGTGTTCAGAATATTGCTCCAATAAATTTTTTTTAGAATCACCGATCATTGAACCATTGGGAGATATAACGAATATTGTGTCTATACCCACTCATGAAATTCAAATGGAAACTTTTGTAGATGAATCATCTTTTCAAAAGGAACCAATTATTTCAAAAAAAATTAAAGATGAAACAATTTTTGATTCAAATTATCATTCTTCTTTAGGAAAATTCAATCAAACCGAACTCGATGTTTTAATACTTCCTTCCCTACTCAATAATCCCTTTATTTATGATAACCAAGACCATTCAATTATCATCAATTTTCATCAATAATCTCACCATGTAAGAATGAACCTTCAAATCATAGGAAATAATCTAGATAAAACACGATCAACCATTTTAGATATTCCTTGGATTTTACCAATCATTGTAGAAAATAGGATTTCATACAAAACAAATTTCAAAAAAACAATCAATCTCAATCTTTTTGAAGTGGAGAAAGATGGGTTAATTAAAATTTTGAAAGTTTGAATTGGATAAGTTGGGGGGTACAAGTCGAGCTAAAGACATTAAACAAAAGCGTTGCATGGGAGGAAACCCATGGTTTTCTTGTTTCCAATCATTTTGAATCATTTTATTTTTCATATAATAAATTACCATAATCTGTTGACCTATTCTTCTTTTATGATTAAGGATGGGTATGAAAGGGGAGCACCATATTCATCCGTGTCACGTGGTGTGATCTCTGAGTAATATCTTACCCAGAAAATATAAAGAAGATAATGTATCATAAGTTTATTTTGTTTTGTTTTATTTTTTTTATAGGTTAAAAAAAATAAAAGGACATTTTAAAATCCATAAGGAAAATCAATTCACCACCATCCAAGCCGCTGAGACTCAAATCCAGGATTGAAGGGAGAATATGGCATGTGCTATCATCATCAACCACCAGGTGACTTCATTCCATGATTATCATTTACTCTTTGAACTCCTCTCCTACCCACTTCTAACTTTTCTTTTCTTTAAACACTGGGGACAGTGTTATTCTATGTTGGAGGTAGATGTAATAAAAAATGATTTTTTTTAATAAGAACATGCATGAAAAGAAAAATTCCATTAACCTTGAACATGATAACACACATTGCAAACTCTAAAATTGGATATCAAATAATTTCGTATGCCTTGATTCGGATTTTAATGCAAGTTTAAGTTCATGAGCTTAGTTTTTGGAAAGTGCGGTTGTTTGATGTGATTTTTCAAAGTTTACATTTTCATCCTCTTAATAAAAATGCCACAATGCACGTCTTCTGGATTGTGGGTGTAAATTTGAGTTTTTGGGTCCCTTTTATTATAGCATAGGGTTCTGTGGTCACTCATAGTTTAATTTGAGTATCCGAAAACAAAAAACAAAAAAACAAAAAAAAATTGAAAAAATAATGACCACATAGAGCAATGTTTTGTCCAAATGTGTGGCATTCGGCACTTGGGGATCGTGACTCTATAGTTGTCTTTCCCAGAGTTAGTCTTTTCATATCGATTGTGGTTAAAAAAATCAAAAAAAATTAAAAAAAATGGATACTCATCTTAAGGTTTAATGTGATTCCCACCTAGCACT
Source organism: Viscum album (assembly GCA_963277665.1). NCBI lineage: Eukaryota > Viridiplantae > Streptophyta > Magnoliopsida > Santalales > Viscaceae > Viscum > Viscum album. Next base: position 718,807,700 of record OY728150.1, read on the forward strand.
TCCATTTTTTCCCCTTGAACAATAAAATGGGCCCCATGTCTTTTATGATGCACAACACTTTTTCATGCTTAATTGGAATTGGATTAAATGTGGAGATGAATTTGAACAAAGGATTGGACTTGGGATTGGGATATGCTTATGGATCGAGCTTGTTTTTAATGATTTTGATGGGTTTTCATAATTTTTTTTTGATATTAGATATTTGGGTGAGCAATGTGTATTAAAATGTTTTTGGAAAAGGGTATTTGAATTTCATATTTGTAATTTATTTTGCTCGGGACTAGCAAAACTCAAGTTGGGGGGTGTGATTAGTCACTGAAAGTGGCTAATATTAATTGTTAATATCTTTATATTCATTGTTCCAAAGTCCATAAATATTGTTTTTAGTGCATTACATAAATAGAACTTCATTTCTCATCTTAAATGCAATTCATGTTTAAAATGAAAATTTAGCCTCAATAATTCATTTGTTTGTGGACAAAATTATATTAATTTTTAGAATTTGAAATTTTGGGATATTATTTATCACTTTGTTTGGAACATTTTATCTTTTAGGTCCGATGGATGAATCCCAAAGGAAGATGGAGAATTTTGCGCCTGAAGGCAGAACATTGCTGGAAAAAGAATAATGGGACTAAGGCCCATCAAACAAATGTGGGGCCCAGAAACATAGCCCAATGAAGCTAAAATTTATACAGTAGAAAGATAAAATTATGAGGATAATTTTATTCAACTGTGTCCGGAGCTAATTCTGATGTTTTTATGATGATAAAGGGATCTGAAGTTGAGATTGAAATGGTGGACCCGACATTATTGCACAGATATCCATCCCACCATTTGGACCATAACTTCCAAACAGATATGCCAGATTTCCTGAAATTTTGAGAGAATCTATAAGACACATGGAAGAAGATATGTTCTATTTATGAAACCTTCGGATTCGGCCTTATGAAGTGTCAAACGCACACGTCAAAATGGAGGATGAATCTGGCTGGTTTTGTGGTCAACATTGTAACGTTAATTTCCTTTTGATTCTTCACCCTCATTTTGACTCTCTTAATTGTTGGGGGTGAATTTATTGTTGGGGGTGGACCTAAGGCTCCTAATATGCCTATATAAGGAGATGGTGGTGAAGGGAATAATCATATAACATTTTCCTTTGAATCTAAGTTTTTCTTTCAATTGTAATTTCCCGCTTTCGTTTTGTAATGACATCGTCAATTTCTCTAATGTAAGTTTTTCATTCACGTTTAGTATTTTAATAAAATTTATTCTTTTTCACTTTTTATTTTCATTTTCTTCAAACATTGATACCGTTGAATCGTAGTGTGAATTTATTCACACCCGCACTTGTGAATTCATCACACAACGGTGGAGTGTTCATTTTGATTAATGTTTTTTTTCTTTCTTCTTCAATCCCGCTTCTTTAAGTCAATTACCTGCTTCCATTGATAGAATAGCATCAATGTAGGGATAAACTTTTATGGGTTGATCCTAGGGAGTTGAATGAGTTGTATTGAATGTTATTTGATGTTCTTAAATTCATAAATTTGTTCTTTATTTTAAGTGTTCCTTTCATTGATTTATCTTCTTCTTTGTCTTCATCGACTTTAATGATGACACATTTTGAGTGCTAGTACGATCCAATTCCTTGGAGTGCTCATTTAATTGATCCTCTAAGTGAATTGGTGATTATCCTTGAAATTGTGTATGTATTAAATCAGAGAATGATATTGAGGGATTATTTCATTTAACGGATACCTCTTGAACCGATGAACAGAAAATCAAATGAAAAACAAATACATCCAATAAATCCCAAGAGACAACTTAGGATCAACTCACCTTAATTAGTTGTCTTAATTAAATTAATTTTATTGGTTTTGTTCTTTAAATTAAATAAATATTTCTTCAAATCAATCAACACCATAGTTGGCCACTTCATAGCCAATCCCGCATCTAATCAAAGTTTCTTAAGGTTTCTTCTTCGGTCCATGTGGATTCGACCCCTACACGTACTACATCGACCTCTTTTACCGGTAGGGTAAATTTGGGCGCAACCAAGTTTTTGCGCCATTGTCGGGGACCCATGTAAGTACCTTATACCCAAATCTTCTTTTCTCACCCCAAATTCTCTATTCTCACCCTAATTTCTCTTCTCTTTTCCCCTTTCTATTTCTGTGTGTCCAAAAAAACCCCAAAACTAATTTTCAATCAATTCCAATGGATTATCCTCCAAAATACCCCTTTATAAATCAATGTTTTAATCAAGTCGGAAATAAATATTGGGAAACACCTCACATAGGTAATTTCATTGACCAATCCTTAATTGAATACACCACACCAGATGAGATGTACAATCAATGGGATGTTGAATGTTTACAAGATAAATTTCCATACCTATCAAGAATGATTGAAAAAGATAAATAATGAGGTATTCCATGATGTACAAACATATATCAACCCTAATCCTGAAAAAATTCTTGAACAATTGTGTGAACAAATGGATAAAATGAATTCAAAAGATTCATCTTTCAGATTAGAACTACAAATCTATAAGACTTTTGAGGAACCCGTTCCCACTCAAGATGTTCTTTCCTCATCATTGATAGATGAATCTTTTATCCCAAAAACCTCCCATGAATTGAAAAAATAACTAACCTTTGGATATGGGATAACTCAACAAGATCAAAGAAATGTTGAAGGGTATTTAAATCAGGATAAAATTAATTTTTTGGATTCACAAGAGGAAAATATATCTTCATGGATTGAGTGTTCAGAATATTGCTCCAATAAAAATTTTTTAGAATCACCGATCATTGAACCATTGGGAGATATAATGAATATTGTGTCTATACCCACTCATGAAATTCAAATGGAAAATTTTGTAGATGAATCATCTTTTCAAAAGGAACCAATTCTTTCAAAAAAATTTAAAGATGAAACAATTTTTGATTCAAATTATCATTCTTCTTTAGGAAAATTCAATCAAACTGAACTCGATGTTTTAATACTTCCTTCCCTACTCAATAATCCCTCTATTAATGATAACCAAGACCATTCAATTATCATCAATTTTCATCAATAGTCTCACCATGTAGGAATGAACCTTGAAATCATAGGAAATAATCTAGATAAAACACGATCGACCATTTTAGATATTCCTTGGATTTTACCAATCATTGTAGAAAATAGGATTTCATACAAAACAAATTTAAAAAAAACAATCAATCTCAATCTTTTTGAAGTGGAGAATGATGGGTTAATTAAAATTTTTTAAGTTGGAATTGGATAAGTTGGGGGGTACAAGTCGAGCTAACGACGTGAAACAAAAGTGCTACATGGGAGGCAACCCATGGTTTTCTTGTTTCCAGTCATTTTGAATCATTTTATTTTTCATATAATAAATTACCATAATCTGTTGACCTGTTCTTCTTTTATGATTAAGGATGGGTATGAAAGGGGAGCACCATATTCATCTGTGTTACGTGGTGTGATCTCTGAGTAATATCTTACCCAGAAAATATAAATAAGATAATGTATCATAAGTTTATTTTGTTTTGTTTTATTTTTTTTATAGGTTAAAAAAAATAAAAGGACATGTTAAAATCCATAAGGAAAATCAATTCACCACCATCCAAGCCGTTGAGACTCAAATCTAGGATTGAAGGGAGACTATGGCATGTGCTATCATCATCAACCACCAGGTGACTTCATTCCATGATTATCATTTACTCTTTGAACTCCTCTCCCACCCACTTCTAACTTTTCTTTTCTTTAAACACTGGGGACAGTGTTATTTTATGTTGGAGGGAGATGTAATAAAAAATAATTTTTTTTGAATAAGAACATGCATGAAAAGAAAAATTCCATTAACCTTGAACATGATAACACAAATTGCAAACTCTAAAATTGGATATCAAATAATTTTGTATGCCTTGATTCAGATTTTAATGCATGTTTAAGTTCATGAGCATAGTTTTTGGAATGTGCAGTTGTTCGATGTGATTTTTCAAAGTTTACATTTTCATCCTCTTAATAAAAATGCCACAATGCACATCTTCTGGATTGTGGTTGTAAATTTGAGTTTTTGGGTCCCTTTCATTATAGCATAGGGTTCTGGGGTCACTTTTAGTTTAATTTGAGTATCCGAAAACAAAAAACAAAAAAAAACTGAAAAAATAATGACCACATAGAGCAATGTTTTGTCCAAATGTGTGGCGCCCGGCACTTGGGGATCGTGACTCCATAGTTGTCTTGCCCAGAGTTAGGCTTTATATCTCTATTGTAGAGCATGAAATTGACAAAATGCGTGGTGTCCAGCACTTGGGGATCGTGACTCCATAGTTGTCTAGCCCAGAGTTAGTCTTTTCATATCTATTGTGGTTAAAAAAATCAAAAAAAATTAAAAAAAATGGATACTCATCTTAAGGTTTAATGTGATTCCCACCTAGCACTTCCATTTTTTCCCCTTGAACAATAAAATGGGCCCCATGTCTTTTATGATGCACAACACTTTTTCATGCTTAATTGGAATTGGATGAAATGTGACGATGAATTTGAACAAAGGAATGGACTTGGGCTTGGGATATGCTTATGGACCGAGCTTGTTTTTAATGATTTTGCTGGGTTTTCATAATTTGTTTTTGATATTAGATATTTGGGTGAGCAATGTGTATTAAAATGTTTTTGAAAAAGGGTATTTGAATTTCATATTTGTAATTTATTTTGCTCGGGACTAGCAAAACTCAAGTTGGGGGGTGTGATTAGTCACTGAAAGTGGCTAATATTAATTTTTAATATCTTTATATTCATTGTTCCAAAGTCCATAAACATTTTTTTAGTACATTTCATAAATAGAACTTCATATCTCAACTTAAATGCAATTCATGTTTAAAATGAAAATTTAGGTTCAATAATTCATTTGTTTGTGGACAACATTATATTTATTTTATGAATTTGAAATTTTGGGATATTATTTATCACTTTTTTTGGAACATTTTATCTTTTAGGTCTGATGGATGAATCCTAAAGGAAGATGGAGAATTTTGCGCCTGAAGGCAGAACATTGCTGGAAAAAGAATAATGGGACTAAGGCCCATCAAACAAATGTGGGGCCCAGAAACCAAGCCCAATGAAGCTAAAATTTATATATTAGAAAGATAAAAATATGAGGATCATTTTATTCAACTGTGTCTGGAGCTAATTCTGATGTTTTTATGATGATAAAGGGATCTGAAGTTGAGATTTAAATGGTGGACCCGACATTATTGCACAGATATCCATCCCACCATTTTGACCATAACTTCCAAACAGATATGCCAGATTTCCTGAAATTTTGAGAGCATCTATAAGAAACATGGACGAAGATATGTTCTATTTATGACACCTTCGGATTCGGCCTTATGAAGTGTCAAACGTACATGTCCAAATGGAGGATGAATCTGGCTGGTTTTGTGGTCAACATTGTAACGTTAATTTCCTTTTGATTCTTCACCCTCATTTTGACTCTCTTAATTGTTGGGGGGTGAATTTATTGTTGGGGGTGGACATAAGGCTCCTAATATGCCTATATAAGGAGATGGTGGTGAAGGGAATAATCATATAACATTTTCCTTTGAATCCAAGTTTTTCTTTCAATTGTAATTTCCCGCTTTCGTTTTGTAATGACATCATCAATTTCTCTAATGTAAGTTTTTCATTCACGTTTAGTATTTTAATAAAATTTATTCTTTTTCACTTTTTATTTTCATTTTCTTCACACATTGATACCGTTGAATCGTACTGTGAATTTATTCACACCCGCACTTTTGAATTCATCACACAACGGTGGAGTGTTCATTTTGATTAATGTTTTTTTATTTCTTCTTCAATCCCGCTTCTTTAAGTCAATTACCCGCTTCCATTGATAGAATAGCATCAATGTAGGGATAAACTTTTATGGTTTTATCCTAGGGAGTTGAATGAGTTGGATTGAATGTTATTTGATGTTCTTAAATTCATAAATTTGTTCTTTATTTTAAGAGTTCCTTTCATTGATTTATCTTCTTCTTTGTCTTCATCGACTTTAATGATGACACATTTTGAGTGCTAGTACGATCCAATTCCTTGGAGTGCTCATTTAATTGATCCTCTAAGTGAATTGGTTATTAGCCTTGAAATTGTGTACGTATTAAATCCTAGAATGATATTGAGGGATTATTTCATTTAATGGATACCTATTGAACCGATGAACAGAAAATCAAATGAAAAACAAATACATCCAATAAATCCCAAGAGACAACCTAGGATCAACTCACCTTAATTAGTTGTCTTAATTAAATTAATTTTATTGGTTTTGTTCTTTAAATTAAATAATTATTTCTTCAAATCAATCAACACCATAGTTTGCCACTTCATAGCCAATCCCGCATCTAATCAAAGTTTCTTAAGGTTTCTTCTTCGGTCCATGTGGATTCGACCCCTACACGTACTACATCAACCTCTTTTACCGGTAGGGTATATTTGGGCGCAACCAAATTTTGGCGCCGTTGCCGGGGACCCAAGTAAGTACCTTATACCCAAATCTTCTTTTCTCACCCCAAATTCTCTATTCTCACCCTAATTTCTCTTCTCTTTTCCCCTTTCTATTTCTGTGTGTCCAAAAAAACCCAAAAACTAATTTTCAATCAATTCCAATGGATTATCCTCCAAAATACCCCTTTATAAATCAATGTTGTAATCAAGTCGGAAATAAATATTGGGAAACACCTCACATAGGGAATTTCATTGACCAATCCTTAATTGAATACACCACACCAGATGAGATGTACAATCAATGGGATGTTGAATGTTTACAAGATAAATTTCCATACCTATCATGAATGATTGAAAAGATAAATAATGAGGTAGTCCATGATGTACAAACATATATCAACCCTAATACTGAAAAAATTCTTGAACAATTGTGTGAACAAATGGATAAAATGAATTCAAAAGTTTCATCTTTCAGATTAGAACTACAAATCTATAAGACTTTTGAGGAACCCGTTCCCACTCAAGATGTTCTTTCCTCATCATTGATAGATGAATCTTTTATCCCAAAAACCACCCATGAATTGAAAAAATAACTAACCTTTGGATTTGGGATAACTCAACAAGATCAAAGAAATGTTGAAGGGTATTTAAATCAGGATAAAATTAATTTTTTGGATTCACAAGAGGAAAATTTATCTTCATGGATTGAGTGTTCAGAATATTGCTCCAATAAATTTTTTTTAGAATCACCGATCATTGAACCATTGGGAGATATAACGAATATTGTGTCTATACCCACTCATGAAATTCAAATGGAAATTTTGTAGATGAATCATCTTTTCCAAAGGAACCAATTTTTTCAAATTTTTTTAAAGATGAAACAATTTTTGATTCAAATTATCATTCTTCTTTTGGAAAATTCAATCAAACTGAACTCGATGTTTTAATACTTCCTTCCCTACTCAATAATCCCTCTATTTATGATAACCAAGACCATTCAATTATCATCAATTTTCATCAATAATCTCGCCATGTAGGAATGAACCTTGAAATCATAGGAAATAATCTAGATCAAACACGATCAAACATTTTAGATATTCCTTGGATTTTACCAATCATTGTAGAAAATAGGATTTCATACAAAACAAATTTCAAAAAAACAATCAATCTCAATCTTTTTGAAGTGGAGAAAGATGGGTTAATTAAAATTTTAAAGTTGGAATTGGATAAGTTGGGGGGTACAAGTAGAGCTAACGACGTTAAACAAAAGCGCTGCATGGGAGGCAACCCATGGTTTTCTTGTTTCCAATCATTTTGAATCATTTTATTTTTCATATAATAAATTACCATAATCTGTTGACTTGTTCTTCTTTTATGATTAAGGATGGGTATGAAAGGGGAGCACCATATTCATCCGTGTCACGTGGTGTGATCTCTGAGTAATATATTACCCATAAAATATAAAGAAGATAATGTATCATAAGTTTATTTTGTTTTGTTTTATTTTTTTATAGGTTAAAAAAAATAAAAGGACATGTTAAAATCCATAAGGAAAATCAATTCACCACCATCCAAGCCGCTGAGACTCAAATCCAGGATTGAAGGGAGACTATGACATGTACTATCATCATCAACCACCAGGTGAATTCATTCCATGATTATCATTTACTCTTTGAACTCCTCTCTTACCCACTTCTAACTTTTCTTTTCTTTAAACACTGGGGACAGTGTTATTCTATGTTGGAGGGAGATGTAATAAAAATGATTTTTTTTGAATAAGAACATGCATGAAAAGAAAAATTCCATTAACCTTGAAAATGATAACACACATTGAAAACTCTAAAATTGGATATCAAATAATTTTGTATGCCTTGATTCGGATTTTAATGCAAGTTTAAGTTCATGAGCATAGTTTTTGGAAAGTGCGGTTGTTTGATGTGATTTTTCAAAGTTTACATTTTCATCCTCTTAATAAAAATGCCACAATGCACGTCTTCTGGATTGTGGGTGTAAATTTGAGTTTTTGGGTCCCTTTCATTATAGCATAGGGTTCTGGGGTCACTTTTAGTTTAATTTGAGTATCCGAAAACAAAAAACAAAAAAAACAAAAAAAAATGAAAAAATAATGACCACATAGAGAAATGTTTTGTCCAAATGTGTGGCGTTCGGCACTTGGGGATCGTGACTCCATAGTTGTCTTGCCCAGAGTTAGGCTTTATATCTCTATTGTAGAGCATGAAATTGAAAAAATGCGTGGTGTCCGGCACTTGGGGATCGTGACTCCATAGTTGTCTTGCCCAGAGTTAGTCTTTTCATATCTATTGTGGTTAAAAAAATCAAAAAAAATTAAAAAAAATGGATACTCATCTTAAGGTTTAATGTGATTCCCACCTAGCACTTCCATTTTTTTCCCTTGAACAAAAAAATGGGCCCCATGTCTTTTATGATGCACAACACTTTTTCATGCTTAATTGGAATTTGATGAAATGTGGCGATGAATTTGAACAAAGGAATGGAGTTGGGCTTGGGATATGCTTATGGACCGAGAATGTTTTTAATGATTTTGATGGGTTTTCATAATTTTTTTTTGATATTAGATATTTGGGTGAGCAATGTGTATTAAAATGTTTTTGGAAAAGGGGATTTGAATTTCATATTTGTAATTTATTTTGCTCGGGACTAGAAAAACTCAAGTTGGGGGGTGTGATTAGTCACTGAAAGTGGCTAATATTAATTGTTAATATCTTTATATTTATTGTTCCAAAGTCCATAAACATTGTTTTTAGTGCATTACATAAATAGAACTTCATTTCTCATCTTAAATGCAATTCATGTTTAACATGTAAATTTAGGCTCAATCATTCATTTGTTTGTGGACAACATTATATTCATTTTATGAATTTTAAATTTTGGGATATTATTGATCACTTTTTTTGGAACATTTTATCTTTTAGGTCTGATGGATGAATCCCAAAGGAAGATGGAGAATGTTGCGCTTAAAGGCAGAAACATGGTGGAAAAACAATAATGGGCCTAAGGCCCATCAAACAAATGTGGGGCCCAGAAAACAAGCTCAATGAAGCTAAATTTATACAGTAGAAAGATAAAATTATGAGGATAATTTTATTCAACTGTTTTCGGAGCTAATTCTGATGTTTTCATGATGATAAAGGGATCTGAAGTTGAGATTTAAATGGTGGACCCGACATTATTGAACAGATATTCGTCCCACCTTTTGGACCATAACTTCCAAACGGTTATGCCACATTTCCTGAAATTTTGAGATCTTATAGAAGACACATGTACGAAGATATGTTCTATTTATGACACCTTCCGATTCGGCCTTATGAAGTGTCAAACGCACATGTCAAAATGGAGGATGAATCTGGATGGTTTTGTGGTCAACTTTGTAACGTTAATTTCCTTTTGATTCTTCACCCTCATTTTGACTCTTTTAATTGTTGGGGGGTGAATTTATTGTCGGGGGTGGACATAAGGATCCTAATATTCCTATATAAGGAGCTCGTGGTGAAGGGAATAATCATCTAACATTTTCCTTTGAATCCATGTTTTTCTTTCAATTGTAATTTCCCGCTTTCGTTTTGTAATGACATCGTCATTTTCTCTAATGTATGTTTTTCATTCACGTTTAGTATTTTAATAAAATTTATTATTTTTCACTTTTTATTTTCATTTTCTTCACACGTTGATACCGTTGAATCATAGTGTGAATTTATTCACACCCGCACTTGTGAATTCATCACACAATGGTGGAGTGTTCATTTTGATTAATGTTTTTTTTTCTTTCTTCTTCAATCCCGCTTCTTTAAGTCAATTACCCGCTTCCATTGATAGAATAGCATCAATGGAGGGCTAAACTTTTATGGGTTGATCCTAGGGATTTTCATGAGTTGTATTGAATTTTATGTGATGTTCTTAAATTCTTAAATTTTTTCTTTATTTTAAGAGTTCCTTTCTTTGATTTATCTTCATCTTTGTCTTCACCGACTTTAATGATGACACATTTTGAGTGCTAGTACGATCCAATTCCTTGGAGTGCTCATTTAATTGATCCTCTAAGTGAATTGGTGATTAGCCTTGAAATTGTGTATGGATTAAATCGGAGAATGATATTGAGGGATTATTTCATTTAATGGATACCTCCTGAACCAATGAACAGAAAATCAAATGAAAAACAAATACATCCAATAAAGCCCAAGATACAACCTAGGATCAACTCACCTTAATTAGTTGTTTTAATTAAAGTAATTTTATTGGTTTTGTTCTTTAAACTAAATAAATATTTCTTCAAATCAATCAACACCATAGTTGGCCACTTCATAGCCAATCCCGCATCTAATCAAAGTGTCTTAAGGTTTCTTCTTCGGTCCCTGTGGATTCGACCCCTACACGTACTACATCAACCGCTTTTACCGGTAGGGTAAATTTGGGCGCAACCAGCTCTATAGTTACCCTATTATATATGCTACCATTATATGGATTTAAAATTTTAAATGTTTCACTTCTTCCCATACCGATCATTACTATACTTCTATTGAGGTTTATATCATCATAGCTCTATGCATAGGTAAATTTCTTTATAAATATGGTGTATATATGTGATGGGGATGTTAGATAGGTGTATGATTTATTGTATTATATTTTGACTCCCAATAAAGAAAATTAAATTAATGAGGTAACCATCCACAACTATTTCTGAATCTTTCATTCTTCAAAAGCAAGCCAAAGGAAAGAGTGGATTTTTATTTGAGATCATTTTAATGAAGGTAATTTCATATATTAATGGGTCTAGGAATATTTGTTCCACTAAATCTATATAAAATTTCAGTACAAACAATAGAAAACTCGGCAATATCATCTTGTCCAAACCTCACAATTCTCAATCTATAAACAACTTTATTTATTCAATGACACCCATGTTTTCAATGCTTTGTTTTTATTTTCATGTTATTAATTTGATTATATTTTATAGAATTTTAGATATTTTTTTAAAAAAGTTTTATCTTTTAATAGAATATGTGATTGATATATATGGATGAAGGGACTATAAAATATGATCATGTGGGGTAAAAAATTAAAATCTTTGAGGAATTTAAATTCTTAGTGACTGTTTTTCTAGGTAATTAATATTACCATAAATGTGATATTTTATAATTTTTTTATTTGGGACTAGAAGCTTCATTATATTTTTTGGGATTTCAAGGGATCTTACTTGGGAGTTATTTATGTTATTTCTCCACAATTTATCTATTCCTTAGCATTTATATGTTTATTCAATAGTGATTCTTCCTCCAATTCAAATGTTATGGACTTTAACCAATTTTCCTTCTTTTTCACTTGCTTTATTTTCTTTCCCATTTTTATTCAATACATAACCATCCATGGGGGTTGATTCTATGATTTAATGTGTCTAAAAATTAAAACATACAATTTTATGGTGTGTGAATACTCTATCCATGTCATCTCTTTATTTTTTTTCAAGGTTGTGTTTATTTTATTTATTAAAGGTACATTATATTATAATTTTATGTTTTTTTTGACATGACCATGGGTTCTTGAATATTTAAATGGTTTTCATGAAATTATAAAATATCTATAATGAATTAGTAATTGTTTTATAATATTATTTATTTGTTTTGTTACTAAATTCTTGGAATGTAAAAATTTTCTCATGTATCATGTATAATGATCATTAAGAGTAAGTTTCCGCACACACTATATATTTTATGAAAGGTTATTAGATTTTATTTTTGGAAATATTGGAGTTTTAATATTGATTTATATCCCCTTTGATTTTCCCCTTAATATTGTTGAATAATTTTTTATATTTTTCTATATAGAATCATTTTATATTATTATAATGGTGGTAATATCAATGGATTGTATATGGGGAATGAGATAAGAGTTTTGAAAATGCTGTTACTTAATATTCATGGTTATTTCTATTTACTTATTTCATGGTAACTGTGAAACATCATTGGATTTATAAAACAACATTAATATCCTTTGATATCTAAATAGGATTTTAGGGGATGAATGTTATACAAGTAGTGATCACTCTCTATATTTTATCCCATTTTTTAATATCATGATTTTATTAAGGGGATTCTTTATAATGAGACTAGTTTGATAATGTTACTTTTCATATAGTTTGGATCACATCGTAGGCTAATATATGGTTATAGGGAGTCAATTCATAGATTTATTCATTTAGACCTAGGTAGTTGTCACATGATTCTCATTATAAGATAAATTATTATTATTTTCATATATAATATTCATTTACTTATAATTTTAATTTTATCATGATTCTTTGTATAATAAATGTTTTAATTTGATGATAATTTTTTTTATTTTTAAGGAAAAATTTTATATTTATTATTATCATTAAATCAATTATTATTATTCATTCACCATTATTAGTTATATGATTTCTAGGGCATAGTTATTGGTTTAATCTAATTTGACTTGGATGAGTCGTTGTTTTTGAAAATAATAAATAAATTCTTATTACTATTACTTATTCATATAATTATATACAAAAAAATTGAAAATAAAATTCATTTTCAAACTATCATATTGTATTGTTAATTTGAAAGATATATATATTATCACTTGTAGTATCTTATTAGTATTTTCCGCCCTCTCCATATATTTTTTTTGTGTATGTACTTGTATACTAGGTTGTACTTGTTGAAATAGAGGATCGGGACTATTACACTTGTGGTGATGTTTATTAATCATTTATTGGACATTGGTGATGGTGGTGTTATGGGAGTTACCATCAAGTTAGATAGATATGGAATTCTGGTATTGGGATTATTATAGTTATATTTTTTATATTTTTCATGGGGGGATCATGATATATTCATATCCATTTTTTTGAATTTTGTCTTATGGATTTTATGTTTAATGTTTTCAATATGTTTCTTTTATTTATACTATGTTTGAATATTCCTGATATTTATATATTATCTAATTTATAACATATATTTTGTTATATTGGGACCAATTTCTATATTTACAACCTGAGATGGAGATGAATCAAGATACTACATGATTATAAATTTTCCCTGATCATGTGTACTCCTTTAAAAGATATTTTCCCCTTATTTTAAGGAACACATTTAATATTTCACTATTTACGGTGATATTATCAAAACATACACATATAAATAAATTTAATACTCACAAGAACACAAGGGTTTTAATTTTTCACTATAACGGTATATATCTCTGTTTCATAAACCAAAAATGTGTCTATGTTCTAAAATCCACTATACTCACTTTCAGTGGGCAATAATTATGGACACAATCACTCCAGTCAATGATCGATTCCTTTAAAAATTATATCCCTTGGTTACTCTTCATACAGGGGGAACTCTATCTTCTTTTGAAATACAAATTAATTTATGGAAGAATTTTCTAGATTATAGACTTGGTGGAAACTTCAAAAAAATTTATACATGATGATCTACTCTACCATTCTATATATTACCAATTCATCTAGCATCCTTCATTACATATTAAATACTCTATTATGATTTACTTTTCCACATTTCTAATACATCAAGGATAAATGAGTTCAAATACGTATTAATACTTTAATCCATATTTCCATCTTCTAATACCAAATGAGTGTGTCCACTTAATGGGAGGATGAAATATTTTTCATCAAAATAATCAAAGAAGAAATTGACCTCTTCCAGATAAATAAAATCCCACACATGAATTTTTTATTTGTAATTTTTCTTATTATGGTATTGTAATATATAACAATGTAATTGTTTCCTCTTATTATTATTATCATAGAAATATATATTTTTAATCATTTACCTATTCATTTACTTCATTATTCTAGTGTAATAGATATGTCAAAGGTTCACTCCCTCTCTCCCTTATTGGATCTCCCTCTTATATACAAACTAGATATTAAATATATCTAAATACTCTATGAAACTAATATGGAAATGTAGTTCCATTATACCATTTAATTTTTATTTACTTCCTCATATTTATATAATATTTTATTACCCAATAAATTTAATTCCATTAAAAATAAATACTTATAACATTTTTTAATATTATAGGAAATATAGAAAGAATATGTATAAAATAATTTAAATATTCACTTTTAGATCTTTTTTGAAAAAAAACCACATTTCCAATCATAATAAAATTGAATTAAATTTGATAATTTAATCCTTATAACTATTGAGTAAATATACCTTCATGTATCAGTGGTTTTCTTTTTTTAAATATTCATTGAAATATTTATTTGTATCTCCACCAAAATCAATATTTCAATATTACATTAAAAAAATCAATCACATATTCCACAATTTTCTCAATTTAAATATCCATTTAATTAATCCTATATTAATAATCATGGAACAAGTACCGGGATATCATAGTTGTTTGCCTTTCGATTTTATTTTTTTAGTTTTATATATCTTATACTATCTATGCTTCGATATTACTAAATATATGAAAATAATATTTCCATAGAATAATACAATACTATTCATTGTAATTTCTCCCACAAAAGTATAATCGTTAAAATTCAAAAATCAAAAACAAATTACTCTTGAAAAAATATATTTAAGGATTCCAAATTTATCTAAATTTAATCTCTAAATATATCATCATGGAATATTTGAATTAATTCATGTGATATTTTCCTTACATGAAACACAACACTTTCTAATCTCACCTTCATTTTTTTTGAAACAAATTGTCTTTAATGAGCCCTAAAAACATAAAAATATTCTTATTGATCATATTTATATATATGATCCTATAAATATAATATTAATTATCATAAATTTTAATATTATGGATTCTCATATGACACATTTTCATTTGAAGCATGCCAATGTTTAAAAAAATTTAAACCTTGAAAACTGTAGTATATAGGCTAATAGGGTGTCGAACCTTATGGATGGTTGATGACCATGATTTCAAAATAAACCCCACTACAAAAAGTGGGTAAAGAATTATTTTTCTCCTTAATATTTACTATAATTATGAATGTAGTTGAAAATGATGATGGAACATTCTGTTTCTTATCAAGGTGAAACAAAAATGATAAATGGGCATAGAGAACATGAACTGAAAAATATAATCAAGATAGATGCTCATGAAATTAAACTCTACACACATAAAAATGATATCTTCTTAAGAAAAAATTAATTGACTTCTCAACCTCTAAAATGGTTGGTTTAATCTCCCTCAATAGAAGACCAAACAAACGAAAATATGAAATCTTGTAGTTCGCCACTTCAAGAAACATCAAACTACTAAGGATTTTGAAGAAATGATGTTTGAATTAATTTCATTGAAAAATTCAATCATTTTTTAAATTAAAAATTTGATGATTTTTCTTCCTTGATCAATAATGCTGATTTATTAATGGTTCTTGAATTAAAGTGGTGCAAAAACAATTTTTTTTTTATGAATCACAATGAACTTCACCAGTTCATTTTGATTTTTTATTGAATAAATTATATGAATAATATAAATAAAATAACCCACATAATTTATATTCCCCAAGCTAACGAGTTTATATGGACATCATATTATATTCAAGATCATTAATTACATTTACAAAATTTATGAAAATGAGGATATTCTAGAGAGTATGAATCTCCACTTTCAACTCCTGTGTTGTTTCTCTATTCTAGTCCTACAGTTGATTGTTGGGTCCCCTTAGGTCTTTAGTAATCTTGGCCTCCAAGAAGTGCTGTGATCACCTAAATTTGATTGAATGAATGAGATGTGTATAAAATTGTTTGCTTGGAATTTTTTAAATTCATTAGTTGTGTCCTCTATTTTTTACCCACAATAAATGGTGACTCAACTATATCTTTTCCAATTCTCACCACACATGGCATTTATCTTCTGAAACCTTTTCCAAAATAGAACAACCTTCTAACTAACTAGTTCTGGAGGTTGGGATAAACCTTGATGTAATTATATCTTGAACCTACATCTAAATAATTGAATAAATAATAAACTATTTTTTTAAAATTATTTATATATATATATTAAAATTGAGTAAAATAATTAAAAAAAGGTAATCTCAGTAATAATTAATTTTTAGTTATTTATTTTATTTATTATTATTAATGTCAATATTTTTATAAGTTATTAACAAATAACAATTAGTATTATTCTTTTCATATTATTAAATTTTAATATCTTATTCAAATAACTAGTTTATAAATATATATTTTATTTAATAATGTTGTAAATTTTATTATTATTAATTTATTTGTTATGTTATTTATTATTATAAATAATATAATTATTATATAAGTATTTATAAAATGTGATATTTTTATAAATATATGTTTATAAGTAATTTATTTTATACTATTATAATAAATTATATTATATTATTTATTAATTAATAATTATATGAAAGATTTAATTATTATTATACAATATGATTTAATTTGTTATTTATATTAGATATTGTTATTATTATTTAATTATTAATATTATTAATTGTTTCTTATTATATGTTTATTATTATTATTATTTTATTATTTAATTAATTATTTTGTTAATTTTTTTTATATTTTTTTTTCCACCTCTCATAACCACCATTTGGTAGGGGATGGGGTTTATCATCTTGGAGAATCCATGTTTACAACATCCTTCTACACCAAAAAGGGAAGGTGGCTTGGTTCGTCTCAACTCCATAGTAGTGAGTATCCTCAAATGGAATTGACTTCCTCAAATGACTTTGGACTCCTTGGATGACATTGATGATGGAAATGAAAACCAAGTGGATTCCCCATGCATATATTTTCCCTTTCCCAATTTTATGTTTCATTTACATCAAGTCATTTAATGTTTTACTGAATTGATGTAATGTTTTTGGGGTCTTTTTATTACTTTAGAAAATCCTACTAATTTTTGGAAAGTGTAATCTATGAAATAAGTGAAATGAAATATTGAAATGTGTTTTTTTTGTCATGCTCCATTTTTATTTCTCACATTTTCTGGCTTGTACATCCAAAAAAACCGGTATCAGAGGCAGTAACCAAGGTATCCTCCAATTTCTGAGTTTTTCATTTAAAAGATAGATATTGTAATGCAGATGTATGTTCCTATGTTTTCTATGGAAAACTATGAAATGTGCTTGATCTAAATGAATATGTTTATTGGGTCACAATAACTATACGGGATCATCACTAATGGGTATATAGTACTAACTACTGAGACAGAAGCTGACTTCATAAATGAAGAAAAGTTTTCTCACAAAAGTTAAAGAAAGTAAGAAAACAAGGCATTGTTCCTCCTTTATCAAGGGTTGGATGAGTTAGTATTTGAAAATATTACTAAATAATTATCATGAAATAAGTCTTGGGATACACTTGGAACCATTTTTAAGGGTGTTGGGTGAGGGAAGCGGGTTCGTCTTCAAAAACTAAGAGCAGAGTTCGATGTGGCTTACATGATGGATGGTGATATTATCTTTGACTACATCTCACATTTTTTGTTATTATTAACAATTTGAAAAGAAATTGTGATAATATGGAAGATATTTATGTCATTGAAGAAGCTATATGATCTCTCACAACCAAGTCTAAGCACATTTTTCTAAAAATTGAAGAATCAAAGGATGTAGAAAAAATTTCTATTTCAGAAATGATGGGATCATTACAAGTGAAAGAGAAATGAATGCAATAGAATGTGGGTTCAACACTTTGTAATGGATTATATTCTAATTTGGCTCTAAAAGAATAAAATAATGTCCATACAAAACAAGGTGGTCATGGAACTAGTAATCATGAATGTGGTAGAGACATGGATATCATATAAGCCATTAAAAAATAAAAAAAATTACCAGCTTACAAGGAAGAGGAAATGGATGGGTCCAATTCATGCGTGGTCAAAGAAACACAAATAATGTTTAATGCCATAATTACATGAAATTAATCCACTATGACTACATGTTTTGGATAAAAATGAATCAAAATTAACCATCCAACTATTTTAAATCACATCACCAAGAGAAAAAAGTTACCACACTCCTCCTAAAACACGAAGAGACATGTGAATAGCCAGATGTATGGTAACTTGGCATAGGTGCAAGCAACCATATGTGTGGTAAAAAAGAACTATTCAAGGAACTCACATAATAAGTTCTCAGGTACGTGGGATTTAGAGACTAATCAAAGGTACCCATGATTGGAAAATGTAAAATAGAAATCTATTAGTGGAATGGTGAGTCACATTACAACACAAATGTGTATTATGTACCAATCATGAAAAATAAAATCATCCTTATCATCCACCTGCTTGAAGTATGGGTATATCATACACATGGAGAAATCATCTTTCTCTATTAGAGATTCTCACATGAGACTTGTTTCTCAAGTCCAAATGTAGAATGATTACATGTTTCCACTCCATATTAACACAATAGATGTGAATGGTCTCTTTGGACTCATGAATAATGACTCGTGGATATGGTATATTCTCTTTTGGAAAATCTATTTTGGCATCCCTAAACTCTTCTCCTCATCAAGCATGATGCATGACTTGTTGGAAATTGAATATCTAGATCATTTGTGTGAGGAATGTACACTCAGTATATAATAAAATAATTACATCCAATGTAGAGTGTCTAGAAGAGAAAATGAACCACATCAGTTGGTTCACACTGATATTTTCAGACCACTTTAAACACCCTCACATGTAGGTAATAAGCACATTATTACCCTCATTGATGATTTCATCCAAAAACATTGGTTATAATAAATCAATGAAAAATATTCCACTTTTACTATATTTAATATTTTCAAATATTGTGTTCATGTAGAAAGTGGTTACAAAATCAATGTACTCATATCTGAAAGAGTTGGAGAATACACCTCAAATGCATTTTATGATTTTTTTTCATGGAACAAGGAATCAAGAAGTAATACACTGCACCCAACATGCCATAAGAGAATAGAAATGCAGAAAAAAAAATAACCCCACCATCCTCAACATGAATTGATTCAATGCATAGCTAGGAATCTTTAGGTGTGTCTCATATACTCAAGTTCTTGAAGCAAGAAGATAGAATCTCCGTGATCACGAAAAAAATTACATCTTTATTATCTATAGTGTAGTGTCTAAATCCTAAAATCACTATAATCCAATAACAAATAAAGTAGCGGTGAGTAGTGATGTGATATTTAGTGAGGAAGAATATTGGAAATGGAATGATGAATAATCGAACAATGATATAGGAGTTAAAATGGAATATCATAAAGATAGGCATGATCATCAGGAGAAAACACCCGCGACACCTTCCTCGGGCACATCATCAGTACAGATAAGTCATGGAGTACATTCCATCACTCCTGAAATCACTCCAACAATTCAAAAATTTTGTCATCTCATCCTCACCCATGGAATCTATAAAAATGTAGAGTTTAAGATAAATCTATGAGTAAATAGAAGAGGAAAATATTTTCTACCTCTATAAAGATCACGGGCCTATGATGTTTTAGGAAGCCATAAGAGAAGAATTATATAGAATTTATTTTAAAGAATAAATTCATTACAATTAGAAAAATGAAACATTGGAGCTGGCTACACTTCTTAATTAGTATAAAACCATTAGTATCAAATGGATGTAAATGATCAATAGGAATGATGTTGGAGAGATCGATCGCTACAAGGAAAGGCCCATAGAAAAGGTCCATAAATAGAAGTATATGGTGGACTATAAATAATTATTTTCTCAATTTTATTTCCTTGAAACTGTGAAGATGATTATTTCCCTTGTAGTCCATCACAATTGGATGATCTACCAACTATATGTGAAATATGTATTCCTGAATGGAATTATAGAAGAAGAGGTCTATATTGACCATCCTGAAGGATTTTTTATGAAATTAGAGGAACAAAAGTTGTATCGATTGAAAAAAACATATCTATGGGTTGATGAAAGATCCATGTTCCAGTAATAAATTCATAGAAAATTATCTTCAAGAGAAAAACTTCTCCCAATGTCCATATGATCATATAGTATATATAAAGTAGAATTATGGTGGTGATATGCTTATATAATGAATGTTTGTTGATTATTTGTTTTTATAGGGAACGACTGGCCAATGTTTGATGAATTCAAGAAGTGCATGTTTATGTAGTTTGGGATGACTGATGGAGGTCTCATGTCCTTTTTCTGGGCATAGAACTAAATAAAAAACACTGTGGCATCTATATATCTCAAAATAAGTATGCTATGGAATTTCTGGAATAGTTTAAGATGGCCAATTGAAATACTATAAAAACTCATTTAATAATGAGTTTAAAAGTGACAACAGAAATAGAATGAAGAAGTATAGACTCGGCCTTTTTCAATAGTCTGATTGGAATATTGAGTTGCCACACAATCATAAGGCTAGATATTGTCTACAATTTTGGGATTCTAAGCAGGTACATAAAGGCACCAAAAGGATCACACCATCTAGCTTCAAAAATAATCCTTAGGTATGTCAAATGAATAGTTGAATATTGTCTTTTCCACCTATACAGTGATGATGCAAAGCTATATGGGTTCTCAGACAGTGATTGGGTAGGTGACCAAGAAAAAATAAAAATCACCTCTACATATGTATTCATTCTTGGAAAGACTAGTTTGATGTGGAATTCAAGGAATCAGAGTTTAGTTTCCCTATCCACATGTGAAGTAGAGTACGTTGCAGCATCACCCATTAATTTCAAAGGAATATGTCTGAGTAATATACTAAAGGGACTGAAGAATCCACATGATGGATCCATATTCATATATGTAGAAAATAAGTCAGTAATTGAACTAGTAAAAAAATATGGGGTAACATGGAAGAAGTAAACATATTGATACATGGTACCATTCTCTAAGAGATCATGTTAAGTAGAAAATGATAAAACTGGAATATTTCAATAATATAGAACTGGTGGAAAAAAATTTCACAAAGGAATTATTAATAGATGTATTCAATCAACTAAGAACGATTCTTAGAGTGAACCAGTTTTGGTTTGAATGGGTGTGTTAGAAATGAGAACCATGCATCCTTCCCTTGCGTCAGGATCTTACCAATGTTATTTCCTTCACAAAGTGTTCATTTCATTTACTTCAAAACATTTAATGTTTTATTCAATTAATAAAATGTTTTTTGTGTATTTATATTTATTTAAAAAAAGATTATAAATTGTTGGCATGTGTAGTCCATGAAATAAGTGAAATGATGGATCAAAGATCATTCATTATAGCGTTTCATTTTTCTTTCTCATGTTTTCTAGCTTTTAAATCCAATAGTCGATGAGCTATCCTCCTTTAGAAGGTCAATAGATAGCTCAACACTTGGTTTCATCTAGAAATGATGGTCGTGTGACACTATGGAAAGCTCCTACCTCCACATTGGTGACTCCTCAAGGCGGTGACCATTGGCTATAATTGGAATTGATTCCATGGATGGAGGAGGCCTCAGTGGTCTCATTCACATGGAACTATGAGTTATGATTTAGTTTCATGGTTTTAGATCTAATTTAGCCGACGGTTTAGGCGAGTTTTTGATTTTTATTTCAATCTGATGTGTTTCTGGGTTCTGGTAGTTTTTCTAGGTCGAAATTAGTATATCTAGTTTATAATATTGAATGATGTTGGCTATGTATGGAGAGAATATTTTGAAATGATAATGGTGGAGGATGATCAACAACAGAGGATTGAGACTCGACTGTGAGAAATGGTTCAATGGTGATAAGAATATTCACTGGTGGTGAGAAATGGGACTGTGAGAAGCTATAGATCTAGAAGTGACAATAGAAGAGGTGGTGGGGAAAGGTCATTAAGAAGAGGCAATGGTGAGTCACGGGAATCACCATTTAAAGAAGTTTGGTGGTTAGGTAAATCCTCACAGTTGGTGGAATTTGGAAAATTAAAATATTTGAATCATGGTTGGAAATATTATAACAATGAGTGATGAAAAATTGGTAAAGGAATATATTGGTGGTGAGTTAGGTGTGAAATGGTGAATCAGTGAGAAATGAATCATCGTTGGGAGTAGTATGTGATGGTGAGAAAATTGCACAATAGTGTGCTATTTTTATGAAATTGGTTGTGAGATAGAAAAGGTGAAATGTATATGAGGGTGAGTCATGGGTAAGGGCGGTGAGACATCCAACCATTGGGTTCTATCTATAGTGGAGAGTTATGTCTTTATGCATGAAAATGTTGTGTGAAATTTCATTGCAGGGTATAATTTCACTGGAAGTGGTAAAAAATTTAAAAGGATACGAGTCACAATTGAGTTCCCAATGGTGATTCCCATATCTCAAAGTGACTTATCTACACTAAAATTTATTAAACTGAGTGTTTAATAAAAGATAAATATAAGAAATTGAATATAAATTAAATTAAAACGAAATATAATATATTGATTAATAAAAAAAATTCAATTAATTATTTAAATTTTATTCTAATTAAGATTTGAATTAATAAAGAAATAAAAATAATAATTAATTAATAATATTAACATAATACAAAATTATTAAAAATAAACTAAAAAAATAACTGACTGTAATTAAAAATCAAAATAATTAAACATTTCAATTCTTAAAAAATTAAATAGAAATAAAACATTAAACGTAAAAAGAGTTACGTTGTAAACTGATATAAATTAAATAGATAAATTGATAATTAAATTTTAATTATATTAAGTGTGAAAAATTAGAAGATTAAATATTAAATTAATGACTTAGTTAATTAAATGAAAATAAAATGAAGAATATATTAATTAATAAAAAGAAACAAAGTTTAAAATTATAATGTCAAGAAGAATTAAAATTTAAAATGTGATTGAGTAAAATAAAATAATTATTAAACAACTACAGATAAAAAAATATTTTTAAAATCTAAGTACAAAATTATTCATAATAAATGATTAATTAATGAATTAAACTATGAAATTATAAAAGTTAAATTAATGAAAAAATACACCAAAAATAATTAATTAAATGATTAAAAACATAAATAAAAAATGTGAAAATCAATTCTTTTAAGGCCACATCATTACAATTTTAAAAAATCAATGTTTTGACAGCAAGTTATTCTTACATATTAGAAAGATTGATCATAGATATATATAATGTAATTCTTACATAACTTATGAAAAATCCAGGTTATTATTATTTATCATAGATAACATTGGGTTAATATTGTATTTTCATTTCAAAAAATTTACCCTTATTTATCCATTGATGAAACCCATTTAATCTCATCAAACGTCAAAAATTCCAATTTAATAAAATACAGCTTCCATATTTTTTCGGATTTCACTTCATCATTCTCCAAATAGTAGTAAACTAGATCACAGTCCTTCCAAAGTCAAAATAGTCATGTATAAGAACATTAATCAGTATGAAACATTCATTGAATCTAGATGTCATGTCACACATCATGCTTCTCAAGAAATCTGAAATTATTGATATGCAAGTCTAGGTGTATCAATTGTATGCCTCTTTATACCACCAAGTACTTAGTGATTCATGTCCCATTCTTCTAGACACATCCTCAAAGGAGTTATAGGATTAGGAAGGGGATGGAGGATTATTCCTCTTTACCACCTCCTTTGTAGACTCGTTTTTTCGATAAGGCAAATGCTAAAAAGGATGTCTTTGGGGGCGTTATCTTTCATATACTAGGGGATCAGGGTGATCAATTCTTGGAGTTATTGAAAAGATCTAATGAGAAGGTGATCGAACAAATCTTACTACTTACTGATTCTAAGGAGGAGGAAACTAAAATGATGGGGAGGACCTTAAGAGTGACCATTAATGAGGATCAATTTTTCTAGGTTAAAAGACAAGAACTTATTCTTTTCGGGGGATTTAACATAGGAAATATCAACATTGAGGAGTACTTACAGTCTTCAGACCAACTGGTCTCAGAGTTTAAAAATCTGATGATGGTGGTACTAAGAATTAAGGTAACTTCTATCTCATGAAATATTCTTAGGGAACCATTTTCTAGTAATATTAGATTACTTTTCTATATCACCAGTTAAATTGGCGGTTTTTTCATGGATAAGAAGTTTCTCTGGTTCGAAATGCTTTTGGAACAGTTGTTTGTGTGATTTGAGGTGAATTATGGGTGTCACACTTCTATTATTATACCTGTTTCTGCTTCAAATGGGGTTCAGAGCATGAGGCCATCACTTCTGTATTCTAGTTGGAGTTAGAAGACAGCGAGGGTATAGATATTCTATTGGTTCTGTGCTTGTGAATCTTTTCACAGGACTTATTATTGAGTGGTCATGCATTGGTGAGAGTTTTTGTCATGATGTTGTTTCTAGGGAGAGGCAGAACAAATATTTTTCTTAGGTTTTTCTGTTATGGTTATTTCTGTTGTTATGCTGGATTTGGTGGTTTCTCACTTTTTTTATAAAAGTGATTTGATGATAAAAAAATTAATTTTCAGTTAGTCGTCCTCAAAAATAAATTTTATATATTAAAATATTTAGAAACTAACATGAAGTATGTTATCCTAGTAATGATAATCATCCTCCTCTTTATCCATGTCATTTCTCATCATGACTCCTCATTTGAGAAAAAAATCCAAATATAATTGACCATAAATATAGATAATTATTACCATCCTCTTCATCGTCCATGTTAATGATCACCAATAATCCTTATCTATTTAAAAATCCCAATTTAATTAAAAAAATTAAACTAACAAACACTAGGATGAAACATTATCTCTACTATGATTTTTCTTTAATTTGACCATAAATACCCTTATTATAAAATATCAATGAAATAGATGGATTTATGATCCATTCTTTATTTCCCAATTGAAAATAAAATTCAATGATTGATTTCATGAGATTATCATCATTATTTTCTATCACTTTTTCATTGAAAAAAATATATTCTTTTGATTATTAAGAGATTAAGAGCCCACATTTAATTACTCTTCAAAACATCAACAAATTATTGGTCATCTTCATCTCCCACCTTTGTTTAGACTAAATAGTCTCAATTATCAATCATCTATTTTACTACAAATTTAATTATAGAAAGTTAGAGCTCTTTATTTTTTATACGATTCATTAAAATTCTATAGTTATTTAGGAAACAATATTATTCTTACAACTTTTTATATAATTTCAATAATTTATTATAATTTTATAGATTTTATTTACCCTTGTTCAATAAAATTCATCTCAATTTACTACATTATTAACTTAAGTTTCAAATTTCTATATGATTATCAATATTATAGAGTGGGATAAAATTTATCGAAAATTTCATTAAGTGAATAACTAATTAGAGATGATCCATTTTAATATCCTCTATGACTATGTGATTCAATGATTGATGTAGGAAATAAGAAATAATGTCAATAAATACAATTTCATCCACTTCACCCACTGACTCCAAGAAAATCTAGAAATAAGAACCCAAAAAATATATATTAAACACTCACTCTTCCTATGATCATAATCATGAACCACACTACAACAATGTATTAGTAAATAATAAATATTTCACAACGTGTGAATCAAAAAAAATTACAATTCTCCCTATTTTATAAATAAATCATAAATATAGTGACAGCTAATTTCTTCATAGCCCATAGCTTTAAGATCTTAAATTTTAATAGACTCCACCTAAATATATTCTCTTCAAGCGTCTATAGTCATATTTTCAAGAATATCCATTAATTGGGGAGATCTCTTGTTAAAAAATTCATTAAAATCCTTTAATCATTGATGATTTCACATAATAGATAATCATATAAATTATGACCATTTTATGAAGATCATCTAAAATACATATTATTCTTGTCTCGTTCATTTTCTGATCATGAGTTGTCTTCACCTATGAGACGTCACAAGTTTTAAAATGTCACATTAATGTTTAATAATCTATATTATAATTTCTCCTCATCTATATAAGTAAAAAATTATTTTGATTCATCAACTAAAATACACCCTAAATTCATTAAACATTGTTCAGTAATTATCGAGTTATTATACCTAAAAATAAGGAAGTTTCAACATCTTATAGTAACCTAAAATCACATAAGATAGTACAAAATAAAAGTTAAATAAAAAAAGAAAAATTACATAGATACGTGTTACTCCCCCATCATTTTTTATTCTAATATCATTAGGGTAAAAGGACAATTGTTATGATCAAAATACACTTTATATTTCACGATTCAATATAAAATTACTTTTACTTCTTAGGAATTCGTAGGATGATGAATGTGGTTAGTCTTTGTGAACCAAACCATTTATTCAAATTTTCTTATAGAAAATTATACTGGTTTTCATTTTTATTAAACCACAGTCACACAATCCATTTAGGATAGCTATTGTATAGTTATTCATATTATTCTCTGTGGTCATTAACTCTATTGCGAGACTAATATCATTAGTACATGTATCCTCTTCTAATGTCATATCATGATATCCTTCATCATTACTCTCCTCTATAATATGGATCCACCACCTAAATTAATAATTTTATTTATAGTAAAATTAGTGGTACCATTTAATAATTCTCATGTTCTTCCTCTTTATTATCCATTTCTGTCACTATAGTGACGATTATATTTAGTGAGTATTTCTTTAAAAATCAATATCACTTTTTTTATTAGAAGTTTCTTCATTATTCATCATCTTCCATATTTACTTTCATTAATTCCATGAGTTTTTATATGAATAAATAATAATTGGGGTTTTATTTAGCATCCAATTCACTCTATCTTTAAATTCTTTCATGTTGGTGAATTCATTTTTAGTTAAATTGATTCTACTTCATTTCTCTTAATCCTACCTCTCTCCATAGGAATAAAAGTACTACTATTCTATTTAATATTAAATATTTTTATGAAATTTAATTTCAAATTTCATTGGTAGTAATATATGTAAAACATCACTAATTAATTTCATACCTCCTATAGTAATTTATCATTTAATTTATTGTGGTATTTTTTTCTTCTTAAATTTAGACCATGGGATTTTAGACACACATCTATAGTGTGTCCCATGATTAAAAAAAATTATCACTTTATATCTATTATTTATTGAGATAATCCTTTTATATATTTGGAAACAATATTCTAATGACACATTTGTTCCATATTTTTTATTTTAATGCTCACTCATTGAGGCTAAAAGTAACAGGACAAACTCTGTCAACCAGACCAGTCACCCAAGTTATCCCATCACAAGGTGGAATAAAACAAAGAAAACAAAAGAAGACTCATATAAAATGATAAAAATAAATACAATAATATTTCAAAGTATAAAAAATTGGTATAAAACTAATACAAATATGAAAAACCAAAAATTATGACAAGTATAGATAAAACTATTCTATGTGTGACTAACTATCTCCTCCAAACCAAAACAACAACATAAATAGAAGCCTTCGTGATAATAAATTCTATTCCCTTTACTTTTATCATATAAAAAAATGTCTACAGTCACCCACATATAAAAGTATGGTGTGATAAAAGAAATATAATAGGATTCCACAAAATAATCTATACAATTTCGAAAAACAGGACTGCACAAGTTCAATATCTAAAACAAAATAGTTTTATAAGAATTTTTATAATTAAACAATTTGAAATCCTTTTTCCAATAATCCTTGAGTTTTTTAAAATTTCATAACATGTTTCCAAATCCAGAAAAATTAATGTAATGATATCGAATATAAATATACATGTGAGCCAACATCTATGAAATAAAATATCATGTAATAAACAACTAGAAACAATAATGCACCTACCATTTGGGATATCGCCTATGGGATAATATTTAATATACCCTCAAGAATCTAACAAAGAATAAGGTTGAATCCAAATAAAATCAAGGCCTTCCATAGATCATCAACACACAATAGGTTACATCTTAGTGTTTTTAACCACACTAAGGAAACTTTTGTCTCTTTATTGACGTAATGAAGGTCCCCAATATGAAATGTATGTCAATTTCAGTTTTAAATACCATTCGTACATTTTTATAAAATAATTTCAAAGACAATCCAATCATACCCATTTCAAATCAAAGAAAATCCATTTACAAAGGAAAATTTCTTACCAAACATGAACCCATGACCTTTTCAATTTCAACACCTATAATTCCACTTAAAATCTCAAAAAATCAATATGAGAAACAATAAATTCAAGAAATTTTAAAATTTTAATAGATTCATCTACCACAAGAGCATAGAAAACCTAATCACCTTTGAAAATGAGGACTACATACCACAAGATATACCGTCAGAAGAAAAGAAATAACTAGACACTAAAATGGATTGATAAAAAAACAAGATACAATTACAAATACCTACAAAAAATGATGTTTCTACCTCAAATAATATAGAAATTGAGAGGAAGGCTTACGCGATGAGGTGAAGAACATAACTCTATTGATCAATTACATAACAGAGTGGTTAAGAGGGAAGGGAGTCACCAAAAAATGTCATGTGTAAGATCTCTAACTGAGAATAGATTTCTTAAAAATATAATGAATCCTCAAAACCCCATACATAACCATAAAAGATGAAACTCGAGGTATAAAATAAGGTATAATACTTTTACACATTGTGAAATTATTTCATTTTAATTTATGTCGAAAAATGCGTTGCCTTAGATTTAAAACACAATTTTTTACATTACATGGCATGTAACCCTTACATGATGTGTGACATTCTCATGTTGTGTAACCCAATTCAAAACATCTTTCCAGCAACCATTATACATTGTGTAATCCCATTTTATATCATGTAATTACCCAGCGAACAATAGAAAATTCCAGGGAAAAGATGAAAATATAACAAATCACTAACTTCACCTTTATAGGTATCCTCCCAATTCAAGGTATAAAAAACACACCCAACAAAAAAAAAGTAAACCAAAAGAAAGGACTAGGAAATACCTTACATAATGGTAATGTTCATTACAATCTACCCACCATGGAATAAATTTCACCCTAGAATTTGCTCAAGATATTGGATCTACAAAAAGATAAGGCCACTGCAACCTCATCAGCATCTCCCACTCCTACATATTGTGGTGACCCTGTCTAAACTACCACAATACACGGACCAGGGGGACTATTTTACCATGTATTACCTTAACCTAGAGATCCATAATATGCATGTACTGCACAAAGAATGTGGTATCAAACTCAATATCAACATCCTCTAATACAATAACATGGGTAGGATCTAGTATATACCTCCTCATCTAAGAAACTTAAATCATGTTGTGTAACAAATTGAAGAAAATGGTAAAAGAAAATGATATTTCACCCTCCCTACTCAGTCAAAAATATCAAAGATTCCCAAAAACCTATGTGCCAACTTATGCTTCTTACCCAACTGATGATGTCCCAAGCGAGGTGACCCTCTGAGAAAGACATGATCACCAACCTCAAACTCCAGCGGTCGCTGCTTCAAGTCCA
This sequence comes from Viscum album, assembly GCA_963277665.1. Taxonomy (NCBI): domain Eukaryota; kingdom Viridiplantae; phylum Streptophyta; class Magnoliopsida; order Santalales; family Viscaceae; genus Viscum; species Viscum album. Next base: position 718,837,708 of record OY728150.1, read on the forward strand.
CATAAGATTTTTTACAAATTTGTGCTATGAAAAAACATCTTTGGATCAACTACACCACCTCTATCATCTCTAGAACAACACTCATCCCAAAAAATGACCTCTCTCCCAAATCTTCTTGGCATAAGAGAGGTCAGTATGGATGAATATATAAATACTCAAAGGGAACTTCCTAATCAATGCCTCATAACTATTATTATAGGATAACTTGACCAAAATCAAATGTTTGTCCCATGATCCCATGAAATCAATAACAAAAGAACGAATAATATCCTTAAGAACCTGGATATCCCTATATTTATATCCATCCATCTATGGATGATAATAAATTCTCAATTTAAACTTGGAACCTATTACCCTATGAAGAACATTCCAAAACATAGATGTGATCCTTGAGTACCTTTACAAAATCATAGTAGAAGGAACCCCATGAAGATTCACAATATCTCAGACATACTAGTCCACAAGATATTCCACTTTTTTCATTTCCTTTACTTGGAAGAAATGCACTAACTTAGTGAGTATGTAAAAAACCCTAATCTCAGCATTACCACTAATATAAAATGTTAATCATATGATAAGATCATTTTAAATTTCATACCACTTCTATTCTGTAATGTGTAATGTCTATAAAAACATGTAGGTTTCTAGTGTTCTTTTTTAACTCATTGTCATTTGAGACACCATGATAAAAATATACAACTGACCAGATCATCCCCATCCACCAATAATGATGTCTCAAATCATGGTACATCTTTTTATATATTTGTTGCATATACCAAATTAAAAAGTTTCCACTATCTAGAAAATGTTTTTTCCTAGAAAAAAGAACAACCATAATGCTCCAGAAGCACAAAGCTCCATTAAGAGATATAGATAACTCACATGAGGTCTCCCCACCAATTAAAATTTCTCCAAATCATAAGATCTCGGTGTCTATTATCCTTTCAACTAAAACTCACCCATCAAAAGATGAGTCAAATATTATTGAGGCCATGAACACCTGTGCACAATGCTCCTCTAAAATGAAGATCATTTTAGTGAAAAAACAACAAGGTCACTGATCAATTGTTTTCTTCACTGATTGTGTCAGTAATTTTCTTATAAATGCATCGGCTACCACATTACATTTCCATGGGGTATATATGAAATGAAAATTAAGGGTTTTGAAGATACTCATCACAACATCAATTTTGAAATTTCTGTTCTCTCTTAGTAAAAATATAAATTATGTTTTTTTATTTGTACATACAGTAATACACACTCCAAAGATATAGTGATGTTACATTTTGAGTAAATGAAAAATATCTTCCAAGTCATGATATTTTGTAGGATAGTTCATCTCACGAGGACCTAACTACATGATCCATAAGCCACAAAAATTTTTCCCCCGCATCAAGACATATCTCAAACCTGTACCAGAATCATTATAGAAATAATCATAACCCGATCCTATTTCTGGAAGAGTCAAAATTGGTTTTATAGTCGCCCTTATATTTAAGTCCTCAAATTATCTCTTACACATGTTTTTCAATTTTTCATGTACACCCTTAAGGTTAAAACCGTTCATTGAAGTTGTAATCCTGGAGAAGTCTTGAACATACTATCTTCAAAAACCTTCCAAGCCCAAGAATCGTTGGATATCAAACATATTTCAAGATTTATCTTAATAAATAACTATCTATATCTTTTTAGGATAAACTGAGATATACCTCTAAGATATTACAAGCCCAAGAAACCTCACTTCCAAAATACTAAACTAACACTTCAAAATCTTACCATATAGAAAATGTTCACTAAAGGTTTGAAGAATAGTATCCAAATGGCCTATGTTTTCCTCCTCTTTCTTACTGTACACCATTATAACTTATAATAAAATAACAAAAAAGAGTATAATATTTGATGAAATATTTATTTCATTAGGGACATGAATACCGTATAAGAATTTTTGAGTCTGAATGGAATAACCAAAAAACACAAAATTTCCATATCGTTTCTTATACGTTGCATTTAGTATATTCTCTTCTAAAACTCTCAAATGATGGTACCCCAACAACAATTCAATAATAGAAAACCAAAGATTCTCTATAATCTAATAAAATAGATCACTAATTTTTGGAAAATGATACTTGTTCTTAATAGTCACCCGATTCAACATCCGATAGTCAATACAAATTATAAGGATCCCTTATGCCTTCTTAGCAAAGATTATAGGAAAGGTCCATGGTGAAATTATAGTAAGAATAAATCATTTCACGTCCACTTTCTCAATATGGATTTTTTCTTCCACCAACTTGGCAGTTTCCATTTCATTGGATGACCTAAAAATGGAAATCGTTCTAGGTAATAAGTAAGTTGTAAAATCATTCTCTTTCTATAGATGCAAACAAAAAAATTAATCCCAAAATACCTCAGGGTACTAACACAAAACATTAGGTACCTGACTACAAAATAAAGGTTCAACAACATCAAGAAACATTTATGACAACTAGAATAAGATTATACTATCATAAGGAACAACATTCCTTTCATTTGACATTCGGGAGTCCCACTCACCAAGGAAGACATGAGTGACCCCATTGGTAGATAAGCACTCTACTTGACAATGATAATATTCTATCAAGGAATTTATGCATATCATATAATCCATTCATATAATTAAGTAAAATATATCAATATCAATCACTAAGATGTTCCAAAAAACCTCAAAGTTTTATATCACCAGTTGACACGTGGGGCACATAAATCTTTATTCAGACCTCTTTCGCAAATGAATGGAATGATCCAATAAGAATAATATAATCACTAAATTCAATACCAAGATTTCAACCATATTTTATAGTATAAAAGAATTATTATCACCTGTATCTAGCAAAGCTAGCACTTTAGAAGATGAAATAAACATACTACCCTCAATAGTGTCTAGACTTACTTCAAATTCCACTAGCGTACACTTTACTACATAAAGATATCTAGAATTAGTCACATAGAAATCCCATTTGGCTTGAAAATGAGACCCACCCCCTTGGAAGCATAAAAATGAACCTACAACCACTTTGTGAAAGTGGGTCCCACTTTACTACCTTGGTACATCTTATCAGAAAAACACTTCAGATGGCTAGATCTCCAACAAAGATGAAAAGTTCTAGGATGTTCCTTAAATTGAGTCTTAGTAAGACTATGCTTCCCCAACTGGTATAAAATAACCTGTTTCTTCCTCGTATATACCCCTAAAACTAGTCCAGTAGAGGATTGACCACTATTTCACTTCCTTTTCTAACTAGAAGAAGCACCCTGGATAACTATTTCAACCTCTGAAGCTCTTTCGAACTTTTCCTTCCATATATTCATGATTTATCCAAATATGATTTATTTACTAAATCCACAGAGTCCATAAGGAAAAAAAGAAAAATCATCAAAAAAACATTGGACCGGAGCCCCATATCGAACCTTTGAGCCATGGGGTAATCATTGGTGAAAAACTCTTATAGAAGATGCACAAATTCAATAAAGAAGGTGGAGTACTCTGGAAGCGTATTCTCCTATCACTCCAACATCAGAAAATCGTAGGTATTTTTCACATGTAAATTCTTTGGATAAAATTTCAAATTAAATATCCTTATAAAATTAACTCGTGTAAAATCTTCATGGAATATAACATTCACTATCAAGTCCCACCATCTTCTTTATAGTACTTCAAGAATATACATGGAAAACCCCACATGAGAATCCTCTGGAGTCTTCAAAAAGATAAATATCATATCAATATTTTAAATACACTCCTCTGACTCTTTTGGTCCTTTATCACCATTGGTAATAGGTGGATTATTCATGGTAAATTCTGATCCAATATCCCTTACTTTTCTCAGGTTTACTATGCCCACTGAACCAGATCCTGAATGGTAAAGATTACTACTTTAACCAAAGAAGGTTCTAGTGGAGGACCCGCCTATGGAATCTGCCTCATAGCTTCCCCTCTTGTATTTGGAAGAGTTCTTCGAGGAGGCAATTTCTGTTAAATAGAAGAAAACAAAAAATAATCATGAGAAAAATAAAAAAACCTCAAACCAAAAAATAGAATCAAAATTAATGATTTAAAACAATAAAAATGTAATTGAAATAATGAATCCCATTACAAAAGAAAAAGACCATTTTAAAGGAAATGGTCCATCTAAATAAACTACTCACTTAGTTTATTCAAAAGACTTTACACAAAAAAAGTCTTCTGATGTTGAATATAAGTTAATTTTAATAAACATAAAATAAAATTTATTCAAATTAACCTAAATAATTTGTCGTGGACATTATAGTATTTTCTCACCACCCATGGAAACATAGATTTATTCATGGGAATGAGCTGTCCAGGCCCCTTTTCCGCACCTAATTTCAAAATTTTGATGACCCTAATCATTTCTACACAAGACATAGAACCAAATCAACTAGTACTGACACACTTCATGCTACGTAAAACCCTTTTATACACAATTTTTAACATACCAACCTGATTCAACTTGACCAGTTACCCAGTTAATCCCATCACGGGGTCAAGTAAAATAAACAAACCCAAAAAAGGATTGTATAAAAGTATAATAAGACATAAAAAAAGAGTATGAAGCATAAAAATGTGAGATACAGCTGGTTTGAACAAGAAAAATCATTAAGTAATATAATTATATACAAAAATATTCTCTATGTGACCAAATATCACCTCCAAACCAAAACAACAGTGTAAATAGAAGTATGCATGATACTGAATGATTTTCCAGTTTCTTGTATCATGTAAAACATGGGCTATAGATACCCATAGGCATAATTTGGGTGTGATAAATAGATCCAAGTATTATAAAACCAAAAAATCTATAAAATTTCTAATAACAAGACTTCACAAGTGTAAGCTCTAAAATTAAATAGTTTTAGAAGAATTTTTATAAATAAACAATTTGAAATACATTTTCAAAAAATCCATGAGTTTTAAAAAATTGAATAACATGTTTCCAAATCCAAAACAAACATAGTAAAGATACCAAATACAAATATACATGTGATTAAATATCCATGAAATGATATATCATCTAAAAATATCTAGAAACAACAATGCCCCTTCCATCCAGGCTATAGCCTATGGAAAAATACATACTAGAAACTCACAATACTAATAAGGAACAAGGTTAGATCTAACTAACATTGAGACATACCAAATAACATCAACATACAAGAAGTTACCTCCTATTGGTTTCAAACACACTAAGGCTATACATGTATCTTTCACAATGTTCTCAAGGTTCCCCATGTGAAATTTTATTCAATTTCTATTTTAAAAACCATATGTGCATTTTTGTCAAACAATTTCAATTCTAAGATTATATGCTTCAGGTTTTGAAAATTAATTTGACATTTCAAATCATGGAAATATAATTTTGGAAGTAAAAAACCTTTTAAAAAATGAACCCATTCCCTTTTCAATTTTAACGCATGAAATTCCACTTAAAATATTAAAAAATAAATATGAATTATAAGACATTCAAGAAATTAGAACAATTGAATAAATCCACTTACCTCAAAAACAAAGAAAACCTAACCTCCATTGATGGATAATATTGGAAACCATAAGTTATTCCTTCGGAATACATGGTATGAAATGAAATCACCATTCAATTGTCAATCCATACAAAACATAGTGCTTCATTAAAAAAAGAGAGAGAAACCGAGAGTAAGTCTTACCCGTAGAGATAAAGCACTTAACCTTGCTCATTATTCACTAAATAGAGTTATTCAGAGGGAAGGGAGTCACCCAAAAATTACCAGGGTAAGACCTATGGCTAAGAGGAGAAGGCTTTAAAATGGAATGAAGCCTCAAAAAACCATATGGAAATGTAAAAGCTATAATTTTAGGTATTACGTAGCATTTAATACCTTTACACATTATGAAACCCTTTCATTTTAAGATAAACTGAAAAATGAATCTCCTGAGACTGAAAACATGATTTTCACATTACACAATATGTAATCACCTAACACATCATGTAACTACATATAAAATAGATGAAAAGTGCATGAAAAATATAAAAATAAACCAATCCATGATATCACCATTACGATTATCATCCCACTTCAAGGTCAAAAAAACTCTCCCAACTGAGAAAGAAAAACAAATGAAAGGACTATGACATACCTGATAGAAAGGTAATGGTGTGTTACGTATAATGAGAGGAATTTATACATTCTCATTTCCATTTAATGAATTTAACTATAGTCAAAGGTTCCAGATCTTCTCATATATCTCCTTTAATTAGGTAGTTCTATTCTCTAACCATTATATTTCTTCCACTCTAAATTTTACCCTCTCCTCGAGTTTATTTTTTAGAGGAATAACAGTTGCATTCATCTCCTTTCATATGCCTATTTGTTCTCCTAACTCATGTACATTTTCTATAAATAGATGAATTTAACCCTGCATGTTTTCACAAATTTTCAAAATGTATTCACTCTAGAATAACATCACAAACCTAAGTATTATAGAAAATATAACAAAATTTTCATTGACTACAAATTTTACTAAATGGATTATTTTTAGTTGATCAACCTTTTCATGTATGTTTTGGATCATATCTCAATTTCTCTGTAAACATTCTATAGATTATCTTCTAGAAGTAACTACCAATTAATGGATATAATTTCCATATACATCATTCTATATAGATGAATTATAATTTATACATTTAAAATTATCTCCAACAATAATTTATACCCAATAATTATTAGAAATATCCTTCACACATACCTTAGATCAACTTTCCATTTTCATGGAAGTATTCTTCCCACTTGTCATCTTATTTAACTTTAGCATAAAAAAGTCATATTTATCATTTTAGGATGATAACACAACCACTTTATAATATAATAATTTTTCATATATTACTCCTAATGTTTTCCAAATTTCATCAGTAGTTGAACAATGAGAGTTTTTCTTATGTACATCACTTGACATCGTTCTCATCAAGATTTTTTCAATCTTTGCATCACTAATTCATTCCATATACTTAGACATGTAATCATATAATCAAATATACTGCATGTTTTCTTTCCAAAAATACTATTGTTAAATAATAATATCTTTCATCCATCCATCAAATATGGTTCAATTAATCAAATGATACCTCATCATTGAATCCATATGGAAAATAAATCCCAAAATATATTTTCAACAATGAACCTATAATTAGGACCAATTGATCTTATTGATACCTAGGCTTATAATAGATATATATTACATCATTTCTGATGAATATTCATTATATTAAAAAAACACGGGTCTAAGGACCATAATAGTGTAGTTTCTTGGGAATCTAAGAAACATAAGCAACTGGTCCATAGGTAAACTAAACCACCCACCAATATGATACTCATAACATGAACCATTCATAGAAAAATCAAAATTACTACATTTATTCATATCATAGGGAAAGGAAACATAATACGAGGTGAGATCAGATACATAGTAAGGGTAAACAAGGGAGATACATAATCATAATAGGAACATAAGGTTTTGATAACAAGAGAATAAAATTTTAATAGAATACCCTACATATCAAATATCACAATATTGATTCATGGAATAAATATCAGTAGTTCCTAATATTTGATTCACAAGGGAATTAATGAACATGATCAACGATAGCATAACATTGGAACAAGACAATATATTTTTTGAGTACATAAAAGCATAGAAAATATTATGTCAAGGATACCCACCAATGATATTCATAACAGGTTAGGATTCAGATAACCAGTAGTGTTCCTACTTTATTCTTGGTATTACCTTTCATGTACCCTCATTTGGTCTTGGAATAATATCACGTGTACACTTTCAGCTCATATGAGATTAATCATTACCAAATTCATTGGAGGGAGATATAGGTCCCACACTTCACAAAAATGAAAATATTGTTTATGTGTGCCAAATGATCATAAAACATCCATCATATCATAACACATGAAACAAAATTCATTTCATAAACATTTCATTATAACCTAACAAATTGAAAAGAGACAGGGTCCATAATCATTTCATCATTTCAACATAGCCTAAAACATGAAAAAAGTTGCGAGTTTTGTAAAAAGTTATCACTGCTTAATCCATTCAAGATAAATGGGTTTCATAAACATAATTTCATCATAAAAATAAACTAATAGGATTAGAAATAATAACAGTACTCTTGGATTATCTCCCCAGTAAATAATAGTTAATATCAACATATGAAATCCTAGACGGAAAATGATTTTTAATGATCATTTAAGACATTTCATGAGAAAAATATCCATTCCACATTGAAAAAAAAACATTTTAAAACAGAAAAAAATTGGAAAAAATAAATTTATTTTAAGATATACTTGAAAACCTCTAATTTAATTTTACAAAAATAATTTTCATGATGATGGGATGTTTTGTTCATGTTATACATGTTAAAACAAATATAGATTTCACATTTTCATTAAAATCCAAACATGAATTGTTTAGAAAATGTCATGAAGATTCCTTTGATTATTCATAAATTCAAACATGTGTGAAATTTTCTTTTAAACAATATAGAATAAAAATAAAATAGTTTCAAATTTTTTTAGAAAACATGGTTTTTGAAGAAAAAATTTTTTGAATAACGGGAAAAATGAGGTCAGATTTTCTTAAAAACATTTATTCAGTTATTTTAAGTACCAAAGACTGTAAAATATTTCTAATTATATCATGATTTTCCATATTATAATAATATTTAACAGTTTATTGAGAAATGGATCATAGGATTTTATCATCGGAACCATAATCATAAACAATCCTAAAAAATAATGATATAGTAACATAAAAACATTACCACTTTGAAAATTTTGTAACATAAGAAACCTAAAGTAACATTATAAAATGGGAAATATAATATAATGTGGATATATAAATTCTTGATATTACATGATAATGTGGTAGTATATACTTCTCATAAAGGATGATAGGTTCATAACATATCATATGTCTCGGAGAAAGTAATTTGAGACAAAAATCCATACCTCTTTGGTAAATTTTGAACTATAAAACTGTTGAATGAGAGATATTAAAATAGATATGTAAATAAATATAATTTCAAGGGTAGAAATCAGAAAATAAATTCATGGGTATTATATACAAAACATAAACAAAACATGCAGTGAATGTGAAATTTGTCTCATATAAAATAATAGTCATCTGTAAATCCATTACTAATCTAAAAAGCATTTGAATCATATTCCAAAATAAATTAAAACATGAAATGAATATTATAATATCATTAAAATTAAAATTTTAATGAAATAAAATTTCAAATAGATCATATATATACACCGCACAAAAGAAATGATTTGTGAATTTTCATATGTATCCTTGAAATAAAGGATATATAGAAATCCCATAGCTTAAGTATTGAATTCCTTCAGATGCATTCAAAACTATATTATAATATATATAATTTTATTATTCATCTATCATTTAACTATAGTTATATTTATTATTGCATATATTATTTACATATAACCTTTTACTACCTGTTTACTAATAATTCCATGTTAATGTCACATTTTTGGTAATAACAACTATGTTTTTCAAATATGTTTTGATTTATTATATTATGTAAAATAAATTAATTCATGGTTTCATAACCTCATTAATTTTTAACATTATATTAACATCATATATTTTCACTATATATTTATTTAGGGTAATCCACAAAATGTATTGATAGAAAATGTAATACACCATTCATGGATTCATTGGGTCATACATAAGCATGAATGTGGTTTACATTTTCTTGTCGTATTGGGAAAAATGAAAGTAAATTATATATTATCATTATATAATAATTTAATATCATATATATAAAATATTTTTTTTAAAAACCTCTTTATTAACTTCCATGTAAAGTGTGAATGAATCTCACCACTTCGTGAGGCGGTAGTCCACCGTACACATGAGCAGTGTTATCATATTCACATAAAAAATAAATCATGAAGTTATATCTGCATTAATAATTAAATATCCATATTAATATCATAAATATCATATATAAACAATTAATACATCATTATTTACAACCTTGAGAAGTGGTAATGAAAAAAATGAATGACTTTAGTTTGTGAGGCAATAATATTATGTACACATGAATAATGATTTCTTAACCCATTTTATGTTATTAGAGAAGTTTTTTTGTCATTAACTTATAATAAATACATATAAGTATATTTAAGATGACTAAGCTGTTATATCATCATGTTTTAATAATAATATGATTAGGTGGAGGAATAAATCAAACAAAAATTCTCATTGATGAGTGTTACCTCTTCTTCGGGTTTCGCCTATGGGTTTGCATCAAAAACCTTTTTTGGATAGTTTTTTGTCCAAAATTAACCATGTAAAATGATATAATTTTTCTTGGGAAGATATTAGGATATTTATAGAAAAATACAAAAGGGTTAGAAGGTGTGAGGCAGAAAGAAAACAGGGTGGAATTTGATAAGTGAGGTGAGTGGAACAATTGTAATTTTTTGAAAAGAATAATATGTAACCCCATTTTCCTCATTCCAAAAGGATCAAAAATGGATTATTATAGATAATATAAGTGATAATATATAAATATTTATAGAAAATAGTTGTTTTACAAGGTTTGGAAAATTTTATACCATTTTATTTTTAGTTTCCCCATCGGTAAACCCATTTGTACATTAACCACGTTAAATATATTTTTTTACAATTAATATTAGTCCAAAACAATAAGATAAAATTAATATATAATATAAATAATTCTAATTAAAAATATAAAATCCATTTTTTCAAATTCCATTCTCATAAGTGGGAAAATATAATTTAAAATTAATCTTGTAGATATCACAAGGATGCTGGATTTTAATTGGAACATGTTCAAATGTTTACAAAATTTTTATATCAATATTCAATATTAAATAGATTTTAATGAACTAAAGTAGATTAATTTAATTATAACGTAACTAATGATTCATTAAAACTGATTTAAAAAATAATTTAACTTTATAGATAAATTAAACATAATTGAAATTTTCAATTAATATTCATTATTTTTCACTATTCTTAAAAAAATTAAACATTTTAGAAAAGTCACAATAATTCAACCAAAGAGAATTCTAAAATTATGATTTTAAAAATTAAATTTATTTTTTCAAATAAATTTTAAAACATAGTGAAAAATTAATTTTATTAATTTTCATAAAAATAAATAAAAAGTATTTTTTTAGAAAATACTATTTTTTGAAACATATCTAGACATTACCTAATAAAGTTAAGTAATTTGTTTAGAAAAATGTTTGCTTAATATAATAAAATTATAATTAATATTTAAACTTTATTTATTACTAATCATATAAAAAAGTTTAACATCTCGGTTATAGCACATGCATTTAAATAAATATATTAATAAAATATCATGGTTTTGGTAGAACTCAATGTAGTGAGTAACACAAGATAACCCAGTATTGAATATAGATCAATCTTAATTTTTTATTCCATATAATGAAACCTATCAAATAAATTTAATTTTTTAATGATTCATACTTCCCATGTATTATTTTAAGATGTTATATGGATTATTTAAGAGATGATGTGCTGATATAGTGAGAACTTATGAGGACTAGTGTGCCCGAAAGAAATTTTGGAAATATAATAAATAAATTAAATATAATACACAGGTATTTTTCATTAAAAATTGGAATAAATCCTAAAAAGGGACATAAATAAAATATCTGAGGACATCGTTGAGTTTCTAATGTGTGTTTTACACTAGGTGGGACATAACTTTTGTTGGAACGAGGAATTTATGAAAAATTCATCATGGGTTTAAATCAATAAAATAAATAAACTAATTAATTTGTTTTATTTATTTTTGATTCAGTGACCAATTTTTCTTAAAAGTATAAAATGATGAATATTTTCCCAGGGTTGGGTACTCAAACCCTAGATATCTGGATAAATGTTGGAGAGGTTCTTAGGTGAACAACAATAAATCAATACTACATCATAGATCGTTGCACTGAATGAATTTGTGGATCTCTTCAATGATTGAAACACAACACAGTTCATTGTCAATGACTAATCGAAACACCTAGTATGATGTTGATTTTCAATTTCCATCCCATTTCATACTATTGTAAAAAAGAAGATCAATTCCACAAATATAATTGATATGCACATCATCATTAGATTTAAATTGGTGGAATATTATTTATTCATTATTATTTAACCCTATTAATTCATCTTCCTCAACAAAAAATAATTCATTCCAAGTGAACAATGGTTTTATTCCATTCTTTTCATCTTATTTTTTATTAATTTTCTTCACCCATTCATCGCACATTCATCACAAGAATTTTTTTCCTCATGGTTAGATGAATACCGGGTATACAATCATTTTATGACCCTTATTCAGTTAAATAGGCCAATAATGTGGGTGTATTTCATGATCAAGGCTATGATTGAGTTGTAGAAATGGTAGTGGATGATTGGAGGAAGATAAAAATGGATTTGTGGGTTTATTTCTTCTCGGTTTTGATGTGCGATGATGAATGTCTTTATGAATGGTTTTATGAGAAGATCAAGGACCCGAATTCCAACTAGTGATGATAGAAATTATTAGATGACCATGATCAATAGGTTTCATTGATGGGGGTGGCTTTAGTGATTTTATGGATGGATCAAAGATGCAGATCTGATGGTTTTGTAAAATCCTAATCAATGTGGGGTGCATTTTAGGATTACATGTCTTGTGGGAACCCCTAGCTATAGATCTAGGGTTTCAGTTAGGACTAAGTATGATAGGTCATGTGACATTTTCACACATCGTGTGAAAATTCCCTAGATGATTGGTTTATAATTCAAAAAGAACACTGACATGGCCAAAAGTACACGGCTGATGAAAATCTGTGTACATAGACACGGACACAGCCATAAGTATAAGGGTATCTTCATGGATAGGCCAACATAATCAAACATGTACTGAAGACATGGAAATGGTGTCAAACATTCTCTACACTTCTTGTACATGACCTAAATGTTGTGTATTTATAGATTTTTATGTCATGTTAGGTTTTACCACACGAGCAGACTTTCGGATAGGTGTAAATGCATGCGTACCCCATAAAGGGAATTTATATCCATTTGTTTCTTTATTATTGACTTGTCTTGATTGAATATGTTCCCTTGGTCCATTCCATTGAGGGTGCATGTTTCATTACATCCACATTATGGGATTGTGATCTCCTCTTGAGGTTAAGTCTTGGATAGAGTTTATGGTGTCCCTTTGTGAGAATAGATAGTGATCCTCTATCATCTTTATACAATAGGAGGGGTTTTTTAAATTAGAAATACCTCCTTGATCAGGGAATTGATTCTCCATCTAGAAATCCATATTTTTATGGTTCAGGGTATCATTGGAATACGATCCCTTACATAGCAGGTTGATCCAGATTGGGTTTGTGGTATCCCTCAGTGGTTTCGGGTTTGAACCCCAATCTGAGTATCATGGTATTAAGAGAACAATGAGTATTCTTAGGAGGGGTATAATTATGTTTACCTATTGATTGATTGTCTCTAGTGGTATTATGGCTCATGGAGTGGATTCTTCTAAAAATAATTGCTTTGAGAAGAATCATGTGGTGGGTAATTGGGTGTGACCACCAAGTGGCATGGTGTCCTTCTAGAGTATATCTAGGTATTTTATGTTATAAATTTATTTTTCTATCATTTATTGAGATTAATATACTTTGTGCTTCATGTTTAGTATTTTTGGGGTTTTCTATTGGGTATTGTTATACTCACCGATGCATAGGCTCCTCCCACACTTGTCGTGTCTTATGTAGAATATAACCCTTTTGACAATGTACTAAAAGGTTGCATAGTATGTGGATATGATGTTGTTAATATTTTCATGTCTTATTATATACTCTCTTTACTGAATTTATATGAAATGTGAATAATTTGTGTGAAATATTAATGTTTTAATATGAAGTATAATTTTTTAGCATTTTTAGAAGTAGTGCAATTGAGTCAGTTTACAATTTTTTTATAAATCTCACCCTACTGATCCGAATACTATGGTTCCTATTTTTTAGGATTCCTAATTCAATATAAAACATTTAATTAGAAGGGATCATGGGCCAATTATGCCATTTGAAGGATCTCATTTACCACACAAGATGACCTACAGAATCTGTGAACAAATTGGACCAGCCTTGAAGATTGATTTACTGGGCTCAATCCAGAAGTCCAAAAATCTTAACTCTCCACCATAATTCGGGGGACACTACATGTCATCTTGGATAGAAATTTAAACGCCCAAATCAAAGTAAAAGAGGAACAAATGAAGCATTGAAGTCCAGCCCACCATTCTGTCCAAGAAATAAAAACCATAGTGTATTCATGACATATCTGATGATGTAAGCATCAACCCAGGCTGAGCGTTTTCATTGTGAAATAGGGGATATAGTCCGCCGACGTTTTTGAAGAATTCATTCGGATTTGAAGGCCTATTCATATTCCAAAATCCATTCACATTTTGGCCATTGAAAACGCATGGATAGAAATTGACAGTTTACCTTTGTTTAATAAAACTGCCATAACTTTGGCTCCACTTGTCCAAATGCCTCCAAATTTTGAAAGTAGTCGGAAAAATTTATTATCTAAAACTTTTAAGAAGGCGATATTCAGAGATTCGGATTCTGAATAGCCAACCAGGAGATGTAATTGGAAGGACAGATTGGGAATGAAAACAGTCCACTCCTTGGGCTATAAATACTCTCCCCTTCTCTCCTTGAAAGGGGTTGGCATTTTAGAAGATAGGATAACATATTGGCACGACCAAAGCCTTGAAAAAGTCTTGGTAAGACCTTCCATACTCACGTTTTCACTTGAGAGACCTTTTCTCCTCTCTTTGTTTTCACTTACTTTCATTTCCTTCGTTTTTGTAATCTTGTAAGTCTATTTGTTTGTAATTATGTTTTAATGAAAGTTTCTTCTTCAATATATCTTATTCTTCTCCACCTTGTGTAGTTTAATATTAGTTTTCTTAACATAGTTTAAATTCAGTTGAATCCCCTTCCCTTATTTTGCTTCCTCATTCAATCGAAAATCCGTTTTTAATTATCATCATTGTCTGTGTGTGTGTGTGTTTGACGTGATGTTGTTAATATTTTCATGTCTTATTATATACGCTCTTTACTGAATTTATATGAAATGTGCATAATTTGTATGAAGTATTAATGATTTAATATTAAGTATAATTTTTGAGCATTTTTAGAAGTAGTCCAATTGAGGCAGTTTACCATTTTAATTATAAATCTCACCCTACTAATCCTAATTTCGTGGTTCCTACTTTGTAGGATTCCTAATTCAATATACAACATTTAATTAGAAGGGATCATGGTCCAATTCTGCCATTTGTAGGATCACATTTACCACACAATATAACCTATAGAATCTGTGAACAAACTGGACCAGCTTTGAAGATTGATTTACTGGGCTCAATCCAGAAGTCTAAAAACCTTAACTCTCCACCATAATTCGGGGGACACTACATGTCATCTTGGGTAAAAATTTCAAGGCCCAAACCCAAGTACAAGGGGCCCAAATGAAGCTTTGAAGTCCAGCCCACTATTCTGGACGAGAAATAAAATCAGTATAGTATTCATGACATATCTCATGATGTAAGTATCAAATCGAGCTGAGAATTTTCGGTGTGCAAGAGTAGATATAGATGGCAGAATTTGTTGAATAAGTCATTCAGATTTGAATGCATCTTCATGTTCAAAAATCCATTCACATTTTGGCCATCGAAAAATCATGGATAGAAATGGACAATTTACCTTTGTTTAATAAAACCACCATAACATTGGCTCAACTTGTCCAAATGCCTCCAAATTTTGACAATAGTCGTCCAACTTTATTATCTAAAACTTTGAAGAAGTAGATAATTGGAGATTCAGATTTCAGAATAGCCAACCTGGCGATGCAAGTGGAAGGACAGATTGGGAATGAAAATAGTCCACTCCTTGAGCTATAAATACTCTCCCCTTCTCTCCTTGAGAGGGGTTGGCATTTATAAAAAGAGGATAACATATTGGCACGACCAAAGCCTTGAAAAAGGCTTGGGAGGACCTTAAATACTCATGTTTTAAATTGATATACCTTTCCTCCTCTCTTTGTTTTCACTTACTTTCGTTTCCTTCGTTTTTGTAATCTTGTAAGTCTCTTTGTTTGTAATTCTATTTTAATGCAAGTTTCTTATTCAATATATCTTATTTGTCTCCACCTTATGTAGTTTAATATTAATGTTCTTAATATAGTTTAAATTCAGTTTAATCCCCTTCCCTTATTTTGCATCCTCATTCAATCGAAAATCCATTTTTAATTATCATCATTGTTCGTGTGTGTGTGTTCGACGTACCACTCTTTTCTAATACCTTTATTTTTCTTCTATTCTTAATTTATCATCATAATTATTATAACCAGAATATTAAAAACCCAAATGGGTGAGTAAATATCTCATTGCGGTGAGTTACAATTTAGGGATGTTAAGTGATTGAGAGTATTTGCTCGATGAGTATTCGTTAATTTAACATTGTGTATGTTGGACTTAATATGTCATGGATTAATGACATATTTTGTTTAGCATGTGGTTTCCATGGATTATTGGAACCAAAAATACACTACCATAAACATGTACTAATTGAGATTAGAATCCTAGTTAAGTTAAGGCTTGGATTAAAGCTTTAACACTTAGGAATTCTAATCGACGTCAACTTGTGAAGTGAGTGTTAATTTAAATGCAATATAAAGCAAAGCTCAAGGATATCACAAGCTTAACAACCTAATGATGAACTCACCCCCAATATTTATCTATTAGTTAAATCAATTATATACAATCAATCATTTCAATTAAGCTCTGTAAACAAACCCCTCTAATCAAAATACAATCAACTAAAAACAAACAACTATTTCAAAGTATCATCACCGAGGATTCAAACCGAGTGCTGCTATACACATTAGTAGAGCACCAGAACTTTGATCGATCGATAGATGACAATCGTCCGTGCATTTCAAATGGAATCATGGTTGGGGATGGTTCTTTAAGTATTCATTAGTTTCTGGTTATTGTAAAAAAACACAAAAAATCAAATTTATAAAAAATTGGAAAAAAACACAAAGAAAAACCTGTCTTCTCATAAAAATCATAAACAGAAAAAATTAAAAAGAAAAACCCATCTTCCACTTTATTCCAACATCAATATGAATGCCTCGTAGCCTTACAAACAATACCTCGGATTTGTTTAACACTTAAATTGAGCGAACACTTGGCCAACTTAGGAGGAACATAAGAGATAATCAAATAATTCAAGAACCAGTCCTTGTCCAGCCAATTGAATTAGATATGGCCAATCCTAGGGAACAAACACTTAAATAACTTGTTTCCCCTGATATTAATTACCAACCTCTTGGTATTCAATATCCAATCATAGAGTCTAACTTCAAACTCAAGTCGTGTTTGATTCATCTTCTTCCTCATTTCCACAGGCTAGCCGGTGAGGATCCACATCTCCACCTTAAAGAGTTCCAAGTAGTGTGCTCTACCATGAAGCCTCAAGGGGTTTTTGAAGAACAAATCAAGCATCGACCATTCCCTTTATCCCTAGCTGACACTGCTAAGTCATGGCTCTACTACCTTCCTCCTAGTTCCATAACTACATGGAATGACATGAAGCGACTCTTCTTAGAGAAATTATTTCCTGCTTCTCGCACTGCGTCTATCCGAAAGGAAATAAGTGGTATCCATCAATTCCCAAGTGAATCACTCCATGAGTACTGGGAGAGGTTCAAAAAGTTTGTGGAAACCTTCCCACATCACCAAATCCCTGACCAACTCTTGATCCAATACTTCTGTGAGGGGTTATTGGCTATAGAGAGAACTCTCATAGATTTTTCAAGTGGCGGTGATCTTGTTGATAAAACTCCTGCAGCTGCAAGAGATCTCATAAGTAACATGGATGCAAACACACAACAATTCCATACTCGAGAACATGCTCAAGTAAAACAAGTCCAAGATAATAAATAAATTAAGCTGAACATGATGACCGAGTGGATGAGTGAACTTACAGGTCTTATGCGACAGCTAGCTGTGGCCACCAAATCTCCAACCTCGTCTTCTCCACAATCAATGTTTCCTGGACCTATCAAAAACTGTGGAATCTACAACTCTCCATCTCATCCAACTGACACATGTCCCCAACTTCATGAGGATCAATCCAATTCATCTGTACCAATAGAGCTTAATGCAGCATATGCTCAGCGGAACACCAATCCTCAACTATCAGGTCAGTTTGTTAGAAACTTCAACCAACCTCACTCTAAGGCCTTCTCTTCTTCCTATAACAAAGGATTGAGGTATGGTAACTCCATGTCTCACCCCCCCCCCTCAATTATCTCCTCAAAACCCAATCCAATTCCAATATGGTCAAGGTTTTGGTAACTTCCAACAACCTTATCCTTTTGTCCCTAAACCTCAAAGGAACAATCCCCCTCCTGGATTCCATTATCCCAGTAAGGCTTCCCAATTCCAAAACCAATACAATCGCTTTCCTAGGAACCAAAATGAAGGTAATACCAATTCGGTACAAGCCTCTTCTTCTAAGAAACCATGGGAATTTTCAGTGGAAGATCATGCCTCCTTCACCCGTTCTAGCCTTAAGAACATTGAAACCCAAATCGGTCAACTTGCATCCCACCTTAGTCAGCACCAACCATCCAATTCTTCCCAACTCCCAGCTCAACCATTACCCAACTCCAAGGGTAATGTAAGTGAAATTGCACTTAGATCAGGAAAGCAAATTGCTATGCCTCAAGATAAGTCCTCTAGTCCTCCTTTGAATGTTGACCTAGAAAATGAAAAGAAAAAGAAACTTGAAAAGGAACATGAAACCATTCCCTCACCTCCTTCCATTCCACTTAGGAATCCAATTCCTTTTCCTCAAGCTATTTCTAAACCAAGGAAGTCCTTTGAAACTGATCCTGAAATGCTCAACATTTTTAGACGTGTTGAAGTCAACACTCCCCTATTATATTCTATAAAACAAATTCCCAAGTATGCCACGTTTCTCAAGAAGTTGTGTACCCACAATAGGAAACTTAGGACCATCGAAAATGTTTCCACCCAGCAGTCTATTCACTTAAAGTGCAAAGATCCAGGGACCTTTACGGTTCCATGCCAAATTGGATGTTCGAACTTTGATGATGCACTCATAGACCTAGGGGCCTCAATTAATGACATGCCTAAATCCAAATTCTCCAACCTTGGTCTAGGTCCCTTACATCCAACAGGTGTTTTCATTCAGTTAGCCAATCGAAGTACATCCAGTCCTGAGGGAATAATTGAGGATGTCATTGTCTGAGTCAATGATATTATCTTCCCTTCTGATTTCTATGTTCTTGACATGGAAGGTGAGACAAACTCTTCGAGATCTCCCCTAATTCTAGGAAGAACATTCCTCATGACTGCGAGAACCAAGATTGATGTCCACTCAGGCATCTTATCCATGGAATTCGGTGACCAACTGGTCAAGTTCAACATTTTCCAAGCCACACGATACCCATCTGAGGATCACTCTGCATTGTCAATCCATGATTCTGAGGACACTTCTAAGAGTCAATCGAACCCCAATCCACCATGTTCTTCATGTTATAATGACAAAGGATCTTGTGAAATCTGCACCATGATTAACCAAGTCATAAATGGTGAAGTTGATGTGGACCTATCATTCATAGACTCCATTAATCTAGAAGAACTTGAAAACTCTATTGAATCCCACATCAACTTTGATATCTACTACTCCACCTTGGACAGTATTAAGGAGAATGAATCTGAAGCAATTGAACTCCCTTCATCCATTCCTGAGATATCTAACCCACAAATAAAAGATGAGACTGATCTGAAACCTCTTCCTAAATACCTGAAATATGCATTCCTTTTCCATGATCACTCTTATCCTGTCATTATCTCTTCTTCACTTACTGAAATTGAGGATTCCAAACTTGTTCAAGTGTTAGAGGAAAACAAAAAGGCCTTAGGGTGGACCCTAGATGACATACCAGGAATCAACCCTGCCCTTTGCATGCATCACATCCATCTTGAGGAATCATCCAAACCAATTAGACAACCACAACGAAGACTCAATCCACTCATCAATGAGGTAGTTAGGGAAGAGATCACGAAGCTTCTTCAATCTGGTATTATCTACTCAATTTCTGATAGTGAATGGGTTATTCCATTTCAGGTTGTACCAAAGAAGGGTGGGATAACTATTGTCACAAATGAACATGGGGAGGTAGTCACAACTCGAGTGAAAAACAAATGGCATGTATGCATCGATTATTGAAAATTGAATGCTGAAACACGAAAAGATCACTACCCTCTTCCATTCCTTGATCAAATGCTAGAAAGATTAGCCGGAAAGTCACACTATTGCTTTCTTGATGGATACACCGGCTATTTTCAAATCCCAATCTCACCCCAGGGCCAAGAAAAGACTACTTTCACATGCCCCTTTGGAACATATGCATATAGAAGAATGCCTTTTGGCCTTTGAAATGTTCCTACAACACTAAAGAGGTGTATGATGAATATATTTTCTGAATTCATCGAACACTGCATGGAAGTCTTCATGGATGACTTCACCATTTATGGTGAGTCATTTGAATCTTGTTTGAATTCACTCTCTCTAGTCCTCTAAAAGTGTGTCAACTGCAACCTTGTGTTAAATTTTGAAAAATGTCACTTCATGGTTGCAAATGGGATTATTCTAGGGAACATAGTTTCAAAAGATGGTATTGAAGTTGATCTAGCCAAAATTGAAGTGATCCAATCACTTCCTAAACCCACTTCTGTTTGAGACATCCGTTCATTCCTCGGTCATGCCGATTTCCATCGATGATTCATCCATAAATTTAGTAGGATTTACCTCCCACTCACTAGGTTGCTCCAAAATGATGTCACTTTCCATTTTGATGAGGTTTGCAAGAGAGCCTTCATTGAACTCAAAATTTCTCTTACATCTGCCCCAATAATCCAACCCCCAGATTAGTCATTACCCTTTGAGTTGATGTGTGATGCTTCTGATAGATCTGTTGGGGCTGTTCTTGGTCAAAGAAGAGAGAAGATTCCTCATGTCATCTATTATTCCTCAAAAAAATTTGATGAAACTCAATCTAACTACACTGTCACTGAGAAGGAACTTTCAGTAGTGGTTCTTGCCTTAGATAAATTCTGGCCCTATCTCTTAGGTTCCAAAATCATAATCTTCATAGACCATTCTTCTATAATGTTCTTACTCAAGAAAACTGATTCCAAACCAAGGATAATAAGATGGATCCTAATGCTCCAAGAGTTTGACCTTGAAATCAAAGATAGACCAGGAAAGTAAAACCCTGTTGCTGATCACTTGAGTAAAATTTCTAATTCTTCTCAATCTTAAATCATCGATCCTGAATTCCCCACTGAGCACCTTTCATCTCTCACTCCAAAAAAGACCATGGTATGCCCCAATTGTAAATTACTTGGTTTATGGTGTTTTTCCTGAAAAGTTTTCAAAAGAACAAAAAATGAAGTTGAACAGTGATTCAAAATACTATTTTAGGTAAGAAAATAAACTTTGGAAAATTGGGGTAGACATGGTAATTAGGAGATGTGTTAATGAAAATGAGCATTCTTCCATATTAGAATTCTGTTACTCACTTCCCGTAGGTGGCCACTTTAGACCACAAAGGACCTCCTGAAAGGTCCTTGACTCTAGATTCTTCTGGCCTTCACTCTTCAAGGACTCACATGAGTTCTGTCAATCATGTCCCACTTTCCAAAAGTTCGGAACAATTTCCAAGAGAAATGAAATTCCCAAAAGCCTTTAATTTTCTACGAGATCTTCGATGTTTGGGGCATCGATTTCATGGGACCATTTCCCCCTTCCAATGGATTATCATACATTCTTCTTGTGGTCGATTATGTTTCAAGGTGGTTTGAGTCCATACCCACTAGGAAGGATGATGCTCATATTGTTAGTGTGTTCCTAAAGACCCACATCTTCCAAAGATTTGGCACACCACATGCCTTGATCAGTGACTTAGGAACCCATTTTTGTAATAGACTCATGGAATCTCTTCTGAAAAAGAATGGCATTGTGCATAAAATTTCAACTGCATATCACCCTCAAACAAATGGCATGGATGAACTCTCTAATATAGAAGTGAAAAGAGTGCTTGAGAGAATTGTAAAACCCACCAGACAAGACTGGCATGAGAGACTTGGTGAAGCCCTTTGGGCTTATCGAATTGCCTATAAAACACCCATTGGGATGTCTCCTTTTAGGCTAGTTTTTGGTAAAGAATGTCACTTACCAGTTGAAATCCAACATAAGTATTTTTAGGCTGTGAAAACCTATAATTTTGATTGTGAAAAATCTGGTGAAGAAAGATTGTTGCAATTGGCTGAACTGGAGGAGCTTCGACTTGAATCCTATGAGAATTCTAATTTGCACAAAGATAAGGTTAAGGTACTCCATGACAGACACATCCTGAGAAAGGTATTTCATGATGGTGAAAAGGTAATTCTCTTCAATTCTCGATTCTGACTTCTCCCGGGTAAGCTTAATTATCATTGGGAAGGTTCTTTTGTTATTACTAATATTTACCCATTTGGTACAGTTCAAGTCCAAGACCCCTCTTCCAAAAGGTCATTCATGGTTAATGGCCATCGGTTAAAGCATCACTATGAGAGGACACACAATCCTGGATCATCATCTACTTCCATTGGATACCCAACTTCTCCAGTCAACTCACCACCAGATGGAGACGACGACCCACCAAATCTAAACCAGGGGCACCTCTTTCCCTTTAACTCTCTCTATCTCTTCCTCTATCTACCTCTTTATTCTTTTTCCTCTCTCTTTAATTTTTTTTACCACTTTCTTTATCAAAACCTTTCTTTTTCACTTTCTCTTTTTTGTGGGTGTATCTTTATAAAAAACCAAAAAAATATAAAAACCTAACAAAATAAAAAAACCAAGAAAACAATCACTTAAAAAAATGCAAAAATTTAAAGAGTCATGCTTACTCACCATCGAGTTTTGAAATCTTGTCCAACCATTTTGGGGAGTTAACAGAATTTTTTTCATCTCAAAAATTTTGTATTTTCATCATGACTTTGGATAAAGAATTTTGTGTCAAAATTAACAAATTTTGAATGCTCAATTTTTGATTTGGAAAATTCTTTTCCCGAACCGTGAGGAACAACATTTTCTTTCATTCAAAGGCCACCTATGGCCATCTTATTAAAATGTGTGTTTTCACCCCCATTTGTGAGTCTTGAGTTTTTGGGCCTTCGAGCTGAATTTCCTGACTTAGTGTGCATTAATATGATAGAGGAATTTTTCTGATCCACATGAGAATTATAATACCCAAATAGCCTCCCATTAACCATACATTAATCCTCCTTTTGAAAGCCCCTTTGAGACTATGAAAAAATTTTCTCTGATAGACACATTACAAGCCTAATACCTTTTCCCACCCAATATCAACATGGATTTTCATTGAATAATTTTTTAAAATTTAAGTGTGGGGGGTATGGATTTCATTTTGGGTACCCTTTGTTGATTTCACCATGTTATCATATGCTTGAGGGCAAGCATCCATTTCTGTGTGGGGGAGAGGTTATCATTCAGTTTGTTTTGGGGAATTTAATGTACTCCCATTTATGTAATTTTGTAAATGTTATTGACAAGTGTTCAGAAAAAATCAAAAATGATGAAAAAAAATCAAAAAAAATGAAAAAATGGGTTATGTCTTCGGTAAGTCAAAAATCACTCTTCCTAAACCTTTTATCTTGTAATAACTATTAAAATTAGTGTCGTGAGGAGATCAATAATAGGTTGGGTTATGAGTGTGAGATCTTTTCCAAGTTCAACTTTCAAAAAAAAAGAAAAAAAAAGAAAAAAAAGGAACACTTGCATTGTATTCTTTTTGGGAGAAGTTTTGTGTTTTGTAAATATTCCACCTTCTCATTACCTTCATATTTTCTTTCTCTATTGTGTCTTTATTCACACAATCATTCCCTTGTAAATATGTGTTTTCATTTCCTTCCATATTTTATTTCATAAAATTTGTGCATTGCTTTTCCCATGTTGGTATTTCACCCCTCTTTCTACTCTTTTGAATAAAATATTCCTACCATCCCATAGCTAAAAAAACCCCTAAAAAGACCTCCTAATTCTTGTGCACTTTGGATAGGGATTGTAAGCTGAGAGCTCTTTTCAAACTCTAAGATTTTCACTTTTGGTTGGTGAAAGAGTGAACCTCCACAAATGAATTTTATCATCTTGAGAGGTGTGAGTTTAGAGTGTCCACATTTTCCCCTTCTAAATTTGAGCATGAAAAAAATGAATTAGCTTTGGAACATTTCTTCTGTAACAATTTGTGGTGGAATTCAAAATGTATGAGTGAAATAGTCTCAACCTCCCCTGATTGGAGAAAACAAGATTTTAATATTTTTTGGTGAGTAAAAATGATTTTGTTATGTTTTTATATATGTTGAAAATGAGGACATGTACAATACTTAGTGTGGGGGAGTTGATGTTGTTAATATTTTCATGTCTTATTATATACTCTCTTTACTAAATTTATATGAAATTTTCATAATTTGTGTGAAATATTAATGTTTTAATATTAAGTATAATTTTTGAGCATTTTTAAAAGTAGTCCAATTGAGTCAGTTTACAATTTTACTTATAAATATCACCCTACTGATCTAAATTCTATGGTTTCTTATTTTTAGGATTCCTAATTCAATATACAACATTTCATTAGAAGGGATCATGGGCCAATTATGCTATTTGAAGGATCACATTTACCACACAAGATGACCTACAGAATCTGTGAAGAAACTGGACCATCCTTGAAGATTGATTTACTGGGATCAATCCAGAAGTCCAAAAACCTTAACTATCCACCATAATTCTGGGTACACTACATTTCATCTTGGATAAAAATTTCATGGCCCAAATCTAAGTACAAGGGGCCCAAATAAAGATTTGAAGTCCATCCCACCATTCTGAACGAGAAATAAAATCAGTATAGTATTCATGACATATCTCATGATTTAAGCATAAAATCGAGCTACTAAATTTTAGTGTAAAATAGTAGATATAGTCGGCTGACTTTTTTGAAGAATTCATTTGGATTCGAAGGCATATTCCTGTTCCAAAATCCATTCACATTTTGGCTATTGAAAAAGCTTGGATAGAAATGGACAGTTTACCTTTGTTTAATAAAACTGTCATAACTATGGCTCCACTTGTCCAAATGCCTCCAAATTTTGAAAGTAGCCGGAAAACTTTATTATCTAAAACTTTGAAGAAGGATATATTAGTAGATTTGGATTTCGGAATAGAAAACCTGGTGATGACAGTGGAAGGACAGATTGGGAATGAAAACAATCCACTCATTGGGCTATAAATACTCTCCCCTTCTCTCCTTGAGAGGGGTTGGCATTTCAGAAGAGAGGATAACATATTGGCACGACCAAAGCCTTTCCAAAGGCTTGGGAGGAACTACCATACTCAATTTTTCACTTGAAGAACCTTTCCTCCTCTTTTTGTTTTCACTTACTTTCATTTCCATCGTTTTTGTAATCTTGTAAGTCTCTTTTTTTTAATTCTGTTTTAATGCAAGTTTCTTATTCAATATATCTTATTCTTCTCCACATTATTTAGTTTAATATTAATGTTCTTAAAATATATTTAATTCAGTTGAATCCCCTTCCTTTATTTTGCTTCCTCATTCAATCGAAAATCGGTTTTTAATTATCATCATTGTTCGTGTGTGTGTGTTCGACGTACCACTCTTTTCTAATACCTTTCTTTTTCTTCTATTCTTAATTTATCATCATAATTATTATAACCAGAATATTAAAAACCCAAATGGCTGAGTAAATATATCATTGGGGTGAGTTATAATTTAGGTATGTTAAGTGATTGAGAGTATTTTCTCGATGAGTATTCGTTAATTTAACATTGTGTATGTTGGACTTAATATGTCATGGATTAATGACATATTTTGTTTAGCATGTGGTTTCCATGGATTATTGGAACCACAAATACACTACCATAAACATGTACTGATTGAGATTAGAATCCTAATTAATTTAAGGCTTGTATTAAGGCTTTAACACTTAGGAATTATAATCGACGTAAACTTGTGATGTGGGTGTTAATTTAAATGCAATATAAAGAAAAGATTAAGGGTATCACAAGATTAACTAACTAATGATGAACTCACCACAATATTTATCAATTTGTTAAATCAATTATATACAATCAATAATTTCAATTAATCTCTGCAAACAAACCCCCCTAATCAAAATACAATCAACTAAAAACAAATGACTATTTCAAAGTATCATCGCCGAGGATTCAACCTGAGTGCTGGTATACACATTAGCAGAGCACCGGAACTTTGACCGGTCGATAGGCGACAATCATCCATGCGTTTCAGAATCATAGATTGATCTAGAAACACTAAGGTTTTTTCCCTGACTTTTCTTTTGATCATATTCTATTCCCTTAGAGCATGTAAGACTCTTTACAGTACTTTTGGTAGGATTGTATTTTTCCATTTTGGATTTTAGTACATTACTATTATACTATGGTTGTGGGATTTTATATGTATACATGAAATTTTTTTTTTAAATTTCATCATTTTTTGGGCTTAGAGATGTGTGTGTGTGTAAAACAAATTCAGGCTAATGCCACCAATTTTTGGTATATGCCTACTCGGTGCAGGTCGCTAGCCCCTGGCCTATTTAAGGTAAGCTTGGGGTAGTAATGGTTCAGAACTCAGTGGGTTGGGTCATGAAAGAGTGTTATTAGGGTAGTCAGTTCTACCTTAGGTTGGGAGTATCTAAGATTGATTTGGGGAAATAGTGTTTAGCGTTTCGAGTTCAACAATAAGGATAGTGATTCCATTTTTGGTGTGGTGGTCGACGTATCAATAAACTATTACCTTGATCACAACTAATTCGACATGGTACATGTAGAAATTAGTTTGATGTAAAACAATGTTAAATGCACCATATATGAATGGGTTGTGTTTTCAATGTCCTTCCAAAGTTATATCTCCAAATATACTCTATTGACCATCGTATATATTATTTTATTTCAGGATCCCTTCATAAAGAAATACATCCATGATTCCCCTATGTGATCATGAGGATGATCATCCAAGTGACAGGGCTTCATTATAGGAACATATACCATAGATATCACCTCTAGATGGTTTACCAGCTATACCACCACCCATCAAGTGACAACTAGCGTTGGGAGTTATAGGAGAGGATGCACATAGGTTGAGTATTCTACAAGAGTTTCAGAGATAATGACCTCCATGGTTTCTAGGATATCCAAACTCCTAGGTGGTTGAGGACTGGATAGAGGTAGTCACTTTCATTTTATACCCTGTGTAGAATCTTGCAGATTAGATAGAAATCCTTGGGGTGATACTTTTTCAGGTATCATCTGAGCGGTGGTGGAGCTTAGTGACCTAGTCACATGAAGATACAAATATATATTTCTCAAACTTTTAGTGTCTCTTTAAGGATGATTTATATCTATACATGTTTCTATCAATCACATACAAGAGATTATGCATATTCAACAGGGTATTTTGTCCATGTATAAGTATTCAGAGAGGTTTACTGATCTCCCAAGTTACTCCATGGATATGTTTGGATATATGTTCTTCAGAGCATAGACCGTTGAGAAGGTACTATGCCAGGACATCCGGGATTTAGGGGTAACCACTTTCATTACCAATTTTGATGGGGTTCTTGAGAGGGCCTTGGTAGTGGAGAGAATCATTTCATATTAGTATCTGATTGTGGGTGTTGGTAGTGGTAACCCAAGAGTTGAGACCCCATTATCAAGTAGCAGATGACAGTCGCAGGGCTCCAAGCATGTCGTACGCTTCATGAGATGATATCAGGACACAAGTTCAGTGGTGTAGGGATCTCATTATGGCCTTAATTATATGAGGGAGTGGCAGTGTTTATCTTGTGATGATTAGGGACATCTGGCTCAGTATTGTATGAAACATGGTAAATCTAATCGAGAGATATTCATGGAACCACTGAGATAGAGGTGGAGCGTAGAGAAGGGTGGTTTGTTGGGTGTGGGCATAGTAGAGGGGATGAATGTGTATAAATAGGTGGTTATAGGTTCAAATAATTAATACCAATAGCCCTAGGTGGTCTATGCCAACATCAGAGAGTTGATGGTTAGGGATGAGGCCAGTTACATGCTATCGAGGACTATAACCCTACTGTTATAAAGATGATATGAGGTATGATATGTTTCTTTTATACATTATATGTAGTATTTATAGACATAATTTTGAGTCAATATTTATTTTCCACTTCTCTTGTTGGAGACATAGAGATTTCAGCTGAGCCTTTGGCTCATCCCTTATAGTTGAAGACTCTGACAAGTGTGGACTCAATGATTTCACAATTTTTCTGTTAGTGTGATCTATAACTTGTTCGTGAGAGTTTTTTATAAGATATATTTATTGAATTGATTATTCCATAAGACTTAATCTTAGGTATATATTTCTTATACACTATTCTCACCTAGTTTAAGAGTGTTATGTGGAGGATGTGGTCTATATGTAATGAAAGAATAAGGTTTTCCCTTGTTGGTGAAAAGGAAACCTTGGAAGATAAGGATGGGGTCAGGTATAAAAAAGTGTATCTGATTTCACACAAGTTGGATAATGTGACTCTTGGTGTATTGTCTACTATGAGAATTCAGTTTCCTACAATGGTGGTGGAGTATGAGGAAGTTATTCATAAGTACATTCCAAGCTTAACTCTCCAAAAAAGCTATAATTATGTATTTACATACTCCCTGGGATGTCTCTGATATCTGAACCAACATATTTGATGGATCTTATAGAGCTTCATGAGTTGAGGGTATAGTTGGAGGACTTCCAAGAGAAGGTCTTTGTGATACCCAATGTTTCGCCCTGGGTAGCCCCGATATTGTTGTCCCAGAAGTCTGATGGGATATTGAGGTTATGTGTGGACTACCAGTGCTTGAATCAGGTGACTATAAAGAGTAATTGTTGACTAATGAGGATTAATGAACACCGTGATATATTGAAAGGGGCATGACAGTTATCAAAAATTGAACTCAAATCAGGTTATCACCAACAATAAGTACCTGACAAGAATATAACAAATATGGAATTCAGTTGTCGCAACAGTCAATTTGAGTACTTTGTGATTTTTTTTGGTGTGTTGGATACCCCTGAAGTATTCATGGGACTCATGAATTATATATTTCATCTTTTCATTGAACGGTTCTTAGTGGTCTTCATTGATAAAATTCAAGTGTATTCAATGATTGAGGAGGATCACATGAGACACTTAAGGATGGTCCCAGAAACACTTTGAGAGCAACAACTTTATGGGATTCTCTTGAAGTGTCAGTTCTGAATTTTATAGGTCCACTTCATAGGAAAAGTCATCTCAGGTGTAGGAGTGGAAGTGGATAGGGAGAAGGGGTATCCTTTCATTTGGATTGAAATGTGTTAGTAGTTATTTTAGGAGTTGAGTTAGAGATTGATGAGAACTCTCATATTGAGATTTATATCAGTGGTTTTTTAGTACACAGTGTTTTGGGATGAATTAGAGACCAGACTTGGTTTTGTTCTGATGTAGAGGAAGGAATTTACTGCCTATGGTTCAGTTAATTTGACACAACATGAGCCTAACTTTATGACCCATGATTTGGAGTTATCAACAGTAGTATTCACACTGAAGATATGGAGACACTACCTGATAGGAGAGTAGTTTATAGTTTAATATAATCACAAGTGAATCAAGTATATCTTCTCAAAAAATGATCCTAAAATGATGCATAAGGGATGGATAGTGTTTCTCTAGGAATATGAATTCAAGATTTTCTATAATCATGGGAAGGGGAACGTGGTGGAAGACACTCTCAACAGGATATATTTCTCTCAGTTTTTGTTAATGCATCAAATCAGTTAGTCTTATTTTGGTTTTCCATAATGGAAAGGGATGGTGATTCATTTATAAAGTCAATGGTTGTTACCCCACCACTTTTGTAGAATTTCAAGAATGATCTGTGTGGAGATACTGACTATGAGACCTTATGTACATAGATATATACCCAACAAGATCATGATGGATATTCTAAAAGAGGGTATCATGATATCCTTCTTAGAGTATGGATGGCGGTTCCATTGAAGTTGCAGGAGGATGTGATTCAGGTGTTTTATACATCCCCTTTCGTGGTAAGTTTTAGTGTGATATAGATGTAATAGGACCTTCAACGGTAGTTTTGGTGGCCAAGCATGAATATTGGAGTTGTAATGTTTGTCTCCCGATGGATTACTTGTCAGAAAGTTAAGGTTATTACCATGTTCAATCGGTTTTAGCTCTACCCCTTGAGCTGCTAGAGTGGAAGTGGGATGGGATATACATGGACTTAGTAACAGGGTTACAACGTAATTCTAGGGGACATGATTCTATATAGGTTATCATAGACTGAATAACCAAGTCATCCCACTTCTTAGATATTGATGATAAGAGTTTAGTAGACAGTTTGAGATGCCTATACGTGAAAATGATAGTCCGACTCCATGGATTTTTCTTGATGATTATTTCAGATAGTGATTCTCTCTTCACATTAAAATTATTGAGATGATTGTTGGAGGCCTTTGGGACATAGTTACACATGAGAATAGAATTTCACCACTATATTGAAAGACAAATACATCAGACCATTCAGGTCATGGAGTTCATGTTAGATGCTAGTATGTTGGAAATTGGTTATATTTGAGAGGATCATCTATGCTTGTTGTAGATTACATATAAGAAATGATACCATTAAGCCATTGATATGGATCCATTTGAGGGTTTTTATGGGTGAACATGTAGGTCACCACTTTGTTGTACTGATCCAGGCACATTAGCACTCATGGGCCCAAATTTAGTGCGAGAAATTACAGAGAAGGTGATGATCATCAAGGAGTAGATAAGGACTACATAGAGTCATCATAAGTCCTACGATGACTGAAAATGGAGACCTATGAAGTTTGAAGAGAGATACCATGTGTACATAAGGGACTCACCTTGATGTGGATTGTGGAGATTTGGTCAGGCTGACAAGTTATCTATGAGATTTACTAGTTCCTTCTAAAAACAATGTATAGATGGTGAGGTGACACACCGCTTATAATTACCACTATAGTTGGACTGGGTATATGACATCATCAATGTTTCTCATCAAAGAATCTATGTGCATAACCCATCAAATGTTAGTGATAGGGGAGAGTTGTACATCAAGGATGAAGATACCTTTATAGAGTACTAATATTGATCAATCATTGACAGTATATGATCCTTCATGGGTGATTGATTCCCCAAGTAAATGTCTGGTGGTAGCATGGGAATCATCAAGAGATCATATGGGAGTGGGAGACTCATATGTGAGCCCAATACCCACATATATTTTAGTAGTTCTTTCTATTTTCAAGAATAAAATCCCTAAGGTGGGGAGAATTTAATGACTTGAATTTTCTATATATTATTTTTTGATGATATATGTATTATTTTGAAGACCAAGCCCTATGATGGAGAGTGATTCCAAGGTTTGGTGTGATCATAATAAATGTTTGAAATATATTAAATATATTTAATAACACACATTTATAGTATCCATAAAAATGTTGAATAACTTCTGAATGGGGGTCCAAACTAGAAATCAGAGGGCATGGTTGAGTTCATAACATGGGTTTTACCCTAGATGAATCATAACCTTTGTCAAAGTGGGGTGTTTATGAAAAATTATTGATTAAAATAAATGAATAAAATAAACAAAAAAAATAATTTTATTTATTTATTTTTGACGTAGAGGGTAATTCCTCCTATAAGTATATATTTATGAGGATTTTCTTAGGGTTGGATCCTCAAAACCTATAGATTTCGATGACTCTTAAACAAAATCCATGGAGAATTACCACAGATCAGGACTAGATCATGGATCATTTCACTTACGAAGTTCATGGATATCATCAATGATGTCAAAACAACATCTTTCTTCAAAAATTATTGACTCAAACTTTAGTTAGTTTTTTTTATTTTTATTTCTATCCCTTATTTTAATCTCAAAAGAACACAGATAAATTCTACGAATAGAATTGATACATGAATCATGTGTATAATTAAATTGATGGAATTATATACATTTATTTTGATTTATACCTCTTCATTACTATTCTTCTATGATGATGAATTGAGTCAAAATAAAAATATATGAGATTCATTCCTCACATCTTATGGATTATTTTTTTCCTTCCCCCATTCATCTTGCAAGCATCGTGATCATTTATTTTGGCCTATGGTTCGACGAATATTGGGTATACGACTGTTGTAGACCATTATTTGGTGCGGCAGATCAATATTGTGGGTTTAGTTTATGATTGAGGCTACGATCATGGTGTGGAAATGGTGGTGGATAATCAAAGGAAGATCAGAAATTATTTTTAGGTTTTGTGCTTCCCAATTTTGATGTGCTGTGAATAACAACTCCCTGGATAGTTTTTCAAGAGGGATGAGTAACCATATCCTAATCGTTTATAATGGAAAGTCTTGGTCGACCCACAATCTAAGGGTTCTGTTGAGGGTGGTCACTCTGATAAAGAATATCAAAATGTGGAGGGAAATTGAACATATCTGGAAAAACCTAATCAAAATAGTGTGTATTTCAAGTATACATGCTCTCTGTGACCCCTACCTATAATGCTAGTGTTTTAGTTGGAGTTATGTATCACACACCTCGTGGCATGGTCACACACCATGTGAACCTCCATGGGTATCTCAGTGTATACTTAAAACATTACCTGAACCCAGGTATAAGTACATGGCTAGATGAACAAAGATACCTCAAACACAATCACAACCACCTATACATTGGTTGGTGCACATGTAGGCCAAAGTACACAAACATAACCATAAGAATGAGTGTGAATACATTTGTTTCTTTAGACGGACACAAACACATCTCAGTGTTTTTATCACATTTTTTATTTAGTATGGAATAGTCTCGGTTGAGTGTGTTCCCTTGGTACATTCCCTCATGACTAAAATGCATTATTACATCCACATCACATGATTTTGACCCCCTATAAATAATGAGTCCCAAATATTGTTTATAGTTCCCCTCAGTGAAACTGGAGAATGATCTAAAATCATCATTATACCCTAAGTGGGTTTATATAATCATAATGAACTCCTTGAGAAGGGTGTTGGTACTCCTTGTAGAACACCATTTTGGTACGGTTTTTGGTATCATTGAAATATGATCTCTTATGTAGCGGGTTGATCGAGATTGGATTTGTTGTTCCCTCCAGTTGTTCTGAGTGTGATGCCCTATATGAGTATCATTGTCTACTAAGACTAGTGATATTTTTTGGGAGGGCCCCAATG
Organism: Viscum album; assembly: GCA_963277665.1. Lineage (NCBI taxonomy): Eukaryota > Viridiplantae > Streptophyta > Magnoliopsida > Santalales > Viscaceae > Viscum > Viscum album. The sequence goes on from OY728150.1 coordinate 718,871,343, forward strand.
ATCATGACCTCATGATTTATTTTTTCTAGTTATAACCTGGATTGTGGAGTATATTCTCCTAAAATGATTATTTCCTCGAGTAGAATCATGTGGCTAGTAGTTTTTTGTGACCACCACGTGGAATGGTTCCCTTCTTGAGTATATCTAGGTGATTTTTGTTATACATTGATTATTATATCTTATATTGAGATAACTATTCATGGAGCTTCTTGTTTTTTTCATTGTATTCTACTAGGTATTGTTAAAATCTCCCCAACATGGGCTCTGAATACAATTGTCGTTTCTTATATAGATAATGGACCTGTTGATGGTGTTCCAGGAAGATGTAGAGTAGGTGGAGTGTATCTTGAACTAGACATACCGAGGTATTTTCTATGATTTTTCATTTTATCTTTGTCCTTTACCTTAGAGAAGGTTGGAATCCTTGCAGTTTTTGGTTGGGATTGTATTTGGAACCTTTTTTGCTTTCATTAATTTACTATTTTGCTCTGGTTTTTGGATTACAGATTTATTTAAGAAATACTTTTAGTTGTTTTAAATATCAGTATTGTTTGGTCTATGAGATGTGTGCATGTGTATATATATTTTATGATAATTCCCCCCCCCCCCATTTGTGGGACATGTATACTTAGCAGTGGTCTCCATCCCATGGCCTATTATAGGTGGGAATGGGGTAGTCATAGATCGGACCCAGGGGGGTCGGGTTGTTCCAAATTTATTCAAGAAATTTATAACTCATAAAAACTCATGGTGTTACATTATAAACCACCTAAAATTAATTTTTATCATGAAATCCATCACTTTAGTACCATCAATTGAGGATAATTCTACCACATTAAGTCTTTAGGTTCCCATATAGCTTCTCAAGCAGGTTTTTTTTGAAATTAATTTACTTGGTGAGTGGTCTTGTTTCATATAAATTTATATGTTTGATCCATAATCACTAATAGTGGTTCCTCATAATAAATATCATTCTCCAATGGTATGACATCTGATTTTTATACCCTTTATGGTTCAGGTATATACATCCTTAAGAGAGGTAAATGGAACACATCGTAAACCTGAAAGAGGATAGATGGAAGAACCAAATTATTATTTATTATCCCAATATGATCGAGTATTTTAAAAGAACCGATATACCTGAGGATTAGTTTTATATTATTTATTACAAAAAGAAATTCATATAATGAAATTTTCACTAAAATCAAATTCTTGATCACATTAATGATTATCAGCATAACATTTTTTTTCTAGTTTTGTGTTATACTTATTGCTGAATAGCCCTATCCTTCACATAAATCTCATCAACTTTCTTAGGTTCCAATATCTTCCTTCCCACAGATTCATTCCAATAAATTATAGTTATAAAATTATTTCCATAAAGGTTTTTATAAGGATATATGTGAATTATTGAATAAAATATTTTTTTCTAGGAGAAATCAACTAGAGGAAGGTGTTGATCCCAATCACCTGTTGAATCCATAAAAAGATCTTAAAATATCTTTTAAAGTTTGATTTATTATAACATATTAAAAATTTATCTTAGGATGATATGTAGTGACAAAACACAACTATATATCAAAATATTATTGATGAATTTTCCAAAACATCATGGTAAACATCAAATCTAGATTAGATATCATTTAATATGTTACCCCATCCAAATTTTCCACTTATTTAATATATATTCTAGAAATCTGTACAAATGATAAATCTTTTTTGATAGAAATAAAATCCATTGACTTCGTAAGGTGATCGGTTAAAAAACAATTACCAAAAAATCAAAAATAAGATAAACCCCAATAGTTAACCATAACTTTAATCATAGAAAAAAAGTGTAAAGGCAATCCCCCAAAAATAATATTGTTACAAAAACATATACAAAACCAAAGGGTTGGATTTCCATAAAAAGTTATTTTAATATCGTTAATCTTGATAACCTTCCATTATATAAAAAATTAGTAGGGGTGTCAATGACTTTTAAAATATGTTAAAACTTAAACTCATAACCCCATGATTGTATAATTTACTATAAAAATAACATATATAAGGACATATACAATTCCCAAAGTTAATTCACCCTTTATCCCTTATATAATGTATTATATTATACAAAACATATTCATTGGAATATTGGGTTTATCCTTGTAATCATAGAATATTGAATGTGTTTTCATTAAAATAGAATCTCAGTAGAGGGAGATAATCAAATGAAATTTCAAAAATATATGAATAATAAGATCTTCATATTTCTCACACATACAAAATTAGACACAAAATTCGTAACTAATAAGGGGGGATAACTATTGCATAATTATAATGATTCACTTCATCCATTATGATTGCATAATATGTCCCATTGTAATTTATATTCATAGGTTGATGTGGTTTATCATCCACATTATCTATTAGATTGGTGCATTGATTCCCATAATGAACAAATTTCTTTCACTTGAAACACTGGACTATAGGGGTTGCATTAGTTGGTTTCCCCATCTCCTCCATTTCCTTAACCTCCCCATTAATCAAATTTCAAAATTTTCATGATTCATGAACAACCTTTCCACATTTACATAAACTCCCAATTTCATTCAATAATATCTATTGACGCTTCCTCCTATATTTTGGGTATGCAGATGGATGAAATTTTATTCCACTATTTGAGTTTTTAGGGGACTCAATCTTTATTTTCTTATCAAAACATTACTAATGGTGGGAATATCCAATTTCCATTTCTACATTTATTTTACATAGAATTACTTCTTTATAGATTCTTAAATCTCATATAGTTATTTCCTTTTAGATACTTGGTTTTAGGCCACCAAAGAATCGATCAATTCTTCATTCAAGGATAAGGATTATACTAGAATTATACCTTGAATACAATGTAAAATTAGATTCATAGGTACCTATATTTCCATCATCATTTTTATTAAGTTTAAGGAATTACTTATCTATATTTTTTATAGAATATGATTCATTTACTTATAGGAAAATATCCCCATAAACTCTACGTATTCCAGAGATTCAATTTAATTATGCACCCTAATATTCTTAAAAATATTACACTACTCATATGCTTCACCATTGAAACAATAAACAACCAAAATTATTTTTTCATTCTATAAACACTAAAGAATGGAAACTATATTTTTAGAGGTATTAAACCATTTTTTAGTAAAATTTGGATCATTTCAACCACTAAAAGAATGTGGTTGTAGCTTCATTAAAGACTAAACAAAACATTGTTTACTCCTTTTCTCATTTGGTTGTTCAACATGATTCATAGATTTAGGATATTGGTTGATTATATGAACAATATTTTTCATTAAAAATCCTATAATGTTGGCTTTATTATGTAGAAAACCATTTCATTTTCCATTGAAATTAGTATTAACATGGTTCCTTCATGTTCAAACCATTAACTAAAATCATAAATTATGGTGTTAGAAACACAAATCATAGGGGACAATTACATAATAATGAAAAATAACTTATATGATGTCTAAATCATGACACCTTAATTTAAATATATGATAGATTCGGTTTATCCTATCTCATTCATAGTCACCATCTATATAAGTTGTTCATGATGGTTCATAAAGAGTTTGTAAATTTCCAAAGATTATCCTCCAGGAGTGATATACCATGTTTCTTGTAATTCTTATTTTCATACACTAGGTGATGATTGATCCCAACTCAATGGAAAATATTCTAAGTTATTACCCTGAGGTACCTCTATTCTATAGCCACGTCCACTTCTAGTATCTAGACATCAATGTAATTTCATGTAAACCACTCATTCTATCCTTTAATTTGATTATGATATGTTTTACAATACATATAATCATCCTAATATTTATCCTTAAATACATCTATAGACATATCCTTAAAAATATCCACAACGATCTCACCGAAGGTTTCTTATCCTAGTTTCAAAAGGTTAAGTAAACCCAACATGTAATACCAACTATAGAGACCCAAACTTATCATATATAGATATTACATCATTTATGACGAATATTAATTACATTACACTGAAAATTCCAGATGATAGTAACATTTTATTAACTTTGGATACTAATAAACACAAAAAAAAAACTAGCTTTTTTTATACTAAAACAGCTCCCACTATGATCTTAACAACTGGAACCCTTCTTAGAAATATCATACATAATACTTTTATTTATAACCTAGGGGAAGGAAACATATGAAATGGTGATTTGGGATGCTCAGTTAGGATAATAAAGAGATATAAATAAGCATAAGATTAACATAAGGGTTTGAGAACATGAGTATAACATTTTAAAACCATACCATGAATATCAAATATCATAATCCTAATTCAGGGAATAATGGTTGGAAATTCATAAGAAATAAATCGTAATGAAATCAATGAACATGATATATAAGAGAATAAATTTTTCCTAATACATAAATTGATTGGATACAAATAGGAGTAGCAAATCATACTTCATGTCTTCCAACCAATAAATTCATAAAATGTTTTGATTTGTTTAACCACCCATGATCATACTTTGGGATTGAAATGACCTCCCATGTACCCTCATTCATGCTTGGTATAACCTCCCATGTACCAATTGTGCTCATGTGACATTAATCATTACCCAATGAATTAGAGGGATATATTGGTCCCACCCATCATATAATGAAAAAAATATTTATGTGTGGAAGAAGATCATAAAATTACAATCATAACATTACCCATAAAAGGAAATTGGTTTCATAAACATTTAATCATATCATAACCTATTTAAAATATACAATTTTTATAATCATATCATCATTTAATCATAGAATAACATGTGGAAGAAGAAGTGGGTTTCCTATGAATTTTATCAATGTATAACCTATAGAAGAGAAATGGGGTTCTTAAACATATAGTTGTCATAAACATTAACAATTCAGAGAAATAATAAGAATAGTACCCTTGAATAATATCGCATCTAAAGAATTGAAAACATCAATATATGTCATCTTAGATGGAAAATGATTTTGAACTATTATTTAAAAATCTCCAGAGGAAAATTTCCATTCCTATTTGAAAAATAATTTTTAAAACATAAATATTTTTAAAATTATTTTATTTTAAAATTTCCTTTAAAACAAATAAATAATTATTTAATTAAAATAATGGTAAAGATTATGGTAATATTAATTTATGTTGTACGTGTTTAATCTAATATTCCTTTCACATTTTCAGTAAAAGTCAGGCATGTATTGTTTGGAAAATGACATGAAGATTCATTTTAAATTTTTAATAAAGAAAAACATGGGTAGAAATTTCATTTCAATATAATAGGATAATGATAATAAAATTTATAAAACATTATTATAAATCATGATTTTAGAAGAAAACATATTTCTGGATGATGATAGAAATAATGTTAGATTTCAAAAAAAACGTTTTCCAAATTATTTTAAGTAAAAAATAGTGCATAAATTCTAATATTTATATCATTAATAACCATAAGAGAATGAAATTATTTATTTTCTTGATAAATGGATCATAATAGTTTATCATCTGAAACACAACATATGTCTCCAAGAAGGAAAATTAAAAAAATATACCTAACATAATTGGTAACATTAGGACCATAATCCCCATCAAAGGGAGATCCTCAAACGGATATTTAAATACTAATAAATTGGAGTTTAAAAATAGAAATATAAATTCATTGGTAGTATATACACAACAAAAAAACATGTGGTGAATATGGTATTTATCTCATATAAAATAAAAGTGAGATAGAAATACCCTACCACTTTAGTAATATTTTGAATTACATGGACCAATAAATAATAATAATAAAATGAAAATTTAAATTTCATTTAAATGAGGATATTAATTATATAACATGTTATTGTGGTAGTATATAAACCCCAAAAAGAACAAGTGGTGAATTTTTATATGTCGCCTAAAAATAAAAAAGTTACTAAAAATCCCTTACCATCTCTCTCGACTTCCTTAATACAAATAAAACCTATTTTATAAAATATTATTTTATTATTAATATATTAAAAACTATAAATATATATATCATACCATATATGATTTACTTATGAACTTTTATTACCCATTTATTTATAGTTCCATGTTAATGCCATGTTTCATGTTATAACTACTTTATTTTTTGTATATGTCTTGATTTTTTATCTTTAGTCCCATAAATTTGATCATGTCTTAATCATATATAGATTTTTATCAGTGATATAAATATCATATATATTATTTTTATATGTATTTAGAGTAATTTATCAAATTATGTGATAGAAAATTAAATACAGTCTTTATAGCGATAGAAGGTCGCATGTATGCATGAACATTGCTTCTATTTTCAGGTAGGATTGAAAAAAACAAGGGTAAGTGATATATTATCATTAAAATGAAATTTTATGTCATTTATATCAAATATTTATCTTTAAATCATATTTATTTCCTTTTAGGAAAAGATTGAAAGAATCACATCACTTCTTGAGGTGGTAGTATCCCATACACATGAGTGACGTTATCAAAATCCAAAAAAAAATAATGAATGTATGCATGGTATAAAAAATAAAAAATAATAATAATGTCCAAAATAAAAAACATAAAAAAATAAATCCATTGTTATTTCCATGAATGAGAGGTGGTAATGGAAAAATAAATTACATTCGATCATGAGGCAGTAGTCCTCCATACATACAAATGATGATTTCATAAAAAAATTGATGGAAGTGGATTAAGTTGTATGTAACTACCTTAAAAAATAAATCTCATTATATTAATTATACATTGGTTATTATAATAGAAGGTTATAATATGAATTTAAGGATACAACAGAAAAAATAAAAAACTCTCATTGATGAACATTAATTCCTCTTCTAGTATCCTCCTTGGGTTTTCACCAGAATCCATCCTAGTTATTATTGAAATAAAACAAAGGCCTCTTGGGTGAGAGTAAGGATGTAAATTAGTGGCATTTTATAAGTCATATGAATGAAAAACTTCTATTGTTTTGAAAATAAAATGGTTTACCCATGTATTTCTCATTCAACAAGGCTCCAAAATATATTATTGTCAATCTAAAAGGAGATAAAGTAAAAATATGGCCATACAATGGTATTTTGACATGTTTGGGATCATTTTTTCCCTTTTTATTTTAGTTTATCCCTAGATAAAACCATTTTTACCTTAACCACATTAAATAATTTTTACTAGTTTTTACTAATAATTTTGGAAAAACATTTAGTTAGTCTTAATAGATAATAAAAATTATGATTATTCTAAATAAAAAATAAAATTTTCCAAATTAAATTCCTAAAAGTAGAAAAATAATTTAAAATTAATCCTGTGGATGTAATGAGAAAACGACATTTTAATGGAAAATGTTCAAAAGTTTACAATATTTCCATATCTGAATTCGACATGAAATTCCTATTAATTATCTAAGTTGTATAAATAGATATAAAATTTAACTACTCTTAAATTGAAACTAAATTAAAATATAATTTAAATTAATATATTAATTAAATTAAAATGTAGTTTTCAGTTAAAATTTATTATTTTTTATAATTAATCAAAAAAATGAAACATTTCAAAAGAATCTAAAACAATCAGCCAATGTAAATTTTTACATGATAACTTAATAAAAGAAATTTATTTATTCCAATTAATATTATAATATAGTGAAAAATTATTTTTATTAATCTTCCCCAAAATAAGGGAAAAGGTTTTTTGAGAAAATAGTATTTTTGAAACATATAAAGACTTTACTGGAAGTTGAGTACTTTTTTATCAATTTGTTTTATTTATATAAAACTGTTATATTTAATATTAAAAATAATTCATTACTATTTTTATTGATAAGATTAACAACTCAGTTATAATGGTCGTATATAAATCACTATATTAGTAATATATAATGGATTTGTTAAACAATAGTGCCATTGTAATTCAAGATACTCCAGTGTTCTGTGTAGAACAAGCTTACCTTGACAATTCATATAATTCAAGACATCAAATAAATTTTATTTATTCAAAAAATAATTCATAAAAACATGGGGTATTACAAATATGATACCATGTGTTAGGATAACATTTAATATACAATCCTGATATGGGATATGAATTAACTTATAGAAAAATTGTAACTATACCATTATCATGTTTATAAATTTTTGAAATCATGTTCCCCTATTTAGAGAAAATTATTCAATATTTCTTTCTTTATGGTTATCTTATAAAAATATAATGGATTTATAAATATAAATATCCAAAGGAAATGTGTATTTTACTTAGTTCACCATAAATAGATACATCCAAGGAGCATACAAAAATGATCTTTTGATGGGAAAAATAAAAAATAGTAATTTTTGTTGAATATAATTTTTGTTATCGTTACTCTATTCCAAGTCTTAGTTTTTTTTAAAAATGGTATTGGTCACTCATCACCCAAGGGGAACCCCCACTTCTCCTCTTATATTAACTACTTCATAGATGGATTCACTGGTTTATATACTTCAAGATATCTTCTGTAGTTGATAAATTGGAATTTCAGATCCAATTTATTATTATTATTCCTTATTTTCTACTTTTTTTCATGATATTTATAAACTATTTTAACATTATGTCCATTTATTTCCTTTAAAAATACATCCTTGATTCCTATTTGAATATTTAAAAAATGTAAAATTTCTACAAAATAATCATGGATTTTAATATGGGTTTCTCATGAAAAAATCTACATTTTTCAATAATTTAGAAAATAGAAACAAATGAATTCATTTAATTCACTAAATATCTATAGTAAATATCACTTTAATCCTTAATTATTTTATTTATTTAAATATACACAATAATATATTTTTTAATATTTCAAATAAATAATCATTCAATTCTTCTAAAATTTTATCCATTTAAGTATATTTATTATAATCTTCAGTGAACAGGTATCTATATTTCAACATGGCCCCACATCCTATTTTATTGTATCAGTTTTATATAAACTTTTATCTCAATAATTGAATGTTACCAAATATATAGAAGAGATATTTTCTAAAAGTAGTACCAAATTCATTTCATTAAAATCTCTATTAAATATCTAATAAAAATAATCTGAGAATCTAAAATCTTTATTCATGAATATATTTTATTAAACTATAATTATAAATATTTATTTATTCTATAAAAATATCTCACTAGAATATTTTAATTAATTCCTTATATATTTTTCCTCGCATGGAAGAAGAAATCATCATATATCACTTTAATATTTTTAAAATTTGTTACCCTTACATGATCCCTCTGAAAATATAATGATAATTACATATCATAATAAAAGAACTATCATAATATCACACATATTTATATGTTTCAAATAACACAATTCAAACTATGAATTTAATATTTTATTTGGACCAAACTTAGGAAATTTCATCTGTAATTTTAATGTTCTCATCGACTATTATTAATATTATATATTACCATAATTTCTTAGAATCACATTTAATATTAAAAGTTTTTCATATGTATCAGAATGATGGATAATACATAGTCAAAATTTAATCTTCTGTATTAGGTGAAAACTCCAGGTTAATATTCTGTAAAATAGAATACTTTATGTTAATATTTCATATTCCTTTTCTAATTTTTTACCTTAAAATATAATTTAAAAAATATTAATCTCACAAATATTAGAGAATTCCATATTAATGTTATGATTAATTATGAAATAGGTGATTAATATCATATATATTCCTTATTTTTATAGATTTCCCTCCATCCTTCTCTAGATTCCTTTAAAATTTCTCACCGTTTTTTCAAATTCATAGTATTCTTAATTGAGATCATTAATATTGATCAAATATTTTTGGAATCAAAATTTAGCATCTCACATCAAACATATCATGTCTTATATAGTTCTTAATCTCCCAAATCCATATATCTCAATGTTATGCATCTTTATACCATTAAGTTATCAAGTATTCCTTTTATGGTCTTCTAAAATAATCTTCATTCATCAATTCTATATAATAAAAAATTCGTTATGCAAAAATAATTTATGTCTTATATTTAATGATATTCATCCTCTTCTTCATTCATGTAAATTCTCATTATGACTCCCCATGTTGAAACAAAATCCAAATTTAATTGGTAAAAATATAGGTAATGATAATCATACACTTTTTTATCTTTATCAACAAATTCCATGGATTCATATCTCAATAATTTATCCAATTATAATTCAATAAAAATTTAACTAAAAATCATATTATTGTAATAGGTTATTCCTTGTTTGTTTGAATTTAATTTAGATTGATTATTTACTTTCGGGGTGTAAAGAAAAATATACGGATACATGATGTCAATTTTCCATTGTAAACCCAAGTATATATTTTATTTATATAAGTGATGGGGAAATCATTTAAAAATATAAATAGTTAATACTCTTGATACTTCTTATATTATATATAGATCTAGAACATCCTTTAGGACTTATAGTAGATATATCTAGTATTTAGATCTGATATATTGGGTATGATTGTGATATAATAGTCCTAGTGCCATCAAGATGAGTATGTTATTTGGGAATTCATATTAAAATATATATATAACCATCATAGCTCACTGAATATGTTTTGACTAATTTTCTGGAAAACATATTTTGTAGAGGGAATGAGTTACAAAGGGATATTAGAAAAATGTATTTTTGGTTTAAAAACTTATTGTAAATTATTTTCGGGATATAATGATATATATCTATTATATTTTGTTTTATAAAGATTTAACATGAATTATTTTATATATTTTTTAATTTTTGAGTGAAAAATGAAAAAAACAAATTATAAGTTATATGATCATAGTGTATTAGATTTAAACTGTGTCTCTGGACCATTCAACTGACTTTGAAAATTCATATGGGGTTTTCATGGTTGGATACATATTCTTGAGTAAATGCATCAATGAACATTATTTTTTAGAATAACTTGTTTTTTGTATTTGGATTTTATCATATGAATCTATATTTTTTATAATTTTTTACAACCATTTGAATTAATTTTTGTTGGATTTTATCATGTGAGAATTATATTATGTGGAGTTTTAATTATATTTATTTTATTAGTTGTATTTTATAATTTTTTTTTGTTGTATTATATTTTAATTTATTGAAATTTTAAGATTCATTCCACAATGAAGGGTATCTTAAAACCATCAGAAGGAATATATGGATAATTTTCTACTTGGATAACCTATTATCGATCCATGTTTTGAGAAATTGGTGTTTATGATATCCATGTAATTAGAATATGTACAAATCATGGCCTAGATTAAGCTAGAGATTAGGAATAAGATTTTCATAATCCTTATCATCCATCCTATCACGTTGATAAGTATATTGAATAGGTACATAAGTTGTAGTAGAAAAATTAATTGATCTTCAATTCTTGAAAATATCCAGAGACTAATAGGTTCATGTTCACTACACTAATGTTCAAGGGTCCAATTCAAAAATAGTTTGATTCCATTTTTCACGCTAAGATACATGACAACCAATCTTAGGAATATTTCAAGACCAAGTTTGTTTTGAAATATTATTCTATGACTATGAAGGTGGTTAATAAGATGGAGTTTCAATGTCTCTAGTACATCAATTAGATGGTGTTAGAAAATGAAAATGGGTTTTTTATCTTCTAAACTATGCACTTCAGCTAATCACTATTAATAATATAATATATTTATTTCTTAGATGGTTCTCTTCTCAAACATAATAATTAAGATATTTCTATTTATCATGACTTGTTATATTAAAATATTATATAATCATAATTTTGAATAAATTTTCCTGGATGGAATTTTATGAATAGTTATAATTTCTTATAAGACCAAAAGTAGTGAAGGTTACATCCTTATAGGTAAGATAAATGAATACGTGTTTTGTTAGAAATTATTGGTAGTGTAAAAAATCATTCTATTCATATTTATTTGATCCTATAGGAAATAAAACTCGTTCATACAATATGTTTGGCCATTCGATTTTCTATAAGAACCCATATTTCAAGTCTATAAAATACTTCCATTTATATGAATAGTTTGGTGCTCTTAAAATATTATATAAAAATATTATAATGAAGATGAATATGTTATATTTATTTGATGGTATCTAAGATAAAATGATGTTTATGGGTCTTCATTTTTAAAATCTAGGAAGTATTAAACCCTCTAATTGGAAAATAATGATACTCAACATACATAAATTTGGTGGAAGGTCTATGATACAAAAAAATATGGGTAAATAATATACACATTGGGATATAAATAAAAAAAAAAAATTTAACGTACCATTCTTATTGTATCATCTCTTTATATTACTTTAATTGATACTACTAAACTTATTTTTTCAATATTGGTGGGTTTATTGAATATTTTATCGATCATTATACCTTAAATTCAGGATATATCTATTCTTTTTTGGGAGGAAATATCAATATAGGACATAGATACCTCTCTCTTATGTGATAATTATCTCTAATCTTAGGTTAACAAGGGTTTTCTAAATTACTTATATTCCATTATATATTATGAGTAAACCTATAGTTTTAATGAAATTTATAGACTATATTTTACATTTTCACATTGATATATTTTCATGGTATTTGGTATTTATTAGTATATTCAATGTTAAAAGATGATAATAAAGGAAATATTGATATTTTTTGGAGATCTAGATAAATAATTTCATGTTTTTTGAGTTATTTAAATAAAAATTAAAGATTTAAGAGGTCAAAATATTCTTTAATTAAGTTTTTTTTAAAGTTATATTAGTGAATTTTAAAAGGTTTAAGGCATGAATCATTAAAAGTATGCTAATAAAATTTATAAAATTAAAAAAACATGATACTATCAATATATTACATTGTATTTTATCATGATTTCTAGAAACATGCATTCCTTTATATATGTACATATCAAAGTGAATGAAGTTGTATAGAATAATAATTTCAAAAAACCATTGATCAGTTGAAGAATATGTTTTCCTTAGCTCTTTTATTTAAATTTCCAAAGTACCAAAAAGTTTTGTAACACATATTGTCAAACCTCATATGTGTGGTTAGGTTATGTTATCATGTACAATGATTATATATTATAATAGGAGTTTTCCCTATTTCTCATATGTGAGAAGCATTATCCCACTCATAATCTTATATTAGAGATCAAAACACAAGATTTGATGTATTGGGGACATCATATATTATGGGTTATGATTGATATGTCAAATGATTAAAGATTATAACATAAATCCTAATAGAAATATTTAATTTTTATGTTGATAAAATGGGTAAAATTCTTACAAACATATGGCTTTGTTATAGTATATAAATTTTGGTAAGGATAACATGATAGCTAATTCTCTTATTTTTAAGTCTCCCATGAAAATAGTGAAGGAACTTCAAAGTGATTTTTACTAGATAGTTTTTTTACTCAATTTAACTATTATGTGTTGGAATAATGTAATTACATATTATATTCAGTGAATAAACTCAACCTTCTTCATTTATCAAATCTTTCAATATTATATTATTTTATCTTACTGTGGGTTTTTTTTAAATTTTATATAGTGAGTAGATCCCATGGAAAAGTATCAGTCTCTAATAGAGATCTCTTTTCATGAAAATTATTTTGTTCCACTTTCCTTATAGAATAAAATTTCTAGGTTAATTTTCCTTTTTTTATTTTTATTAAATAATTTCTATTATATCATAGTAACCTATGCCTATTTCTTAGTAGGAGGTGATGCATTTTGAATCTAATAATTGGATTGATCAATCATATTATGTATAGAGTTTGGTCTGAGTGGTCATTGATTACATAATATGAATAACCCATTTTAATTTTTTCTAAGGATAGTATAGATGTGTAATATCTTATGAATCGTCACATGAATGTAATTATGAAGTTGTGGAAAATGCTTATGTTATTTTCTCAAACAAGGACCCTAGATTATATTATAATTTTATTAGTGCATTTGAGATGAAACATGAACCTTGTTGAATCACATAACAATGTTTTGTCTTTAAAAATTGTTAGATATAGTAAGTATTACATAGTTAATAATATTTTATTTGTTCTTATTTTGTTGATTATAGGGATTCATAGGATAACCATTTGTCTTTTTTGGGGTTTTATTAAAAATAAATATACTAATAATTTATAAAATATCTCAATCTAATGATCTTTTTTCATTTCTTATATATATTATTTGAGAAAATATAGATTATATGTTATTCTTAAAAGTGATAAATATACAAAAAATACGTATTGAATTAAGTTTATTTTTAAAATATTAGTGATAGATATGTGTCACTAAAAATCATTCTATAATTGATATTGTTGACCATTGAATTTAATTGTAAATTATTGAGAATTTATAAGAGTTTTTATCTCAAATGGGTTGTTGAAAATATAAGTGGAAGGGTATGTATATATTGGGATATATTGATCAATATAGAATTATTAAATGAATAGAAAAAATTAAATCCTTGATATCATTACAACCCAATTACCAATATTTTATAATGGTTTCCCTTAGAATAAGTATCAACATGAAACTATACATGTGGTTGAGTGACAGGTTTAAGATGGATTTATAGTGGTGTTAAATGGTACATTTTGGATAATTATGACATTAAAATGTAACTGGAATGTATTTATATTAATTATTTTTCATTTCCATTAGTATTATATAGTTTTAGTTGAAAATTTAGAATATTTATAAGTTATTTTAGGATTAATAATAGATATTCATAGTGAAATTTACTATTAAATATAACTATAAAAATAGGAAAATCAATTCTATTGAGAGATTCCTAGTCTCATACACAGTACTAGTGGTCATATAGTCAAGCCATTTGTGTTATTAGATAAATTTATTTTATGTTTTTAGGATATATGACTACAAACATTTATCATATTTTTCTCTTGAGATATTTGGGCCTAAAACTCATGTGTTCCCTTTAATGGTTCTCCTCCTTTCCTCTCTTAATTGGTGATTTCATAGTTATTTTTCATCTAAATTAAATGTTAGAGTCTTCTTCCTTTTCATCATTCCATATTATCTTTTTTTTCTACATCTTTATATCTTATTTTATCCATAGCTATCCAGGGTGATGATTATATGATATATTAGGTGACCCAATCATTAAATACGTAGATATTAAATAATTTTGATATAAAATCAATATATCTAATAACAATAAATTCCTTAAAACAATAATATTTTAGTGTATTTAGTGACTTGATACATAAAAAACTTATTTTATGAATATCCTTCAATGTATCCACAAATATCTAATTAAACAGAACACTTCTTAGACATACCCTACATAAAAACATTCATCATAAACTAGGTAAAAAAAACATATTAAATTGTGAGCTTAGATACTCATTAAGTTTAAACATAATATATATAAAACAATGATTTTTGGAGAGCATAAGAGAGGAATAAGGTCATGAGAACATGATCATAACATATAATTATCATACCCAATAAGTCAAATAACATTAGTCATAAATCATAGAATAATGCTTTTTAATAACATAATACATATGTCATAAGTGTTTGGAATATTTAATAATCAATCATGATCCATGAGAAAATATCATAACCATTATACATAGGTTTTTGGAAAAAAAACATAATAATAAAAAATAACTTTTTTTTCTGAGATAACTTTCAGTAATATTATATTTTATTGGGTTCACTCATCATTCCATCATATCTTTACTCAATGTTCACTCTCAAGGTTATCATACTGGATATATCCTCTTACTGAACTAGGTCTACAACCCATTTTATTTCCTATAATCACATGATATACCCATCTATACCCAATGCATTAGAGTGATATATAATTCTTGGTCCATGAGTCACATAATGAGAACTGAATGCTTGTGTTCCACAATATCATAAAACATTAATCATATAATCATATCAAAACTCATAGAAAAGAAACAAGTTTCATAAACATTTTATTATAGCTTTATAGCGTAACCCATAGAAAATAAATCGGTTTCATTACCATATTGTCATCATAATCATAACACATCAAAATAAAGAATAAGGATTATATCAATAGATCATTTCCCTAGTAAATCATAATTTACATAAAAGGTTGTTATCATATATGAAAATGTTCCTAAAAATACAATTGGAATATTTCCAAAGGAAAATACCCTTTTTCATTTTAAAATCTCTTATTTAAAATGGGAATATTCCAAAAAAAATTAAGAAACATTTTATTTGAAATGAAATATTGAAAATTGTAAATGAAGCTTCAAAGGATTTGGTGTTCATAATAGTGGGAAATTCTATTCATGTTGTCATAGTCAAATCAAATACTTAATTCACAAATTTGGTAAAAATCACTTTTTTGGAAAATTATACGATGGTTTTTTTTAAAAAAAATCATTAAAATTTAATATTGGTAAAAATGACTTTAAATAGACATTTAATAAAATTAAAAAACAATCATGAAACATTTTAGAAAACATAAATATAAAATAAAATGGTTTTCTAATAGAAAGTGTAGAAATAAGGTAATATTTTTTAAAAAACATTTCTTGAACCATATTGAGTATCAAAAAGCGGAAATGTGTAATAAAACATAAAAATGTCTAAATTAAACGAGGAGAAGAAAACATAAATTTGTTTATAATTTAAGTGCCATATATGTTCCTCAATATATGTTTGTAAAAAAACATACTTTATTAGAATATTATAGAAACATTAATCCCTTACCTTGCATCTCATATTTCTTATACACATTCAAATATCATGTATATAAAATATAAATATTTTATAAATATATTCCATAACAATATTCTTACCTATTTTACCAGATATTATTTACTTATAAAATATTATCACTTATTTATTAATAAATATTTCCTAAAATTACTATTCCATGTGATAAATACTTTATTTTTAATGTATGTTTCGATTAGATGGTTATGATACTCTTTGGTCATAGTTTCATCAAATATAAAATATTAATAATGGAATTTTTAACATATTTATTCATAATATAATATTTTATACTTATTCAAATAAAGCGGTGATGAAAATTGAATTACATAACTTCATAAAGATGGTAGTCCATACATATGCACAAGTGGTGTTTCCACTTTTTCATGGTTAAAATAAAAGAAGAAAAATTATAATTAAAAAATATAAAATCTTTATTATATCATAATTTCATATATATTCATTAAATATATCCTTATTACCATCAATGTAAAGTGAAAATGTTAAATGAATCACATAGATTTCTAGAGGTGGTAGTCCACACATACGTACAAGTGACATTGTTATTTTTTTCAATAGATGGAAATATTTGAAGGAAGAAAAGATAATATAATTAAAGAAGTATAATTATGTCATAAATATCATATATAAACCATAAATATATCATAATAACTGACCATTAATTATGGGGATATATAATGAATCAAAACGCTACATGGAAGTGGTAATACACATGTACCCCTAACTGATACATTCATTTCTCATTGTTAGTAAAGATGGTGGGTAAAGGTGGTTTTATAATAATAATAATAATATTTTATAATATTTACTATATTTAATTTATTGTTTTAGGATTAATAAAAATTATTTATATGAGGTGGAAGACTAAATAAATTGAAATATGTTGGGTACGATGATTACCTCTTCTTCGATTAACCGACTTTAAATCATTTCTTAAGGACCCTTGGAATAGTCTCATAAAAAGAACAGAATACAAATATCATGGATAGGTGGGTATATAAGATAATTAAGAAGGGTATTGTTAAGATAGTGTTCTGAATGTTTTGTAAATATGAGAGAGGAGGGTTGTCCTTTTTTAAGGGAAGGAAGGGTCAATATTGTAATCTTTCAAAACATTAAAATATTATAAAGTCACATTAATAAAGAAGTGGTTCCAAATAGTCTTGTATTTTATTTAATATTATATAGGAATAAATAACTCCTCTAATTTTATTTATACAAGTCGGAATGTCACTTTAACCCTTATCTCTTTAGTTTTACCCTTGTTGGCCCTTAATATCCTTAATCGTAGTAACACATTTGTTAATAATTAAGAGTTATAAGTTTAATTATAATATATTAATTAGTATAAAAATTGTAAAGGTATGACATTTTAAACCATTCCCCATCCAACTTTTTCTATTTCAAAATTTTTATGGTTCTTAAATTATTTAATAAAATATTATATAACATAAAATATCATTAGTGTAATTTTAGGCATTGCTCAATTAATTTCACATTAATGTTTGGGTGAAAACAATGGATATAAAATATAGAAAATTCACCATCACTTATACACTGTAATTACCTATAAAATTATTTGAACACAAAAATTAATCAAACACATATTTATTTTTATTTTTACAAAATTATTTAATAATTTTTTCTACTACTTGAAGAAACATTATTTTGGAATTTTATAATAGATTATGGTAATTATACCATTACTAAAAAAATTAATAATAATTAAATACAATAAAAATAATATATTAATATTCAAAATAATAAATTATAAATTACCATAACTTCTTGTTATCCCCATTATAAAATATTATATTTTTTTAAATGAAAATAGAGTGAAAGGATCTATTTTCCATTACATAAAATAATATATAAGTTGTTATCAATGGGAAATAGAAAAAAAATATAATTTTTAATATTATTTTAGGATGGTCAGAAATCAATCATAATATATATTTCTCTAATTTTTTGCTATTATTTTAAAGTGTGATCCCATATTTTCACCTTGTTTTACTCACTCTACCCTTACAGAGGTGACAAATCTTTACTATTGTTACTATTTATAAGAGCAAAAAATAAAAGAATAATTTTTACTAAACATTAAACTAAATATTAAAAACTTGGAGACCACTTTTATATATTAAATTTATATAAGTGGGAGAATTAATTTTATTATAAATTCATAATACAGAATGAATTTGTTTTTATAAAATTTCATTTTTATGCGTAAAAATTATCTTATATCGACATCAAAAATATTTCAAATCTATGTAGACTTATTTAGTTTTTTAAATAAAATGGATAATATTTCACTACAAATACAATTAAATTATATAATTGGACATTTAAAATACCCTATTTAATTAAAGGAGAGTACATTATTTGAAAAATCAATATTTTCACTATTCAGTAAAACATGAATAATTTTCAAAAAAAAATCAAAAATGTTCTCCATAAGTTTATTTAGATATTATTATTTTAAAAAATTTAATATTTTCATAAAATTTAATTTTTAAAATCTATAGATATTTATTTTAATATTTTTTCACAAAACGTTAAAAAATTAGGAGAAATTCATTTTGTTATGCATAAACAGACTTTACTAAAAATTTAGTACATAATTAGATGGAATTAATGAATAAATTTTTATTTAGTAATAATATTATAAATATCTTTCATAACGTAGTTTCTCTTCTTTATAACTTCTAATTCAATTTCAAGGTTATAACTGTCACGTTTAAATAATAATATTTCTATATTGTATCATAATTTTCAAAAAGCATGATATTTCTTGTTAAGTAAAATATCATGATTGAAATTATTTTAAACTAAATTTTCATGGTGTTTCATTATCTATATTTAAATAAATTATTTTCTATAAATTTTATCTTCATCATCAATAGTTAAATATTGGAAAATACCTTTATTGAAAACCCACATCTTATAGTGAAATAATATACTTAGTTTGAAAAAATGGAGTCAGAAACATAAAGGTTACTTGAAATAACACAAAATCAGATTCATAGATAAAGATAACATTAGTAGGAAGTTAATATATATATATATATATGGATGATAAAAATAATTTACAAGGCCTAAAAGAGTCTTAGAGAACATGGTTGTTAGAAATTTAATGACAAAAAAACCGTAAATTAGTGAGGAGATAAAACACTATCAATTCCTTAGAAATTTATATAAAAGAATGACATTTGTATTTCAAGATACATTTAATAATGTTGAGGGATTATTTTTTTCAAGATAGGGAACACACGAAAATACACTTACCTAATATATTTCATTTTTATAAACACAATTCCATCATTTGGTTATGAATTTATCAATGTTTACTTCTAACCATACTCCTTTGAATAATATTTAATATGTATTTTTCCTTCCATAAGCACTAATAATAAAATTTAATAGATTATAAGATATATTAATGATTAAAAATTAATTGATTATCATTATAAATATTTACTAAAACCAAAATAGTTTTCATAAGATATCAAAATGGATAAATATATTATATAAATATCTAAAACATCAATAATAACACCCATTGTTTAAGTTACTAAATTATACAAATAGTTATGACTAATAATACTCTAAACTGTATAAGAGAATATTCAAAACCCAATAGTATAAAAGATTTTATCACTTTTTTTCAAAGATCAAATTTATAAATTTTCACCAAAAAATATTATGTTTCTCATATTTTCACATGCCAAACATGTAAATACATTGATCATATATTCTATTAAAATATGATAATAACATCATTTACCACAATGCCTCAATAAATACATTCCTTCTTTAAAACATTAACTATATCATCAAACCTCAAATAAAATCATATACTATTGTATATATTAAATAAATCCAAAAATAAAATAAACTTCATCATAAATTACTTTTTTATCAAATCACTAATCATTTTTAGGGTCCCCAACACTTTAAAATTCAGTTTTACAAATCAACAATTTATCAAAACCAATATTTATTACCTCAATATCCAGAACATATTAAGATTTATCTAACCCTAAATAATTTTTTTTAAAACATGACTTTACAATTAAATAAATTTCTAAGGTTAACAGTACCACTGAACATAAGATTTCAAATCATTAAAGAAACACTACATTAAAAAAAATTGTTTTTTTATTTATTACCATAACCAAAATATCAATAATAATTCACCTTGACAATATAATTCATATATATCAATACATAAACACAAATTTCATTCCACCTCAACAATTTTTATAATATAGTCCCTTCCTTTTCTAAGAGGTATCCTTTGTATTAGAATATTGAATCAGATAATTCTAATTTTTTCATATATAAGACACTAAACTATAAATGGTTCATTAGAATTTACATTATTTCCTTACATAGAACCCTTTTTTCTCTAAAATTACCCGACCAATACCCTTATTTAAACACATAAAACTACTTTTCATACCTTTGAGATATTTACCTGGGTGATGTTTCTAAAATTAATCATATGTATGAAGCTGAATCTTCATTTCATAATGGTCGTCATCAACTAAAATCCCATGAAACACTATTTTTTCTTATTATGTGTGTTGGTAATCCCATCCATGTTGAATTTGTTAACCAAATAACATGATAGATTGTCGGTAATAATCATAAGGTTTCACATTCCATCTCCCATTTTATTTAGTTTCTGATGAGTAAAATCGTAACATATTCCATCAAATTTAGTATTGATATGGTTCTTTTATGTTAAATCCACTTAATAAAACCCAAAATCATTGTGTGAGAAGAAATAATCATAGTAAGAAATCATATAATCATGAGAAATCGTCTATATGATGTCTAAATAATGAAAAAATATTCTCAATTTATCGAACATTATATTTAACCTTGTTTATCTATGATCATTATCTATTAAAATCCTTTATAATGGTTCATAATGAAATTGTTAATTAACCCAATCATATCCCTTTGGTGTTTTTATCTAGGTGTACAATCTTATGCTCACTCATCGTGCATTAATGAAGATATATTTAATACTAAATCTTCCAAATTAATAGTTGTTACCTATAGGTTATGTATGTCGTAGTCACATGAAATTTCTAGTATTGAGATAGGGGTGTATTTTCTTGGAAAATGATACTTCTTTATTTACCACAATATAGGATGTTTTCCAATTCTTATGCATATCTTATGGGTCTTCACAAAATATTTTTCATGCTAGATTCCAAAAATAATAAAATCTTACTCTAATACCAACTTAAGTGAACCAAAAATTACATAAAAATATATTATACAATTTTATATGAATATTCAATATATCTAAAAACACTCTAGAACCATAATGGTATATTATATTTATAGATAAGACACATAAAAATCATATTTCAAGAAAAAAATTATTGTATCCCAAAAATATATTCTCTCATATAACACTTATTATACATAACATACATAATACCATTTTTCATAACAATTTAAAGGAAAATAAAAAATGATGATCTTAGATGCTCAGTATGTGTAAACATAATAGATATCAATCAATGTTTGAAAGGTATCATACGATAGGAATAAGTTTATGAGAACATGATCATAACTTACAATTTTCATACCCATTAAGTAAATGATAATTAACCATAAATCATAATTTAAGGACTTTTCATAACAGAATGCATAAGTCATAAATTTATATATCCATCAATAATAAATCATGAACTGTGAGAACATATCATAATCATAATACAAAAGTTTGTGGAAAACTCATCAGAAAAGAAAATAATTTTCTTAGTCAAGTATCACTTCTGAGACTATCGTAGTGTATTGGGTTCACTCAACATTCCACCATATCCTTAGTCAAAGTTTACTCCCAAGACTATAATAGTGGATTTAGTCCTTTACTAATATTAGTTTAATCGCCATTTCATTTCTTTTTTATCTCACTAGATATCCACCATTAACAAATTCATTGGAGAAATATATAATTTATTCCCATCTATTAAATAATGTAAATCATATGATATATAATATCATAAAACAATTATCATATCATCATACCACAACCTATGTAAATTAAAGATATTTTATAACCATTTCACTATTTCACCACAACATAATCCATTAAAAATAAATTAGTTTTATAAATATTTTATTATCATAATAATAAAACTAATTGGGAAATAATAACAATGGTATCATTGTAACATATCCTCAATAAATGAAAATTAACATCATATTATTTTATCAAATATGAAAATTATCATTAAATTATCAATATAATTTTTCTTGAGGAAAATACTATTTTCATTTTAGACTCACTAATTTAATATTAAATAAATTAAAAAATTGTAATGAAAATTTTTTCTTGGAAAATATCCCTGGGAACATGTAAATGAATCTTTAAATACTTGAATAGGCATAAAAGTGGGAAATTACATTCATATAACAATCATTAAATTAATGATTTTTTTGAAAAATTTTATTAAAAGTACCTTATTCAAAAAAAGACCGAAAATATTTTTTTTATTTTATTTGAAAAAATTAAAACATTGGTATTTTGAATTTAAAAAATAATTCAATAATATTTTAAAAAATTGAAATTTTTTTAGAAAACATGGATATATAAAAGAATTTATTTTCTAATTGAAAGAGGAGAAATAAGGTATAATTTTTTTAAAAACAAATTCTTAATATTTTTGGGTACCAAAGAGAGGAAATTTTTACATAAAACTAAAAATTATAGAAAAAACTTGAAGAAAATAAAAATATTTTTTAAAATAATTATCATATAATTTTCTCAATGTAAATTAAAAAATAAATAATCCAAATTAATGTGGGATTGAAACATAAATCGCTTTTCTCAAGTCTCATCTTGCTTTATACATGTTCAAATATAAAAAATAATAAAAAATAATTTATTATACTTATATTATAAAACAATATTAATATATATATTATGAAATATTATTTACTTATAACATCTTATCACCTGTTTATTAACTATTAGTTTTTAAAGACACTATTTTTGTTGATAACTACATCTTCTTTCATGTATGTTTGGATTAGATGGTTTTAGTACATAAACATTGGCCATGGTTTCATCACCTATAGAATAAAATTCATGAAATAATTATCATATTTATTCACTATATAATATTTTATAATTAATCATATAAAATAGTAATGGAAAATGAATTAAATGAATTCCTAGAGATGATAGTATGTACAAACACATGAGTGATGTTTCCACTTTTGGATGGCTGAAATGAAATAATTTCAAAAAATAATTCACCATTCAAGAATCATTATTTTATCATAAATATCATATATATTAATTAAATCTATTATTATAACCATAAATGTAATGGTAAAATGATAAAAAATAACAACACTTCATGGAGGTGGTAGTCTAGACGTATGCATGAGTGACATTATCATTTCTTAACAAATGAAAAGGTAAGAAGGTAGAAAAGATATTATAATTAAAAAAGTATAATTATTTAATAAATACAAAATAAAATATTTTAATCTATCTAAATAAACAACTATTAATTATAGTGATAGAGATTTATATATATTTATATGTTGATTTGGTAATCCACAAGTATGCACATGTGATACTTTCACATCCAATTTTATATAAAAGATGTTGGATAATGGAGGTTACATAATATTAAAAACTTTCTTTTTATAATAAGTGTATTACATTTATTATTTTATGATGAATATCATATAATTATAAGGGTTATAAGAAGAAATAAATCGGAAGAATTTAGGTATGATGATTACCTCTTTTTCGAAAGACATTCTTTAGATCCCTTCTTATGTTCATTTGTAATGGAATTTTAGGAATTCCAACACATCCGATTTTGGAAAAGGAAATTTTATAAGAGGTTTGGTTAGGGTTTTTCAGTCTATATAGATCAAATAGGTGTTCAAAATTTAGATTACGGGTGTCCTATTAAAGAGGGGAGGGCACTCAAGTAATGTTTTAAACCATTAAAATATTAAACAATAATATTCTTAGAAATGTGGATCCAAAATGGATGAATATTGAATTAAATTAATATCAAATCCAAATAAACTCATAAAATATTAGTTTTACATGTTATTATTTCATTTTAACTTTTATCTCTTTAGTTTTACCCCTAGTTCGCACTTATTATCCTTAACCATAATAACACATTTTTCAATTATTAATGGTTGTTAATTTAATAATAAGGTAAAATTTCTCACAAAAAATTTAAAGGGATTAAATTTTAGATCATATATACCCCTTTTAATATTTAAATAGTCTTATGAATTTTAAATAATTTAATAATTATAAAATAGAATGTCATTTTAGTCATCTTTTGGACTATTCGTTTAATTTGACATTAATGTGAAGATGATAGATGTTTTTTACAAATATAGACCATTTCACCATAACCTGAACATAATAATAATAACTAAAATTCATGTCACACCAAAATTCATCCCAAAAATATTTTTTTAAATGTTTTTAAAATTATTTGTTAAATTTTTCTAATTCAAGGACAAGCACTATGTCGGCATTGCGTAAGCATTAACAGTAATTATACCATCATTAATACTTAAAAATAGATTAATATAAACAAATTTTTATTATTATTCAAGAAAACCTTTTTAACAAACCATTAAAACTTTTTATTATCATGATAAAATATTATAGTTTATAAAATAAAAGTGGGAGACATTATGTATTTTTGTTTAATTAAAATAATATATGAGCCATTATCAATGATAAATATCACATAATTTACATAAATTTGAATCATGGATGATGATGGTAAAACCCCACTCATATTATAGATTAAATTAAACTGTTTGTTTTATTTTAATTTCTTACCCCATAGTTTCAACCCTATTTTACACGTTTACATTTACTAAGGTAATAATTATTTACCTTGGTTACTATTCATAATGAACAAAAAATAAAATGGAATATTTATGAAATTATATTTTTTTGTATACAAATAATAATTTCATTTTTAAATATAAAATTTCTTAATGTTTCCTATTTAATTTTAACAAAAATTTGTAAAACCCAGTAATTTCTTTTTGAAAAAATCATTTTTATGCATCAAAATTAACTTACCTAAAAATCATGAATATTGTTGATTAACTAAAATTAATTAAATTGTTATAGACCAAATTGAAATTTTGTAAGATTAACATGAAATAAAAATTATAATGTTACTTTTAAATTTATTAATTTAATGAAATAAAATAACAACATTTGATAATTCAATATTTTTCACTATTCACAGAAAAATCAATGATTATAAAAAATCCAAAAATTTCACCCTAAGTTTATTTTGATATGAAAAATTAAAAAATTATATTTTATTTATAAAATATAATTTCTAAAAGATTATGAATTTTTTTATAATATTTACTCACAAAAATCAATAAAAACATTTCATGAAGAGAATTCATTTTGATGCATAAACTGGCTTTACTAAAAATTGAGTTCTTGTTGAGTAAGAATTAATCAAAACATTTTTATTAATGGTTGAAATTATATATATATATATATATATAATACTTTGGTTACTTATATTCATTCTCACTAATTTAATGTGTATGTTATAGTTGTCACATTCAAATAATAATATTTCTATAATATATTAAAAGTCATTTAAAGATTGATAATACATGTTAACTAATATATCAATATTATTTATATTTTAAAATAAAATTTTAGGGTGTTACATTGTTTTTTTCTAAAATTAATTGATTTTAATTTCTATTGTGTGTGAATACCATATTATTCATAGATCTTAGTATATTTTTTGAAAGTATATTGATTTTATTTTTTTTAAGGTTAGTGGTTCTATACTCTTCCATTAATTTGACCTAAAAATGTGGTTATATGTATTTAAAATGATTTTATATTAATTATAATGTATCTATAACATACTTATATTTGTTTTATCAAATTATATTATTGTTTAATTCTTGGATTCTTAATTTTTTTTGGTTTCCATTTACTTTGTATAATTCTCTTATTGAATGAACTTCCTAATGAAAAACATTTTTGATAAAATTTTACTTGATTCTGGTATGATATAAATGGTATATTTATTATTAATTTATATACCATTATATTATTACCCTGGTTTTATTATATTATTTTTTTCAATATGGTATCATGTTATATTGACATGAAAGGTAGTTTTTTATATAGGATGCATATAATGATATGTGAGTTTTGATAAATTATTTAATTCATATTTTCAATACCTGTTGGTTATCTCTTTCATAATAACTATGAACCATGATTTATATTTAGAAAACATTATTAAAATATTTGTTTATCTTAGTGGGATTTTTTTGGATGATTGTTATACTAGTTATGATCAAACTCGATGTAGATCCCATAGTAAAAATCATGTTCTATGTAGGTGGGTTCTACCTAACGAGGATTTTGAGAAAACATTGGGGCTTATGAAATATGGATCACATAATAGTTTGGTAAATAGTTCTATAGAGCCAAGTCTATATTATCAACTTAGGACCAAAATTTGTCCCATGATTAATATTGTGAGATGTTTGTTTATTTTCAACCATGAATATTCATTTCTATATAGTTATAAATTTACCATGATTCAATATAAGATAATTATTTGCTTTGATTATAATTATTTTTCATGGTGATAATTTATTTATATTATGATTTTTATCTTTATTATTATTATTATTATTATTATTTCATATTTGTAATTTCTCTTATCATGGGGATATTCTTCTTGGTTCATTTTAACATTACTTTGATGAATTTGTTTTTTCTTAAAATAAATAACAAAGGATTACTTGTTTTATTTATTTATTTACATATATAAAAAAGTATATCTTATTTATTTTCAATATTTGATGTTAGGATTTTCATTTGAAATTATACATAATGAATCATTAATAGTACGCAGCTGGAATTTTTCCTCACACCCTATATAGACGATTTATGTTAGTGGGATTGATTTCCATTGATAAAGGTAGTTATTAGAAACATTACTCTTTAAGAGAATTTATTTATTTAATTATTGGACATGTGTGATGATGATCATGTGGGATGTAACCTTATGTCACATTTATGTAGTGTTTCATTTTTCTATTTGAAATATTTTAGTTCCTCTTCTAAATGTCATTTGAGGGGCCTCAATAGTCATTCGTATATGTTTTCATCAAATTTTTTATTTAGGATTTCATGTATAATGTTCTAGTTTGATTTCAATATTTTTATTCTTTATTTCAATCATTATATTATATATTTTTATCTTATTTTTGTTTTATATTTTTTGATTTCTGGTTTATTTTTGTTTGATCAAGATACTTTATTAACTTATATCATGGAAATTATAATAAATGGATACTTCATGCTAGATTGGTGATGAATATATAAGAATTTATTTTAATTATATGACTAGGAAACAATTACCAATGATAATTACTTTATTACACCAACATTTATTCTAGATTATGGTGATCAATAATACTATTTTGTTTGTATATCATCTTTACTCGGGTATCAGGAAAGGATGTATCATGTTGGTTCATTATATAACCATTGATATCCTCATCTATTGTTGACTAGATACTATCAACTTCAAACTAGTTCATAGATATTTAAGAATTAGTATTTTGGTTATGTAAAACATATTATAGATCTCCTTAATTGATTATATGTATGATAATTTTCTATTACCATCTAAAATTTTAAGATAATATCTATCAAACACAATTTATTTTCAAAATAATACTGATATTTCCAAAATTTAGATGAAGAAGACCATATTCATTATCATATACATCCCTTTTAGAAAATAAATCAATCTTTTCATGGAACCACATAGTTCATGTAAATATGTGGAGGGTGGATTAAAAAGTTACATGATCTGGTATACCCATAGGTATAATCATATTTATTATGTGAATATATAAGAAGGATAATATATAGAGTCTAGTATCATCCCAATACTTTAGATACCTAAAAATTTAGATAAATTGTTTAAGATTTTCCTTGATTAATTTTTATATTTAGGGTAGACAAAAATACTATAGTCAGACCAAGCACATTTATTATCAAAAATCTACTAGATATATAGAAACTAATAAACCTTACATAAATAATATTGTAAAAAATATAGCATGAATTTTTTCATATATATATAATATAGTATCTATAATAAATATTTAATTTGGTCTAAATTTTTTGGGGTAGGGTGAAAACACTAACAACACACACCATTATAGGTCAGTGAAAATTATGGAAAATTTAAATTTTTTATTATGGGGTAGGAACCATTTTAAGGATTAGGAATTATAATAGGACTCTAATAGTAGGAATATGTTGTAATAAGAAGGTTGGGTGTGGGGTTTGTTTATAATTTCCATTGGATAAGTATTTTATTCATATATAGTGATGTTATTGTAGGCTTTTCAATAATTGTAAATTGATGAAGGAACCATCATTTGAGTTCAATAATGATAAAAATTACATTATATTTTAGTTGAAGATTATTTTTATGGTATTTTGATTTATTGGAATCATCTAAATAAGTTTGAGATAAATTTTAGTGGATAAGAATATTTGGAGTGAATTTTGGAAGCCCGAAAATCAAAAGTAGAGGTTCTAAGATGATTCTGATAAATTAAATAATTCATGCATAATATATTTTAGTTTTTAGAAAAATAGGAAAAAAATTATACATGGTGATACAAAAGAGTCACTCTAAATCAGAACTATATATGTAAGTTTTTAGGGAAAAGACTATGGAACTAAGGTAATATGAAAGGGTTTCCTAAAACAAAGGTAATATGTAAGGGTTTCTCTATAACATTGAAAATATATAAGGATTTCCAAGAATACCTAGTATAGGTAAATATTTCACATGGAAAAGAAATATATATATATATATATATATATGGATTTTCTATGGAAAAGGAAATACTAAGTATTTCTTAGACCTTGAAGAATATAAATTTTAAATAAATTTAATCTATTATGAATATTAAAGGGTTGTCTCGTACATGAATAATGTTATGAAACACATATGTGAGTGTAAAAAACATTTTTACATATGGTTTTATCTACATTATAAATAACTATTACTCGAATATTGAAGAGTCAAAATATTTATAAAGTCATCAATATGTAAGGTTTGATCTTGAAGATTTATAAGTGTTACTCAGATATATAATGTTATATAAAAATGGTTTTCCTTGATACAAATGGATTAACTTATTGAAATGTAAGAGTTAAAAATAATTTGTAGTTTCTTCATTATATAATGGTTCCTCTAAAACATAATGTTGATACATAAGGGTTACATAATAAATAATGAATTAAAAACTTTCCGAAATATAGTGTTACAGACTAGGCATTGAGTGGATTAGGACAACACCATTGGGGACGATCAAGGAAAACATCATGTTGTAGTGGGTAGGCTGTCTCATGATGGATACTCATGTGGTTATAGAATCAAGATGGTCTATGTGGGTGGTTATGTTGAAAGCACCCGACCATTTCATAATCCGTTGTTGGGATTATTGTGTCTTCTATGGAAGAGGGTGTTGAATCATGATGATTAGGGTTACACAAAAACAATAGATGGAGTTGTGAGTTTGAGATTAGTTCTGTACAGGAATGTTATACAGTTTCATGAACATATAGGTCATGCTAATATTTGTGTCTACCGTTGGTATTTCACCATGATCCCTATGGTTCATGCTGCAATAAACTTGTTATCCAATTTATTTTAACCAAGGGAAGGATGGTCTTTAGGGGATTTCAAATTGTAAAACCCATTTATTATTCTTCATCTTTATAATATTTTAATGGGGGTGGTAAAACTCTTACTCCTTTCATCTTCTCCCATTTAAACTTCTTGATATATGGTGATTGAAGTTGTTTTGTTTCATAATTTAATGTATGATTTTATTTTTCTTGAATGATTTGTATCCTTCTTCTTAGAATCTAATAATGGTCCCTTTTATCTAATTATTGATTTAATGTTATACTAGATCATTATTGAATCTATCTTAGTATCATGGGAATTCATTTTTCATTTCTAGAGAGGATAGTAGGAGGATGAATGCACTATATTTTGTGAAGTTTCTTTGAGGTAATTTTCCTCCCTAAATTATTTTGAATTGTATTCACTTATGAATGTAGTTGATTAATAAATATACGATGGATGTTATATCATTTCTAGTTATGGTTTAGGGGTGCGTTGAAAGTTACCAAAACCCCATTTCTTAGGATTTCAATGATGTTACACTATCTAGTGAGATAAATATTACACATAACTAATGAATAGATTATAAATTAAGTGGGTTAGCTAATTATATGTCATTGAATAATTTATTAAAATTGTTATTGATGTATCTAGGGACCCATGTTGATATATTATGGATGATTCATCTTGGTAAAAATTGGCGTTCAATCTTCAATTAATTGAAATAAAATTAGTTTCAAGAATATAGTCCATAAGATATCTCAGTGGTCTATTCTCATTTCTATGTTTATATGATGTGTGGTCACACTAATCTAATGTGAATTTGAAATGAACTTAATTAAATGAATTAATTTTTTTAAGTTATAATCACATTATTGAAGTCATTAAAAATATTTTTATAATTGTTGAGGAAAATCCATTATCCATAAATAGAGGAAATCCTTGGACAAAAAAATGGATGTTGTGATGGAAACCCTGGGGGTTACCTAACTGGATTTGTAATATAATAAGATAAACAGAAATTCCTTAGTCTGATTCCAATGATTAGATTTCAATGTAAATAGAATCAATCAATAGATATCCCTTGGTGAATATGGTATTGGGTCTTAGTTCAAGGTGTGGCCAAATTAATTCATACATATTCATGTGATCATGTTGGGTGATTTCCGACCCTTGAGAAAATAAAATGTTAATATAGGAATTGAAATGTTTTGCATTAATGATAATCCATCAAATAAATATAATTTATATATGTTTAAAACTATCAAATGATTTTGTTATATTATAATTACATTTGATGAAATTGATATGTATATGAGATGGTTATGGGGAGGAGTATTATTCCCCTCTAGGTGATTATATGTGTGAAAATGTTTTGAGGAGGGTAATTATTTACTTTTGGTGGATGATATGTATTATATTGATCCTAGGTGGTGTGATTTCCCCCTTTGTGATGATATATATTATGATATTCCGAGGAGTGTAATTATTACCCCTGAGCATGTGTGTGCATGTGTGTGTACGTTTGTGTGTGTCTATGAGAAGGTTCTAGGTAAGGGACTTTATCCCCCCCTATGTGGTGATAATTTATAGATGATTCTAAGGAGGGAAATCATTCTCACCTAGATTATGATATATGTGAAATGGTTTTATGGAGGGGTGTTATTAAACCTATGTTCTAAGGTGGAGTGTTATCCCCCCCTTGGTGGTGATATTTTGGAGATGGTTCAATGGAGGGCAGTATTCCCCCTCTGTGTGTATGAGAGAGATAGTTAAGGGGAATGGTGTTTTTCCTCTCCCAGATGGTGATATTTTGGAAATAGTTCCTAGGAAGATGACTATTCCCCCCTTTTGTGATAATACATGAAAAATGGTTTTAGGGAAGAGCATTATTCCACCCTTCGTGTGTGTGTGTGTGTATAACTACCTAACTCTTTATTACATACTTAAACATGATTTATTATATAAAACCTTCACATGATACAAAATAAAATATCGAGATGTCTAGTTTCTTTTGGTATTAGGAAAATTACATAACAACTTAAAGCATATAATGCATCCTTTTATTGAAAACTTCATTTACATGACCACTATATTCCCCCATACTTAGCATTTCATAGGATAACATGAGGACGTGGATAAAAAAAGGTTGAGCTATAAATCCCAGTAAGGGGGTAAATAAGTAATAACATGAATATTACAATACATTTTAAGAAATAGTCTTATCAATGGTGAAAAAGAGAAACATGAACATAAAGCCATGATAAATCATGATAATCATAACATGGAAATGTGGCAACAACACTTAACATGGAATTAGCATGAGCCAAGGCTCATTGAACATGGAGAATGAGTAAATCCTCATTGCACATGAATCACAATTAAACCCTCATTTAACATTAATTATCACGATTCAACACCCATTTCACATGACGTACCACGATACTATACTTTACCCAATGCATTAGAGTGCTATTAGGGAGCACCCTTCTTAAACATTTCATTTCATGCATAATTGTTCCACATGGATCATATAACATGGAATAAATCAGCATCATAAGTTATTAAATGATTAAGGAAAGAAAAAATAAATACATTAGAGTACCATTAAATATGTTTATGTGCATAAAGGTGAATACGCTTGATAAAGACATGGGTATGGTATTCACTACACAATGATCTTGCCTTGGAAAATGATGTGTAATTTCTGCAGCATAACAGTATGACATAAGGATTCATGAAAATGGATGATGAGAGATAAAGGGGTGTCTCATTATATGTACATGAAACTTATAGTACGGGGGTCATATAGATATATTTCCCAACAAATGCAAATGAATTTAGATGCATAATACCAATGAATTACTTGGATGTAAAAGAGGAGAGAGAAATCCCTCACGAAATTTCGACATGGAAACAGGTGCACATAGGAGGAATTAATGAGAGAGAAAGGGGTCTCCCATCATCCAAGCATAAAGAGGGATGTATGGGGGAGGTGCTAAATCATACCCAACATTTTTAATTGAAAAAAAAGAATAACAACTTAATGAAAATTGGACATAAATGAGAAAGTAATAAATCCCTTACTTAGAAGTGTGATACCAAAAGCTTGGGAAAGGCTTGACAGAGGATTATTGGGAGCTTGGGGATCCTTGGGTGGATTATAGAGAGAGGAGGTCATGTGTTGGTTGAACTCCAAATGCTATTAGTGAAGAGGAAGTGGGAGCTTGGTTGGGTTTATATAGCAAGGGAGAGAGAATTCATTATTATTTTGGTTTGGGACACCACACATTAAACTAATAAAAACCACAAACTAGCCCATGGTTTTTGCCCATGGTTTTTTCCAAAGGGGATTGGAAAAAAATATTTTATGAGTCCAATGGACGAACTTCTTAAAACAATAGGGTTGCTTATGTGGAGGTGAGTTGCACTCTCTAGGAAAAAAATTTAAAAATACAAAATGTTTTATAAGTCTTGTAGGGTCCACTAAATATTTTTAAAATAAATAAAAAAATATAAAATCACATTATTTTAGTGGTAAAACATATATTGTCTGAACATAATGTTTATAGTACTTTATTACATCACTATTGGGTAATTATCATGTCATAAAACACATTTTATATTTAAACGGTATTTAATTTTTACACAAACATTCGACTGTCTTAAAAAATTATGAAAAATTCACCGTTGGATAATTTTGACATTAAGATTCCAAAAATAATATTTATTTTATCTAAATAATTTTCTAAATATGTGATTTTTTACTTTTAAAATAAAAACTGACATTTATGAAAAATTCATGGGTTTTCACAAAAACATCATTCAAACCATAATAAAAATTACAATTGCATTCATAAAATTATACGATCATTTATATATAAGAAATAATAATTTAGAAATAATAATAATATTTTATTAAAATATTATTTAATTCAAAAATTCATTAATTCATCAAAAATATATTTCGTAGTTGAATACTAACTAAAAATACTATTTATGCTTTAGAAACTATTTACAAGGTTACAATAATAAAAAGAATGTATATTCTCTATACAAGAATAATGTACATAATCATAGTACTAGGGTCATGTAACATAACCCCTTAAAACACCTACATAAGGCCTTAGGGTAAGGTGCACAATGGTGATAGACTCTTGGGGTGGCTTAGATAACATCGGTCGAGTGGTAATCTCTATCAACTTCCACTTCTCTCATAGGCAGCTCTGGTCAAGCTTAACGTATTCAATCTCGACTTGGGCTTAGTCAAGAGAGAATCCTAGTGATTCTGCCACCTTTCTAAGCTTTGAAAAATTGTTTTCGTATTGGGAAAGTCTACGGGATGAGGTCATCGCATCCTTTGTCTGAGTAAATTGGATTTGTTAAAGCCCGATATTTATACTAATCATGTGATCACTGTTCAATAGAAATATTAGGAATGGTATTTTAAAATCCAAAATGTAGAACCAAATAATTGAATAAATTTTACATAACTATAAGAATACATTTAAATAAACCAATAGGAATTTTCATTAATAAATCTTTGGGTCGTTACAATATTCCCTCCTTAAGAAATTTCACCCTCGAAATTTATTTTTCCCACACTAAAAAAGATGTGGGTAACTTTGATTCATCACTCCCTCTGATTCCCACATCACGTCTTCAAACTTGTGGTTTTTTTCACAACACCTTGAAGAGTGGCATTTTTTTATTTCTTAGAACCTTTTCTCTACGATATAAGATCTTGACTGGTTGCTCCTCATAAGAAAGATAATCCTTGAACTATAATACCTCTAAAGGGTATATGCGAAGGGTCTGGTATGCACTTCTTTAAGATAGTTACATGAAAGACATCTTGTACTTTGCCCATGGTAGTAGGAAGTGCTAGTCGATAGGCCACAACCCCGACACGATTAGGATTCTCGAAGGGGCCAATGTACCGGGGACTTAACATCCCTTTCTTTTCAAACCTCATGACCTTCTTCCACGGAGAAATGAGTATAAATACCATGTCTCCAATTTTAAAATCAACGCCTCATCGACGATTATCTGCATTACTCTTCTATCATCTCTAGCCTACCTTGATATGTTGTTTAATGGTTTTCACCTTATCCACAATTTATTTGACTATTTATGGTCTTAGAATCTTATGTTCACTGACTTCATCCCAATATTTCGGTGTTCTGCACATCTTCCCATACAGGGCTTCATAAAGTGCCATTCGGATGCTCAATTGGAAACTTTTATTATAAGAGAACTCAACCAGAGGAAGATGTTTATCCCATCCTCCTTTAAATTTCATTGACCATGCTCTCAACATGTCCCCAAGTATTTGGATAGTCCTCTCAGATTGGCTAGTAGTTTGAGGATGATAAGTCATAATGAACTTTATCTTAGTATTGAGATCATGTTTAAGACTCTACCAAAAAATAGTGGTGAATCTTAGATCTCGATCAGATATAATAGATAGTGGTAATCCATGAAACCTTACCACTTCCCTGATATATATCTATGTGATTTAACCAAATGAGAAATCCTCCCAAATTTTAATGAAGTGTGCAGACATTGTAAGATGATCCACAACAACCCAGATTACATTTTTGCCTTTGGATGTCTTCAAAAAGTCCGGTGACAAACTCTATGGTGATGTTCTCCCATTTCCATGATAGTATAAGCAATGAATACATCATCCCCTTAGACTTCTACCTCTCTGCCTTCACTTGTTAACACACCAGGCACTTTGATTTATACTCAGCGAACTCCTTCTTAATATTATCACACCAATAATGTTCTCGGATATCTTGATACATCGTTGTTTTAATTGGGTGAATAGATAAATTTAAACTATATGAATCATCAAAAAGTTCCTTCTTCAACTCCAAAATTGATAGAACACATAGAATTTTACCAAATCTCACAATTCCTTCTTCATTAAACTTGAACTCTGAGGATTTCCCTTTTCTAATAGCTTCCACTTTCTTCTGAATTATCAAATAATCTTTTTGAGCATCCTTTAACATTTCCAAAATACACAATTTAGAAATCATTTGTAAAAGGATTGGTGATTTTCGCTTCTTTATGATTCCCATGTACATCTTCATCAAATTTATGAAGATTGGATCCTTCTCAAATCTCATCAATGATAGAATTGTTGGGTCTTTCTACATAGAGAATCTTCCACCTTGTTCACTTTCCCATGGTGGTAATAGATTGAGCAGTCATAATCTTTGATCATCTCTAACCATCTTTATTGGTGCATGATCCACTCATTCTATGTGAATATATACATGAGGCTTTTTTGGTCCTTATATATTTAACACTTCTCCATAAAGAGATAATGCCACAAAATTTTTAAAGAGAAGATAACCACAACCTACTCCAGATCATCTAATGGATAATTCTACTCATGAACATTCAATTACCTTGAAGCATAGGCAATGACTTTGTCTTTTTGCATCAACACACATCTCACGCCCTTCTTCAAAGCATCACTGAATACCATATAAATTTCTCCACTTTTGGGTAAATTGACCACGGGCATAGTAATAAGCCTCCTTTTCTACTCCTTGAATCTTTCTTCACATTCATCACTCCTAGAAAACTTTACTCCCTTCTGAGTTATCTTGTTAAGAGTTTTGGAAAATCAGGATAAATTTCTCACAAATCGTCGATAATATTTAGGTAACCCAAAAAAATATACGGATATATATTACTGATGTTGGCCTTGGCTATCCCTCTATTTCAGCTATCTTAGAGGGACCCACAGATATCCCATTGTTTGTGATGATATAGCCAAAGAATGAGACCTCCTTCAACCAGAACTCACACTTGTTGTACTTTGCATAGAGCTTATCCTTTTATAATGACTCTAGTATAGTTTCTAGATACTCCTCACGATACTCCTTGGTTTTGGATTATATTATAATATCATATATAAAGACTACAATAAATTTGTCAAGGTAATCTCTAAAGACTTTATTCATCAAGTCCATGAATATTGTTGGAGAATTAGTGAGTCCGAAAGGCATTAATATGAATTCATAGTGCCCGTATCTTGTACAAAAAGAAGTCCTAGGGATATCTTCCTTCTTTACCCTTACATGAAAATATTCTGACCACAAATCTACCTTGGAGAAGTATTGTACTCCATGAAGTTGATCAAACAAGTCATCAATTCTTGGGATGGAAAACTTGTTCTATATCATTATTTTTTTAAGATCATGATAATAGATGCAAAGGCGCATTGACCCTTCCTTCATCTTGATGAAGAGAACTGGTTCACCCCATGGTGAAGCACTTGGGCGTATAAATCCTTTATCCAGATTCTGCTGTAGTTGTTTCTTCAGCTCCTCAAGATCCACAATAGTCAATCTATATGGATTTTTGGATATTTCCAATGCCCCAAGTATAATATCTATTGATAATTCAACATC
Organism: Viscum album; assembly: GCA_963277665.1. NCBI lineage: Eukaryota > Viridiplantae > Streptophyta > Magnoliopsida > Santalales > Viscaceae > Viscum > Viscum album. The sequence continues at coordinate 718,909,350 of OY728150.1, forward strand.
TATTCTATGAGGAAGACCAGGAAATTCCTCAGGAAACACATTAGAGAATTCCCTCACAATTGGAATATCTTCAAGGATGGTTTCCTCTATAGACTCAATCATCTGTGGAAGATATGTGTTCTCATAGGGCAGTAATATCCACGCTTGAGATGATAGAGCTAAAGAAGATTCATTTTCCTCCTTTAACTTGTATAGAATCAAGGGTCGATTCTCCTCATGAAGGGTTATTTCCCTCTCATGGAAATTTATGTTGGCTTTGTATAAGAAAATAAAAGTCATGCCAAGAATTTCATCAAATTACTCTAGAGGGAGTATGATGGGGTTTTTTGGGCCACCGATTATGACAGGGGAGGAGTTATATTCATGGGATGAAATGATTGACCCATTTTCTATATTCACCGACATCTTTACTTCCATGATTTGTGGTGGTGTTGTTACTGTTCAACTAAATTTTTGGATATAAAAGAATGCATAAAACCAAAATCAAAAAGTATGCTCAGTATTTTTAAATGAATAACTAGTGTACCTGTTACCACTTCATTGGCAGGGTTCACATTGATTTTAGTGATGGAAAAATGCCACCCTTGCTACCTTGGAGGTTGTAGGTTGCCTCCTAAAACCCTTGGATTAGGGAACTTATTTGAAATATGCCATAGTTCTTTGAATTTGAAGCAATGAACAATGTGTTGAGAGTAGAATGCAGTTTTCCTCTCCTCTATTGCAATTGCATGTTTTTTTTTGTCGGTGCTTAATGGATATGTTCCCTTCTCATCCACACCTAAAGCATTTCCTAGTCCCCTTCAGGCAGTTTTTGGAGTCCTACTTTCGGAACCATTGGCATGTGGGGTGCTGGATCTTCATATTACCAATAGATTTATCCATCAGACCTATAGAATTCAAATCCAACTTATGATTCTTCTCCCCATGATTCCCCTAAGATTTGAAGATCTCCATTTTGACCTTGAGGGAACATCGAACAATTTACTCATAGCTTTCGAAGTCACGGATCACCAGGGATTTTCATAGGCTAGGTTTCATCCTACCAAAGAAGCGGTCAACCTTTAATTCATGGGTAACGACAAAGATGGAGGCGTATCGTGCAAGGCTTGTGAGGTATTCCTCATTCACTCTGATGGATTCTTCGTCTTTTTTCATGAGGGCATGGAAGTCCCTTTCCATCTTAAGATGGAGGGTTCACGAAAATTATTTATCAAAAAAAATCTTCTATAATTTCTTCCATTGTAACGCCTAGATCTCCTCCTCAGGATTCATATTTTTTATAAATGTCCACAATTGATATACTTCTCCCTCTATAAGATAAGTATCCATAAGAACCTTCTCTTATTCAGAACATTGAAGGATGGAGAATATCCTTTCAATGGATTTGATTTATTGTTCAGTGATTGAGGGATCATATGATTCATTAAAAGTAGGAGGCCTTTGTCTCATGATGCTTTTGATAATGACTTATTCATTCTTGGGGGGGGGGGGGTTGAACGTTCCAATTGACCCATGTTTCTATTCAAATCATGGGTTAACTGAGATAGAATCATGAAAAAGTTCGTGATTCCCAATTCCATCAGATTGGTAATCTCATTAGAACATTCATCACATTGATCTTCACATTGGTTGTAAGCCTGAGTCCTACTATTACCGGCCATTGGCTTGAATCAAAGTAAAGTTAGGGGTAACACATAAAGGGTAATCCAAAAACAGATGACTTATAAATTGGTTTTATTTCCTTAACGTATGAATCTTTAGGCTTTAATCTATGTTATCCATGATATACTTTCTAACATATATTCTTCAAGGAATATTTTTTTAATTCCCTTAATAATGTTTCATACTAAGATTGTGAATTTACCAATGCCTATCCCCCAAGATTGTTGTAACCAAGAGTGTAGAAATGCCCGTTGTTGTGTACCAGGATACCCCGGGTCAAGCCCAAAACTCCTTGTCCGGGTTTTCACCCCATGGTACATTCATTCCATAGCTGCCTCTACCTACTCATATCCAGACATGGATTTATTTTCTTGTAAAACCACACACTCAATACTCACCAAAACATAGGTATGTTTTTATTATACTTATTATTTTCCCTAATTCTTTCACTAGGGTTTTCAAATCTTAATCCCAAAAAATAACTAAACCTATCCTCTGATACCAACTGTAATAACCCTACTCATTATTACATACATAAACATTATTTATTACATAAAATCTTGACTTGATACAAAATATAAGATAAAGAGGTCTAGTGTATTTGGGGGTTAGTAATGTTACATAACAACTTAAGGTATATAATTCAACATATTATTGAAAATATCCTTTACATGACCACTAAATTACCCCATACATAGCATTTCATATGGTAACCAGAGGATATGGATAAAAAAAAGGGTGAGCTATAAAGCCCTGTAAGGGAGTAAACACAGAATAACATAAAGATAACAATACATGTTAGGAAATAGTAATATCAATGTATCACCAGAGAAACATGAACATAAAGCCATGATAAATAATGATAATCATAACATGGAAACGTAGCAACAACACATAACATAAAATTAGCATGAGCCAAGGCGCATTGCACATGGAACATGAGTAAACCCTCATTTCACATGAAGAACGAGTAAACTCTTATGGCACTTGAATTATCATGATTCAACACCCATTTCACATGACTTATCCTTATATTATACTTTAACCAATGCATTGGAGTGCTATTAGGGTGCACCCTTCTTAAACATTTCATTTCATGCATTAGTGTGCCACATGGATCATATAACATGGAATCAATCAACATCATAAGATATTCCAGGATTAAGGAATGTGGAATAAATACATTAAATTTCCATTCAATATGTATTTTCTCATAAATGTGAATACCCTTGATAGAGACATAGGTATGGTATTTACTAAACTAGGATCTTGGATTTGAAAACTGCGGTGTGATTTCAGCAGCATAACGACGTGACATAAGGATTCCTGAAAATGGTTGATGACAGAGAAATAGGTGTATCATAATATGTACATGAAATGGACAATAAGGGGGATATATAGATACATGTACCAAAAAATGTAAAAGAATTTCGATTCATAATAAAAAACAATTACTTGGATGTAAAAGAGGAGAGAGAAATACCTCACAGAATTTCAGCATGGTAATGGGTGTACATAGGAAGCATTAATGAGAGAGAAAGGGGTCTCCCATCATCCAAACGTAAATATATAATTATGGGGGAGGTTTGAAATCATACCCAAACATTTTTAATTGAAAACAAAAGGGAATAACAACTTAAATAAAATTGGACAAAAATGAGAAAGGAAGAAATCCCTTACATGGGAGTGTGATCCCAAAATCTTGGGAGAAGCTTGAGAGAGGATTCTTGGGGTATTGGGGCACCTTGGGAGGATTATAGAGAGAGGATTTAGGGATTTCGGTGAACTCAAAAGGTGTTTAGTGAAGATTAAGTGGGAGCTTGGGTGGTTTTATATAGGAAAGGAGAGATAATTCTTTATTATTTAGGTTTGGGACACCACACATTAAACTAATGAAAACCACAAACCAGACCACGGTTTTTGCCCATGGGTTTTTCCAAAGGGGAGTGGAAAACATTATTTTATGAGGACAATGTCTGAACTTCTTAAAATAATAGGGTTGCTTTGTAGAGGTGAGTCACACTCTCAAGAAAAACAATTTCAAAAGACAAAATGTTTTATAAGTCTTGGAGGGTCGACTAAAGCTTTGTAAAATAAATCAAACAAATATAAAATAACATTATTTTAATTTCAAATCATATATTTTCCAAACATTATGTTTTTAGTATTTTATTACATCACTATTGGGTCATTATGAAGTCATAAATCACATTATATATTTAAACGATATTTAATTTTTACCCGAAAATTCCATTGTCTTAGAAAATTATGAAAAATTCACCATTAGATAATTTTTATGTCCTAATCCCAAAAATAATATTCATTTTATCTAAATAATTTTATAAATTTGTGAATTTTTACATTTAAAATAAAAACCGACATTTATTATAAATTCATGGGTTTTGACAAAAACAGCTTTCAAACCTTAATTAAAATTACAATTACATTCAAAAAATTATACGATCATTTATACTTATTAAAAATTAAATTGATAATAATAATATTTTATTAAAATATTATTTAATTTAAAAATCCATTAATTCATCAAAATAGATTTCTTAGTTGAATATTAACTAAAAATACTATTTGTGCTTTAAAAACTATTTACAAGGTAAGAATTATAAAAAGAATGCTTATTATATATAAAAGAATAATGTACATAATCATAGTACTAGGTTATTATTACATAAACCCTTAAAACACCAGTATAAGACCTTAGGGTAAGGTGCGCGCTGGTGACAAACTCTTGGGGTAGCTCAGATAACATTTCTCTTGTGGTAATCTCTATCAACTTCCACTTCCCTCACAGGCGGTTCCGCTTGATATTAACATATTCAAGCTCAGATTAGGATTGGTCAAGAGTGAAGCTCAATGATGCCACATCCTTTCTAAGCTCCAAAAAATGGGATTCGTATGGGGAAAGTCTACTAGATGAGGCAATCGCTTCCTTTGTCTGAGTAAATTGGATTTGTTAAAGCCCTATATTTATACTAATCATTTGATCATTGTTCAACGTCTATATTAGCAACGGTATTTTAAATTTCAAAACATAGAACCAAATAAGTGAAAACATTTTTCATAACTATAAGAAAAAAATTAAATAGACAAAGATAAATTTTCATTAATAAAATTTTGGGTATTTACAATGTGTGTGTATATATATATGTGAAATAATTATGGGGTGAGGTGTTATTCCTCACTAGGTGGTGATATATTAGATATTAGTCTTGGATGGGGAGATATTCCCCAATTTTTGTGAATATATATATATATAAATATATATGATATAGTTCTAATGGTGGGTGTTATTTCCCCTTAGGTGACTATATACATGTGTGTGTGTGTTTCTATGAGATATTTTTGGGGAATGGTAGTATTTCTCCTAGATATTGATGTATCATAAAAAGAGAAATTAGAATTTGGTCAAATAAAGTATATTCAATTTTTTTTGTCACAAAGGTATGAAAGGATCAATAGTGGTTTATTTATTGGTTTTTTTTGTAATTTATTATTGTACATCAACATGAACACTGTTTAAGTAGGATATATTTATAAAAACTATTTGTGGTGTCCTACTAAGCTATAGTCACTCTCTGTATGGGTGTACCTGACACATTAGAACCTATGTAGACCTATTGATCAGAAGTATTTATAGTTAAGATTTTCAAAATTGGATGATTATGATAAATATCTTAGACAGAGTCAAAATATGGGATTTGGTTTAGAATTTAAACTATGTAATGGTTTTTATTTATACAGAATTTTAGTATGGGTTATATATGATCTGTACATGAGATATCACGATGGTGTCTTCCAGAATATGGGGAAATTTTAGACATTTTATGATGTTATATCATGTGTTGTGTTTTTTATTTTCATCAATATTTGTTTAGATATTTCATTTCATTTCATCAAATATTATTGTGATTGGTTATATAGTAATTCTTTTGTTTTTCTCCACTCTTATATAATGGTACATTATCCCCATAGTAACTTCATTGATCTTTATAGCTATCAACCATAATTTAGTTAATGGGGAGGAATGCCTAAGGTTATGTGGAACTTTGATAAAGCTACTATGGATTAATCTAGGTCTAGATTTTACAAAGTGGTATAAAATATCTATTTTTTTACATACTATTAATGATATTTTTTATAGGATAGCGGACTAGTTATATATTGTAATGGATTATATTTCATGTACTTGAGTAGAATCTATATTGTTCAAAGTCTAAATTTCCATGGATTTTATAATTTTGTTCTTAGTTTTAGATATTTTAGAAAGTTTAATTTTTTTCATATGTGATTATTTGTTTTGTATTTATTAAGTTACCAGATTTTTTATTATCATGAGGTAGAAAGATGGTGGGTGTGCATCCTATTAAGAACATAGCTTCACATGATATGTGCAAGAATATCTATGTTTGAGATATTGGATCTGAAATAAGAAAAGGTTTTTAATATTTAAGTATTAATAATAACGAATTTGGTGGTTTCCCAAATAATAAAATTGAGCCATTCTAGTTAGTAGAACCATATTTATGAATTTCTTGCTACATGTCATCATAGATAAATACAAATTATATTCACATGTATATGACTATAGTCCACAAGGGGTTAGTTTTCTAAACTAATTTTCATAGAGTATTGGTACACATGAGTGGGTAGTTTAATTGAGTATGATATTCTTGATGCTTATATAGAAATATATGTAAGAATCCTATTGTGGTTGTATTGAGATGTGAGTTTCCTAGTGCTATTATGAATAGTAGCATGGATGTTTATTTATGAGTTATAACACATTGGGATATGTTTATGTGTATGTGTAAGAGCTTCAAGACATTTAAATGAGGCTCCAAATTGGTGATTCGGGTGCTATAATTGATTACAAAGCTTGTTCGTGACTTTAGATATAGGAATCATGGGTAGATTATATGTTTTTGATCTTGATTCATTTCAACTGTTATGAAGTATGTGATATAGTGATGGAGATTTTTTAAGTGTTGTAGCTTTGAAATAATGGGTATTTATAATGTTATGATAGGACTATATGTAAAGGAGACTTGTTTATTGTGTTAATTAGGCTATAAATCCAAAATATGTTGTGATGATCATGCATGTGATTCATGGTTTTTGGTGGATCAGGATTTTAAGCTTTATACTAATGTGATATGACTCAATATGGCCTGAGACAAATGATATGCTAGGGTATCCCTGGGGTGGATTCCTATTTGGGTGTGCCTCATTTTTTTGTAACAAGGGTTTCTAAACAGCATTGTGGGATTGGATAGAGAGATATTTTCTTACCATTTGTATAGAGAGTGAGATGTGTATAAATATACATGGTCAGTGGATTTTTGTGTACTAAGATTATCCTAAACTATGTGATCTTAGTTATTTATTCAGTGTGACTGGCCATGGAAGGCATGTGAGACATGTCTATGAGTGGAGTTTAGAAAAGGTTTGGGATTGGGAGATTAAGTTGTGTTTTCCAAATTACTCATAGGGTAAGGAAATGATAATTAATTTAATTTAATGATTACTTCATGTAGTGTCTTTATATTATGTGGATAGTTCATTTAGGGATATACGTATTTGGTCCCTTGAGGCCCATATAATTTATAGGACTCTAAGAAGTATTGGTTTGTTGTGATGTGGTTTAATACTCATTAGTTCCTAATATCTGGGATCTATGTCATATATTTTTTATGGAATTTGGTGGGGGATCACACTCTTATAGTGATATAATGTGAGATGTTAGTGGACAGGTGTGAGACACATTATAGTAATCGAGGAATAGAAACAAAACTCTATTGAACCTTGATGATATGACATGTCTTAAATAGATAAAAGGTTATTTTGGTGTATGTTAATGTGTGGTTTGACCTACAATGGCTGATAGATTAGTGTATGATTGGTGCGTGGGTGAAGTATCAGTAAATATATGTTGAAATTATCAAGTGTTTATGATAATTTTGGATATTTTTAGAAGATAAGCTCACATGGGAGATTATTTGAAACCCTTTTTAATAATTGAAATATAATATGATGATCATCTGGTCATGTGAAATTCCAATGGGTTAAGTGGCTTGGTATGATGACCAAAAAAATTAGTGAGTTCCTTTGACATGATAAGTGGGATAATAGACATATTGTGAGTTTCTAAAGGCACTAGTTGGGTCCCATAGAGAGATAGAGTGGTAGATACATGTGATAGTGGAAAAGGAAATATACCTTAAGTTAGATACACAAAATCATGGACTACTATAGTGGATTATTAGAAATTTTAGAAAGAAATAGTGAAAGGTTTCATGGTATCATTGGATCCTAAAGAATATCATGTACTATGGTCCTATTTGAGGAATATGAGTTGGGATCCGGAAATTTATTATTTAGATGGTGATTGATATTAGGTAGGATCATTCATCTGGTTTGGTGTTAAGAAAAATTCTATGTCGAGGAGGGAGTACACCATGTATTATCGAATAATTTGGTGATAATATCATGTATTCATTGATGAACGTGAGGAGTGATTTATTAGTGAAACCCAATATAGGGATGGTTTCAACTTCTGATGCTTCTTAGATGAATGTAGTCCAGTTATGAGTTGTAAATTGAAAACAACCAAATGTGGGTATCATTTGATTATAATAAGGTTAATGTAATATATTAGGCAATTGAAAACTATTAGATATAGGATAATAGTTCAGTCATATAATTATGTATTTTTTAGGGAACAATCTAGAAGAGTTATCAGGTCCATGTAATATAGGTTCCTATATATAGCACACAGACATATATAATGAGGAAAGACCTTATAATGTGGATATATTTCTATAAATGAGACTATGTACTATAATGAGGATGGTTGGGTTATGTAATGGTGTGATTCCAAGTGGGTGATCTCTAGTTGTAGACTTCAAACATCAACCGATAATATATGGTGATTAATTTTTGAGTATCCAAGAATGTAATTAGGTTTAGAGAATCATCATGGAGTTTTTGGGAATAATCATTGATGCAATACATGAGATGGAATATTATCTTGAATGGTTGATGTAAGTACATGATAAGTCTTTAATTCATTATTGATCATTTTCATTCATAGATATTTAAAAAATGATATTTTTGGAATTAAAAATGTTATGTAGAGCTTTGGTGAGTAGCTTCTGAGAGTTTTGAATAGTAGAGACTATTTGGGTGATGTTTCAACCAACCCATAACCAGTGAAAATAATATAATTTGGGTCGTTCGATAGGGGTTAGTTCCTTGGATGGAATATAGAATATTTGGAATGCGACATCATTGTGATGAGAAATATTATAGTTGGAAATTTATAACAACTCTCATCATTACAGGATAGTGAAATTTTTTTATGTTTTGAATTATTTTGTAGCAGGGCAAATTATAAATATTTTGAATTATAATGGGATTCTAAGAGTTTGAATTTGTTGAAACTTAGAATTTGGGTAATTTATTTTTTAAAAATAGATAGTGGGTGAGTATTTTATTCATCTAACTTGAACCTAAAATATTTTTTTGATTAATATTATTGTGATGAAGGAATCAATAATTTAGTTCACTTAGGATGCAAAGTACCTTAGATTTTATTGAAGAAGTTTTCTTAATGTTCTGGGAAATTTAAAAAATTATTTCTAGTTTTTTGAGTTAAACTTCATTTGATGAGAAATTTTAAAAGTGATGTTCTGGAGCCTAAAAAATAAATCTTGTGGTTCGGAGATGGTTCTGGAGAATTTTGGAATTCATGCATAGAATATCTTAGTTTCTAGAAAAATATGAAAGAGATAAGACATAGTGATATGTAATAGATACTTTAAATCTGAAAATGGTATATAATATTTGATGGGGAAGTGTATATGAATAAATCAGTATGTAAGGGTTATGTGTATTAAAGGAAATGCATATTTTTATATGAAAAAGGGTAAACATATGGTTTTCCTATAGATAATGAAATATGTAAGGGTTTCCTATAGAAAAATAAATATTTAAGGGTTTCCTAGACCATTATTAAAATAAGTTATAAATTAATAGTTCTAAATTGAATTCATAAGGTTATCCAAAAAATACATAATGGAACACAACTAATATGTAATGGTAAATAACCAAATATTTAACGGTTGATGTGGAGGATATTAAAGGATTACTCTAAAATATAAGAGTCAGAAAATTTGTAACTTACTTAATAAAATTCAGTTGATCTTGAAAATATATAATTGTTACTCTGATATATAATGATCTAGAAAATTACTGGTACATGATATAAAATAGTTATTATTATGAAATGTAAGGGTCATACGAATATGTAAATTCCTCAATAAAAAATATTTACTCTAATAAATAATTGTGATACATAAGGGATACCTAATATGTAAAATATATAAACATTGTTAAAATTTAATGTGGTGGATTGGACACAGCCATGATGCAGCATACATCATGAGGGGTGCTTGAGGATAAATATCACATCATAGTGGGTTGGATATATCATCGATGGTCCTCAGGTGGAAGTATCATGGAGATTGTTAGGGTGAGTGATTGGGTTATGAAGAACTCAACTACACCCCTGTGGGTAGTTGAAATTTTTTAGGGAACATTAGAATATAGAATTTCACCAAGATGAAGTGATTCATCTTCTAATATGATCCAAGTAGGGAGGTTATGCTTATTTATAGTTATGGATGTTGTTTCATGCCATTACCCAATGAATCATGTCCTGAGTATTATATGGTAGAGGAATTGACCCATGAGATCATTTCATCATGTTGTAATGGGCCAAATAACTAGTTTTTTCAACCAAGGAGGATATTCATTTTAGGAATTCAAATTGAAAACCAATTTCAAAATTATTCTATTTTAGGATGTCAAAATAGGGGTTGTTCAAGCTTCCCTTCATTTCATATTTTCATGTTAAACCTTATTGATCTACAATGATTAAAGGAGGTTTTTTATAATTTAACATATAATTTTATTTTTCTTACTTAGTTTTTATCTTCATTTGATAGGCCTGAATTTTGGAGTCTTTAAGATAGGTTGTGGGGGATGATTCCACTAGATATTGGTTTAATTGGACTATGTATGATGAGGATTAAATTTTATAGGCTATAAGGGGTCCCAAGAGGAATAACACACTATGTTTTGATAATTTTTATTGATATAATAAACATCCCTAAATTATTTCTATCTTTCACCACATTAAAATTTATTTCATTGATGTTTCGAAAATGGGTGTTATAGTTTATTTTTGATTTTGGGCTTGGGGGTGTGTTGGAAGTTATATACACCCTATTAATTGGGATTTTAGTGATATTATTGCATTCGATGATATATTTATCACTTAATTATATTTAATTGTTTATGGATAAAGTATGTTAATTAAATTTTTATTATTTTATAATGGATTTAAGTGGTTTTTGATTGATCTTGGTCCTTGTGATGATGGATGACGAATAGTTGAGATTGATCAGTATTATTGGTTTAGATTCACATAAAGTAAATGAATTTAGTTTGAGTTATATCATCAAAATCAATCTTTAAGTTCTAATCTTATTTCTATGTGTGTCTGATTTTTGTTCCATCCAACCTAATGTACACTTGATCTAAAAAAACCTATATAGTTTATGATATTTTTTCATGTGATAGTCACCTTTTTTGGGTCGTTATTAGTCTTTTGAAAATTTTATATCCTAATCCTTTGGAAACATTGTGTTATGTTTATTGAAAAAGGGTGGGATGTGAAGGAAACCCAAAGGGAAACCTAAGTGAATATATGACCTAGTAAGCGAAACATAGATTCCATGGAATTATCCTAGGATGAGACTATGTGCTAAATTCATTATAGCATGGAGGTTACCCTTAATTAATAAGGGTTTGGAGCATAGTTAGTTTGTAACCAAATTAACTGAGACTAATTCATGTGATGAGGTGGGGTTAGTTCAAACTGTTGTGGCATGAAAATTCTAATATATGAATTGACGCATTTTTAAAAAATGATCAACCATTTAAAAAAATCTAATAAATTTATTATTTTAAAATGTGTTTGGAATAATATAATTAATTATAATGATTATGAAATTTATTTGATATGGTTTCAGGAGGGCATTATATCCCCCTTGATGAGGATATATGTGAAAAGGTTTCAAGGGAGGGGTGTTATTCCCCTATGTATGATGATACTTAAGAGATGGATCTAGAGAGGGGTGTTTTTTCCTTGGTTGATGATATATGTTAAAAGGTTCTTGGAAGGTATTTTATTCAACTCTGCATGTGTGTGTGTGTTTGTTTGGTTTGTTTCTGATATTGTTCATGGGTGGGGAAGTTATTCCTCCTAGGTCTTGATATTTTGGAGCTGGATTCGAGGAGGTTCATTATTCACCCTGAGTATATATATATATATATATATATATATGAAATTATTCTATGGTGGGGGTTTATTCCTACCTGAGTGGTGATATTTTGGATATGGTTATGAGGAGGGGAATAGTCCCCCCTTGGTGTGTGTGTGTGTGTGTGTGTTTTTACATGATGTTTCTAGGGTGGGTTGTTATTCCCCTATTGGTTGTGATATTATGGATATGGTTCTAGGAGTGGGTGTTATTATACTTTAGGTGATGATCTGTCTGAAAAGTTTCATGGGAGGGGTGTTATTCTCCCATGGGTGTGTGCCTATTCATAAGATATATATATGTGTGTGTGGTTCCAAAGTAGGGAGGTATTTACCCCTCTGTAGTGATATTTTGGTTGTGTTTCCATGGATTGGTGTTATTCTCATTTGGATGTGTATATATATAAATGAGATAGTTTTGGGGAAGGGTGATATTTCCCCATGTGTGGTGACATTTTTTAGATAATTTTGGGGAGGGGGTTACTCCCCCTTGATGAGTGTGTCTGTGTGATGGAATATGGGCGGGGTACTATTATCCGTTGGGTGGGGATTTTTTAAAATGGTTTCAATGAGGGGTGTTGTTCCCCATGGGTGTGTAAATATATATTTATACATTTGAGATGGTTCTAGGAAGGGATGTTATTACCCATTGAGATATGATATATATATATATATATATAATAAGGTTCTAAGGAAGGTTTTTTTCTTCCCTAGTTGTTTATTTATCACATTCCAAGTCATTAAACATTAGATTAAGAATGTATGGTCAATCCAAAGTGTCACTCAAGAACTCAAGGATTAATGGTGGATTATCTATTTGTTCTTTCTGTTATTTGTTATAGAACCTTAGCATGCAGACTTTATGGAGTATATATATATTTTATCTTATTAGTAGTGGTATATATAGTCACACTCACATCCCACTACGACTGACATACCACATTGGTGCTCAATAATACCTTTTGATCACAATAATGAGTAGGAAAACAAGCCATTGTTTGATGGTTGAGCTGGATAGCTAGGAAAAATTCATTATATGGAACTAGGTCACCACTCAATAGAAGTATTTTGTTTTTAGTTTCTTTTTCTAGTGATATATGTTTTTTAAAATATATAATTAGGTGATATATTTTGTGTATTCCTAACTCAACTGAAATATTAGATAGTTCATTATAGTTTATCATGTGGTATATTTAATTTGTATTATTGGTTGTGGTTATGATGTACCATTTCATTATATCAGATACTATGATGAATGCATGTATGTTATTTATTCTATATTTATATACTCAGATATGAGGTTGTAGTTACTCTATGGTAGCACCATAAGATATTGGTGTCAGTCGATAACCTCTTGCTTATAGGGAGGTACACCTAACGTTAAGGGGGACTTTTATCTGGTTAAATTAGAGTATTGTTTGTTGGGATGTTATAGTTCATATCAAAGGTTAGGAATGTTAAGAACTATATCAATTCAATTCTTATGGTACTAAACAATGATATTGAATGTATTTGATGTATTAATAGTATCCATGAACTCATATGGACTCATCAATGTAATGGGTTACAACTCATGGTTTTCCATTATTCCATGTGAGGTCCCCATATATGAAATAATAGATAATGATGGTTATAATTCAAAACAATAATATAACATGATCATATTATAAGATAATGTATTAGAACCAAACATTAATAATAAAATTTTTATAGAACATGTGATCTATATCCATTTTCCTACTAATTTTAACTCAAACAAAATCAACCCAACACCATACCATGGAGTTAATGTAGAATAAGTTCCAATAATATCATACCAGTTTTGGTTGATATCATCAAGTGAGGATAAACATTTCCAAGTGACCACCTTTTATTGATTACTCGATAGTATTATTCCTTGAGTATTCCTAGAGTTAGATAAATTTTTATCACAATAAAAAAATTACATTATTCATTTAGCTAATATCTCACCTTACACTAAAAGAGTAAACACTATATAGTTATTGATGGATATGGGAATATAGTAGTAACAATGATGAGATCCCTCTATCTATACACCTTTTATGGTAAATCACCTTTGAAATAACATAAGATGACCAAAGTAAGTTCTATATTCTTCCACATTTATATATTAAATCTGAGACTAGAATGTTATGAGATTCAACTAAACCTTAAAATATATGTTGTTCATCATATATATTGGTATCATTATCCCATGAGTTATGCATATAGTCTCACCCAATATTTATAATTTCATCACCTTTGAGTAGAATTAATTGTTTTTACCTATTAAATAGAGTCACTATTCCACTACTTTGGTCATTATATGGTTTCACTAATCAACTCATAATTCATATTTGAAAGGGTATCAATGAAGTTATAAATACCAAGGAATATTTAGGGCATAAAGGATAAGGAAATAAAGAGGATGATTATACATGGGATTGCAATGAAACTAATTGAGGTGATGATGTTAAAAAAACTAAAGAAGTCCGTATGGTGTGTTATTGTAAAATGTTATTAAAAATACTATTGTATTTGAATTATATCTCATATTTTTTCAACATTTTCCAAGAACTAAATCATACATATTCACTAATATTCTATCATGAATGCATTTTTATTTTGAGATAATACTCAAGAAATTATAAGCTTATAGGGATTCACTATTGGAATCTACATTAAACAATACTTTTTAGTGTCACAATGAATGGTTTAGTTTTTGTGACCTTTTTGAAGGCTATAAATCATTATGAATAGATGAATATATTTTCCATTCTCATACATCCTCACCTATCAGGTTGTTATAAATATCACAATTCTATAATGATATTTTATAAACCTTTTTAAATAGATATATTAAATCATTTAGATCATGGATTCAATATGATTAATTAAATATTCTTTAATTGGTGATTAGGTAAACATTACCATCTAGTAAAGAAAACTATATTCAATAGGATTATATCCATATAAGAAACATCATAACTATGTGTGGAATTAGGAATTATGTATTTATGTATACTGGTGATGATTTGAAACCTACTAATAATTAAATAAAAATAATATAGGCCCTCAATATATAGAGACGGGGTCCCCACAGTACATATGAAGGATCCCACTACTCAGAGCGTTCCTCATGCCACCCAAGAGGGATTTAAAATAAAAGTCGATCAAGTGGAATATTATATTGATATGATCATATAATTTATAAATTTCTATAATATAACTCTATTTATATTTAATATATATGTTTTAATTTTATTATTGAATTGGTTAAAAAATAGACAATGATGAATCGATGCTAATTATTGAATGTTTTGTCTTATATTAAGATATAACAAGATATATTTCTAACATTAAATGAATATAATTTTTTATTTATATAGTTATACAAAAAATATGTTATTTAGGAAAAATAATATATTCTCTATTAAAGGAAATATTATTTAATTCACTTGAACTAATTATGGGTCTTCCAGAACCATAAATAATTTCTCTTCGATCATCAAATGTTCACCCAATTAGAATGAAATTCCAAAATATTCAACAAAAGATACACCCATTTCATACTACTTCCCTATTTTTGATGTTTTGGAGGTGAATTTGGTAGTTTTAACATCATAAATCAGATATTTCCAACTATTATGGAAAAATTAGATGTCCTATCCTAACATGATTTTCTTTACCTTTTTACCTTTTTTAAAACATCATACTCATATTATATATATTAGTGAATGGATCACTAATTGATAAGGAAATTGTAATGATGATGATCAGAAAAATAATAATAATGTAAAAAAATAGACTCATGGTAGAAAAGGTTAGAACATGTTTTTATATAGTGGCTACATCCTTGGTGTTCCCTGGTTTTTATCTATCTGTATACATTCTCATATTTATATTAATGAAATACAGAGACTAGGGAAAGAATATATTAATATACACATAAAATTATTTCAATAGTAGAATTAAAAAATTAAAACAACATGGATCTCCCATATATATGAATAATCCTCATTAACCATCTTTATGTGACTCCAATCAAATGAATGTTGTGTGTATAGTAATTCTTTAAAGAATGAAATGATTTTTTGACTCTCTTTTTTTATTTACTATTTCTTCATTCACCCAGTATTACAAATTTATAATTATTTTTTAAATGTGATATTTTTTAATCACTGTTAAAAACTTATGATCACCATTACATTCCTAAATTTCATTATCATGGTGAATATTTCTTATCCAGATATTCCCTAGTCAAATCCATCTAGATAAATACCAAAAGATATCATTAAATCTATATAATAAAATATAATTATATAGGAAATTTAATTAAGTATTATTTGTAATTGACTAAAACAATTTAATAATAAGAATCATCATAGCATGGTTTGAGTGGTCAAACTATGAACTAGAACCCATGATTGAATCTCTTCCCCTTAAAAAACTGAATGTAATTTTCCATTCCTATTTTTTTATGTTTGAAAAAAACAATAAAAAATATTTTATTAAACAACATCATTAATTAAATTTTATAACATTTTCCACAACTCTCTGTTGATGATCACTTGAACTGAAATCATTTTTTACATAATATAAAAAATTTCAATTAATATCCTTGCAAACTGTGTTTTAGGAAGTGGATGATGAATTCTTCAACATCTCTTCACTAATAATGACTAGGTTCCACTATCATTTAAATCATGTAACATAACATAATGGATAAAAATATAATCATTTTTAATCACTATATAATCCATGGTTTTCTAAAATTTCACTTTTGATATACATTTGTAACCAAACTCATTTTGATTGCAAATTTATATAATGTGGAAAAAATATGTTTTTCTAATATTGATGGTAAACTATTATGCCTTCCCAGTACTAAGACCTCAGGCCATTTTGATTTAATATAGTTCCTTGGTCATTAATATCTAATCCAACCATATTTTGTATTTAAAAACACCATGGATTTGTTCATTCTACCATTATATTCTTCATATTTTCACTCAAGTGTGAGTCTCTATACCTTCCCTTATATATCTAACATCTACAAGATGATCCAATATCTATCATGATTCCACTAGATCATCATGTATGCATATTAAAATTTAAAATCAAATCATTAAAATTTCAATATCATGTGAATGATAATAGTATCTGATACAAATGAATTTATATCAACCACAATAATAATTCATCAAGGCTTCCTTTAAAAAACTAATATAATTTTAAAATAAGTATGTTAGTATTTCAGGATGTCCCCATAAATGGATAAATATTTAATTACTTATGATTTTAAAACCATTATTTTTTTTGTTTTTATAGGGGTGGGGTGTCATTGGAGTATTTGGGTTCATGTTCCCTCTGAAAGTTTCATGTTTTTATTCCTGTAAAATTAGCTTTTTATCGTAGATAAATAGTTTTTTCTTATGATGGATATGTTCATTCACATAGTAAATCAGTTTTTCCGATGTTAAATCAATTTACCCTCATGTTTGATTTTTTCCTTTCCATGATTTATCATCTTTTTCAATCACTGGATACATTTATTTTCATGGTTGATTACATTCTTTTAATGATCAATTAGTTTTATCTCATAGTAGATCTGTTCCTTTGCATTTTCAATCTGTTTATTCTCAATTTTCATTAATTTATTCATATAGTTGATAATTTTATTCTCATGAATGATTAGTTTCTCCTCATGTTATGTTATCCTCAACCCATATGGTCAATCCATTATCATGGTAGGTCTAATAGTTTTCAAATTTTCTACATTTTAAAAAATATATAGTTTTCCTAAAATGATCCAAAAATTATTTGAACATAAATAGTGGAAATAAAAGTTTAAATAAATATATTAAAATATATTTAGTAGGAATAAAATTTCACCTATGAATCCATTAGAATTTAAGGCATTATATGGGTTTTTAATGATTCTTTCTTATTTAATCTAATGAAGTTGATTAATGGGTATTTTTTGAGATCTAGTCTATTTATCATTGCAAGGTAAATGTAATTTATAAAAATAATGAAATATTATTTATTATATTTTTACTTCTTAATATCAAACTTGGACATTACAGAACATAAAATTTTATTCTTGTGATTCATTTTTATAACATTCATGATTATCTGGTGGGAATCCAAACCTGGAAGAATATCCTTTGTTTCCATCATTTTCAGTTCAGTTTGATTTGTATTTATATTCAACGTAGGGTGTCATTATCATTTATTCTAATCGATTAAAATGAAAAAAAGGTTAAGGGATATAATCCCTTGTGTTTACATATTTCTTTTTTATTTCAAATTCTTTTCTATTTATACATATAAACTGTTGTGATATTTATAATGTGGTAATTTTGAATTATAGATCCCGATTTTTGATTGATAAACCTTTCTTGATTAACATTTTAAAACCACCATTCATAAAAGGATATATATATATATATATATATATATATATTCTGTTAAAAATTTGTTACCCATGTAAATCTGGAACTGTGTAAAAATACCGATTCATTAAAAGAGTATTGAAAGTGGAAACCCCTTTAAATAAATTTTTGAAAAATATTATTTTTAAATCTGTTTTTATGTGATAAAAGTGTGTTTATTGATATACTCATGGTTGTGTATCCTTTTTATGGTTTTTTTGATGAGGTTGGTGACTAGTTTAGATGTGATATATGTTATGGGTAGTGGAAATTTGATGGTATGTATTTGGTTAAAGTGGTAATAAGATATATTTTTGTGTCAAGCATTTTTGTTGTTTCTTGTGAGTATTGGAATAAAAAAAATAATTGGAGAATTAAATAAATTTTTTTGGAAAACATTAAATTGTCTAATGAATAGAGGATTTTAATGATCATGAATAGACTGGAATTAAATGATAATTAAATGAAAATTTTATCTATAGTGGTTTGTCACCAAATATTGTGTTAAATTGATTGATTAATTAATGGTTTTTAGTAATTTAATATTCTAGAAGGAGGATGAATCTGTAATTGAAAGAAAGAATATGGTTTGTCTGTGCAGTTTTTTAGTGTTGTGGAGTTGTATCTTGTTTGTGGTAGTCTGTTATAACATTATTATGGTGTTGATAATATGGTGAAGGTGATGAAGTACTAATATGAAGCCCTTTTGTTGGGTTTTCATGCTCTATATGTGTGAATGTGTTGGTATATATATTCCTATATTTTCAAGATAATTTTAATCCCAATTCCCCACATAGATTACCGTGTACTAGCAATAATATTTTCAAGGGGTAGTTTTCCCAATATCCAGATGGTGCAGAATGTATGGTTTATTATCCACTCATTCCCACTATTCATTAGGAAATATTATCCAGGAATGGTGAAGTATGTGGTAAATAATATCCCTTGATGATGAAAACATAGGTGGTGATACCTGATGATTAAAGGATTGATATGTAGTGGGGGTCATTCATGGTATGAGGGCATGAGGTTGATGTATATCATGTTTTTGATACCCTACTACTCAGGTTGTGATGTTTCCAATGGATATGGGATGATGAATTTATGTCATAATAAATGTTCAAGATGACATTGATTTCATTACATGATGTTGGGAACTATGGTATGATGGGGTATGAAGGGTTATGAACCCACACCCATCAGAGATGACTATATACATGGTGATGAGTTGGAATGGAAGGGTTGAGAGCCCAAGAAATTTGAATTTGGGTTTTGAGATTGAAACATCAATTGGGAGGTGGATTTTCTGAGACCTTGTCAATTTTATATTATTATTATTATTATTATTATATTACTACTTTATTACATTATTTATGGAGTCATGCATGGTGTGGTTAGGATAGATAGTTGACTGATTTAGGTGATTATTGGTTATGTTGTTTGTTAACTAGTGCATTAGTACGATCTATTAACATTTTTATCAAAGACCTAGGGTATGATCCTATATAGTATACATATTATACTCACCCTATGTATATATAAAATATTTTTTAGTATTTCAGGATGGTTACGGGGTCTGAGATGGGAATTACTACCATGGAAATCTTTGTTTTTGTATTGAATTTTCCTTAGTTTTAATTTTATATTTAACATGGATACTTTATTTATATTTACTGACATATATATATATGGTTAGTTTACTTTTTTGTATGATTTTTTTTGGTGGATGATCATTTTTTTCTCTCGATTATTTTTATTAGATAGGTGTAATGCCTCACATTTGAGTATTCTAAACACTATTTTCTAGTTTCTGACCCAATGACTACTGGATGTAGGTCTTGGGGTTATTATTTCTATCCACTACTGACCATTGGGGATTAATGTGGATGGTTGTGTAATGACAGAGTGGTATCAATGGGTTTGGTTAAGAGATAAGATGTATTCTGGATTTTGGAATAAGTGGGGATTGCATTGGAATGATAGGTAAATAGTTATAGAATTAATTAGTGTGTGATTTAGAAAAAAATACTAGCTATGGAACATATGTTTGGGGATCCATTTGATCTAATGTAAGGACCATAAGCTTTCTATAAAATCAGGGATAGATAATGTTTATTAAATTGTTCAGGACTAGGGGACGTACAATGTCACGACCCCCTCCCAACATGGTGTACCCCTCATGGGTAGGTAATGTGATAAGGGAGATAATGACCCCTCAGTCCCACCTCCAGTAGGCCCCAGGATGGTGACTAGCACCGAGGGTATAGTAAACACACAAATTGGAGGCATTACCCTTTAAGAGAACACATGCGAAAGAGAGAGACATGGAATACACCAACCAACTCTAAGGAGGATAGTTTGATCACATGACTTCTACGGGAAGTAAAGAAAGGTTCAAGCATCTCACACCATAAAACAAGGAGGAAGATATATAAACCATTTAGAAGATTTAACAGAACAGCAGTTCAAGATACGATGGATTTTTCCATTAAAATAGGATCGCTCTAAACCACACGGTTTGACTAAATAAAAGCATCCCGATCCTTAAGAAAATTAATATAGGAGTTATGGTATTTTATTCAGCCTTAAATATCTTAAAAATCCCTTAAATGAATTTTATGTAAAAGGAAATGTCAAAGGGGAGAAACTATAGGAAGATGAAAACACTGTACATGATACATGAATTTTGAAAAAGTGTTGGATGACTCACTATTCTGGAAACCACACCATTCTAGAAACACTATTCATGAACATGATATTTGGTATATGAAATAGAGGCTACTGTTAGAACTTCACCATTCTAGAAACACTATTCATGAACATGAAATTTGGCAAAGGAAATAGAGTCTTCTATGGGAACCTCACCATTCGGGAAACACTGTTCATGAACTCGAAATTTGGAAAAGGAAATAGAGGCTGCAATTGGAACCTCACCAATTTGGAAACACTGTTCATGAAATCAAAATTTGGAAATGGAAATAGAGGATGATGTTGGAAACTCAACATTTATGAAACATTGTTTATGATCTCAAAATATGGTAACTGAAATAGAGGCTACTGTTGGAACCTCACTATTCAGGAAACATTGTTCATGAACTTGAAAGTTGGAAAAAAAATATTGGCTACTATTGGAACCTCACCATTCTGGAAACACTATTCATTAACTATAAATTTGTAAAAGTGTTGGGAATAAGTAGACATGACCTCCTAGAACACCTCAAACACCAAATTTCAGCATAGAAATGGACCGAAGAGGTCTGATAAATTACATTAGATATCTCTCAAAACATTCTCATATCTGAGAATTCAAACCCCATCTAAAGGGAAATAGAAATGGTGTCCAAACAACCACCCATCGAGATACCTCTCAAAAGAGAGCAAGACACAAGAAGAAAAAAATTAAATCCATCCCATAAACACGAAAAATCTACAACCACTAAGTGAACATTTTTATTATTATTTTTTTAACATTAAAAGAGTTAAAATTCAAACAACTCAAGGTACTGAGAAAATATCTCCATCTCAAGTTCCCAGGTACACTTGTCCACACCACCATGTCACCACAAGACACGAAGAAAAAATATATAATTCCCACACAAAAACCTCTCTTTGCAGTCATGGATCTCCACAGGCAGCTCCTTGATGGTCGCATCATCATCAACATCATTCTCTCCCCAATTGATGATGTGAGAGTCATCATGAAGATAATGACAGATTTGTGACACATGAAAAACATTGTGTACTCGGCTCATCTATGAGGGACCTTTTACTTGATGTGCCACATATAAAACATGAGCCAACACCTTGAAATTCCCAAAAAACTGGGGAGAAAGCTTACTCCCATGACAAAACCTCCACTGCCCATGACGGGGAGTCACCTTAAAAAACATGTGATCCCCAACCTCAAACTCCAAAGGTCTCCTCCATTGATCAACATATGATTTCTTACAATCCTGTGTTGTCTTCATCCTCCCACAAATCACTTGAACCATCTCTGTTGTATTCTGCACTAGTTTCAGTCTGATAATTGTTGATTCTCTAACCCCAGTCTAGCACAACGAAGAATGGAATGATCAGCCATACAGGGCTTCAAACGGTTCCGTACCAATGGTGGAGTGTGAACTACTTTTTTATGAAAAACCCACCAAGGGTAAGTTCCACATACATGAACCTCCAAAATCCATGACATAAGAGGGTAACTTGTCATCAAGAGTCTGGATAGTCCACTCTATCCGACCATCCATCTGCGGATGAAAATAATTTCTAAGGAATAACTGAGAACAAAAAGCATGCTGGAGACCTCTCCACACCCTAGAGGTTAAATGAGGATCTTGATCAGAAATGATCATCCTTGGGAATCCATAGAGTCTCGCCACATCCTCCAGATAATGCATACACAAAACATCCACTGATCTCGACTCCTTGATCGTTATGAAGTGGGCTGATTTTGTCAAATTATCCACTACCACCAAAATAGCATCATGTCCTCCCTGATCTCGAGGTAAACTAGTAAAAAATTTCATTGACATGTCCTCCCACTTCCACTGAGGAATATCAAATGGCTAGAGAAGACCACCCAGAATACAGTGTTCAGCATTCACCTTCTGGAAAAAAAAACATTGAGACACAAAATCCGCAACCACATGCTTCAGGCCAGGCCATCAAAACTGGATCCCCAAGGCTAGGTACATTTTTTTCACACCCAGATGCACCGCTAAAGGCGAACTATAGAACCCTCTTAGAACCATCTTGTGCATCACCAAAGGAACAAATAACCTTATGTAATATAACAATCAGTATTGTTCATCCTTAGACTAACAATTAGGGGCCCCGCCACAAACAAATTGGTCTCTCCAGACCTCTACCTCAAGATCCTCCAACTGGGACTCTTCCACCTAATGCACCAGAGATGACTACACCATCATCTGAAAAAGACAACCTCTTCCCCCAAATTCTCCCATATCGAGATGTAATGATGACAGTTCTTCCATAATTTTTCAGGAATCACCAGATTCATGCACTGTATCACTATGTGACTTCCTGATCAGTGCATCAACTATAAAATTCTCTATTCTAGGGGTATACAATATTTCAAAGTCATATTCCTGTAATTAATTCAACCAATGAATATTTCTCAAGATTAAGTCATGCTGGGAGAAAATATACCTCAAGATCTTATAATCAATGAAAACCACAAATCACTCACCAATGAGGTAATCTCTACACAATGTTAGATCAAACACCACAGCTTCCAACTAAAGATCATGGGTTGAATAGTTACTTTAATGGGGATTGTACTTCCCAGAGCAATAAGAAACAACTGATCCCTACTAAATCAGAACATAGCCTGACCCCAGATGTGATGCATCATAGAAAAAATCTAACTGAACTCTCTCTGTATGAAGACAAAGAACTGGAGCACTTACTAACTTATCAATTATATAATCAAAAGCTTCTTGACACAGATCAATCCACATGAATTCCTTATCCTTCCTGGTCAAGGATGTCCTGGGAGTCGAAACCCGAGAGAAAACAGCTACGAACCTCCTATTGTAGCCTACAAGGCCACGGAAAATTCGCACCTCTGCCACTATCATGGGGTATTCCCATGACAAAATTGCATCTATCTTTTATGGATCCATAGCTAATCTCTACTGGGACACAACATGCCCCATGAAATAGAGTTCTCGATCCCAAAACTCACACTTTGACAACATCCCAAAGAGCTAATGTTAAAGAAGAACTCTGAAAATGGTGTGTAGATATTCGGTATGATCCTCCTCAGGCATGGAGTACACTAGGATGTCATTGATGAAAACCACCATGAACATATCCAGAAACTCGCAGAACATCACGTCCATCAATACCATGAACATAGATAGAGCATTATTCACACTGAACGACATTACAATGAACTCATAATTCCCATGATGGCAATGGAAATAATTTTTCGAGATATCCTCATCCTTCACATGCATCTGATGATATCCAGACTTCAATTCGATCTTTGAGAACCAACTTGAACCCTTTAGTTGACTGAATAATTCATCAATCTGTGGAATAGGATAGTGATTTTTTCCTGTCACTTTGTTTAAGTGATGTTCATCGATACACAACTGCAAACTACTGTCAGCCTTCTTCACGAACCAAACCGGTTCACCCCACAGTGACACACATGACCAAACAAAACCACACTATAACAGACCATCAAGATGTATACATATCACTCGTAACTTAAAAGGGGATATCCTATATGGAGACATAGATATAGAAGATGTTCCTAGTTGTAGCTCGATCCCAAACTCGATCACTCGTCGAGGGGGTAATGCTACAACCTCTTCTGGAAAGATATCAGGGTACTCTTATATGACCATAAGAAATACCAAATACTGAACCTCTAAAGAACTCAGCATCATCTCAGCCATCAAGGATGATAAAGACGAAACATGCCCCAGACCCATCCAAGGGTCTCGCTCGCCAACAAACACTACTAGCTCTCCATCCTCATCGAAGAACACAACATGTCACCTGAAGAAATCCATGATATCCTACAATAAATACAAACTATCCATGTTGAGGATGAAATAATATGGTTTTATCCATAAACATAGGAAATCTCCCCAAGAGGGGTGATTCCCCAGCACTAGCTCACAATCCCTACATACTTGAAACAAGTCAAATGGACATCCAACTGGAATATTCATGTCCAAGGGCACTGCAAGCCTCTCTACCTCAAATTCAAAAGAATGAACGTGGGTAGGTGATATGAAGGATTGTGTTTCTCCTAAATTAAGCAAGGCACACCCCAAAGTAGAAAAAAATAAAATGGTACCTTGAACGACATCTGGCTCTCCTGGCGCTGAAAATTCTAAAGCATGAAGACGACCACAACCTCCTCCATAGCCTCTCTGACCCTGATGAAAACTAACACAATTTCCAAACTCTTCTACCAAAGGATGGGGAGCATCATGGGGAAATCCTCTTCCTTCCCCATCTACCCTCTGTTGATCCAAAGCTGGTACAACCTGCTGCTGCTGTCTCGGTTAGAATTTCCGCAATGGAAGAACCTGGAGAGGAACACATGGTGAATGATGACTCATCTTAAAGGTCGATCACTCCCACGGATGATGACCTCGACCACCATAATAAAAAAAATCACATGATCCCTTGTAATAGGCCTAAGAGCCACTTCCCCGGATAAATGAGATGTTGAGGGCTAAGACCTACGCCCGGCCGAACGAAAAATCATTTTCCATGAAAACTGAGAACCCTAAAACACAGCTCAGCTTCATGATGAATCATAAAGATTCCCCTCTCGTGATGATCCAGTTCTATCCAATGTCCTCTCGATGAACTCTTCCTTTTCCATCACCTCAAGCCATGTCTTAATCATAAATGGTGTGACATGGCGCAGGATATCTAGATGCAGAGCCTCCTCAAAATTCCTCACCCTCACCTCCTCATCTTAAAATAGGACAAAATCATATTATAAAATTTTCCTAAAATGGATTTAAAACTCTCTCACACTAAATAATTATTGTTGAAGGGTAAAAATCTCATGGCGATTGGACACCTACGTGGTCGAAGAAATAAACTCGACTCTAAACTTATCTCGGAACTCCTCCAATGAGATTTATGACTCTTTGTGATCCCTGAGGAATAAGAACCCCCATTACCTCACTGCTCCATGCAACATCGTCAGAACCAAAGGCACCTAGTGCTCCTTCCGAGAATGGATTGAACTGAAGCCTATCTCGACCTCCTCCAACCAGTCTACAATGACTGCATTTGAAACAAAGCCCTCATACTTCTGTAGAATATTGCACTGAAACTCCCAGTGTGTCCTTCTATATGTGTAGTCATCATCAACCTCTACCCTGCGGAGAACTACTGGCACAGCCTGTAGGATATCTTCTATGAAATCCTGATGAGGACATCGACCTAGAGCCATACATGTAAAAAACAAATAGTTAGAGCTCCTAAACTTGGAATATAGAGGACTCAACATTAATTAATTAATTTTTTTTCTTTTATTCATTTTAGGTTAAGCAATCCCATGTTCTACCCATTCAAACATAGGTACAAAAAAGAATGATGCATGATCCTTTCCTAGGTCTCTACCCTACAACTGGTATCATCTCATTTAGTAGCCTTTTTAAACTAAAGGGTCCATGAATTAGATCACGGGGGGGATAAACACCTATGTATCAACCAGTATCCATTGTTTACATCACTTGATAAACATGACTGGCATAATTTCCCTACCAACCCATTAAACCTAACCTGTGACTAACACAAAACTCCATCTCATACCTCAACCATACTTATGATACCACTCTATCATGACCCCCTCCCCATAAGGTGTACCCCACCTAGGTCAACAATGTGAGAAGGGAGATAATAACCACCGATTCATGCCTCCAGTATGCCCCAAGTTGGAGACTAGCACTGAGGGTATAGTAAACACACAAATGGGATGAATTACCCTCTAATAGAACACATGCAAAAGAGAGATATGAGAAAGACACCAATAAATTCTAAGGAGGGAAGTTTGGCCACACAACTCCTACGGGAAGGAAAGAATGGTTTGAGTGTCTCATACCCAAGAACAAGGAGGAAGAATAAGGGAGGAAGATATCACATCCCTTTAGATGATTTAACATAGAAACGGTTTAAGATATGATGTATTTTCCATTAAAATTGGATCGCACTAAACCACGCGGTTTGAACAAGTAAAATCATCTCATGCCTTAGGAAAATTAATAAAGGATATATGGGATTTTATTTGGCCTTAAATCCCTTAAAAAGGCATTAAATGAATTTTAGTTAAAAGGAAACGTCAAAGGGGAGAAACTGTAGGAAGATGGAAACATTGTACACCAAACATAAAATTTGAAAATGTGTTAGATGAATCACCATTATAGAAACCTCACGGGTCTTGAAACACTATAAAACCTCATGAGTCTGGAAACCTCATCGGTCTGGAAACATTGTATAACCTAACTATTTTGCAAACCTCACTGGTCTAAAAACACTATAGAACCTAACTGGTCTAGAAACCTCACCGGTTTGGAAACACTGTAGAACTCAAAATTTGGAAAAGAAAATTGAGGCACCTATTGGAACCTCCCCATTCTAGAATCATTGTTCACAAACACAAAATTTGGAATAGGAAAACGAGGCTTCTATTGGAACCTCACTGTTCTAAAAACACTATTTATGTACATGAAATTTGGAAAATGAAATAGTGGCTACTGTTGGATCAGCACCGTTCTGGAAAAACTATTCATGAACTTGATATTTGGAAAAGGAAATAGAGGTTGCTTTTGGAAACTCATAGTTCTTGAAGAACTGTTTATAAACTTGAAATTTGGAAAAGAAAATAGAGTTTGTTGTTGGAACTTCATCGTTCTAGAAACACTATTCATGAACTTGAAATTTGGAAAAGGAAGTAGAGGCTACTGTTGGAACATAACCGTTATACGAACACTATTCATGAACCCGAAATTTGGGAAATGAAATAGAGGTTGTTGTTGAAACCTCACCATTATGGAAAAACTGTTCATGAACTGGAAATTTGGAAAAGGAAATATAGGATGTTATTGGAACCTCACCATTCTGAAAACATTATTCATGAACTAGAATTTTGTAAAAGTGTTGGGAGTAAGTCACATTGAACTCCTAGAACACCTCAAACACTAGATTTCAGCAAAGTAATAAACCAATGAGGTCCAGAACATTAAATACAAGAATTACGATCATTTGAATTTATTATTGGACATAGTGTTTCAAGATTTAAAATGAATTTAATTAATAAACATAAATAAATTTTATGCTACTGGGATTAGGATTCCTTCCCTTCTGTTTTCTATATATGGTTCAAGGTCTTCTTCTATAAGGCCCCAACATTAATCATTACATAATCTAGTTTTTTAGTAAAGAAATTACTTTCTTTAACTGTAAGGATATTTTCAGTTTATAATTTTATAGAATTAGGAAAAAATATTCAAAAGTAAAACCATAAATTAAAAGTGGACTTATACTCAATATAGGTTTTTTCACTAAAGGAAACACTATTAAAATAAATCATTTTTTCTTTTTATTAAACATCTTCAATGATTTCATTGTAATATATTACTTGTCCTTATCAATATTTAATATCTTTGAAATTTTTTTAAAACATGGGATGAGCACAGAAATCTCATTATGATATATAAAAATGAAAGAAACCCATTATTCCAGTTCAAAGCATGGAAACCCATATAATAATCTATGAATTAAATAAACAAAACATTTTCACAAGAAAAACACAAACATGTTTGGATAAAAAACATAAAAACCTATAATAAGAAATTGAAACCCTTTTTGGTGACTCATAGCATCAAATTAATAAAACCCTTTCAAAACCCTTTTTATTAGAATAAACATATGGAAGACTTCCAATATAATCACTACCTAATTAATTAAAGATCTATAATGGGAATCCCCATTCATATAAGCTTTATCAAGCTCACCCATGTGATATAACGGGTATCAAATCTTCATATAAAATATATCGAGTTCACCCATGAGCTATAATGGGTATCACCCCTTCATATAAATGGATTAACCAATACGGACAACCTCCAACTCAAGAGTACCCTATTCATTTGTGGTTATAATGTAAGCACTCATCCTTGTTTTATTATGTAATCACCCAAATATGGTTTATCGTGTAACCACCCATCAATATAGAAAAATCGCAAGAAAAAATTACAATAATAAAATATGAATGCTTCCATCATTAAAATATTCTTAAGGAAAATAAAACATTTGTTTTTAAATCACGTATTTTTATAAAATATGAACACATACAATGGATAAAAATTAGATTTTAAGTAACCATAAAAACATGTAAGGTAAGCTTCAATATGTTAAATAATCATTAAATTGGAAAATTATATTCATTTATTATATGTAACAAAAACATTAGTTTTTGAACTTTTTATAATGAGTTGAAAGGGGAACATTAAGAGATTATTTTTTAATGAAATTACTGTATATAAAACCACAAAAAGATTACATTTGAAAAAATTAAATAGATTTTATAAAATACCATTTAAAAAAAATATTTTTTCATATAAATAAATTAATAAAAAATATTTGTAAAAATTGATATAAAAGATAATTATTTTGAAGAATAAATATTTAATACATTTAAAATTGACATTTTTTAGTTAAAGAGTTCTTTACCTTGACTCTAAATCATCACGTGCTTTATTTAACATCATGAATAATAATAATATGTTTATTTATTATTTCTTGAGAAACTTTTTCATTTTTATAATTTCTTTTACATCACTCATTTCTATGTAAATTACAATTACTTATTAATTTACATTCATGTTAGGCATTTTGTTAATATTTGGTACCAAAGTCCAAAATAGCTTCTATTATTTGTCTATGGTCAAAGAGGTCATCATCACATTATATAAAAAATAATATTCATGAAATAATTATCATTTTTAATCATAAATTTCACTTTTAAATAAAACCATTAAATATGGTTATGATGAATGATATATATTATAATCATGGAGACGATAAGCCATGTGTACACATGAGTAACATTTCCAGTTTTCAATGATCATTATAAAAGGGGATAAGTATTATTTAATATTTACACAATGATAATATTACCATATATATAATATATTTACATATATATATTATTCATGTGATTTTGAGATAAAAAATGAATCACATCGCTTCATGGAGGTGATAATTTACACGTATGCACAAACAACATTATCATTTTTCTATGAAAGGTAAGAACAAAAATAATATATTATCAATTAATAATGATATATATGTCATTAATATCATATATAAGACTTATTTACATCATCATAACCATCATTTTTGATATTTTTATAGAAAACAAATTACATCGATCCATGATGCGGTAGTCCGTCGTACACATGAATGATGAATTATTTTCCCATTTGATGGAAGGGGAGATAAATATTGGCCATTAAAAATCAGAATAATATCTCATAATATATTTTATACTTGATATATTATTTTTTAATGGTTGAAAAAAAAATTAATCTAGAGGATTTATAAATAAAACAGAAATACTTGATTAAAAACTATACATATTTTTTCGATGATCACCTTTTTCATAACAACTTAACACCTAAAAGGTGCTTATTATGCCTAAAATATGGCCCCTATAATGTGATTAGGGATTATAGAAATTTATTTTTTAATATATATTTTTGATCCAAAAAATATTTCAAGAGTGGAAAAAGGGAATTATATGAGTCCTTTTATAGGAGAGGTGGGACTTTTGGAATTGTTTAAAATATAAAATTAATATAAATTTTTATTAAATGAAAAATGACTCAAAAGTGGGTTATTTAGAATATAGTATTATTATAGGTCAAATTAATATCATACAATAATTTTTAGGCATGTTGTGTTCAAATTAATACCCTTTTTTTGTTCTAACCCTTATTTAATTCTCTAAATTCTTACCATGAATACATAGATTTTTATTCCTTGAGAGATAATATAGTCAACATAAAATTAGAAACTACTCATAAATGAATCAATTATTAAATTTTTTTACTTATTAAAATATTTGGGATGAAATTAATTTTCTTAGGAATTTTATACCATTTATTTAAATATTATTTATTTTACATTAACATTAATGTCAATTTTGAGAAAATTCAATACATTGACTTTTAAAAATATCATGAAAACAAGAAAACATAGAAACAAAACTTTAATACACCCATAACGTGTGAAATTCATTTATAAAATTCTTTTAGAACATTAATTATCTCAATATATATTTATTTTAATGTTTTAACTTTCATTTATTTTATATTTCCAATAGTGAACGAATTACATCATCAATGTTTTGAAAGATTTTAAGGTAATTATTTATTCCATAAAAAATAAAAATAAATTACCATGATAAATTTAAATCTTTTTTATCTAAAATTAATATTTATAGTCAAACATATCCTATGAATAAAACCATAATAAATATATTGTATTTATTAAAAATAATATTGTGACATCTTTCTGTTTTCTTTAGAGAAAATATTATAAATGTCATAATCAGATATAAATATTAAAAATTGCATATATTCAAAATTTGAGTGACTATGGATGAAATTTGATCAAATAATAATATTGGGGTTTGTTTTAGGGTCATTTTATAATTAATATCAAATTTTATTTAGCCCTTTATTTGTCAATTTTTTCTAATATACCCTTTACTGTGGAAATAAAAAATTACCAAAGTTACTATTCAAGTTGGAAAAAAATAAATGGGACCTATTTAATAAATTTTGACCTTATGATTACAAATATGGAATTCATTTTCAAATTTTAATTCAAATAATGTTAAAAAATTTATTATAAATTAATCATACAGACAAGATGAAATTACTATTTTTTAAAAGTAAAAACATTTCAGAAGTTTGAAATGTTTTTATGTCCAATGTAGATGTGAAATTGATTAAAATGACTTAAATTGTATTAATGTATGCATATTTGAACTATATATACTTTAAAACCAATTTTAAACACTATCTAACTATATAAATAAATTACCTGAAAAAACATCGTTCAATTAAAATGCAATATTTTTCACTATTCATCAAAAATAAAAATATCAATAAAATACCAAACATTCATCCAAAGTAAATTTTGAAATTAAAATTTCAAAAATTATGTTTAATTTTTTTTTAAAAAAAATTATTTAATTTTCAAAATTTTATTTTAAAATAAGTGCCCCATCAAAATTGGAAAAGTTTATTTTTAGAAAAATTCTGTTTTTAAGGGTAAAAATAGATTTAATCTTACCCTATGATAATAAAATTTACTCAATAAAAGTAAAAACATTTAATAAAGATGCGTAAAAATAATATAGATACTACTATTTATAAATACCTATATAATTTCTAGGTGATATCTACTATATTAAATAATTATATTTATAAGTTTGTTTAAGCTCGATGTGGCATATCATTTTTGCTCTCATAAATATTGCTTAATTCTTAAGTTATATAAATTTTATATTCTCCCCCCATAAATAAATTGAGACATATTAATTTAAACATGGACTTGGTAAATTGGGGTTGACTACTCAAAATGCCTATATTTGAACCCCATATCAAAATAAGGGTTTATAAAACATCCATTTGAATAGAGAGAAAGGAAGGTATGAAGGTCACCTAAGATAACACGTACATGGGTTCCATATTTGAAAATATGGTCATGGAAGAGAAAAAGACCATCATGTTTTGATGGAGAGTGATAGAGAGCATGGTGATCAGGAAGTTGACCATCATAAAACTATAAATCTTTGATGGTTTAAAAATCTATTGATTTATCAATAAGAATAGAAAATAGATATCGTTTTATATCAAAATTATTTTCATAAAGTTAAGGAATTCATTTACATCCTAGAATAAGAAAATAAGGAAATATTCTTACATGAAAATTAGAGTTTCATCCATTAATCAATTTCCACCACAATCTCATCTTTTTTAATGAACGATTATTAGTTAAGATGATTTTTTCATGCATGAAACACTAGAATCAACTTCAAGAAAATCATATAATCCAAAAAATATTAACTATCATTTCTTCTTGTATTTTAAATTAAAAAAACAAAAATATTATATATTTATAAAAATTAATAAACCGTCAAAATAAAAAAAAAATAACTTTTAATCTCCAAAATTAAACAGTAATACCAAAATTTCTATAAATATCATTCGATAAATAACAATAACTAAATTCATAAAAATAGTTCAAACTAATATTTAATCCCAAAAATCATAAGGATTTGATCACATAGTCTTAAAAAATAAAATTTATCATTTATCGTCAAATAACACCAAAAAATCATAAAGTCTCACTGCTCAATGTATATTCCTAAATCATATAATCTTTATGATATGATAACTATTTCCATAAACAAACTTAATCACCCCATGTCTAAAATAAGATCAAATTTGTATCCAAAATAAAGTTCAAACGTTATTCCTTATACAAAATCCCATAATATTCTATTTTCCTTAATCTTATAGGATTCCCAATATAGTGATGGTCTTTTTAAAAAACTTTATTCTATTAATCACCAAATTATTTTCTAATCCCATGGAAATCATTTTGATGAAACATATGTTACAAAAATCAACATATTATTTATCTATAAAACCATTTGACTAAAAATAAAAAAACATAAAAACTAGGACATCATGTAGGCCGGTGGTAGGTGATTCCCCCCTTTTTCCCTTCGATTGTGGGTCCAATCCTCATGACCTCTACTAATGTGATAGGTTATCACATAGTCTGTGAGTTCTACCTTTCTAAAAATATGTAAATATAATCATTATGAAATTCTAAAAATGTGCGAAACATTCTAAAAACTAACTTTAATTGGTTTTAACCTCAAATGTTATCTTATACATTTCATTTTGTTTCCCAGAATTTAATATCCCATAATTAACGAATGCACCCAAAATAATATTAGTCATTTGAAAATTTCCTAACATAAATCCTCAAAATGGGATTTTAAGACACATAACTTAGTATTAACCCTAAATTTATAAACCTACTATGATATAAGAAAACATCCTAATATATAATGTTATCAAAACCATCCTCTAGTACCAACAATAGAGACCAATCCTTAATTATAAAATAATATTGGGTTTTAGTAATGAAATTTAATTCCTTTACATTGAATATATTTTGAATTTAGTGTTTCAAATAATGGGGAAAACTCTTATAAATCAAACCCATAAATTAGATGTAGACTTATACTTAGTGCCATGTTTTCACATAAGGAAGCCCTTTTAAAATTAAACATGTTGTCTTTTTATGAAAAATTTTAAATACATTAATGTGGAAATCTATATTTTCCTTACAAATTATTAAGTGTTGTGAATGTTTTTTTAGACATGGTATGAAGACAAAATTCTCAATATGGGTCATAAAGATAAATAAAAGCATTGGTGTATTGGAAAACATGAATACCTGTTAAATTTTATTTGAGATAAATAAAAAAATATTTTCACATGAAAAAAACACAAATGTTTTTATCAACTAAATCCTTCAAAACCCATATTTAGAAATTAAAACCTATTTTAATGACTTAGAGAATCAAATTAATAAAACTCTTACAAACCCCATTTTAATTAGAATAACCATATGGCTGACTTCCAATATATTCACTACCCAATGTATTGGATATCTATAATGGATATCAACCTTCATATAAGCTATATCGGGCTCACTTGTGAGCGATAATGGGGATAAAGCCTTTGTATATCTATATTGGTCTCACCTATGAGCTATAATGGGGATAAAACCTTTATATAAATAGAGTAACCAATATTCCCAACCTCTAAATCCAGAGTAACCAATGCATTGGAGGTTATATCTTTACTAACTTCCCTTGGTTTATCATGTAACCACCTATCATTATATTATCATGTAACCATCCATCATTAGTTTATCATAGAACCACCCATCATTATAAATAATTCCAAAGAAACATATCACAGTTATAAAACTTGAATACATCCATCATTAAAATATTCATACAAAAAAAATTCATATTTAAATCACATATTTTTAGAATGGTTGAGTATATATAATGGGAAAAGATTTCATTTAATGTAACCACATAAACATTCATGGTATACTTCAAAATATTAAGGCGACATGAAAAAGGGAAATTTTGTTCATTTCATGTATGTAATAAAAACATTCCTTTTTTACCATTGTAAAAAGAGTTGAAAAAGGAACATTATAATAGTATTTTTAAAATAATTACCTTTAAATAAAACCTTAAAAAGATTTCTTTTCAAAAAAAATTGAAAGACATTATAAAATTTCATTTTCAGTACATTATTCTCCTTATAAATAAATTCATAAAAAAACATTTTTATAGCAAGGAAATGAAAGACAAATATTTTTAATAACGAATCATTAAAAATATTTAAAACAATATTTTTTAGTTGAAGAGTCCCTTACTATCCCCATAATCCCTCGATACGATGATCAGATCTATATTTTTGTCCCTGAAATCCTCGATCAATACAATGATCGGATCCTCTGTCTTCCAAGACTCAGAATCCTTCAATCGTAATCACATAGTTGGATTTGAAAAGAAATTACAAAATAAATAAAAATTACAAGTACAAGGAACAAGAAGTTCACTCTTGTAAACTTCATAGCTCTCGCACAACAGAAAAATCAGTAGAGTGTATCTATGTCAGTCTATGTATTATTAAAAAATATTTAAATGACTGGATACTATAGTAAAGCATTCCAATGGTGATCGTAATCTACAATTGTTATATTTTCTTCATGATTTTTAAAAGCACTTGGACACCTTTCCCTTCAATGATCATATAATAACATAATGCGTGATATCATTTTGATATTGTACATGTGTAGTGTTAAAATATTTCTTAGAATTTAGATAATATTTTCAGATTATAGAAATTTCATTATGATAAATTCTTTTAGTCTAAGTATGATTTTAATTAAAACCATTATCAATACAAATAAAATTATTTTTTCAGTACAAAAGATAAAACATGAGATTTTATATTCAATATGAATAACATGAGTATGAAATATTTGAGTATGATTTTTATTATATCCAGTCCAATTACAACAAATGTATCATATCCAGTCTCATTACGATAAACATAAAAACTTTTTACATGAAATATTATTAATTAAATATTTAATAAAGAGTTTTTGATTTCCAAAACAAAAGTAATAGAAAATCCATAATGAATATTTTGACGCAACAATATCCCTATTTATGGAAGACAAAAACCATGAGATTAAAATAGAAAATAATTTTGAAAAATTTAATTTCTTATTCTTGTTAAGAACATAATATTCAAAAATTAACATTAATATTTATCTCCCCTTGAGATTATAACTCATTTTAATAAAATGGATGAATATTATTAACTCCCCCTTATGATAAGATATCCACTAAGGATTGTATTCTCCTATTTAAAAGTTTTTTATCCACATTTTTAAGATCGTCTCCCCCTACTATATAATTCTTCAACTTTGTATATATTTACCCCGCATTGTTATTTAAAAAATGGAATTGGGAAGATTCTGGTAATACATTAATTGGGTTTGAGAGACAATTATATGAAACAAAATATTAAAGTATGTGATCATCTATAAAAAATTGAATGAACATTCATCCAACATAGAATTAAAATATATTCAAAAAAATTGTACGTAGATGAAAAAGTCTTTGATTAAAATTCTTGTTAAAAATATTACATAAAGAGTTTTAGAAAAAATCAATATTTCTTCAGCATTAAATATGTGAAAATCATCTTTATCTTCTTAACAACTTTTTTTTCTTCTTCATAATTTGACATAAACTCTTCATGAGACCTATTTTTATTTTCCATATCCTGAATTCATTCCTACTGAATCTAAAATTCTTCCATCTTGTTCCTTCATCTTTTATTCTTGATATTGAAAATTTTCTTCCAAAATTTTATTATGATATTCTTAAGATTTAAATCTATCTGAGAAGATATCATTTTTATTATTAAAATCAATATTTTATTATTTTTAGAATTTGAATCTTAAAATATCTTTGAGTAGAACCTTTAAAAATGTATTAAAATCTAAGATATCATGAGTTTTCTTCTCGGAAGTACCTCTTAATTGTTCAACATATTTTACCTTGATGTACATATCCTTCTCAAAATTACTGAAAGCAACACTGGTTTTATTCGATGTATTTTTTAACTTCTCAAAGTCTTCATCATGAATCTTGATATCTTCATCAATACCATGAGACCATTTTACAACCTTATTATAACTCTTCCTCTAATATTTACTACATTATTTAAACACCATGAAATTTACCTTCAATATTATCAACCTATATGTAAAATACTTCAATGCATCCAAATATTTAAATTGATTCTCAATACCCAAATCAACCATTATTTCCAACCTAGGAATGTACGGAATATATTTCTATAATATTATCAAAGTATGTTAAATGTAATCAACACCCTGGGTAGTTATCATATTCAGGGATTATGATTTTGATTGATCGATTCGTTCCCTAGTTCTGATTTATTTTAGTGTTGTTTTAATTAATTCTTTTTTTAATACCAATTTTAATTTCCCATCATAAATTATTATTGTATAAAATATAATTATTTTTTCATCATCCTTTCGGTTTTGGTCTTTTTAATCCCTCTTGGATAAAGATACAACTACATGGAATTATAGACACATTAATTATTCTTGAGTAAAAGACTTATCGTTATGATTTCTCAAAGATGATGGTTCTTTTGATGAAGCCCGAGAAGCTCATAAAGATATATTATTAGAATGAATATCATCCTTATCAAAAAAATTATTTTTATTATCATATCTTTATTATTTTTCTTCTTCTTCTTTATCACCTTCTTCACATTCCCATTTTTCTTTTTTTAGAGCACATTATCTTTTTCATTAATTCCTTTAATACCTTATTTCAATAGCGTATGAATGTATTACTCTGATCTTAAATGGGATTTTCAAAATGGAACCAATTATTTTTCTAAAACCACATTTTTCCCTTATCAATAGAAAATGGAACAATGGTATTTAAATGTTCTATTTATTGAAATTTAAAACCAGTATCAGGTGATAAAACAATATTTTTTAGGTGATCTCTACTTTTTTCATCAAATTGTCACATAATTGTTCTTTTGATAGCTTCTTCTTCTTTTTTTATTTTCATTTTCCTTATTTTATAAAGCATTAAAACCTTGAATTATAAAGTATAATAATACAATGAGATCAATTCTGAACTGTAGTTCTCCTTCTTTCCTTTATTTCCCTTTTTTAATTCTCTATTCTTGAGAAACTACATCAGAAAATTTATTTTTATTTGTCTCTTTCTTTGTTGGGGGAAGAAAATAAGCCTTTATTTTCATAAAAACTTCAGCAATTTTATTTGTCAAATAATTTCCCACCATTGATCTAGAAACATGGGTTTTCTTCATAAACGAAATTAATTTGGGATCAAAAAAAACTTTACCTTTTTTTATTATATCATCACTCATATGATTCATCTTTAATCTAACATTTTCAGACATGATTTCAATAGTGAAATGTTTCATATTCAATGAAATCATCTTACTTATCAAATTGAGAAACATAATGATATGGGACATGATTGATCTATATATTATATTATTGATAATTAAAAAAATAAAACAATCTAAAATGATATTCCTCATATTCGCTAATTAATCCACAATAAAAACATAAAAAGCCTTAAATGTTTATGTATCTACCATTACTATAATTAGAAAGCCTATTATCCATAAATATAACAATATATGATCCATTATTAAATGTGTTACCTTCAAATGTTCATCATCTTATGCATTCTTAAATAAGGATTCGCCATATCTTTATCTAACAAAATTTCCCTTCGAATCTGGTAACTTGTGAGATGGAAAAAATCAGTCCCCTTAATCTAAAACAATAAGAAAACTAGTGGAAACTTCGGTAGTCATATTATTATATTTATCATAGTTAGAAAATTAAAACATTTCCTTTCCATATTAATTGAAAAACTTAATATAATCATAAATTTTGTAAACTAAATCAAAATAGAATGAATTGTAATTTGGGTTTGATTATTCTACACATAATGATTCTCATCCATAAAACTGGATCACTCTTCTCAAAGATAAATCATATTTCATAAAATAATATAGAAACTAACCTTTTCATGGAATATGAACCATTTTTTGTAATTTTTCACTAGTGATGTCATATTTGGGCAAGATATAGGATATTGAGACATGAAAAAATAAATCGGATTTAGAGACATAAACACGGCAGCACCTCATGATGAAAATATGAAATATCAAATGTGGGTCACAAGGGTAACTTCATATAGGTGATGTAATCCAATGGTTCAAATTCAAAATAATTCTAATAGGTGAGATTTGAACTCTTTGATCTAATGGTTGTGATATTTTATGGGGAAATATTTTAAAAACAATTTAAACTTCTTAGGTTTTTTAAAAATAATTGATCATATTTGGGTGAATATGATGAATTTGAGAAACAATTTTTAACGTTTTGGTTTAATACAATGAAAATATAATAAAAATTATAATAAAATAAAAGAATAAAACTAATAATAATGGAATAGTGTTAAATTTGAAAACAAGAGAAGAATTCCTTTCGAGGTTGAATCACCGATATTATAATTTGTTCTTATTTGTTATAAAAAAATATAATGAAAAGTTAAAATATATTATAGTTTTAGAAGAAAATATGAATACAATAATCATTTTATAAAAACATGAATATGAAATTTTTTCAATTAAAACTTGAATATGAAAAATTTTCAATGAAATCTTAAATATGATGAATTTTAATTCAATATGAAAACTCGAATATGATAAGATTTAAAAAAACACTTGATTAAAATAATATAAAAATTCGAATACGATAAAAAATAAAATAAGATAATATTTAAATAAAAACTAGAATATTTTAACATAAACATTTAAATATGATAAAAACTCGAATATGATAATAATTTTGAAAAAATAATTTTTTTGAAAAGCTAAAAGTTTTATAAAACAACAAACATATATACACTCCCTATGAAATGGAGTAGCTTAATGTGAGGATATGGTTTAAATAATAAATATATATTAATGAATACTTTACATTAATCATTCCTAGTATCTTTTTAATGTATTTTATTCTATTAGAAGGTAATGGTTTTGTAAAACTATTAGCATGTTTTTATTGGATTCTGATATATTGTAAAATGGTTTCTCCTACTTCATTGTGATCCCTAAGAAAGTGATGCTGAATATATATATGTTTTTTACAAGTGTGACGTAAATGGTTTCTACTTAATGAAATGGAACTAGTATTATCCCATAGTATTTGAGTTTTAGTAAAACTCATGCTATAGTCATTGAGTGTGGGTAGCATCTACCATACTTGGGAAAAAACATACACCTAACACATATTCAAC
Source organism: Viscum album (assembly GCA_963277665.1). NCBI lineage: Eukaryota > Viridiplantae > Streptophyta > Magnoliopsida > Santalales > Viscaceae > Viscum > Viscum album. The sequence goes on from OY728150.1 coordinate 718,949,932, forward strand.
TTCAGAAGTAGAAAGTTGTACTAAATGTTTTTTCTTAAAAGGAAATGAAAATAATGAATCTTCTAATAAATTACATGTTCCATATCAAATTATCTTATCCATTCTACAACCACAAAATTTGTCACCCAAAAAAACTTTTTAATTCAAAATTATTTCCAAATTAAAAAAATTCCTAAATCCATAGTTCCCTTTAGATAAAAAAAGTGTTTTATAGATTTTAAATGGTATTGAATTAGATTTTCGTGATACCATGAACATTAGCATACTGAAAACATTCTGTTTGGGTGACTAGCTATTAAGTATAATAAACTTCCCATAAAACATCTAAATATTATTTGATAAAATGGTTTCCTATCTTCATAAAGATCAAGAGTATTTGATGTACCAATTGGAGTACAAATACATTTAGTATCCTCATATCTATAATTTTTATTAAGATCTTGAATATACTTATACTGATTTATATAAGTACAATCTTTTTAAAAAAAATTAAAAGCCAAAAAAATGTAAACTCACCCATCATACTCATTTCAAACTCATATTTCATTATATTCAAAAAATAATATCTTAAAAATGTTTGTGTTGATCCAAATATAATTTCATCAACATATATTTCAATAATTATAATGTTTTTGTTTTTTTTCATAAAAATATTTGGATCAACAGTTCCCTTAACATAATTGTGTTGTGACAGAAATCATTTTAATCTATAATACCATGCTTTAGGATATTTTTTAAGGAAATATAAATATTTAGTATGTTTATAAACATATTCATGATGTTTTTTCTCTTTAAAACCATAATTTTTTCAACAAACACTTCATCTTGTACATAACCATTATAGAAAGAACACTTCACATCCATTTGCAAAGGTTTGAAATTAATGAATGTCATACAGGCTTATATAATTTAAATAGATTCATGTCTAGATACTAGATCATAAGTTCCTTCATAATATATTCCCTCTTGTTGATAATAAACTTTATCAATAAGTCTTTATTTATTTCTACTAATTATTCCATTTTCATCGCATTTGTTTTTAAATATGAATTCTACTCTAATTACAGAAGTTTTTTAGGTCTTTCTTTTAATGTCCACAATTTATTCCTTTAAAATTTATTTAACTCATCTTGAATTTCATTAATCCAATACGCATCACCTAAATCCTTATTAATATTATTGTGTTCAAATTGAAAAATAAATACAATATGTCCTACCGGATTTCTTAAAGAACTCCTTGTTATAACTAGTTGATTCAAATCACCAATGATATTATCACATGGTTGATTACTAAAAAAATGAGTTCGGATTGGTAAAACCTATTCCATAACATGAGGCATAAACTGTTCTTGATTAAATACTTCATAAATAATTTCTTGAGTATTTTCTTGATTGGAGAAACCTTCTATCAAATATTGAGAATATGTTTTGGAAAACACATTTGTGGATATTTGTGGGGATTTTTTAAAAATAAAAGGATCAGTTTCTTCAAATTTAGCATGTACAGTTTTCTCAATAGTCTAATATTTTTTCTTAAAAACTATATATTCCTTAAAAGTAGTGGAATAACCTTAAAATATACCTTCATCAAATTTGGGATCAAATTTATGTAAGTTAACTTTCGTATTCAGAATGAATACTTTTCATCTAAATACTCTGAAGTAAGATAATTTTGGTTTTTGGATTTTCCACCACACATAAGGTATTTTATTAATAAAATTTAAAATTAAAACTCGATTAATAGTATAATAATCAATACTAACCACTTCATCCCAAAAAATTTTATCAATTGAGTATTCACTCAACATGGTTGTTGTTATTTCTTGAATAATATAATTTCTTCATTCAAGAACACCATATTTATGAGGAGTTCAGGGGATGACATGTTATATATAATTTCTTTCTTACTACCAAAAATTTAAAATTCATAATTTAAAAATTCACTCACATGATCAACAAAAATAGTTATGAAGTGAATATTTTTTTAATTATTAACATTCGATAAAAAATTTTTGAAATTACAAAAGGCTTCTGATTTATTTGTTAGGAACTAAACCCATGTATTTATAGTCTAATCATCAACTAAAAATAATACATAGTACTTTCTGCCAATACATTCAATCTTTATAGGATCAAATAAATCCATGTGAACTAACTATAAAGGATCACAAGTTGATACTTCACTAATAGATTTAAACCTTGACTTATGTTTCTTACTGTATTGATAAGTGTTGTAGGATTTTAAAGAATCAAAGTTATGATTCGATAGATCCTAAAAAAAATAGTCAATTTACATATGTTTCTATGGTTATAGTGTCCTATGATTATATTCCATAACCATGTTTGATCTTCCATTGCACTAAGATAAGGTAAGATGGGGATCCTTAGGTCCTCTAAGTTAAGAGTGTAAACATTCTCATATCGATTGGTAGAAAGAACATATTCATCCATGGAATTATTTATTACACGTTTAGAATTTCTAGAATTAACTTGGTAACCATCATCACATAATTTAATTACTCTTATAAGGTTGTGATTAATACCTTTAATAAACAAAATGGTTGAAATTAATGATTTAATGATAAGAATAATATTACCTAAACCAATAATCTATCCTTAAGCATTATCTTCAAAGGAAACTTTTCCACCCTTAATATTGATAATATTTTTAAATAAATATTTGTTACTAGCCATATGTCAGGAAAAACCACTATACATGTACGATGAAATCTTGTTTTTGGTGCTTTCTTTGTTTTCCTAAAAAAATAATTTGGAATTCAGAACCCAAACATTATTGGGTTTAGAAATGTTATAAAACATGATCCTAAGAATCCGCATTTGTTTTGAGAAATGAGACTTGTGAAAACCTAATAATTTGTATTTTATTTAAATCAATTTTATTTTCCCAATGTAACCTACTTTTACATTTTATATAAAGGGTGAACTTTTAGGAATAAAGTAATTGTCCTTGAAAATAGTTTTTCTATTAGTATACCCTATTCATGAACAAGTACAATGTGGACAAATTTGTTTATACATTTTTTCAAAATATTCTTTACCAATGGTAAAGTTTGATAAAATTTTCTTCAATGAATAAATTTGATACTATTGTTTTATAACTAAATTCTTATCTATATCAATATTAGTTTTGGAATTGAGTTTTTTAAAACTGGTTTTCAAACAATAATTTTTAGAAATTACATTCTCTAAGTCATTAGAACTAATACATTTTACAAAATTTGATATAGAAAGATCATTTGACTGATCCAATATTTAATTTATCAAAATATCAATTTTTGAATTATCTTTTTCATGTTTTTTATTATCTATATCATGTTTTTTACATAATTTATGATATTCATTTATTAAAATATTTACAAAGAGAGAAACATAATCATAAGGTGGTAAATTATTACCAACACTAGCTGAAGAGGATTCCTTATCCAGAGTTATAAAATTTTTCTTATTAGTATAATTTTCATTTGAGGATATATTGTATAAAGATTCATTTTTGAGTACCTTTTCCAAAAAACATTTATTTTCAATTGGTACTATAGAGAAAAAACCAATATTCTTCTGATTTAAACATTAATTATCTAGAGAATTTTATGAAGATTCAACTCCATTGTCACTCTATGTGTCCATATTTTTAAGTAATTTCTTTTCTTTTGACTGGTAAAACATCTTCTGATTCCTATTAGATTATCCATCCTTCCTGTCTTTTATTTTTAAATTGGGACACTCAGGTCAAATATGTCCATCCCTATTTCACACATAACAAGTATCCTCTGAATATTTCTTTTCATTTATGACCTCGATAATTTTCTTGTAACTGTATTGAATATAATTATTCACAAATATCTTGTTCATACCTTGAATAATATTATCTAATTCATTTTTAAAATGTTTAGAATCATTTGAATCAGATTGAAAAAAACACTTTATTAATTATTGATGTCTTAAAAACTTTATTTTGAGTCTAATATTTTATTTAATTTGATGTAGTATTAAATTCAACTCTACCATTATTTTTTTCACATTATCTTATTATCATTTCAATATACCCTGATATTGAAAAATGGTTCCAAAAAATCATCAAGAGTAATATTTTTAATCATCCTTGATTAATCAATAGCTTTTCTCTGGATTACCACTCATTTGGAATGATATAAATTATCTTTTCGACAAGGATTTCTAATTCTAGTATTTTATCCCCCGTAGATTGTAATCTATTGAATATTGTTATAAATATTTTTTGTGTTGTATTTATAGTTTCCCCATAAGAAAAATCAAAATATTGATAAATAGATTTTAGCATTAATCTTCTAGTTTCAACAACCTATGAAGTACCGAAATGGGTAATCTATATATTTTTATATATACTATTATAAGTTTCATAGGAATAAATATCAATGTAAATTATTCTTGTCATAGAACAAAATAGAGTATTTCTAACTCTATAATTCAATTGATACTTTTGATTTTCATGATTTTTAAAAATAATAACTTTCTTGTTAGAAATCATGTAATCTCTGATTAACAAGAAAAAATAGTCAACTCTAGTATTTATAATGAATGTCTTCATTCTATCTCTCTAATACTCATATTTAGCTACATAAAAAATTAGTGGTATATTTGGATTGAAGTTATCTATTGAACAAAAATCGAGTCCTTCCATATTTAAAATAGATAAAAAAATCCAATTCCTCAATACAGGTTAGTTTAGTATGTATTTATAAAAAACATTTCAAAAAAAATTAACTAACTAAAAATAGCCGAGAAAATAAATTTTTTTAATAAGTAAGAAGTGGGAAACTCCTCTAATATAAAATTTAGCTATTAGTAAAACATATACTTGGATCTGATATCAATTTTTGGATTTTAATGTATATGAATATGGACAAATACAAGAGGGGTGAATTCTATGTTTAAAAACGTTCATTTATAACATTAAAAAAATACATTGTTTAACATAGTTGAACTAATTGTATTTAAAACACCTCTTAATTAATTTAATTGTAATCAGACTTGGACCTTGGGTCTGATGAATAATGAATCGTAATCAAGAATATTCTGATATGTAATCCATGGGTCTTAATTATAATTTAATGGTATTCATAGTAGAAGATGATTTAATCAGAGTAAGCGTAGTAAAATCCTAATCACATTGGTTATGATAAATTAGAGTATTATAAAAGTAATGATTCTATATTAAAGAATATATAATCATATTTAGAGTAATAACATATTCACAAAGTAATATAGGGTAAAAAATTGTATCATAATTAAATATATAATGATAAATAGAATATAAATTGAATGATGAATATAAAAAGAATTAACTTTGTATTACAGTTTCAGTGGTAATAAATACTTGTAATAAAATAAGTAAATGAATGTAATTATATTAACTCAAATAGTATAGTATCCAATAACCTAGGATAAATTTATAATGTTTTATAATTAAAAGAAATTATATCTTACCCTTGCCATGGTAAGCTCCTGATACGATGATCTGCCTATCTTGTTATCCCCATAATCCCTCAATATGATGAAGTAATTTTCTTGGTATACATATCCTCTGAATCCCTTGATATGATGATTTTTTCTTTCTTTATATCCCCAAAATTTCTAGATAAATATAGTGATCGGATCCTATGTCTACCTAGCTTTGGAATCCCTTAGTCATAATCATACTATCAGACACACAAATCAATTACAAGCTGAAAAATATTACAATTACAAGTAACAAGTAGTTCACTCTTGTAAACTTCTGAGCTCTCGAACAATAGTAAAATCAACAAAGTGTCTCTATATGAGTCTATGTCTACTTCTGAAACCTTGAAATACCTGTAAGTTATAGGAAAGCCTTTCAACCGTCATATTGATCTCCAAAATTCATATTTTCTCTATGATTTTTTCATGTACTTAGACCCCTGGCACTTCAACAATCATATAATAATTGAATGTACAACATCATATTGATATAAAAAATGTGCAGTATAAATATAATTTCATATATTATAGAAAATATTTTCTTATTATGAAAAGTTCATTATAAAAAAATTTATGAGTTTGGGTATGATTTTAATTGAAACCTTTACAAATACGAATAATAAAATTTTATCAATATGGAAGAAAAAACTGACAATTTTATAATTGTTATGATATAGCTAATTATAACAGAGATAATTATGATTATTATCATATATAGTCACATTAATATAAAAAAATTTATAAAGTATCATTACAATAAGTATAAAAACATTATACATAAAATAGTTAGTAATTAAGTATTTAAGAAATAGTTTTTGATATCCAAAACAAAATAGTTAAAAGGTTATAAAGAAACTTTTGACTCAATAGTTATCTTCTTAAATAATAAACTTAATTTATTTTATACTTTTTTAGAGCCATTTTATTATTTATTATTCCTTTGATATCACTCATTTCTCTGTTATGTAAATTAATTATTAAATTATTTTCACGTCAGATGTTTTGATGATATTCGGTACTTAGGTACAAAATGGGTTTGGTAAGACTAATTTGGTAAAATATTCCATCATTCCATTATATCAAAAATAATTTTCATGAAATGATTATAATTTTTATATAAAAATTATACTTTTAAATAAAACCATTAAATATTGTTATGAAAAATGAACTGTTTTATAATCATCGGGACGGTAAGTCATATACACACATGAATAATGTTTTCATTTATCAATGATAATTATGCAGAGATGATAAGTGTTATTTTTTATATATAATTATATATTATTCATGTGATTTGGTGATTAAAATTTATAATAATGCTTCATGCAGGTGATAATTCACACGTACGCACGAATGACATTATCATTTTTCTGTGCATGGAAGGGTAAGAACGTAAATGACATATTATCTTTTCATAATTATATACATGACATAAAAATCTTAAATAAACCATTTTTCTATCATTATAACTTTTATTGAGAGACAGTGATGGAAAATGAATTCATCGGTTCACGAGGCGGTTCTCCACTATACACATGAATGATGAATTATTTTCCAAAATGATCGAAGACGAGATGCATATTGATCATGATAAAAAATAATAACATCTCAATATATAAAGGAAACTAGATTAATTATTTTATAATGGTTGAATAATATTTTAATGAGGTGGAAGTTAAAATAAAATAAAAATACTTGATTAAAATTGGTGCATCTTCTTCAGATGATCTCTTTTACATAACACCTTAAGACCTCAAAGGTGATCATCCTGCCTAAACTGATTCCTATATAATATAAGTAGGGATTCTAGAAAGGTAAATTTTTTAGATCCAAGATGATCCAAAAAGGTTTTTAGTGTTAAATAAAGATAATAATAGGATCCCTTTTATATGATAGGGGAGGGGAACCCTTCAAACTCAAAATATTAAATTAATATAAATTAATATTGAATTCAAAATGACTGAAAAGTGATTTATTTCTAATTTAGGATAATTATGGGTTGAAATAAACACATAAAATAATTTTTAGACAAGTGTTTTTAACATTATTACCCTTATATTTTGGTTTCATCCCTTATTTAATCCCTTTAATTCTTACAATGAAAACATTTATTTTTTCTCTATGAGGGATAATATATTTACTATAAAATTATAAAAGACAAATAAATGTATAATGAATGAAATTTTTGATCTTATTTAAAAAAAATGCAAAGATAATATTTTTTTTGTGTTTTATATCATTTAATAAAATATTATTTAATTTAAAATAACATTAATGTAAAATTTGAGGGTATTCAATGTATTGACTTTTAAAAATCTGAAAAAAAAATATAACATTGAGAAAAATACATTAATACACCTATAACATGTCAAATTATCTATAAAACTCGTGTATCACAATAATTATCTCAAAAAAAATTATTTTTTTATTTTAATTTCATTTATTTTATATTTCCATTAGTAAAATAAATATTGCATTACTATTGTGAGAGAATTTAAGACAATTATTTCTTACCTAAAAATTAAAACCAAATTACCATGATTAAAATAAATATTTTATATTTAAAATTATTATTTATGGTAGAACATAGTCTCTATATAATCCCTTATTAAAAATAGTTTATTTATTAAGAATATGATTTTAAAATCTTTGACTTTTCATTAAATAAAATATTATAAATGTCAAAATCACATATAAATGGAAACCGAAGGCCATATATTCATACATTGAGTGATCATAGATTAATTTTTATCATGAAATAAAATTTTCTCAAGTTTTAGGGTTATTTAATAATTATTATCATATTATGTTTACCCCTTTATTACTCATTTTTACCCAATTTACCTTTTACTATGGTAACAAAAATTAATCGAAGTTATTATTCATATTGGAAAAAATAAAAAAAACTATTAAAGAAATTTTAAACATATTATTCAAAATTTGGAATCCATTTTTTGATATTTAATTCATATTACATGCATGAATTATTTTAAAATTTATTCTACATACGGGACGAAACATTGAGTTTTTAAAGTAAAAAAATGTTCAAAATATTGAATTGCTTTTATATTCAATTTATATTTGAAATAGATTCATATGACCAATATTGGATCAATTTATGTAAAATTTAACTATTAATACATTAATCCCAGTTTAAAACAAAATTTAATTATATAAATAAATTAGATGAAAAATAGGTTTTCAATTAAAATGTAGTATTTTTCACTATTCATCAAAAAAATTAAAATTATCAAAAATATACAGAAAACGTATTAAAACTAAATATTGATATTAATATTTAAAAAAATATTCTTATTTTTTAATATAAATTTTGTAAAAGGTTCAAAATTTATTTTTAAAATAATTGTTCCATCAAAAGGTAGTAATTTTTTCTTTAGAAAAATATACTTTTTATATGTAAAACTAGATTTACTCTTATCCTATGCCTATCAAATCCATTAGATGAATGTTCAAAAATTTAATAAATGTGTTTAAATATAATATATATATATATTCCTATTCATACCCTCTAATATAACAACTATGTGATATCTTCCATATTAAATAATAATATTTAGTTGTTCATTTGAGCTCGATGTGGTGTATCATATACTCCATCGAACATAAAGTTTCCTTATTAATATATCTGAATTTTACGTAATTAGTGTTCAGTTTAGGACTTAGAGATTTCATAGGATGACCCAGTAGATCATTGGATGATTGATCTAATAGAGGTGGATGAGACATGAAAAGTGAACATACATTCCTTCCAGTGTCAGATTATAACAATTTCATATGGGTGTGTCTCAAATCTAAAGATGGAGTGTTGAATGGAAGATTTTGATATTAACCTTTGTTTTATTTATTCCCAATATTAGTAATGGGTTTTTTTATCATTCTATCATATGTTGGAAGTGATTTACTAATGGTCGAAGTTGTACCCCGGACAGAGGGAGTAGGTGGATGTTTCTTAAGCTAACATTTAGAAGGAGTTACATCTGGGGTTCTTATATTCAATGATTATGTAGACAAATAGGTAAGAGTTTTTATCCCTTTAGTTTGAAATCATGAGCCTGAAAGAGATAAAATCATGTTCAAGGAACTCATTTTGTAAACTCTTACTCTCTTTATATATGTGTATTCTAGAGAACAATTCATGAGGAGGCACTGCATCCAAAGATCGGATATTAAGTCGCCTTATTTTTGATTCCTATGACTCTCGTAGTGATAAAAAGGTAAAATATAATGATAGGATGAACTCGTATGGATACTTTCCTCAATAGGGAGGTCAACATAAATTCTCAAGGAGAAGATATTTAGGTGAAGGATCATGAATGTTTGGGTAGTTATTTTTCCAATCAATAATGAGTAGATTTTAGTAATATTATTAACATTTTCCTACGATTGGAGGCTCTTGAGAATCTAATGGGGTATCTTCATTTGGGATCTTTTCCTATAGAGGTTATGGTAACCATTAAGCTTAGTGATCAAAAAAATGGGAGGTCATTTTAGTTTTAGGTAGTCAAGACGGAGAGAACCATTTGGGAATATAATCAACATAGGGGGGATGAATCCATGTTTGGGACTTTTTCACCAACTAAATATTTTATCCCTTTTAACTCTTAGACCTGTTAGGATCGTGATTCTCTTATTCACTATTATTTATGGCATACAATTATGTTAAATTAGATAAATATTTCACATGATATTTTTAAAATCACTACTATCCAATAAGAGTATATAGTCCTTCTCATGGTATTAAAATAATCCAATTCTACAAAACCACTAAAAAAATCCATTAAATGTTGTTACAAGGAGGTGTGAAAAAATATTCACTTCTGTCTCACTATATTTAGTTGATAGTGCTTGTTTTATAGCTCATATATTGTTCTTTATATAGCCTCTGATGACAGTCCTCACCATCTCTGTAAGTTACTTTGAAAAACTAATAAACTCTTCCGCCTATTGATATTTCTTTTGGATGTCACAGTGTTGTGTGGTAATTTCTCTTTTATCTTGTCCACATGTTACTTGCACATCAGAATGATAGAAACAATTATCCTTCTTCCTAGAATAAAATCAACAGTTGAACTTCATTATTCATCTTACTTCAGTCACAATAATATTAATATGTTTTATTGTGATAATCTTAGAATTATTCTTTTTAAACCTGAATGATAATTAATAGATATAAATTCAGTCACCAACACTTATTCCATTTTTCGAGCTATAATCACAAACATTCTTCATGATGATCTAAACAATTAATGTTTAAATCAAAATTATCAAAATTATTTCTTTTTCATTGATACAATATCAATAGTGAATATAGTATATGTTCTCTTTTTTCTCTTACTGGTGAAAAAATACTTCTGAAATATGAATCACACCACACCTTAAAAATTTTATCATGTAAGAATGATCTTGCACAAACTCAATGCGTTGAAAAATCATATATAAAATCATATAATTTTCTGCCCAGTTTCAGTCCCATGTTCACGGCACACTATTTAGGAAAATCATATCACATGTTCATTTCTCAATCATCACTAATGTGTAATAAAACATGCCCATTTCATCTCAAAGTTATAATCCCGTGTACATTTTTTTTAATATTTTATTTTTTTATATTTGGTTTCAGTCATTCTAAAGTTATTATGAACTCGCAATTCCATGTATTCATGCACAATATCTTGTACCTTCTTCTGTTACATTCCTTCATGAAAACCTCATTTATAAACTCCCTTTACAATTATATAACACTTCTAGATTATCCTAATTCGTGTACTATTATGTTTTCATACAAAAGATCATCATGTTGGTAATTCTTGCAATTTACTTATCCTTTTCAAAACACAATTGTTCATGATACTTTACAATATCCATCATCTATCAATAGAGTAAAAATATGGTATTTTTTTCCATATTCACAAAAGAATAGAGATTCATGGATCCAACTTTTCTGGAAGTTATTCGATTGTGTTTAACACACATTGATGGCCTTTGGTTCTTTTTATCCTTTTCTAAATAGTATCATTGATGTTCTTTTTTATTAGGTAAATAGAATACTACTTTGATTTTATTTATGATATATACGAGTTAAAAACTCCACTTATTTTCATAGATGACAGGCTCACATTACTTCTACTCCTTTATATAAAAAGAATATGAAGATACATAATTTTTTTTGAAAACATTGGATCTCTCAAACTAATTTCAATGGGAAGCTATGTTTTTCCTCCTCAAATCCTCAGTACTTTTAGTCATGTTTTCACTTCCACTAAAATACATTAGAATCCCTAAAAACCATCAATTTCAATGATAATTTTAATATTAATGATGATACCAACATTAAAATATTTTACTTCAGTTGATCATATATCATACACCGAAAAAATAGAAATGTGATATTGGTATCATATTCTTCCTAGAATATATCTCACATACATACAAATAAGATCTTATTTGTCTTAAATTATCAGACTATTCTAGGAAAAATGTAGGCACAAAAGGGCCTCTATAACTTCATTATCATTCAGTTGAATCATATTCTTATAAGACCAATTTCCATGAATAAAAATGATTTCAAGTGAAGTTTCAAAATGATCAATCTTGTTTCACATGATCATTTTTATCATAGGATATTTCAGGATTAATGGTCATTGATCACCAGTTTTACAACATTGAATTGCAATAGAAAACAGTAGAGAAACCCTTAATCATTAGGCAGGAGAAAAATTCCCAACATGATCCGAGAGTTACCATGAAATAGATTAGATGTATATTCAAATATTCATTTGTTTGTAACATTTAAAGGTATTACAGGACACACTACAAGAGAACCGGATTTATAGTAAGCTCTCGAAGTTCCAGTATTGGATTCGAGAGGTTCACTTATTGGGACACGTCATCTCTAAGGCTAGAGTTGCAGTGAATCTAGTGAAGATTGAGATGGTGCTTTCTTGGGAGCCACCCAGGAGTGTGACGGAGGTACGGAGTTTCTTGGGCTTGACTGGATACTACCAGAGATTCGTTATAGACTTCTCTAGTGTTTCATCGCCACTATCATCCTTGATGATGAAGGGGAAACCCTTCGTGAGGTCAGAGAGATGCCAGCAGAGCTTTCAGGAGCTAACGTAGAGGCTGACTAGTGCCCCCATCTTGAGGCTTCCAGAGGAAGGCGTAGGCTACGTAGTCTACTATGACACATCCGAGAACGGAAATGGGTGTGTCTTGATGAAGGAGCGAGCATTGATCATGTATGGTTCTCACCAGTTGAGACAGCATGAGTAGAACTACCCTACTCATGACCTGGAGTTAGCAGTAGTTGTATTCACCTTGAAGATGTGGCGACACTAACTGATGGGAGAATGTTTTACTGTGTACTCTGATCACAAGAGTCTCAGGTATATCTTCTCTCAGAAGGACCTAAACCTGAGACAGTGGCGATGGATTGAGTTCTTCCATGACTATGACTTAGAGATAGTCTATACTCCTGGTAAGGGGAACATAGTAGTAGATGCGCTCAGCAGGAGATCTAGTATTCAGCTGCTAGGAGAGATGACAGAGCAGCTAGCTGCCTTACAGATATCCTTTGTGGATAGAGATGGAGCAGCCTAACTACAGTCTCTTACAGTCACTCCCCCTCTTCTTCAGCGATTCAGGAATGTGCAACATGGGGACACTGACTACAAGACGTGACCTGCTTAGTTATCCACAGGGCAGTCTCCTGATGGATTTTCTGAAGGTGGGGAGCACGTCATCCCTTTCAGAAGACGTACCAAGGTACCATTTTCACTTCAAGACGAAGTGTTGACGGAGTTACACACTTCCCCTCTAGCGGTACATCTAGGAGTTTCAAAGATGTACCAGGACCTTTGAAGACAGTACTGGTGGAAAGGTATGAAGAAGGCAGTAGCGAATTTTGTCTCACGGTTCCTCACTTCCCAGCAAGTGAAGTTAGAGCACCAGGTACCATCAGGCTTGGTTCATCCCTTAAAGGTCCCGGATTTGGAAGTGGTATGGGATATCCATGGACTTTGTGATGGGTCATCCACGTACATCCAGGGGTCACGACTTGATTTGGGTGATCGTTGACCGACTCACCAAGTCGGCCCACTTCCTACCGATCAGAGAGCAGGGCTCAGTAGAGATCTTGGTACGCCTCTATGTGAAGGAGATTGGGTGTTTTCATGGAGTACCTTCTTCTATTGTCTCTGACCATGATGTATTATTTACTTCCTGAATATGGAAGGGGTTGTAAGAAGATTTCGGGACACAGCTTAGATTGAGCACTGCCTTCCATCCTCAGATGGATGGCCAGACAGAGAGAACCATCCAGACCCTGGAGGACATGCTCCATGCATGTGTCCTCGAATTCGGTCGCAGTTGGGAGGATCACCTACATTTTGTGCAGTTTTCTTACAACAACAGCTATCACTCCACCATCGTTATCGCACCTTTTGAGGCCTTGTATGGCCGACCTTGCAGATCACCACTGTACTGGACACAACCAGGAGAGTCAGCACTAGTGGGACCAAAGATGGTACAGGCTACCATGAAGAAGGTGCAGATCATCCAGGAGCAGATGAAGACTGCACAGAGCAGGCATAAGTCTTATGTTGATAGGAGACGGAGACCTCTGGAGTTCGAGGATAGAGACCACGTCTTCCTACGGGTCTCAACTCGACGAGGTCTGTGGAGATTTGGCCGAGGTGGCAAGTTATCTCCTCGATTCATCGGACCATTCCAGGTCCTCTGCAAAGTAGGCAAGGTGGCTTACCACTTAGCTCTTCCACCTCAGTTGTATCGGGTTCACGACGTCTTCCACATATCTCAGCTGAGGAGATACGCGCATGACCCATCCCACATCATCGACCATGGAGAGATGGACATCGATGATGGGGTGACATTCATGGATGTCCCAGTAGAGATCGAGGATCAATAGGAGTGGTTCCTACATGGACGATCAATACATATGGTGCCCATTCGTTGGTAGCACGAGAACCTCCAGGAGAGCACTTGGGTGCAGGAGGCTCAGATGCGTGCTCTGTACCCCCATATATTCCTTTAGTGTGAGATGTAGCTTACGGTGACATAAATCCCTGAGGTGGGGATAATGTAAAGACACGGAATTTTCGTGGAACTTTTTTTCTTAAATACTTGGGAATTTTAAGAGTCTGTAGTTTCTGAAGGTGCATGATTTCGAGACCCGGTGTGCCCAGAATCAATTTCTGATGTTTTGTTTTGGTAAGTTCAGTAAACGTACATTTGGAATTTTATAACTTTTTAACCGGTGCTCGGAATTGAAATCTGAGGGAACCTTTGAACTCGCAGCATCGGTCATTTACTAGTGAGACATTCACCGCAGTTTCATTTTAACTACAGCGGAAGATAGTTTTCGGGGGTTTTAAATTAAATTGAATAAAATAAAGTAATAAATTTATTTTATTTATTGGTAGTTAGAACCTCCAAAGGGAAGTTAGTGGTGGGGGCCACCACACCATAACCTCCTGTGAGAGGTTATGGTGGTGGGGCCCACCCGCACATAACCCCTTGAGAGGGTTATTAGGTGGGTCCCACCCGACATCACTAACTCCTCTAAACCCCCCCCCCAATTAATTTGGTGTAAGCCTTGAAACTTCTCACCTTCCCCCAATAAATTTTGTGCCAAACCTCACCATTAATGAATTAAACCTCTTTTAATTAATTGGCACATTTTTGAATTCTTTTGAATTCTTTATTGCAACACTTTAATAAGGTGTTATATTTTATTATTGTGGGTGTTGGCATAACCTCTTGTTGGGAGAACCTTGAGATGAGCATTGGGAAGATGTTGCCTGCGAAGAATGCTCATTCCACAGAAGATCGATAACGTCTTCTTCTTCCTTCAACTGAGGCAAGGAAAGGGAAGACGCCGCCTGTGAAGAACGTCGCCAACGACGACGTCACCTCCTCCCAACATCAACGAGAAGACGTCCACTTCCTGTGACTTCGTCAACGAACGACTATCGTAGAATCAAAGGTAGGGGGATTTTTGTTGGTTTTATTCTCGTTCCCTGGAGTTCTATTGATAGATTATGAACATCCAAATGTTATCACCATAAATGCAGAGAGTCCGGGCCAACCTCACACGGCCGACACACTTCGTCGATTTCTTTGTGGTGTACTTTGAAGCGGCAAAGAGGCGACAACGACGAAGATGGCGAACAAAGGCCGTGCTACCCGCGGCCTCCGCGAACCGCACCGCCGACCAAGCGGCGCCCAACCCGCACCTCGGCGCACTGCTCGACTGCTTGCGCCTCACCGACGCACAACCCGTGCCTCACCGGCACACTGCCCGTGCCTCCCCGGCGCGCTGCCTGGCCAACCCGGCGCGTTTCCCTTCCAGCTCGGCGCGCTGCTCAGCCAGACCGGCGCCGCCCCCCCCCCCCCCCCCCCGGTGCACTTCCTGGCACCCTCGGCGCCCTAGCGCGCTGCCCATGCCCCTGGCGGCCTGCCCAGCCCCTGTCGGCGGCCTTCCCGGCACCACCGCGGCCTGCCGCACCCTACCCGGTGCACCCGCGGCCTGCCCGGTGACCAACCAGCCTACCCGCTGGCCTCCCGACCACCGGCCTTCCAAGCCGACCCACAGCGTGCCCCGTGGTGACGCTGACCAAACCGGCCCGGTCTCTCATGCCGAGTTACCGAGCCGCCTATGAGGCGACTATCTGGTCGAATCTCCCTCGCGGTCTGATGGTCCGGGCCCAGCAGACCGGGTCAAAACTTAGCGGGCTAACCCACCCAATGGTCTAGGTCAGACCCAGTGAGTCTAACCAGGTCGAACTAGACCAGGTCGACCTATACAGGGTTGGGCCGAGTCGGTCCGACCGGGTCGGACCGGACCCGAGCCCATTACGAACCCCTTTGCTTTCTTTGGCCATATCTTTGGCCCCGGACGTCCGTTTGATGAACCGTTAGTGGCGCCGGTATTGTTGTAGCTTCATCGTCCCTTTGATTATACCCCACTAGAGTTCAGGGTATAGTTAAGTTACAGTTAGGTTGGTTAATACACGAATCCAAATGGCCCCCCGAGATTAAAATGCTAATAACTCACAGATCGGGCTTCCGATTGACGTGTCACCTATTGCGTTGAGACCCCTATGACGTGAAGGTCCTTTGAGATACTTCCCCATGATAATTCATGACACTTGGTGTATCTACCAACAGCTCGTGGAGCGGATCCTCCCGGAGACGATCATATAGAGTGCGGAGACCTAGTAGCTGACAAACCTGACGACTGCTTGACCTATTCGACTATGAGTGATTCGACTAGCCCAGTGGGGAGCGCCCGGTTTGGTGGCAGACCCATGGCAGACAGAGCACCTGGTTTGGGAGTAGACCCATGGTACTTGACAGGAGGAGTTCCTCTGTAGGCTATAGGGGGAGTGCCCGGTTTGGCGGCAGACCCATAGCAGACGGAGCACCCAGTTTGGCAGCAGACCTGCGTTAATCGACAATAGAAGTACCTCAGCAGTCTAAGGTTAGTGAGAAGCACCTCAGTGTCATGACAGGTCCACTGTACTCAAAAGAGGAGGATTTCTCCAGCATTCGTGGTCTCGATAATGAAATATCTTGGTTTGAGCTGAGTCAATGACCTTTGTGTTTTCCTCATGATTGAGATGGGTTACTTGATATCTTAGGTATATGTATGAGCATATACCTAAGTAATGGTTGTCCATTGAAATCATACTTTGTGGTTTATACTTGTTGGATTTTGTGAGACCTTGAAGGTCTCGAGGTCTCTACTGAGTATTGTTATACTCACCCCTGCATAGGCTATGCCCACACCTCGTTGTGTTGGATGAAGATGATAGACAACGCTGACAGAGGCTGAGAGCGCTAGGACTAGACAGTACCTGGAGGTGGACCTTACGATGTTTTGGTACATGCACTACTACAAAAATGGGCAAGGGAAGTACCACCCTTTATCAGCGCTAATCAAAAAGCGCTGATAAAGGATAATCTTTATCAGCGCTAATTAAAAGCGCTGATAAAGGGTCGATTTATCAGTGATTTCTTAGTGCTGATAAAGATTACCCTTTATCAGTGCTAGAAAAGTGCTGATAAATCGACACTTTATCAGTTCTAATATTTTAGCGCTGATAATGGTGTGTTTTATCAGCACTAAAAAGGAACTGATAAAGGCTCTCTTTATCAGTGCATTTTTAGCGCTGATAAAACTTGTCTCCAATTTTATTAAAAGCAGGGACACAGTCTCCTCTTTTTTATCGGGCCCCAAGCTCTCGTGGTACTGTACCCCTACGATAGCTTCCCTCCCCCTGATCTTCCCTTTACCGGACCTCCGCCGTACTCTTTATCCTTCCCCTCAAACCTCTTCCTCAGATCTTCCTCCCTCCGAACCCTACTCCTTCTCTTCCCCTCTGGACCGTACCCTGCGTGAACCCTACTCCGACGAATCTTCCGTGGATCTTCCTCCCTTCAAACCCTACTCCTCCTCTTCCCCTATGGACCATACTCAACGGTTGGCGGCTCCTCCCATGCACCCCCCACTCCAGTGGTCGCGTCTTCCCCTCACGAGGTAGCACAGAAGGCTCCCTCACCCTTTGGGTTTTTCCTTGGACTTCATCTATTTCTTCACCCAATTTCAGTGGATGCCCTAAAATATCTAGATTTTTTTTGTATGAGTTTTTGTTCATTTATTGTTGTTCTATAAATTAATTTTGTGATGCGAATTGTGTTTTCGAATCATTTTGTATGCCTATGGGTTTGGAATTCGATTATATTGTTTGTGGTAAATGTCTAGATTAAATTTTATATAGTGCATCTTTTAAATATTGTTTTTCCCTCTTGATTTACCCCTTGAACAATACACACCAACCCTACCGCCATCCTTGGGCCATAGTGAAATCCTAATCACTCGATGCCATTCAAGATGCTTCAGATTGATCCCATGTAAAACCTATGCTCAAATATATAAAATAGATATATAGTCTGAACATGCTCCAAAGTGCCTATGCATGGTGTGAGAAATACATCTCAGTAGGGTAACACCATGTTCCCCTATTATATATCATCATATACATGTATGGATGAGGAAAATAAAAACATCACCTAAGAATGTTGGATGTCATGTGCTAACTAGGGAACCCTGACTCAGTGAACGTTAGGTCTTTATGTGCTAACTACGACACCATAACACATGATCATTCTATATTTGGTACCATAAAAAAATTCCATCATCGCCACATGCCATCATATTGGTACCCATGTTCCAATACATACCCAAAGTCTCGGGGAAAGCATCATTCAAGAACTCAACCCACTATTAAAAGGTAAAAGGTAATGTCCTAGGTTCAAATCCTAACCCACTGTCTCATAACTCAGGATAGGGTCCATCATCCACAAGTCCTATCTCATTAAAACCCAACATTGTCACTCAATGCATTCCACCATCATGACCCAAGCCTTTCCACTAAAGGAAATTTCCATCATCCACATGTCCCATCTCATTTCTTTCATTACTTATTCCTTTTTTTGTATTTAGGCAACATTGGCTGCTAATTGTGGTGAATTTGGATACTCCCATGATTTATTTTCTGGATTCAAAGCACAGATATCCAACAAACCGACCGCATGTGATGCGGTTTGTCAATCTATAAGATACTACATCCTAAGTTTTTGGTCTAAGCATCAAGTTATATAATATATATTATCTTTTACTGAGGATTTTGTTATGATAGGGCGGTGTACCAATATCGTCTAAATCATGGTATGAGGACAGGGGCTAAGAATAAGGAGTCGAGCAAGTACTATGTCTGGATAAGTATTAGGGTATATATAATAAAATTGCACTATCCAAACATATGTCAAAACAAGTTACTTACTCGCCTCCTGATCAATGTTTCTGTAGTGTCCAAAACAAACAAAGGAAAAAGATTGCAGTTATTATGTTTGTAGATTCATGAGAGAGATCGTTGTCAATAGACAAACTAGCATCCCTAAAGAGGTATTTTCGAAAACAAGTACTATTTCATTTAAATTATTTATTAATTATTTATTTATATATTTTTCAGTACTATTATGAATTCCGAAAAGCGTCATATTCACAAGACAATGTAGATATGTTCAGAAATGAGTGGGTCGCATACCTGATGCTAGATTATCTAGAAATAGCATGAAGATATGACTTTTATTACAAGAATTGCAGACGTGTATAATTGGAGGACATTTTTGAGAGGGGTTCATGGAGATAAAATGATGAAACATTCTTGTATGTAAATGTTTGTAGAAAATTTGTAATTATTATTAAATAAAACATTCTTTCTCCAATGGGTCATTTGTCCATTTTAATAGATGAAATGCACCAGCAACATGAAAGAATGATGAACCACATTTCTTTGGGATTTGGACAAAAAACCAGTAAAATATCCAAAATACCTTCATATCATGCATGAACCAGTAAAATCTCCAATCTTTAGATTCATGTATGTGGCAGATTCCATGATAGATTGGAAGTTCACCTATCCATTTGATGAACAAGATGGGATACTAAATCTAGAATTTAGAACATCCAATGGAAATTGTTCCAATGATTCGGCAATTGACACTACATTTAAAGATATTTCCTCTATTTCATCAAACGAGTCAGTGCCTAGTTCCAAAAATCATTCACAAACATGACTATCTAATTATTCATTATGCAAAACATAAAGGTACTATTAAATACTTATATTGGTCAACTTGTTTTGGAAATTGTTTATCTTCATCCGTGCCTTTTACTTGCACCCATGAATTTGAAGGTGAGTATGCGTACATGATAGTTGACATTCTTAGATAAGAGTTTATGGAAGAGTATAAGAGACATGAAGCAATGAATATCATTAGAGTGTTGGAGAAAATGTGGTTTTTATAAACAATGTGGAAATAGGCTTGTGCAACGCGGCCTAAGTTACAACTTGCAGGTATTGTACTTTATTTTTTTCTGGAGGGTTTCAGTGTAAATGCATTTTAGAATGATCATTCCTATTCATTGTGTTTTAGGTTTTTTTGACAGCCAAGGGGAAAGGGTGGGGTCTGCAGACATTGGAGGATATGTCAAAGGGTGATTTTGTGTGTGAATATGTTGGAGAAATGTTCACTCACGCAGAACTGCGAGAGAGAAATAAAACTAAGAGTAGTGAAAAGAATGCATATACAGTTCTCTTAGATGGTGATTGGGGTTCGGGGAGCTTGAAGGGAAAAGAGTTCAGTTGGTTATATGTTAGATACTATGGTACCACCTAGAGAACTATATATGCATGCTTTTCACTACTCTTAGTTAGCTTTCTCTCTCGCAGTTCTGCATGAGTTAACATTTCTCAAACATATTCACACACAAAATCACCCTTAGACATATTCTCCAATGTCATCAGACCCCACCCTTTCCCCTCGGCTGTCAAAAAAACCTAAAAGACAATGAATATAAATGATCATTCCAAAATGCATTTACACTAAAACCCTCCAGAAAAAATAAAGTACAATACCTACAAGATGTAACTTAGGCCGCGTTGCACAATCCAATTGCCACATTGTTTGTATCAACCACATTTGCTCCAACACTCTAATGATATTTATTGCTTCATGTCTCTTATACTCTTCCAGAAACTCTTCTCTAAGAAGGTCAACTATCATGTATGCATACTCACCTTCAAATTCATGGGTGAAAGTACAAGGCACAGATGAAGATAAACATTTTCCAAAACAAGTTGACCAACATGAATCATCCTTGATGGAAGTAAGATAGAAATTCACATGGACGTTCTTAAAGATATTATTTTGATTTATATAGTGAAAGGGTGGTGGATTTTCATTGTTGATGTTGTTCATATACGGTACTTTCACCTTCTCTTCTCCTCTCGCTTTGTCTTGGACATCATGCAATAGCCTTATATCATGTGGGGTAAATTGAGGTTGCTGAGCAACTAAGGCACTGCATGATATTTCATGTCCAGTGCCGTCAGGATTTTTTTTCTAATCAAGCTGCCTCTGATCATTAGTTGCGTGTAAAGGTGGTGCGGCAGCCTCCATGATAGATTGGAAGTTGACCAATCCATTTGATGAACAAGATGCGATACTAAAAATGACATTAAGAGCATCCAATATAGGAAATTGTTCCAATAATTCAGCAAGTGAGGCTACATTTAAAGATATTTCATGTGTTTCATCAAGCGAGTTAGTTCCTAGTTTCAAAAATCATTCACAAACATCACTCATCAGTTTCCTCAAGGATAAACTTGGGTCCATGTCTTTGTACGATCAAAGATATCTATCATCTACTACTTTTACAACCTATGTGGTGCATGTTTCAAATTCCTCCAGGAAAAAGGAACAAATGTGGTGAGTTGTAAGCCACATCTATTTGATGTTTTGAAATGTTAATTATGTTTTGAAAACGGGTTCAATCTTTGAGGAAAAGTCGAATTGTCCTTTATTCATGTATGGATGATGGATTCACATCCATTCCAAGTTGTTTTGATGGAAAGGATGGATGATAACATTGGATGGTGTTCTCATGGATGTCTAAGCACGGTAAGTTAGAAAACATGTTGGGTATGTTGTGGAGTTTTAGTTGGGGTTCTAGTGGTTCTTTCCCAATGATGGAGTTGTTAAACATCAGATGGTGGTGTTTTTGAGCTAAAGCGTATAGTGGAGAGCACCATAGAAATTAAGTGGTCGGTTGATGACATGATCAGGGTTTTGAATTAGATAGTCTTGGGTAAAATCTATCTTGGTGTTTAGATCGGTTGAGTACATTGAGATGAAGGTTGTGGTTGGGTTGTGTTATGGGTGTTTGGGGCAATGTAAGTATTTAATGGTACCTTTATGTTTTGCACAATGAATAATTAGTAGATCAAATTTGCTTGTTTCATATATTGGTTTTTCTGGAGGTCTTGTTCGGCTGGCTGTACTGATGCATATTTTCTATTCGCAGCAGGCAGGGATTTAACAACGCTTTCTTAGCGCTGTTAAAGGTCGCCTTTAGCAGAGCTTTTTTAGCGCTATTAAAGGCCACCTTTAACAGCTCTAAAAAAAGCGGTGTTACAGGGGACCACCCCTTTATCAGTGCTGAGTTTTACAATCCTTTTTTAGCGCTGTTGAAGCCCGATTTGAGCACTGATATTTCCTATTTTTGTAGTAGTGATGGTGGATTCTGATGGACGTGGAGTGATGATGAGGCCATCTATACCTACCCTTCAGGTAGGAACCCGGAGGATGATCCAGGAGCTAATTTCACATTTCAGTTGTTTGTCCCTTTTTCAATTGTACCTGTTATCAGTTGTATTTGTACATTACTGTTGGGCTTGTATTCTTGCCCCCTTTACTTTCAGTACTCTTGTTATACATCTTTTTTTTAGTGTTTACTTCCACTTGTACTCTGGTTGTGTGTGTTTATGATTTATAAAGCCAATGTCTTCCCAGTTTTAGGGAATTACTCCTTTGGTGTTAGTCGTCAGCCCTGGCCTATGGAAGGTGGGCTTGGGGTTGTCACGATACGGGCCCCGGGGGACGGGTCGTGACACCTCATACCAAATATAAGGACCCTACCATTATTCAATATAGAATATCCTTTTTAGACAAGAGTTATCAATATTTCATTTCGAGGGTCTTTCCATGTTTAGATATTAATAGTAGTAGTCAATAATGCATAAAAAATTTGATGCAATTAATATTTTAAACACCCTCTTGGTATCAATTATTACAATAATATTAATATTTTAAAATAAAATTATTTACTTTTAATCGAAAATATCCATGATTTTTTACATGACATATTATTTTTTATACACATCCTTGAACACATTGAAGTTAATATTAAAATGAATCATAAGAATAAATATCTATCTATGTAACATAAACTATTTAATTGAACTCATTATTCAATTAATACATATAAAATTATTTGATATTAAAAATATTAATTGGGTTGAAAATATACTTTTTATTCCCAAAAAATCTATTTTTTACAAAATTGTTTCATAGAAAATTTCAATTGAATTATTATTGGCAATGTAAATCTAATAATGAAATAATAGGAATATTGGAGATACATGAAAATATTTTCAAAAAGGTTATTTCTATCATCTTTAAGAAGTAGTATATTCATTCCTTGGAAAATATTATTGTTTTTACATTTTTAAAAAAAATATTTCAATATAAAAACATATACAGAATAGTTAAATCTCATGTGTATATGGAGGAATATTTTTTATTTCTATTTGAAAATAACAATTAAAAATGGAATCAACTTCAAAATTAGAATTGTGATAACCTTTACAGTTATAAAATGAGTAACCACCATGATAACTTCTAATAATGTCTTCGGATAATAATAATAAATTAATTCTCTATCCATTAACAAATGATTTGAATATTAGTAACCAAACAAACCATTATAGTTGTATAATAGAACATCACATAATAAAAATTAATTCCCATGATCTAAAACATCACCATAAAGCATGAAATATGTTATCATAAAAACATTTTTGCACCCATAAAAAAATATTTTTAGATATCGATATATCTGAATTAATTTAAACCAAAATTTCAAAACTAAATTCCCAAAAATAAAGGGAAATGGTATTTTCAAAGTTGAAATATTTAATATCATAAAGAACTATAAATATAAAATAATGGTTGAAATGGTCGGAATTTAAATAATTATGAAGATCATAAAATATAACATTTTATTTTACTTTTTTCAATGAAATCTGTAAAAATAATGAAAAAATATCCCTTTTTATTTTTTTAAAATAGAAAACGTGACATAAAATGTTCTTGATAAATAATTTCTGACTATATAAATACATCCATATAACAAATTTCTACTATTCATGAGCTCGTATTCCATGTGAGGATATAATGAAAGAGATTTTATATGGAGGTGTTAATCCAGAAGTATGCCCAAAAGAAATTATCAATTTTAAATAAATTGAATTGTAAAAAAATATAATATTTATTATTTTACCTAAATAATTAATAATTAAAGAATCTAAAATATTTCTATTAAATTAATCATCATAAACCTCTGTGATAGTTAATGATGAAAACAAATTTGAAATATTCATGAGCTAGTAGTCCGCCATAAATAATATTGATGGATTCATTTTCAATTTCATGGTAGATGAGATGGAAATAGGTTATTCCAATTAAAAAATTAAATATTAGAATATGTAACATATTGTTTTTACTATTTCAAAATAGTTAAAGATAATTTGAAGTATTTGTGAGATTAATTAAAAGAAAACTATTTTTATGAACTATATATGTTCTTCAGAAAACTTCTTACGGATTACACAAAAAGTATTCCTTGTTTAGTTTTATGATATATAAATTGCCTCTCAAACCTGAGTAAATATGTAATTAAGGGATATGGGTAGAGAATTGGTAATCCAATAATAATTTTAATATTGTAAAAATATGATAGGGTGTTCAATTTAAAAGAGAGGGGTGGGGAATTCATGGAATCTCATAATATATTAAACCAATATAAATTAATATTCTTAGAAACATTATCCCAAAAATAATATAATTATATGATAATATGTGAAGTATTATAAATAATATCATAGTGTAAATTTTAGTTATGTTTTGATAATGTGTTTTCCCATATTTATTTTTTTAAGCCGCAATTATCATTTTTGAGAATTACTGTGATAATAAGAATTTTTTACATGTTACATGTCCTGAAAACTAATACAAATAAAAGGATGACCATCATTTGGACATTAATAATATTTTACACTTTATAATAATAATTTTTTAATGTATGACTTTTATGAATTTTTATTCATTTTAGTGAACATAATTATCATAAAATATCATTAATGTCAATTTTGGAACTATTTGATTAATTTGACTATTAAAAAAATGAGAGAAAATGAATTAAAATATAATCTCATGAAACATATCTATCATATTATATTTGTTCAATATATTCATAGAACATGGTAATTATACCAAATTATTTCACTTTTAATATTTTAATTACTATTTATTTTATAGGTATATTAATTTTATAAATACTTTGACAATGTTGCATAATCATTTCAAGAAATTATATGATCACTTTAAATTAGAAATAAATTACAATGATAAAAACCCATATTAAAAATAATCATTTATAATAGAAAAGACCCTTTATTAATACCAACGTAAAAAATTAAGGATTATAAAATAGGTGGAATGAAATTTTTTATTTTTCAGTACATAAAATAGTATAATGGTAAAAATAAACACCATAGAACAAATATACAAATTAAATTAATTTAATACTAGTTTTTAAATGAATTTTAAGCCTTATCAGAATAGTTTTTACCCCATTTTTCTCATTTTACCATTATCATGTTAAAAAATAACTATGGTTATTTTTCATAAAAATTAAATTAAAAGGGGAATATATACCAAAACTAGACCTCCAAATTCTAGATATATAATTAATTTTTCATGATTCAATTGATATATACCATAGAGTTTAATTTAAAATTAAAGTTAAAAATTGTGAAAAAATGTTTTTCAGAAAAAAAATGGATTTATATGTATAAAAATTTCAATTAATAAATTATAGAAAAATACACATTTAAAAGAAAATTAATATATTTTTATTTAATTTAATTAATTAATAAAATCCTAAAAAATAGAAATAATAAATTTATATTCATAATAATTTAATAGAAATTATTATTTCACCTAAATTTGAAAACTTTAGTAATCACTTAAAAATAATTCTTTTTAAAAAAAATTTACATTCTCATATTTTTGATACAATAATATTAAAAAATAAGTTTAATTTTTCAAATAAATTTAAAAAATTATAAATATTTTATTTTAAATAAAACCTTATTATACATGATTATGAATTTAATTACAATAAAACAATTTCCTTTTTGGATGAAAAATTTCATAAAATTTTGTAATGAGTATATCAATGTAATTAATTATAACATTTGGGCCCTGTAGATAGCATAAATTGACCACCTTAACATGGTCATCTTTTTGTTTCCTACCTGGTCCACTTGTTTCGCCACAAACATGTGGTACCCTCATTGGGGTCGACCCATATTCTTGAATTGGTCATCTAATTGAGGACTATCCCCATAGGACAACATATTTTTTCCTAGTATTCTTTATCCTCACTTGTAAACACATGTGAAAAAATCCTATAAGGTCACCCATCTGAATCAATACCCCAAGAAAAGCACATTTAACTATGGAGTTCTAAAATGGAAGACTCTCTAAAGGAGAATAGAACCTTGTTGACATGATTCATGTCATTTTTCATTTAACCCTTTATCATTATGAGGTGTTACATTCCCACACCCTTTAGAGGACAACTTCATCATTTTGGGCCCTACAACTCAACCTTGGAAGTGCCAATACACATAAATATTTCCTCTTTTTTTATACTAATTTGACAACTAGGTCCCACTGATAGCACAAACACCCTACCTTTACATGGTCATCATGTCCTATCCGTCCAAGTCCCCCAGGTTTCTTACAAAATGTGGTACTATCCATGTGGATCACCCACATTCCCAAATGGGTCATATGACTAATTAATATCACCACATACAAATACATGTTCCTTCGATTATTCATTTTCATTACTCACACACACTCCTTGAGAAATATCCCAGCAACTCACCCATCTTGATCACTAATCTAGGCTAAACATGGTTAACATGGGATATAAAATTAGTTAGACTCCCGAAATGAAAGGTTACCCTTGTTCAAATAAGTCATATAATTTATTCATTTATCCCCTTATCATTCTTGGGTGTGATTCTAATGACTATTAATAAGGCAGTAAATTTATTATTAACTTTACATGTGTTTTTACCATTCCAATGATCATATTTCCACATATAGATAAATCTGAATAGCTTTATTCACCATTCTACTTAATTCACATCATTGTTTTATATTTCTAAAATATCAATTGGATTACTAGTGTTTTTCTTATTTTTGAAGAGTTGTTCAACACTATGATGGATCTAGGGAATAAAAAATATCATAATTTTCCAATACTCTCAATTTAATTTTTTCTTTATTTATTTACCCATTTCAATATTTTAGTTTCTCATTAATATTTTTATTATACAATTTAAATTCTCTCGTTCAATGAATAAAATCATTTTTTTTATTCTTTAAATGTTTCATTCAAATGACATATTAATATATAATAAAAAGAAATTTCATCTTTAGAATTTTGTATCCTTATATATAATATCAATCTTAAAGATAAATGGGTATAACAAAATAAACTCCAAAACAAAAAATTAGGGTCTTTAGAATCCTGTATAAATGATTCTTAACAATTACATCCCTGTAACAATATAACAAAGACAATAACCCTTATAATAGATATTTATGTTGATAATGATTAATGAATAATCCATCATAACTATATAGTAATATGAAAAAATATATAATGTATATCAATAAAATAATTATAAAATAGATGGAATCATACTGATATAAAATTTAAACATTAAATATTCATATATGATAAATGGTTATTCATTTTTGGTTAAGAAAGATACAATGAATGAAACATATTTATAAATCTATGTAATTTAAATTATATTTCACACCCATTAATCCATATATAAATAACATTAGAAGTATACGAATAATTAATGACACAAAAACATGTCTATATATAATAATAAATAGAATTAATTACCTTATAACTTATCCCATTATATTCTATAAATAATTAATTATGAATCCCCATATATGCTACCCAATCATTCTTATATCTCAAACCTCAAAACATATAAAAACTAAAAAATATATGTAAACCAATTAAAAAAACAATATTATGGAGTCAAATGAATATATATAAATATATAAATATAAAAAATGAAATTATGAATAATTAATTGAAGAATATAATATCATAAATTTACCCAAGTTATTTCACTCATGATTAATTAACAATAAAAATGAAAAAAAAAATAAAGGAATGTTATATATTTTTAGATGTGAATGAACAAAAAAGCATTTGGAACACATTTCATGAAAAAACCATAATATTTATAGTGATAATCAGTTATATAATGTAACATTGTAGGATTAAATCACAAATAGCATTTCATTATAGTTATGTTTTTTAGGAAAATCCTACCCAAAATAAAGATGATTTATTTGACTATACAAATATATTAAAAACCTATATCAATTATAATTATTCTATGTATAATTATGTATTCAAAAAATTTATCTCTACCCTCTAAATATAGGTTCATACATCACAAATAATATTGTCCCACATTCAATAGTTATGTTTAGATCATTGACTTATTTCAGGTTTGGACTTTTTAGTAAAAGTACTAGTGATAATTTAAATGATTAGGAAGTCAAAAATAAAAAATATCATTGAAAAATATACATCAATTATAAATTATATAGTAAATAAAAAATAAAAACAACTTCTCATCTTTCTTAAGTGTCACCCATCCAACTCTATCTCTATTGTCCTAATCTAGGATGTCTTTAAACATAAGAATGGTAAATTGGAGGATAATTCCAATGTATATATTCCAAATATTCAATGTTTAATAAAATTTATGTAAACTATAGGGGAAACCAAGGAATCCAAATATAAAATGATAATCATATAATTCTCTACTAGTATCATGGAAATTTGATTTATCATTTTAGGTAATGGAAATTTTTTCCAAGAATACTATTATTAAACATATCATGTAAGCCCATCAATGGTGTTCAATATATGGGACCCAAGTATAATCCATGGGTTAAAATTACTTAATTACCATATGATCCCTTACAATGAATTTCATATATGGAACAAAGTGTTATTTATGGTGTATTTAAAATCAATTAACATCTATGAGATTCCGAGGCATTCCCAATAAGTAATATTAGTTTTAAATAATTTTTAATAGTATTGTTATCCCATCTTGGTGAAATACAATGTGAGGGGGGTTTTGAATTAGGATAAGAAATATTAAAACAACTTTCCCTTAAAATGTTGTTTTTTAATTATAAAAACTCTCTTATATACTTTTTCCATAGAAATGTATGAATAAAAATGAAATCATGCATGGGACAAAATTATTTTACATGGTCCACCCTCAATATGCTATGACCAAGGTGCATACAATGGTGATGTTCCAATTTACCAAATCTACTAAGACTCAATATAAAAAATTCATTATTTTGGATGGCTCAACACTGTGCTTGGGCTCACTTATTTTAAAATGTATAGAGATAGCTCACTACTTCCCAAGGGTAACTCCATCAATCACTACTTCTATGGCTCACAACTAGTGGATATGATCACCATCTTCCTCTTCCTTTTTTCTCTAATATTGAAATTATTTGAACTCAGATTTTGGACATGTAGGTCCCTTCATTATTAGTAGTAAACTCATATTCGACTCTATGTATATTCTATAAGAGTTGGTGTCCTAGAAAAAACTAGTTGTACTTTGATTACATGGATATTTAATGTATTTAAATATTAAACATCTTATTATATATTTTTCATTGTTCTGTATGACAATGATGTAATAATATCCAAGAGTATTTGTTGCATTGATATATTCATGGCAGTTTCCCTCTGTGATGAGAACATTGAAATGATATAACAATATTCTTAAATATAGTTCTACAGTTGGATGAAATACTATTAACGGACACATAGCATGCAGAACTCTAGGTGTGAGTACTCATATGTAGATGAGACATACTCTCATGAAGTTCTCAATTGGTAATCTCTAATATAGGAGATTATGAGAACATACCCACCAGTTGAAATTCCGCATTTTTTTGGTGTCATCGGATATTTCTATCAATGAGCATGTGTAATGATCCTTAGACTTTAATATTATTATTAATACATTCCACAACTCGCGCAGTTTAATTTAATAACGAAAACAGTCATGCAGATAGTTTGTAGGAAGTAGAGAATGTTCGGTGTGTCACGAGTGACATGATATTAATGAATAAGTCGAGGAAGGAATTTTCACTTCCATTAATGGTAGTTTATATCTTGTCCCTTTGATTGAAACAGAACAGTCATGTGAAATTCCATGGGCATGGTGTAAAAATCAGTTTATTTCAGGTAATCAAAGAACAACGTATCATGTATAAAGGGTGGTGAAACTATCATGAAACCTACTTGATGATGTATTGAGGAAAATAAATTATATTACACGGTGAGAATTCGTATGTGGATGCCATTTTTGTGACTTTATGTTGTTTCTCTTGGGTGCCTTAACCCATTGCTAGACTGTACTCTTGGACATTAGGAAATCCCACCTAATTCCAATGAGATAGAATCCTAGAAAGTTACACAATAAGTGTTTTTGGTGGTCTCGGTTAAATTCTATTTGAATTTAATTAATAAAATAAATATTATTCTCAAGACCGTGGAATAATTTTATTCAACATATGATGATCACATAAATAAAATAAAATAATTTTATATATTTTATTGAACATTTAATAAATATTTATTTATTAGTTTGTGAATAAAATATTTATTTAAGAGAATCATTTATTTATTTATTTATTGGGGTGTTCAATAAATGTAAGTGGAGTTCGAGCGGAACAAGGCCAGTTCGGTTGCAAAATAATTATTTTAAAGACTGTAAATAATTATTTCTTGGAAGAAGTTAAAATAATAATTACACTTCTATTATTTTGTGAGGCCTAATTGTATTCATAACTCTGTTTTATGCAAGTTGGTGCACTATATATAATGATACGGTATTATTCTTACGAGCATGGGTTTTCTCTATGTTCATGAATGTATTTAATTGTTATTATGTAATTAAATATTATAACTAACGTTTCATGCATATAAATTGAAAAGTACTTCTATTGTGTCATGGAGAACACACTGCACGCTTGGTGAACTGAGAATCATTGAGCTAAATAAATTCTCTCTTAAATCCTATTCCTACCCCTCTCAATAATGAGAGATATTATTCAAGGCCAAAGAACAAGCGATCAAGAACCACTGACACAAGACACTCACATCACGGCGCTAGCACCCGGAGAACCAGTGTTGTCGGTCTGAGTCCATCAGAGCACATGTGGTTCACCGCTAGAGGGATTCTAGTTTGGATCCTCGCATGCACAATGAGATAATGCGGAAGGGTCATTCCGAATGATCAAAATCCTCAACGAATAAAATACTGAAGATCAAGGTATTATTTTATTTATGAAATTAATTAAATTAATTATAAACATGATGTGAAAGATCCTCTGTAATGTTTTCAGGACTTTTCCTTCTTTATCAAAATATTTGATTCTATTCCGTGGAAACTCGGGTTCATCATCGTATTGATCCTATAATAATCATTGATCGCGATAAAAATTAAATTTGGGTGTCATCCCAACCATACATCTTCTATGTCAGGAACCTTCAAGTGGTATCAGAGGGGTTACATCATAGTTTATAATTATTTTAATATTTTGTTGTTGATTTATGCATTTAATAATTTAGTTGTTTCAATTCAAGTCAATCGTTATACAAATATGAATTTCATGATATGTTCCTCCACTTTCTTTTCTCGTTCACCTTACAAAAATGATCTTTTATTTTAATTTTGATTATAATAAAATAGAGGATCTCATCTGGAGGCGCCAATGGTTCCTAGACATACAACACAAGAACACACGAAGTGTATTCGGCAGTACACATTGTGTAGTCGAGGTTTAAGGCACCGGGTCTTTTCTGCCAAACCAGGCCATTTTATTGGAGGTTGTCTATGTCTTAATGACTCCATGTGTTGTGCAGAAACAGAAGCATTTGATTTCTGAATTACATGTCATGTGGACCACTGGACACGACGTGTAGTCCCTTCAGGTTAGGGTTGGACTGTGTACCCCATACACGGCTTGCCTAAATGGAGACCATGTAACAAGGAACTACAAGGCGTGTGGCCAACTGGACACGTCATGTACTTCATATATTTCTGAAATACACTCACATTCTATTTCCCTAGGAGTGTACTTCGGATATATGGTGAAAAATAGAACGCATCTTGTAGTTGGAACTACCAGTCGTGTAGTCATCCAAATTACGCAGATTTATTATAATTTATTATTATTACATACAAACCCTTGAAGCATGTACCAACGTGAAGGTTTAAAGTTGAGGCACAACACAAGATCAGTGTTTTTAATATATGTGTTTAATTTAACGTATGTGTAATGTTAATTTATACTAATTGGGTAGTTATGAATAGGAATTAACTGGGTTGCCTCTAAGGTACAAGTTACGTACAAATATAATTTTAAATAAATTTATTTGGTTAAAATTATGATTGATGATAATCTCAAAAAAATACAAAACAGGTTTAAGATAAAAGGATTTATTAATTAAAGATAATAATTAATTGATTCAAGCATGATTTATCTTAAATAAGAATGATTAATGAATTGAATGGTAGTTTAATTTTTGTGTAAATTTTGTTGCATTTATGGATGATCATGAGCTGGACTAATACATTTTTATCTGGATGGTTTCTTTTAATTTATATATTTAAATTAAATTTGTTAGCCTGAAATCCTTCTCATCATTAATATATAGGGCATGTGTGCCCAAGGATTATTTTATGAAAACCCCTTTTTACCCCTCAGCTGTATTTGAGTTAAAAAAAGGCATATGTAATGGATGGAACTCCCAAGAAAGTGGAGGCGGTTCAATCTAGAGCTGAGACAAAACCAATCATAGGAGATACGAATGTGGACAGGTGGAAATCTGTAAACACGAACCGAAAAGGTTCAATATTTTTCTATCCTAAGTAGGGGTTGGTTTATTAACCTCTAAGTAAACTATCCATTAGAAAAGCACATGATCATTCTCTTTATTTTATTTCTGTTATTTTCATGGTTTATCTTTATAGATGTGTTGTCAGGATCACATAATTAATGAATTATAAAAGCATGCAATACAGAAGTAAAATAAACTAGACTTAAGCGTAAAAATTATCAAGACATGGTTAATCACTTAAGTAAGTTCAACATAATATTAACAAGCATGTGATAATGATAATAAGAAACTCATGCATAAGAGATAAAAATCTCTCCAATATAATATTAAGTTAGACCAAGCCTTCCATTACTTTATTAAGTGAAAACCCCAATAAAACTATGTGTTTCACCAAACCTTGTTGGGACACATACTTTTATAAAGAAAGTCCTTATGAAAAGTTTCAGGTTTACATAACCATATTACATCATGAGGTGTATCCATTGCTAGATTTTGTGTAACATTGGAGGCAAGAGTTGAGGAAATCCAAAAGTAAATATTTCAGGATTGGGGAGTTCACTTAATAGATCAAGAAGCTGAAAGTCTGTAGTTAAAAAAGGCATGCCTTTCGAAATACCTTCTAATATCTTAACCAACCCTTGTTGGGGTTATGTGAAGGGGAATATGGATCTTTTCCACTAAAATATCATGGAAACTGGACATTCAGAGTTCAATGGTGAGGGCAATTGGGACATGAAAAAATAGTGGGAGACTTAATAAAAATTTAGTGTTCCTCATAAATGGTAATCACGAAAGTACAAATGATCTATTCTTTTAATTGTAGTATAAAAAGGAAAATCTCATCAACCAAAGTGTCCCTATGATCAATTCTAGATAAAGACAAAATTCTCACCAGTATTATCTTCCAGGAATGGTTTAGATGCCTTCGGATTATCCAACACCATGAATGGAAGTCTTACATGCTGGAGTCAGCATTACCAAATCTGCCTGGAAAAGAGGCGAGTGATGAGGATTTCCTAGTCTATGAGAAACATATGAACGACACGATAAGATATCAAGATTTGATGTTATAATCAATCTCTAGTGAGCTCATGAGGTCTCATGAAAACATGGATTCTTATAGCATGCTCAAGAACCTCTGTGGTCTTTATGTGGATAGAAAAAGACAAGAAAGGTTTGAGATCTTTAAGGCACTCTTTCAGATTATTCTTTGAGAAGGTTCCCCAACTAGGCCTCGTGTAGTCAAGCTCATTGTCTACATTAAGCACCTAGAGGTTCTAGGGTTCAATCTCCATGAAGAACTAGGCACCGATCTCATTCTCTCATTACTTACTAAGATCTTCTATAACATTGTTGTTAATTTCAATATGAACAACATTGAGAAGTATCTATCTGTTATTCTTATACACATTCACCATGTAGACAAAGATATGAAGTGTAAAAAGGCTTTTGTCCTTATAGAGAATAAGAGTAAAGGGAAGGAGGAGAGCATTAATCTCAAAGCTTCTTCACGACCTTCCAGGAAAAAGAAGATCAAATGGGAGGCAAAGGAATAGGTGGTTGTATGTTTCGCATGTGGCGAGAAGGGCCACTTGAAGAAGAACAAAAACCATCCAAAGAAGTTAGGGGAAGCTTTAGGTGCATTTTTTATCGAATGCAATATACCTGTTTCTACTAATTTATTATTGGATACATATTTTTGTTCTCACATATGTATCCAAATATAGAAATCATGTAGATTTAAGAAGATTGAATGAGGGGAGGTAGATCTACGGGCAGCCAACGAAGCCAGACTTGCTGTTATAGCTGTCGGGGGCAACCACCTCACATTGCCAATTGGGATGATCTTGGTGTTAAAGGGTTGTTATTATGTGCCTTCTGTTACTAAAACCATTATTTCTGTATCTATATTGGATACAGATGGTTTTTCCATGCCTAGAAATGAATGTTTCTTCTTTTACAAAGATAGAATTTTTTTGGTAGGGCCCATTTATACAATGGTCTTTACACGTTGGATTACACAAACCATGTAATGGAAATCGATAACAAAGATACATCACATGACTCATTGAAAGTGCGGCCGATTGTCGCCTATCGACCGTTCAATGTTCTGGTGCTCTGCTAATGTGTATAGCAGCACTCGGGTCGAATCCTCGGTGATGGTACTTCGTAATAGTCGATTGTTTTTAGTTGATTGTATTTTGATTAGGGGGGTTTGTTTGCAGAGCTTAATTGAAATGATTTATGGATGATGTTTGATTTACCAAATTGATAAATATTGGGGTGAGTTCATCATTGGGGAGTTAATCATGTGATATCCTTGAGCCTTACTTTGTATTGCATTAAATTAACACCCATGTCATAAGTTGACGTTGATTGGAATTCCTAAGTGTGAAGGCTTTAATCCAAGCCTTAACTTAACTTAGGGTTCTAATCTCAATCAAAACTTATTTATGGTAGTGTATTTATGGTTCCAATAATCCATGGAAACCACTTGTTAAACAAAACATATCATTAATCCATGACATATTAAGTTTAACATATACAATATTAATTTAAAGAATACTCATCGAGAAAAACTCTCAATCAATTAACATCCCCAAATTATAACTCACCCAAATGAGAGATTTACTCAGCCATTTGGATGTTTAATAATCTGGTAATATATGTTTATGGTGATGAATTATAAAGAGAAGAAAAAGAAAGGGACA
Organism: Viscum album; assembly: GCA_963277665.1. Lineage (NCBI taxonomy): Eukaryota > Viridiplantae > Streptophyta > Magnoliopsida > Santalales > Viscaceae > Viscum > Viscum album. The sequence continues at coordinate 718,985,932 of OY728150.1, forward strand.
AGATAAGAGTAGTGTGTCGAACACACACAAGAAATAATTTAAGAATCAAAAATGGAATTTCGATTGAATGAGGAAGCTTAAGAAGGGAAGGGGATTGAACTGAATTTAAACTATTTTAAGAACATTAATATTAAAATACAGAAGGTGGAAGATAATAAGAGATATTGAAGAAGTAACTTGCATTAAAACAGAATTACAAAGAAAGAGAATTACAAGATTACAAAAATGAAGAACTCAAAAGTAAGTGAAAAGAAAGAGAGGAGGAAAGGTCTCTAAAGTGAAAACTTGAGTATGGCAGGTCCTCACAAGCCTTTGGCAAAGCTTTGGTCGTGCCAATGTGATCTCCTCTCTTCTGAAATGCCAACCCCTCTCAAGGAGAGAAGGGAAGAGTATTTATAGCCCAAGGAGTGGACTGTTTGCATTCCCAATCTGTCCCTCCACTTTCATCACCAATTTGACAATTCAGACAGCCCAATATTCAAATATCTTCTTCTTCAAAGTTGTAGGCAATAATGTTGGGAGACTAATCTCAACATTTGGAGTCATTTGGACGTAAGGATAAAACGTTATGGCCGGTTGAATAAACAAACTTAAACTGTCCATTTCAATACAGTCTTTTTGAAGTCCATAATGTGAAAGGGTTTTTGAATATTAAGATGCCTTCAAATCCGAATGGTTTCTTCAACAAAGTCGGCCACCTACATCCCCTATTTCACACTGAAAAATCTCAGCTCTCTTGGATGATTACATCAGGATATATGTCATGCATACTATACTGATTTTCATTCTCGTCCAGAAAGGTGGGCTGGACTTCAATGATTCATTTGGGCCCCTTGTACTTGGATTTGGGCCATGAAATTTTTATCCAAGATGAAATGTAGTGTCCCCCAAATTATGGTGGAGAGTTAAGGTTTTTGAACTTCTGTATGGAGCCCAGTAAATCAATCTTCATGAATAGTCCAGTTTCTTCACAGATTCTTTGGTCTTGTTTGTGAGGACCATATGACCCTTAAAATGGCAGAATTGGATCATGGTTCCTTCTAATGAAATGTTTTATATTGAAAGGAGAATCCTACAAAACAAGAACCACACAATTTGGATCAGTATAGTGATAGTTATAATTAAAACATTAAACTGACTCAATTTGACTACTTCTAAAAATGCTCAAATATTATACTTAATATTAAAACATTAATATTTCACACAAATTATGCACATTTCATATAAAATAAGTAAAGGGGGAATATAATAAGTCGTGAAAATATTAATAACATCAACTCCCCCACACTTAGATTTGCGCGTGTCCTCATGTGCAACAAATATAAAAACATGACAAAATCATTTTCACTCACCAACAAATATTAAAATTTTGTTTTCTCCAATCAGGGGAGGTTTAGAATATTTCACTCATCCATATTGAATTCCATAACAAATTTGGTTCACAATAATGCATCAGAAACAATTCATTTTTTCATGTTCAAGGTTTGAATTGGAAAATGTAGGCACTCAAAACTTACTCCTCTCAAGATGATAAAAATGTATTTTAGGAGGTTCACTCATTCACCAACAAAAAGTGAAAATCAAGAGTTTGTAAGAGCTCTCAGCTTCCATTCCCAAATCTAATGTGTACAAGAATCAAGAGGTCTTTTAAGGGTTTTTTCAGTGTCTATGGGACGGTAGGTATATAATGTCCAAAGGAAAAGATGGGATAAAAACACCAACATGGAAAAATCAATGCACATTTTTTTGAAATTTGATTTGAAAGGAAATAGAAACACATATTTACAAGGGCATGAATGTGTGATGAATGAAAAGTGATGGAGATAGAAAATGGAATAGGGTGAGATGATGGAATATGTACAACATGGAAGACTTCCAATAATGACACAATACAAGATGATTCAAGTGTTCTTTTTTTTCTTTTTTTTGCTTTTTTTTCGAAAGTTGTGCTTGAAACAAGTCTCACAGTCATCTCCCAACCCATGTTTGATCTTCTCATGGAACTAATTTTAGTAGTTATAACACGATCAAAGGTTGAGGATGAATGATTTTTGACCCACCCAAGACACAACCCATTCCTTTTTTTCATTTTTTTTTAATATAAATTTTTTTCATTTTTTTTTGAACACTTTTCAATGACTTTTGTACAAATGACAATTACACATATACACCCCAAAGCTCACAGAATTACAACATCTCCCCCACACTTGAATGGATGCTTGCCCTCAAGCATATGATGACACATTGGAAATCAATGAAAGTACGCCCAAAAATGAAGTCCATTCCCCCCACACTTAAATTTCAATAAATTGTACAATGAAAATCCATGAAGATGTTGGGTGGGACAAGGTATTAGGCTTGTAATGTGGCTATCAAAAGAAAGGTTTTCATAGGCTCAAAGGGGATTTCAAAAGTAGGATCAATGTAAGGGTAACGGGAGGCTATTTGGCTATTTTGATTCTCATGTGGCTTAGAAAATGCCTCTATCATATTAATGCATACAAAAGATGGAAATTCAGCTCGAAGGTCCACAAACTCAAGACTCACAATCAGTGGTGAAGACACACAATGAAAAAGATGGCCATAGATGACCTTGGCATGAAGGCTAATGTTATTCCTCACGGTAGGGGAGAATCATTTTCCACCAAAAATTGTTCATTCAAAATGTTTGTTATTGACACAAAATTGTTTACCCAAGTTTGAGATAAAAATTCAATATATTTGAGTTTAAAACAAGCCTTTTGACTCCCCAAAATGGTTGGACAAAATTTCAAAACTAGATGGTGAGTAAGCATGACTCTTTTTTTGTAATTTTTTTAAGTAATTGTGTTTTTTGTTTTTTTTTTAGTTTTTAAGGTTTTTTTTTAAATACACACCCACACAAGAAAGATAAAAAGAAAGGGTTTGATGAATAAAGTGGTAACAAAATGAAAGAGAGAGGAAGAAGAAGAAAGAGGTAGAGAGAGGAAGAGATAGAGAGAGAGTTAAAGGGAAAGAGGTGCCCCCTGGTTTGGATTTGGTGGGTCGCCATTTCCATCTAGTGGTGGGTCAATGGAAGTCGATGTGGAACCTGAAGTGAATGGCCTCTCATGGTGATGCTTTAACCGGTGTCCATTTACCGTGAATGTTCTTTTTGAAGAAGGGTCTTCGACTTGCACTGCACCAAATGGGTAAACATTAGTAATAATAAAAGGTCCATCCCAACGAGAATTGAGCTTACCTGGGTGAAGTCGAAATCGAGAATTGAAGAGCATTACCTTTTCACCTTCATGAAATACCTTTCGAAGAATGTACTTGTCATGGAGTGACTTTGCCTTTTCTTTGTAGAGAATGGAGTTCTCATACGAATCGAGTCGAAGCTCCTCCAATTCAGTCAACTGCAACAATCTTTCTTCACCAGATTTTTCACAATCAAAATTACATGTTTTGACAGCCCAAAATGACTTATGTTGGATTTCAACTGGTAAATGACAGGCTTTACCAAAGACTAGCCTAAATGGAGACATCCCAATGGGTGTCTTATAGGCTGTTCGATAGGCCCAAAGTGCTTCACCAAGTCTATCGGGCCAGTCTTTTCTTGTGGGCTTAACAATTCTTTCAAGCACTCTTTTCACTTATCTATTAGAAATTTCAGCCATTCCATTTGTTTGAGGGTGATATGCAGTGGATGTTTTATGTACAACCCCATTATTTTTCAAAAGTGACTCCATGGTTCTATTACAGAAATGAGTTCCGAAGTCACTTATCAAAGCACGTGGTGTTCCGAATCGATGGAAGATATGGGTTTTGAGGAACTCACTCACAGTTTGAGCATCATCTTTCCTAGTGGGTTTGGCCTCGACCCACCTAGAAACATAGTCAACAGCAAGGAGAATGTAGGATAATCCATTGGAAGGGGAAAAGGTCCCATGAAATCGATGCCCCAAACATCGAAAAGATCACATAAGATTAATGGCTTTTGAGGCATTTCGTTTCTTTTGGAAATTGTGCCAAACTTTTGGCAAGTGGGACATGATTGACAGAACTCGTGTGAGTCCTTGAAGAGTGAAGGCCAAAAGAATCCAGAATCTAGGACCTTTCGAGAAGTCCTTTGTGGTCCAAAGTGGCCACCTCCAGGCATTGAGTGGCAGAATTCCAAGATGGAGAATTGTTCAGTTTCATCAACACATCTCCTAATTACTATGTCAGCCCCAGTTTTCCAAAGTTTATTATCTTCCCACAAATAATGCTTTGAATCACTTTTCATCTTTTCTTTTTGTTCTTTTGAAAAATATTCAGGGAAAACACCAGAAACCAAGTAATTGACAATTGGGGCATACCATGGTAACTTTGGAGTGAGAGATGAGAGGTGTTCAGTTGGAAATTCAGGATCAATTATTTTAGAATGAGAAGAATTAGAAATTCTACTCAGGTGGTCAGCCACAGGGTTTTCTTTTCCAGGTTTATCTTTTATCACAAGGTCAAACTCTTGGAGCATTAAAATCCATCTTATTAGCCTTGGTTTGGAATCACTTTTCTTAAGTAAGAACTTTAATGCTGAGTGGTCCGTGAAGATGATGATTTTGGCACCTAAGAGATAGGGCCAGAATTTATCCAAGGCAAAAACCACAGCTAAAAGTTCTTTTTCAGTCACAGTGTAGTGTGATTGAGTTTCATCCAATGTTTTTGAGGCATAAAAGATGACATGAGGAATGTTTTCTCTTCTTTGACCAAGAACAGCCCCAATGGCCCTATTAGAAGCATCACACATCAATTCAAATGGTAAGGACCAATCTGGGGGTTGGATTATTGGAGCAGATGTGAGAGAAAATTTGAGTTCAATGAAGGCTCTCTTGCAAGCCTCGTCAAAATTGAATGTGACATCATTTTGAAGTAAACGAGTGAGTGGGAGGGAAATCTTGCTAAAGTTCTGAATGAATCGCCGATAGAAACCAGCATGACCAAGGAAGGACCGAATGTCTCGAACTGATTTGGGTTCAGGAAGTGATTGGATCACCTCAATTTTGGCTGGATCAACTTGGATACCCTCTTGAGAAATGATGTGCCCTAGAACAATCCCATTTGAAACCATGAAGTGACATTTTTCAAAATTCAGCACAAGGTTGCACTTGACACACTTATGAAGGACCAAAGAGAGTGAATGTAAGCAAGATTCAAATGACTCGCCATAAATGGTAAAGTCATCCATGAATACCTCCATGCAATTCTCAATGAATTCAGAAAAGATACTCATCATACACCGCTGGAATGTTGCAGGAGCATTACAAAGGCCAAAAGGCATTCGCCTATAGGCATAGGTTCCAAAGGGGCAAGTGAATGTGGTCTTTTCTTGGTCTTGAGGTGCGATTGGAATTTGGAAGTAGCCGGTGTAACCATCAAGAAAGCAATAGTGTGACTTTCCAGCCAATCTCTCAAGCATTTGGTCAAGGAAAGGAAGTGGGTAGTGATCTTTTCGTGTTTCAGCATTCAATTTGCGATAATCGATGCACACACGCCATTTGTTTTTCACCCGAGTTGTGACCACTTCTCCATGTTCATTTGTGACAACTGTTATCCCGCCCTTCTTAGGAACGACTTGAATTGGACTAACCCATTCACTATCAGAAATTGGGTAGATAATACCAGCTTGAAGAAGCTTGGTAATCTCTTCCCTAACTACCTCAAGTATGAGTGGATTGAGTCTTCTTTGAGGTTGCCTAATTGGTTTGGATGATTCCTCTAGATGGATGTGATGCATGCAAAGGGCAGGGTTGATTCCTGGAATATCCTCTAGGGTCCAACCTAAGGCATTTTTGTTTTCCTCTAACACTTGAACAAGTTGGGACTCCTCAGTTTCAGAAAGTGAAGCAGAGATAATGACAGGGTAGGAGGGATCATGGAAAAGGAATGCATACTTGAGGTGTGAAGGAAGTGGTTTTAGATCAGTTTCAGCCTTGATTGGAGAGCTAGACAAGTTAGGAGTAGGAGAAGGGATTCTAGATGGGTTTGGATCATTTTCCTCAACACTGTCCAAGGTGGAGCAGTAGAGATCAGAGTTGATGTGGGATTCAAGAGAGTTTTCAAGTTCCTCTAGATTGATGGAGTCTATGAATGAGAGGTCCACATCAACTTCACCATTTATGACTTTGTTAATCATGGTGCATATTTCACAAGATCCTTTATCATTAGAACATGAAGAACATGGTGGATTGGGGTTCTATTGAATCTTAGAAGTGTCCTCAAAAGCATGGATTGAGAATGCAGAGTGATCCTCAGATGGGTATCGCATGGCTTGGAAAATGTTGAACTTGACCAGTTGGTCACCAAATTCCATGGATAAGATGCCTGAGTGGACATCAATCTTGGTTCTCGCAGTCATGAGGAATGGTCTTCCTAGAATTAGGGGAGATCGAGAAGAGGTCGTCTCACCTTCCATGTCAAGGACATAGAAATCAGCTGGGAAGATAAGATCATTGACCCGAACAAGAACATCCTCAATTATCCCCTCAGGACTGGCAGTGCTTCGATTGGCTAATTGAATGACAATACCTGTTGGGTGCAAGGGACCTAGACCAAGGTTGGAGAAAATGGATTTGGGCATGACATTTATTGAGGCTCCAAGGTCTATGAGTGCATCATCAAAGTTGGAACTCCCTATTTGACATGGAACCGTGAAGGTCCCTGGATCTTTGCACTTCATGGGAATGGACTGTTGAGTTGAAACATTTTCAATGTTCCTAAGTTGCCTCTTATGGGTGCACAATTCCTTAAGAAACTTGGCATACTTAGGGATTTGTTTGATGGCATCTAAGAGGGGGATGTTCACTTCAACACGTCTAAACATGTCAAGCATTTCCGGATCAGGTTCAAAGGACTTCTTAGGCTTGGAGATGGCTTGAGGAAAAGGAATTGGGTTCCTTAGAGGAATGGAAGGAGGTGAAGGAGTGGATTCAAGTTCCTTTTCCAGCTTTTTGTTCTTTTCATTTTCTAGATCAACATCGAAAGGGGAGGTAGAGCAACCATTATGGGGCATAGCAATTTGCTTTCCCGATCTAAGTGCAATTGCACTTACATTACCCTTAGGGTTGGGTAATGGTTGAGCTGGGAGTTGGGATGAATTGGATGGTTGTTGCTGGCTAAGGTGGGATGCAAGTTGACCTATTTGGGTTTCAATGTTCTTGAGGCTAGAACGGGTGAAGGAAGCAAGATCCTCTACAGCACTTTCCCATGGTTGTTTAGACGAAGAGGCTTGTACCAAATTGGGTTGGCCTTGATTTTGGTTCTTGGGAAAGCGATTGTATTGGGTGGGGAATTGGGAAGGCTCGTTAGGATAGTGGAATCCAGGAGGAGGATTGTTCCTTTGGGGTTGAGGAACAAAAGGATAAGGTTGATGGATACCACCACTTTGACCATATTGGAACTGGTTTGGATTTTGAAGAGGGAATTGAGGAGGATGAGAAATGGGATTACCATACCTCAGAGGTGGGTTAAAGGTAGAAGAGAAGGGCTCAGAGTGGGGTTGGTTGAAGTTTCTAACAAACTGACCTGATTGTTGAGGGTTGAAGTTTCGCTGAGCATATGCCGCATTGAGCTCCATTGGACTAGATGAATCAGATGGATCATCTTGAAGTTGTGGACATGTGTCAGTCGGATGAGATGGAGAGTTGCATATTCCACAATTCTTGATAGGTCCAGGGAATAGTGACTGTGGAGAAGATGAGGTTGGGGATTTGGTAGCCACCGCTAGTTGACGCACAAGACCTGTAAGTTCACTCATCCACTCAGTCATCTTGTTGGGCTCTATGGATTGATTATCTTGGGCTTGTTTCACTTGAGCATGTGCTCGAGTATGGAATTGCTGCATGTTTGCAGCCATGTTGCTTATGAGTTCTCGTGCAGCTGCAGGAGTTTTGTCAACAAGAGCACCGCCACTTGCGGCATCAATGAGAGTTCGCTCCATAGCCAATAACCCCTCATAGAAGTATTGGATCAGGAGTTGGTCAGGGATTTGATGGTGTGGACAAGTTGCCACAAGCTTTTTGAACCTCTCCCAATACTCATGGAGTGATTCATTAGGGAATTGACGGATGCCGCTTATTTCCTTTCGGATAGAAGCTGTTCGGGAAGCGGGAAAGAACTTCTCAAGGAAAAGTCTCTTCATGTCAACCCATGAGTTTATGGAACCAGGTGGGAGGTAGTAGAGCCAAGACTTGGCAGAATCTACTAGGGAAAAGGGGAAAGCTCTAAGCTTGATTTGTTCTTCAGAAACCCCTTGAGGTTTCATGGTTGAGCAGACCACTTGGAACTCTTTGAGGTGAAGATGAGGATCCTCACCGGCTTGCCCGTGAAAATGAGGGAGAAGATGAATCAAACCCGACTTGAGTTCGAAGTCAGCCTCTATGTTTGGATATTGAATACCAAGAGGTTGGTAATTCATATCAGGGGCAGCAAGTTCTTTCAATGTTTGTTCCCTAGGATTGGCCATATCTAATTCAATTGGTAGGGCAATGATTGGTTCTTGGGTGATTTGGTTATCCCTAATGGTCCTCCTAATTCGACGAAGAGTTCTATCAATTTCAGGGTCAAACAAATCTGAGGGATTGTTTGGAAGGCTACGGGGCATTCAGAGAGATTTTGGAAGAAAGAGGAAGACGGGTTTTTCTTTGTATTTTTTTCAGTTTATGATTTTTAAGAGGAAGACGGGTTTTTCTTTGTGTTTTTTTTCAATTTTTTTAAACTTTTGTATTTTTTGGGTTTTTTTTTACAATAACCAGAAACTAATGACTACTTAAAGCACCATCCCCGGCAACGGCGCCATTTGAAAGTGCGGCCGATTGTCGCCTATCGACCGTTCAATGTTCTGGTGCTCTGCTAATGTGTATAGCAGCACTCGGGTCGAATCCTCGGTGATGGTACTTCGTAATAGTCGATTGTTTTTAGTTGATTGTATTTTGATTAGGGGGGTTTGTTTGCAGAGATTAATTGAAATGATTTATGGATGATGTTTGATTTACCAAATTGATAAATATTGGGGTGAGTTCATCATTGGGGAGTTAAGCATGTGATATCCTTGAGCCTTACTTTGTATTGCATTAAATTAACACCCATGTCATAAGTTGACGTTGATTGGAATTCCTAAGTGTGAAGGCTTTAATCCAAGCCTTAACTTAACTTAGGGTTCTAATCTCAATCAAAACTTATTTATGGTAGTGTATTTATGGTTCCAATAATCCATGCAAACCACTTGTTAAACAAAACATATCATTAATCCATGACATATTAAGTTTAACATACACAATATTAATTTAAAGAATACTCATCGAGCAAAAATCTCAATCAATTAACATCCCCAAATTATAACTCACCCAAATGAGAGATTTACTCAGCCATTTGGATGTTTAATAATCTGGTAATATATATTTATGGTGATGAATTATAAAGAGAAGAAAAAGAAAGGGACAAGATAAGAGTAGTGTGCCGAACACACACACGAAATAATTTAAGAATCAAAAATGGAATTTCGATTGAATGAGGAAGCTTAAGAAGGGAAGGGGATTGAACTGAATTTAAACTATTTTAAGAACATTAATATTAAAATACATAAGGTGGAAGATAATAAGAGATATTTAAGAAGTAACTTTCATTAAAACAGAATTACAAAGAAAGAGAATTACAAGATTACAAAAATGAAGAACTCAAAAGTAAGTGAAAAGAAAGAGAGGAGGAAAGGTCTCTCAAGTGAAAACATGAGTATGGCAGGTCCTCCCAAGCCTTTTGCAAAGCTTTGGTCGTGCCAATGTGATCTCCTCTCTTCTGAAATGCCAACCCCTCTCAAGGAGAGAAGGGAAGAGTATTTATAGCCCAAGGAGTGGACTGTTTGCATTCCCAATTTGTCCCTCCACTTGCATCGCCAATTTGACAATTCAGACAGCCTAATATTCAAATATCTTCTTCTTCAAAGTTGTATTCAATAATGTTGGGCGACTACTCTCAAAATTTGGAGTCATTTGGACGTAAGGATAAAACGTTATGGCCGGTTGAATAAACAAACTTAAACTGTCCATTTCAATACAGTCTTTTTGAAGTCCATAATGTGAAAGGGTTTTTGAATATTAAGATGCATTCAAATCCGAATGGTTTCTTCAACAAAGTCGGCCGCCTAAATCCCCTCTTTCACACTGAAAAATCTCAGCTCTCTTGGATGATTACATCAGGAGATATGTCATGCATACTATACTGATTTTCATTCTCGGCCAGAATGGTGGGCTGGACTTCAATGATTCATTTGGGCCCCTTGTACTTGGATTTGGGCCATGAAATTTTTATCCAAGATGAAATGTAGTGTCCCCCAAATTATGGTGGAGAGTTAAGGTTTTTGAACTTCTGGATGGAGCCCAGTAAATCAATCTTCATGAATAGTCCAGTTTCTTCACAGATTTTTTGGTCTTGTTTGTGAGGACCATATGACCCTTCAAATGGCAGAATTGGATCATGGTTCCTTCTAATTAAATGTTTTATATTGAAAGAAGAATCCTACAAAACAAGAACCACACAATTTGGATCAGTATAGTGATAGTTATAATTAAAACATTAAACTGACTCAATTTGACTACTTCTAAAAATGCTCAAATATTATACTTAATATTAAAACATTAATATTTCACACAAATTATGCACATTTCATATAAATTAAGTAAAGGGGGAATATAATAAGTCGTGAAAATATTAATAACATCAACTCCCCCACACTTAGATTTGCGCGTGTCCTCATGTGCAACAAATATAAAAACATGACAAAATCATTTTCACTCACCAACAAATATTAAAATTTTGTTTTCTCCAATCAGGGGAGGTTTAGAATATTTCACTCATCCATATTGAATTCCATCACAAATTTGGTTCACAATAATGCATCAGAAACAATTCATTTTTTCATGTTCAAGGTTTGAATTGGAAAATGTAGGCACTCAAAACTTACTCCTCTCAAGATGATAAAAATGTATTTTAGGAGGTTCACTCATTCACCAACAAAAAGTGAAAATCAAGAGTTTGTAAGAGCTCTCAGCTTCCATTACCAAATCTAATGTGTACAAGAATCAAGAGGTCTTTTAAGGGGTTTTTCAGTGGCTATGGGACGGTAGGTATATAATGTCCAAAGGAAAAGATGGGATAAAAACACCAACATGGAAAAATCAATGCACATTTTTTTGAAATTTGATTTGAAAGGAAATAGAAACACATATTTACAAGGGCATGAATGTTTGATGAATGAAAAGTGATGGAGATAGAAAATGGAATAGGGTGAGATGATGGAATATGTACAACATGGAAGACTTCCAATAATGACACAATACAAGATGATTCAAGTGTTCTTTTTTTTCTTTTTTTTTGCTTTTTTTTCGAAAGTTGTGCTTGAAACAAGTCTCACAGTCATCTCCCAACCCATGTTTGATCTTCTCATGGAACTAATTTTAGTAGTTATAACACGATCAAAGGTTGAGGATGAATGATTTTTGACCCACCCAAGACACAACCCATTCCTTTTTTTCATTTTTTTTAATATAAATTTTTTTCATTTTTTTTTTGAACACTTTTCAATGACTTTTGTACAAATGACAATTACACATATACACCCCAAAGCTCACAGAATTACAACATCTCCCCCACACTTGAATGGATGCTTGCCCTCAAGCATATAATGACACATTGGAAATCAATGAAAGTATGCCCAAAAATGAAGTCCATTCCCCCCACACTTAAATTTCAATAAATTGTACAATGAAAATCCATGAAGATGTTGGTTGGGACAAGGTATTAGGCTTGTAATGTGGCTATCAAAAGAAAGGTTTTCATAGGCTCAAAGGGGCTTTCAAAAGTAGGATCAATGTAAGGGTAACGGGAGGCTATTTGGCTATTCTGATTCTCATGTGGCTTAGAAAATGCCTCTATCATATTAATGCATACAAAAGATGGAAATTCAGCTCGAAGGTCCACAAACTCAAGACTCACAATTAGTGGTGAAGACACACAATGAAAAAGATGGCCATAGATGACCTTGGCATGAAGGCTAATGTTATTCCTCACGGTAGGGGAGAATCATTTTCCACCAAAAATTGTTCATTCAAAATGTTTGTTATTGACACAAAATTGTTTACCCAAGTTTGAGATAAAAATTCAATATATTTGAGTTTAAAACAAGCCTTTTGAATCCCCAAAATGGTTGGACAAAATTTCAAAACTAGATGGTGAGTAAGCATGACTCTTTTTTTGTAATTTTTTTAAGTAATTGTGTTTTTTGTTTTTTTTTTAGTTTTTAAGGTTTTTTTTTTTAAATACACACCCACACAAGAAAGATAAAAAGAAAGGGTTTGATGAATAAAGTGGTAACAAAATGAAAGAGAGAGGAAGAAGAAGAAAGAGGTAGAGAGAGGAAGAGATAGAGAGAGAGTTAAAGGGAAAGAGGTGCCCCCTGGTTTGGATTTGGTGGGTCGCCATTTCCATCTAGTGGTGGGTCAATGGAAGTCGATGTGGAACCTGAAGTGAATGGCCTCTCATGGTGATGCTTTAACCGGTGTCCATTTACCGTGAATGTTCTTTTTGAAGAAGGGTCTTCGACTTGCACTGCACCAAATGGGTAAACATTAGTAATAATAAAAGGTCCATCCCAACGAGAATTGAGCTTACCTGGGTGAAGTCGAAATCGAGAATTGAAGAGCATTACCTTTTCACCTTCATGAAATACCTTTCAAAGAATGTACTTGTCATGGAGTGACTTTGCCTTTTCTTTGTAGAGAATGGAGTTCTCATACGAATCGAGTCGAAGCTCCTCCAATTCAGTCAACTGCAACAATCTTTCTTCACCAGATTTTTCACAATCAAAATTACATGTTTTGACAGCCCAAAATGACTTATGTTGGATTTCAACTGGTAAATGACAGGCTTTACCAAAGACTAGCCTAAATGGAGACATCCCAATGGGTGTCTTATAGGCTGTTCGATAGGCCCAAAGTGCTTCACCAAGTCTATCGGGCCAGTCTTTTCTTGTGGGATTAACAATTCTTTCAAGCACACTTTTCACTTCTCTATTAGAAAGTTCAGCCATTCCATTTGTTTGAGGGTGATATGCAGTGGATGTTTTATGTACAACCCCATTCTTTTTCAAAAGTGACTCCATGGTTCTATTACAGAAATGAGTTCCTAAGTCACTTATCAAAGCACGTGGTGTTCCGAATCGATGGAAGATATGGGTTTTGAGGAACTCACTCACAGTTTGAGCATCATCTTTCCTAGTGGGTTTGGCCTCGACCCACCTAGAAACATAGTCAACAGCAAGGAGAATGTAGGATAATCCATTGGAAGGGGGAAAAGGTCCCATGAAATCGATGCCCCAAACATCGAAAAGATCACAGAAGATTAATGGCTTTTGAGGCATTTCGTTTCTTTTGGAAATTGTGCCAAACTTTTGGCAAGTGGGACATGATTGACAGAACTCGTGTGAGTCCTTGAAGAGTGAAGGCCAAAAGAATCCAGAATCTAGGACCTTTCGAGAAGTCCTTTGTGGTCCAAAGTGGCCACCTCCAGGCATTGAGTGGCAGAATTCCAAGATGGAGAATTGTTCAGTTTCATCAACACATCTCCTAATTACCATGTCAGCCCCAGTTTTCCAAAGTTTATTATCTTCCCACAAATAATGCTTTGAATCACTTTTCATCTTTTCTTTTTGTTCTTTTGAAAAATATTCAGGGAAAACACCAGAAACCAAGTAATTGAAAATTGGGTCATACCATGGTAACTTTGGAGTGAGAGATGAGAGGTGTTCAGTTGGAAATTCAGGATCAATTATTTCAGAATGAGAAGAATTAGAACTTCTACTCAGGTGGTCAGCCATAGGGTTTTCTTTTCCAGGTTTATCTTTTATCACAAGGTCAAACTCTTGGAGCATTAAAATCCATCTTATTAGCCTTGGTTTGGAATCACTTTTCTTAAGTAAGAACTTTAATGCTGAGTGGTCCGTGAAGATGATGATTTTGGCACCTAAGAGATAGGGCCGGAATTTATCCAAGGCAAAAACCACAGCCAAAAGTTCTTTTTCAGTCACAGTGTAGTGTGATTGAGTTTCATCCAATGTTTTTGAGGCATAAAAGATGACATGAGGAATGTTTTCTCTTCTTTGACCAAGAACAGCCCCAATGGCCCTATCAGAAGCATCACACATCAATTCAAATGGTAAGGACCAATCTGGGGGTTGGATTATTGGAGCAGATGTGAGAGCAAATTTGAGTTCAATGAAGGCTCTCTTGCAAGCCTCGTCAAAATTGAATGTGACATCATTTTGAAGTAAACGAGTGAGTGGGAGGGAAATCTTGCTGAAGTTCTGAGTGAATCGCCGATAGAAACCAGCATGACCAAGGAAGGACCGAATGTCTCGAACTGATTTGGGTTCAGGAAGTGATTGGATCACCTCAATTTTGGCTGGATCAACTTGGATACCCTCTTGAGAAATGATGTGCCCTAGAACAATCCCATTTGAAACCATGAAGTGACATTTTTCAAAATTCAGCACAAGGTTGCACTTGACACACTTTTGAAGGACCAAAGAGAGTGAATGTAAGCAAGATTCAAATGACTCGCCATAAATGGTAAAGTCATCCATGAATACCTCCATGCAATTCTCAATGAATTCAGAAAAGATACTCATCATACACCGCTGGAATGTTGCAGGAGCATTACAAAGGCCAAAAGGCATTCGCCTATAGGCATAGGTTCCAAAGGGGCAAGTGAATGTGGTCTTTTCTTGGTCTTGAGGTGCGATTGGAATTTGGAAGTAGCCGGTGTAACCATCAAGAAAGCAATAGTGTGACTTTCCGGCCAATCTCTCAAGCATTTGGTCAAGGAAAGGAAGTGGGTAGTGATCTTTTCGTGTTTCAGCATTCAATTTGTGATAATCGATGCACACACGCCATTTGTTTTTCACCCGAGTTGTGACCACTTCTCCATGTTCATTTGTGACAACTGTTATCCCGCCCTTCTTAGGAACGACTTGAATTGGACTAACCCATTCACTATCAGAAATTGGGTAGATAATACCAGCTTGAAGAAGCTTGGTAATCTCTTCCCTAACTACCTCAAGTATGAGTGGATTGAGTCTTCTTTGAGGTTGCCTAATTGGTTTGGATGATTCCTCTAGATGGATGTGATGCATGCAAAGGGCAGGGTTGATTCCTGGAATATCCTCTAGGGTCCAACCTAAGGCATTTTTGTTTTCCTCTAACACTTGAACAAGATGGGACTCCTCAGTTTCAGAAAGTGAAGCAGAGATAATGACAGGGTAGGAGGGATCATGGAAAAGGAATGCATACTTGAGGTGTGAAGGAAGTGGTTTTAGATCAGTTTCAGCCTTGATTGGAGAGCTAGACAAGTTAGGAGTAGGAGAAGGGATTCTAGATGGTTTTGGATCATTTTCCTCAACACTGTCCAAGGTGGAGCAGTAGAGATCAGAGTTGATGTGGGATTCAAGAGAGTTTTCAAGTTCCTCTAGATTGATGGAGTCTATGAATGAGAGGTCCACATCAACTTCACCATTTATGACTTTGTTAATCATGGTGCATATTTCACAAGATCCTTTATCATTAGAACATGAAGAACATGGTGGATTGGGGTTCGATTGAATCTTAGAAGTGTCCTCAAAAGCATGGATTGAGAATGCAGAGTGATCCTCAGATGGGTATCGCATGGCTTGGAAAATGTTGAACTTGACCAGTTGGTCACCAAATTCCATGGATAAGATGCCTGAGTGGACATCAATCTTGGTTCTCGCAGTCATGAGGAATGGTCTTCCTAGAATTAGGGGAGATCGAGAAGAGGTCATCTCACCTTCCATGTCAAGGACATAGAAATCAGCTGGGAAGATAAGATCATTGACCCGAACAAGAACATCCTCAATTATCCCCTCAGGACTGGCAGTGCTTCGATTGGCTAATTGAATGACAATACCTGTTGGGTGCAAGGGACCTAGACCAAGGTTGGAGAAAATGGATTTGGGCATGACATTTATTGAGGCTCCAAGGTCTATGAGTGCATCATCAAAGTTGGAACTCCCTATTTGACATGGAACCGTGAAGGTCCCTGGATCTTTGCACTTCATGGGAATGGACTGTTGAGTTGAAACATTTTCAATGTTCCTAAGTTGCCTCTTATGGGTGCACAATTCCTTAAGAAACTTGGCATACTTAGGGATTTGTTTGATGGCATCTAAGAGGGGGATGTTCACTTCAACACGTCTAAACATGTCAAGCATTTCCGGATCAGGTTCAAAGGACTTCTTAGGCTTGGAGATGGCTTGAGGAAAAGGAATTGGGTTCCTTAGAGGAATGGAAGGAGGTGAAGGAGTGGATTCAAGTTCCTTTTCCAGCTTTTTGTTCTTTTCATTTTCTAGATCAACATCGAAAGGGGAGGTAGAGCAATCATTATGGGGCATAGCAATTTGCTTTCCCGATCTAAGTGCAATTGCACTTACATTACCCTTAGGGTTGGGTAATGGTTGAGCTGGGAGTTGGGATGAATTGGATGGTTGTTGCTGGCTAAGGTGGGATGCAAGTTGACCAATTTGGGTTTCAATGTTCTTGAGGCTAGAACGGGTGAAGGAAGCAAGATCCTCTACAGCACTTTCCCATGGTTGTTTAGACGAATAGGCTTGTACCAAATTGGGTTGGCCTTGATTTTGGTTCTTGGGAAAGCGATTGTATTGGGTGGGGAATTGGGAAGGCTCGTCAGGATAGTGGAATCCAGGAGGAGGATTGTTCCTTTGGGGTTGAGGAACAAAAGGATAAGGTTGATGGATACCACCACTTTGACCATATTGGAACTGGTTTGGATTTTGAGGAGGGAATTGAGGAGGATGAGAAATGGGATTACCATACCTCAGAGGTGGGTTAAAGGTAGAAGAGAAGGGCTCAGAGTGGGGTTGGTTGAAGTTTCTAACAAACTGACCTGATTGTTGAGGGTTGAAGTTTCGCTGAGCATATGCCGCATTGAGCTCCATTAGACTAGATGAATCAGATGGATCATCTTGAAGTTGTGGACATGTGTCAGTCGGATGAGATGGAGAGTTGCATATTCCACAATTCTTGATAGGTCCAGGGAATAGTGATTGTGGAGAAGATGAGGTTGGGGCTTTGGTAGCCACCGCTAGTTGACGCACAAGACCTGTAAGTTCACTCATCCACTCAGTCATCTTGTTGGGCTCTATGGATTGATTATCTTGGGCTTGTTTCACTTGAGCATGTGCTCGAGTATGGAATTGCTGCGTGTTTGCAGCCATGTTGCTTATGAGTTCTCGTGCAGCTGCAGGAGTTTTGTCAACAAGAGCACCGCCACTTGCGGCATCAATGAGAGTTCGCTCCATAGCCAATAACCCCTCATAGAAGTATTGGATCAGGAGTTGGTCAGGGATTTGATGGTGTGGACAAGTTGCCACAAGCTTTTTGAACCTCTCCCAATACTCATGGAGTGATTCATTAGGGAATTGACGGATGCCGCTTATTTCCTTTCGGATAGAAGCTGTTCGGGAAGCGGGAAAGAACTTCTCAAGGAAAAGTCTCTTCATGTCAACCCATGAGTTTATGGAACCAGGTGGGAGGTAGTAGAGCCAAGACTTGGCAGAATCTACTAGGGAAAAGGGGAAAGCTCTAAGCTAGATTTGTTCTTCAGAAACCCCTTGAGGTTTCATGGTTGAGCAGACCACTTGGAACTCTTTGAGGTGAAGATGAGGATCCTCACCGGCTAGCCCGTGAAAATGAGGGAGAAGATGAATCAAACCCGACTTGAGTTCGAAGTCAGCCTCTATGTTTGGATATTGAATACCAAGAGGTTGGTAATTCATATCATGGGCAGCAAGTTCTTTCAATGTTTGTTCCCTAGGATTGGCCATATCTAATTCAATTGGTAGGGCAATGATTGGTTCTTGGGTGATTTGGTTATCCCTAATGGTCCTCCTAATTCGACGAAGAGTTCTATCAATTTCAGGGTCAAACAAATCCAAGGGATTGTTTGGAAGGCTACGGGGCATTCAGAGAGATTTTGGAAGAAAGAGGAAGACGGGTTTTTCTTTGTATTTTTTTCAGTTTATGATTTTTAAGAGGAAGACGGGTTTTTCTTTGTGTTTTTTTTCAATTGTTTTAAACTTTTTTATTTTTTGGGTTTTTTTTACAATAACCAGAAACTAATGACTACTTAAAGCACCATCCCCGGCAACGGCGCCATTTGAAAGTGCGGCCGATTGTCGCTTATCGACCGTTCAATGTTCTGGTGCTCTGCTAATGTGTATAGCAGCACTCGGGTCGAATCCTCGGTGATGGTACTTCGTAATAGTCGATTGTTTTTAGTTGATTGTATTTTGATTAGGGGGGTTTGTTTGCAGAGCTTAATTGAAATGATTTATGGATGATGTTTGATTTACCAAATTGATAAATATTGGGGTGAGTTCATCATTGGGGAGTTAAGCATGTGATATCCTTGAGCCTTACTTTGTATTGCATTAAATTAACACCCATGTCATAAGTTGACGTTGATTGGAATTCCTAAGTGTGAAGGCTTTAATCCAAACCTTAACTTAACTTAGGGTTCTAATCTCAATCAAAACTTATTTATGGTAGTGTATTTATGGTTCCAATAATCCATGGAAACCACTTGTTAAACAAAACATATCATTAATCCATGACATATTATGTTTAACATACACAATATTAATTTAAAGAATACTCATCGAGCAAAACTCTCAATCAATTAACATCCCCAAATTATAACTCACCCAAATGAGAGATTTACTCAGCCATTTGGATGTTTAATAATCTGGTAATATATGTTTATGGTGATGAATTATAAAGAGAAGAAAAAGAAAGGGACAAGATAAGAGTAGTGTGCCGAACACACACACGAAATAATTTAAGAATCAAAAATGGAATTTCGATTGAATGAGGAAGCTTAAGAAGGGAAGGGGATTGAACTGAATTTAAACTATTTTAAGAACATTAATATTAAAATACAGAAGGTGGAAGATAATAAGAGATATTGAAGAAGTAACTTGCATTAAAACAGAATTACAAAGAAAGAGAATTACAAGATTACAAAAATGAAGAACTCAAAAGTAAGTGAAAAGAAAGAGAGGAGGAAAGGTCTCTCAAGTGAAAACTTGAGTATGGCAGGTCCTCCCAAGCCTTTGGCAAAGCTTTGGTCGTGCCAATGTGATCTACTCTCTTCTGAAATGCCAACCCCTCTCAAGGAGAGAAGGGAAGAGTATTTATAGCCCAAGGAGTGGACTGTTTGCATTCCCAATCTGTCCCTCCACTTTCATCGCCAATTTGACAATTTGGACAGCCTAATATTCAAATATCTTCTTCTTAAAAGTTGTAGGCAATAATGTTGGGCGACTACTCTCAAAATTTGCAGTCATTTGGACGTAAGGATAAAAAGTTATGGCCGGTTGAATAAACAAACTTAAACTGTCCATTTCAATACAGTCTTTTTGAAGTCCATAATGTGAAAGGGTTTTTGAATATTAAGATGCCTTCAAATCCGAATGGTTTCTTCAACAAAGTCGGCCGCCTACATCCCGTATTTCACACTGAAAAATCTCAGCTCTCTTGGATGATTACATCAGGAGATATGTCATGCATACTATACTGATTTTCATTCTCGGCCAGAATGGTGGGCTGGACTTCAATGATTCATTTGGGCCCCTTGTACTTGGATTTGGGCCATGAAATTTTTATCCAAGATGAAATGTAGTGTCCCCCAAATTATGGTGGAGAGTTAAGGTTTTTGAACTTCTGGATGGAGCCCAGTAAATCAATCTTCATGAATAGTCCAGTTTCTTCACAGATTCTTTGGTCTTGTTTGTGAGGACCATATGACCCTTCAAATGGCAGAATTGGATCATGGTTCCTTCTAATGAAATGTTTTATATTGAAAGGAGAATCCTACAAAACAAGAACCACACAATTTTGATCAGTATAGTGATAGTTATAATTAAAACATTAAACTGACTCAATTTGACTACTTCTAAAAATGCTCAAATATTATACTTCATATTAAAACATTAATATTTCACACAAATTATGCACATTTCATATAAAATAAGTAAAGGGGGAATATAATAAGTCGTGAAAATATTAATAACATCAACTCCCCCACACTTAGATTTGCGCGTGTCCTCATGTGCAACAAATATAAAAACATGACAAAATCATTTTCACTCACCAACAAATATTAAAATTTTGTTTTCTCCAATCAGGGGAGGTTTAGAATATTTCACTCATCCATATTGAATTCCATCACAAATTTGGTTCACAATAATGCATCAGAAACAATTCATTTTTTCATGTTCAAGGTTTGAATTGGAAAATGTAGGCACTCAAAACTTACTCCTCTCAAGATGATAAAAATGTATTTTAGGAGGTTCACTCATTCACCAACAAAAAGTGAAAATCAAGAGTTTGTAAGAGCTCTCAGCTTCCATTCCCAAATATAATGTGTACAAGAATCAAGAGGTCTTTTAAGGGGTTTTTCAGTGGCTATGGGACGGTAGGTATATAATGTCCAAAGGAAAAGATGGGATAAAAACACCAACATGGAAAAATCAATGCACATTTTTTTGAAATTTGATTTGAAAGGAAATAGAAACACATATTTACAAGGGCATGAATGTGTGATGAATGAAAAGTGATGGAGATAGAAAATGGAATAGGGTGAGATGATGGAATATGTACAACATGGAAGACTTCCAATAATGACACAATACAAGATGATTCAAGTGTTCTTTTTTTTTCTTTTTTTTGCTTTTTTTTCTAAAGTTGTGCTTGAAACAAGTCTCACAGTCATCTCCCAACCCATGTTTTATCTTCTCATGGAACTAATTTTAGTAGTTATAACACGATCAAAGGTTGAGGATGAATGATTTTTGACCCACCCAAGACACAACCCATTCCTTTTTTTCATTTTTTTTTAATATAAATTTTTTTCATTTTTTTTGAACACTTTTCAATGACTTTTGTACAAATGACAATTACACATATACACCCCAAAGCTCACAGAATTACAACATCTCCCCCACACTTGAATGGATGCTTGCCCTCAAGCATATGATGACACATTGGAAATCAATGAAAGTACGCCAAAAAATGAAGTCCATTCCCCCCACACTTAAATTTCAATAAATTGTACAATGAAAATCCATGAAGATGTTGGGTGGGACAAGGTATTAGGCTTGTAATGTGGCTATCAAAAGAAAGGTTTTCATAGGCTCAAAGGGGCTTTCAAAAGTAGGATCAATGTAAGGGTAACGGGAGGCTATTTGGCTATTCTGATTCTCATGTGGCTTAGAAAATGCCTCTATCATATTAATGCATACAAAAGATGGAAATTCAGCTCGAAGGTCCACAAACTCAAGACTCACAATCAGTGGTGAAGACACACAATGAAAAAGATGGCCATAGATGACCTTGGCATGAAGGCTAATGTTATTCCTCACGGTAGGGGAGAATCATTTTCCACCAAAAATTGTTCATTCAAAATGTTTGTTATTGACACAAAATTGTTTACCCAAGTTTGAGATAAAAATTCAATATATTTGAGTTTAAAACAAACCTTTTGACTCCCCAAAATGGTTGGACAAAATTTCAAAACTAGATGGTGAGTAAGCATGACTCTTTTTTTGTAATTTTTTTAAGTAATTGTGTTTTTTGTTTTTTTTTTAGTTTTTAAGGTTTTTTTTTTAAATACACACCCACACAAGAAAGATAAAAAGAAAGGGTTTGATGAATAAAGTGGTAACAAAATGAAAGAGAGAGGAAGAAGAAGAAAGAGGTAGAGAGAGGAAGAGATAGAGAGAGAGTTAAAGGGAAAGAGGTGCCCCCTGGTTTGGATTTGGTGGGTCGCCATTTCCATCTAGTGGTGGGTCAATGGAAGTCGATGTGGAACCTGAAGTGAATGGCCTCTCATGGTGATGCTTTAACCGGTGTCCATTTACCGTGAATGTTCTTTTTGAAGAAGGGTCTTCGACTTGCACTGCACCAAATGGGTAAACATTAGTAATAATAAAAGGTCCATCCCAACGAGAATTGAGCTTACCTGGGTGAAGTCGAAATCGAGAATTGAAGAGCATTACCTTTTCACCTTCATGAAATACCTTTCGAAGAATGTACTTGTCATGGAGTGAATTTGCCTTTTCATTGTAGAGAATGGAGTTCTCATACGAATCGAGTCGAAGCTCCTCCAATTCAGTCAACTGCAACAATCTTTCTTCACCAGATTTTTCACAATCAAAATTACATGTTTTGACAGCCCAAAATGACTTATGTTGGATTTCAACTGGTAAATGACAGGCTTTACCAAAGACTAGCCTAAATGGAGACATCCCAATGGGTGTCTTATAGGCTGTTCGATAGGCCCAAAGTGCTTCACCAAGTCTATCGGGACAGTCTTTTCTTGTGGGCTTAACAATTCTTTCAAGCACTCTTTTCACTTCTCTATTAGAAAGTTCAGCCATTCCATTTGTTTGAGGGTGATATGCAGTGGATGTTTTATGTACAACCCCATTCTTTTTCAAAAGTGACTCCATGGTTCTATTACAGAAATGAGTTCCTAAGTCACTTATCAAAGCACGTGGTGTTCCGAATCGATGGAAGATATGGGTTTTGAGGAACTCACTCACAGTTTGAGCATCATCTTTCCTAGTGGGTTTGGCCTCGAACCACCTAGAAACATAGTCAACAGTAAGGAGAATGTAGGATAATCCGTTGGAAGGGGGAAAAGGTCCCATGAAATCGATGCCCCAAACATCGAAAAGATCACAGAAGATTAATGGCTTTTGAGGCATTTCGTTTCTTTTGGAAATTGTGCCAAACTTTTGGCAAGTGGGACATGATTGACAGAACTCGTGTGAGTCCTTGAAGAGTGAAGGCCAAAAGAATCCAGAATCTAGGACCTTTCGAGAAGTCCTTTGTGGTCCAAAGTGGCCACCTCCAGGCATTGAGTGGCAGAATTCCAAGATGGAGAATTGTTCAGTTTCATCAACACATCTCCTAATTATCATGTCAGCCCCAGTTTTCCAAAGTTTATTATCTTCCCACAAATAATGCTTTGAATCACTTTTCATCTTTTCTTTTTGTTCTTTTGAAAAATATTCAGGGAAAACACCAGAAACCAAGTAATTGACAATTGGGGCATTCCATGGTAACTTTGGAGTGAGATATGAGAGGTGTTCAGTTGGAAATTCAGGATCAATTATTTCAGAATGAGAAGAATTAGAAATTCTACTCAGGTGGTCAGCCACAGGGTTTTCTTTTCCAGGTTTATCTTTTATCACAAGGTCAAACTCTTGGAGCATTAAAATCCATCTTATTAGCCTTGGTTTGGAATCACTTTTCTTAAGTAAGAACTTTAATGCTGAGTGGTCCGTGAAGATGATGATTTTGGCACCTAAGAGATAGGGCCGGAATTTATCCAAGGCAAAAACCACAGCTAAAAGTTCTTTTTCAGTCACAGTGTAGTGTGATTGAGTTTCATCCAATGTTTTTGAGGCATAAAAGATGACATGAGGAATGTTTTCTCTTCTTTGACCAAGAACAGCCCCAATGGCCCTATCAGAAGCATCACACATCAATTCAAATGGTAAGGACCAATCTGGGGGTTGGATTATTGGAGCAGATGTGAGAGAAAATTTGAGTTCAATGAAGGCTCTCTTGCAAGCCTCGTCAAAATTGAATGTGACATCATTTTGAAGTAAACGAGTGAGTGGGAGGGAAATCTTGCTGAAGTTCTGAATGAATCGCCGATAGAAACCAGCATGACCAAGGAAGGACCGAATGTCTCGAACTGATTTGGGTTCAGGAAGTGATTGGATCACCTCAATTTTGGCTGGATCAACTTGGATACCCTCTTGAGAAATGATGTGCCCTAGAACAATCCCATTTGAAACCATGAAGTGACATTTTTCAAAATTCAGCACAAGGTTGCACTTGACACACTTTTGAAGGACCAAAGAGAGTGAATGTAAGCAAGATTAAAATGACTCGCCATAAATGGTAAAGTCATCCATGAATACCTCCATGCAATTCTCAATGAATTCAGAAAAGATACTCATCATACACCGCTGGAATGTTGCAGGAGCATTACAAAGGCCAAAAGGCATTCGCCTATAGGCATAGGTTCCAAAGGGGCAAGTGAATGTGGTCTTTTCTTGGTCTTGAGGTGCGATTGGAATTTGGAAGTATCCGGTGTAACCATCAAGAAAGCAATAGTGTGACTTTCCGGCCAATCTCTCAAGCATTTGGTCAAGGAAAGGAAGTGGGTAGTGATCTTTTCGTGTTTCAGCATTCAATTTGCGATAATCGATGCACACACGCCATTTGTTTTTCACCCGAGTTGTGACCACTTCTCCATGTTCATTTGTGACAACTGTTATCCCGCCCTTCTTAGGAACGACTTGAATTGGACTAACCCATTCACTATCAGAAATTGGGTAGATAATACCAGCTTGAAGAAGCTTGGTAATCTCTTCCCTAACTACCTCAAGTATGAGTGGATTGAGTCTTCTTTGAGGTTGCCTAATTGGTTTGGATGATTCCTCTAGATGGATGTGATGCATGCAAAGGGCAGGGTTGATTCCTGGAACATCCTCTAGGGTCCAACCTAAGGCATTTTTGTTTTCCTCTAACACTTGAACAAGTTGGGACTCCTCAGTTTCAGAAAGTGAAGCAGAGATAATGACAGGGTAGGAGGGATCATGGAAAAGGAATGCATACTTGAGGTGTAAAGGAAGTGGTTTTAGATCAGTTTCAGCCTTGATTTGAGAGCTAGACAAGTTAGGAGTAGGAGAAGGGATTCTAGATGGGTTTGGATCATTTTCCTCAACACTGTCCAAGGTGGAGCAGTAGAGATCAGAGTTGATGTGGGATTCAAGAGAGTTTTCAAGTTCCTCTAGATTGATGGAGTCTATGAATGAGAGGTCCACATCAACTTCACCATTTATGACTTTGTTAATCATGGTGCATATTTCACAAGATCCTTTATCATTAGAACATGAAGAACATGGTGGATTGGGGTTCGATTGAATCTTAGAAGTGTCCTCAAAAGCATGGATTGAGAATGCAGAGTGATCCTCAGATGGGTATCGCATGGCTTGGAAAATGTTGAACTTGACCAGTTGGTCACCAAATTCCATGGATAAGATGCCTGAGTGGACATCAATCTTGGTTCTCGCAGTCATGAGGAATGGTCTTCCTAGAATTAGGGGAGATCGAGAAGAGGTCGTCTCACCTTCCATGTCAAGGACATAGAAATCAGCTGGGAAGATAAGATCATTGACCCGAACAAGAACATCCTCAATTATCCCCTCAGGACTGGCAGTGCTTCGATTGGCTAATTGAATGACAATACCTGTTGGGTGCAAGGGACCTAGACCAAGGTTGGAGAAAATGGATTTGGGCATGACATTTATTGAGGCTCCAAGGTCTATGAGTGCATCATCAAAGTTGGAACTCCCTATTTGACATGGAACCATGAAGGTCCCTGGATCTTTGCACTTCATGGGAATGGACTGTTGAGTTGAAACATTTTCAATGTTCCTAAGTTGCCTCTTATGGGTGCACAATTCCTTAAGAAACTTGGCATACTTAGGGATTTGTTTGATGGCATCTAAGAGGGGGATGTTCACTTCAACACGTCTAAACATGTCAAGCATTTCCGGATCAGGTTCAAAGGACTTCTTAGGCTTGGAGATGGCTTGAGGAAAAGGAATTGGGTTCCTTAGAGGAATGGAAGGAGGTGAAGGAGTGGATTCAAGTTCCTTTTCCAGCTTTTTGTTCTTTTCATTTTCTAGATCAACATCGAAAGGGGAGGTAGAGTAATCATTATGGGGCATAGCAATTTGCTTTCCCGATCTAAGTGCAATTGCACTTACATTACCCTTAGGGTTGGGTAATGGTTGAGCTGGGAGTTGGGATGAATTGGATGGTTGTTGCTGGCTAAGGTGGGATGCAAGTTGACCTATTTGGGTTTCAATGTTCTTGAGGCTAGAACGGGTGAAGGAAGCAAGATCCTCTACAGCACTTTCCCATGGTTGTTTAGACGAAGAGGCTTGTACCAAATTGGGTTGGCCTTGATTTTGGTTCTTGGGAAAGCGATTGTATTGGGTGGGGAATTGGGAAGGCTCGTTAGGATAGTGGAATCCAGGAGGAGGATTGTTCCTTTGGGGTTGAGGAACAAAAGGATAAGGTTGATGGATACCACCACTTTGACCATATTGGAACTGGTTTGGATTTTGAGGAGGGAATTGAGGAGGATGAGAAATGGGATTACCATACCTCAGAGGTGGGTTAAAGGTAGAAGAGAAGGGCTCAGAGTGGGGTTGGTTGAAGTTTCTAACAAACTGACCTGATTGTTGAGGGTTGAAGTTTCGCTGAGCATATGCCGCATTGAGCTCCATTGGACTAGATGAATCAGATGGATCATCTTGAAGTTGTGGACATGTGTCAGTCGGATGAGATGGAGAGTTGCATATTCCACAATTCTTGATAGGTCCAGGGAATAGTGACTATGGAGAAGATGAGGTTGGGGCTTTGGTAGCCACCGCTAGTTGACGCACAAGACCTGTAAGTTCACTCATCCACTCAGTCATCTTGTTGGGCTCTATGGATTGATTATCTTGGGCTTGTTTCACTTGAGCATGTGCTCGAGTATGGAATTGCTGCGTGTTTGCAGCCATGTTTCTTATGAGTTCTCGTGCAGCTGCAGGAGTTTTGTCAACAAGAGCACCGCCACTTGCGGCATCAATGAGAGTTCGCTCCATAGCCAATAAACCCTCATAGAAGTATTGGATCAGGAGTTCTTCAGGGATTTTATGGTGTGGACAAGTTGCCACAAGCTTTTTGAACCTCTCCCAATACTCATGGAGTGATTCATTAGGGAATTGACGGATGCCGCTTATTTCCTTTCGGATAGAAGCTGTTCGGGAAGCAGGAAAGAACTTCTCAAGGAAAAGTCTCTTCATGTCAACCCATGAGTTTATGGAACCAGGTGGGAGGTAGTAGAGCCAAGACTTGGAAGAATCTGCTAGGGAAAAGGGGAAAGCTCTAAGCTTGATTTGTTCTTCAGAAACCCCTTGAGGTTTCATGGTTGAGCAGACCACTTGGAACTCTTTGAGGTGAAGATGAGGATCCTCACCGGCTAGCCCGTGAAAATGAGGGAGAAGATGAATCAAACCCGACTTGAGTTCGAAGTCAGCCTCTATGTTTGGATATTGAATACCAAGAGGTTGGTAATTCATATCAGGGGCAGCAAGTTCTTTCAATGTTTGTTCCCTAGGATTGGTCATATCTAATTCAATTGGTAGGGCAATGATTGGTTCTTGGGTGATTTGGTTATCCCTAATGGTCCTCCTAATTCGACGAAGAGTTCTATCAATTTCAGGGTCAAACAAATCCGAGGGATTGTTTGGAAGGCTACGGGGCATTCAGAGAGATTTTGGAAGAAAGAGGAAGATGGGTTTTTCTTTTTATTTTTTTCAGTTTATGATTTTTAAGAGGAAGACGGGTTTTTCTTTGTGTTTTTTTTCAATTTTTTTAAACTTTTGTATTTTTTGGGTTTTTTTTTACAATAACCAGAAACTAATGACTACTTAAAGCACCATCCCCGGCAACGGCGCCATTTGAAAGTACGGCCGATTGTCGCCTATCGACCGTTCAATGTTCTGGTGCTCTGCTAATGTGTATAGCAGCACTCGGGTCGAATCCTCGGTGATGGTACTTCGTAATAGTCGATTGTTTTTAGTTGATTGTATTTTGATTAGGGGGGTTTGTTTGCAGAGCTTAATTGAAATGATTTATGGATGATGTTTGATTTACCAAATTGATAAATATTGGGGTGAGTTCATCATTGGGGAGTTAAGCATGTGATATCCTTGAGCCTTACTTTGTATTGCATTAAATTAACACCCATGTCATAAGTTGACGTTGATTGGAATTCCTAAGTGTGAAGGCTTTAATCCAAGCCTTCACTTAACTTAGGGTTCTAATCTCAATCAAAACTTATTTATGGTAGTGTATTTATGGTTCCAATAATCCATGGAAACCACTTGTTAAACAAAACATATCATTAATCCATGACATATTAAGTTTAACATACACAATATTAATTTAAAGAATACTCATCGAGCAAAACTCTCAATCAATTAACATCCTCAAATTATAACTCACCCAAATGAGAGATTTACTCAGCCATTTGGATGTTTAATAATCTGGTAATATATGTTTATGGTGATGAATTATAAAGAGAAGAAAAAGAAAGGGACAAGATAAGAGTAGTGTGCCGAACACACACACGAAATAATTTAAGAATCAAAAATGGAATTTCGATTGAATGAGGAAGATTAAGAAGGGAAGGGGATTGAACTGAATTTAAACTATTTTAAGAACATTAATATTAAAATACAGAAGGTGGAAGATAATAAGAGATATTGAAGAAGTAACTTGCATTAAAACAGAATTACAAAGAAAGAGAATTACAAGATTACAAAAATGAAGAACTCAAAAGTAAGTGAAAAGAAAGAGAGGAGGAAAGGTCTCTCAAGTGAAAACTTGAGTATGGCAGGTCCTCCCAAGCCTTTGGCAAAGCTTTGGTCGTGCCAATGTGATCTCCTCTCTTCTGAAATGCCAACCCCTCTCAAGGAGAGAAGGGAAGAGTATTTATAGCCCAAGGAGTGGACTGTTTGCATTCCCAATCTGTCCCTCCACTTGCATCGCCAATTTGACAATTCAGACAGCCTAATATTCAAATATCTTCTTCTTCCAAGTTGTAGTCAATAATGTTGGGCGACTACTCTCAAAATTTGGAGTCATTTGGACGTAAGGATAAAAAGTTATGGCCGGTTGAATAAACAAACTTAAACTGTCCATTTCAATACAGTCTTTTTGAAGTCCATAATGTGAAAGGGTTTTTGAATATTAAGATGCCTTCAAATCCGAATGGTTTCTTCAACAAAGTCGGCTGTCTACATCCCCTCTTTCACACTGAAAAATCTCAGCTCTCTTGGATGATTACATCAGGAGATATGTCATGCATACTATACTGATTTTCATTCTCGGCCAGAATGGTGGGCTGGACTTTAATGATTCATTTGGGCCCCTTGTACTTGGATTTGGGCCATGAAATTTTTATCCAAGATGAAATGTAGTGTCCCCCAAATTATGGTGGAGAGTTAAGGTTTTTGAACTTCTGGATGGAGCCCAGTAAATCAATCTTCATGAATAGTCCAGTTTCTTCACAGATTCTTTGGTCTTGTTTGTGAGGACCATATGACCCTTCAAATGGAAGAATTGGATCATGGTTCCTTCTAATGAAATGTTTGATATTGAAAGGAGAATCCTACAAAACAAGAACCACACAATTTGGATCAGTATAGTGATAGTTATAATTAAAACATTAAACTGACTCAATTTGACTACTTCTAAAAATGCTCAAATATTATACTTAATATTAAAACATTAATATTTCACACAAATTATGCACATTTCATATAAAATAAGTAAAGGGGGAATATAATAAGTCGTGAAAATATTAATAACATCACTCATACCACACCCAACTATAGAATCATCGTATAGGTCATGTAAATGAAAAATGCTTTACAATGTTATATCAATATGGATATTTTGATTTTTTTCAAACTAAAACCACTTGGCGTATGTCATGCTTGCTTACAAGGGAAAATGACCAAAGCCCCACTTAGTGGGAAAGGTAAAATGGCTAAATAACTTCTTGAATTGGTTCATAACAATGTGTGTAGACCATTTCCAGTTGATACAAGGGGAGGATAATCATACTTTAGAACTTTTACTTATGATTTTAGTAGATATAGATATATATATTTAATGAGTTATAAGTCAAATTCTTTTGATAAGTTCGAATAATACGAGAATGAAGTTGAGAACCATATTGGTAAGAAGATTAAGAAACTCTGCTCAGACCGAGGTGGATAACATCTTAATAAAGAATTCTTTAATATCATATGGGAGTTTTGGATCTTATCCCAACTCACTCATCTAAACACACCCTAGTGGAATGGTGTCAGCGAAAGGAGGATCCAAACCCTATTGAACATGGTGAGATCAATTATGATACATGCAAGTCTTCTATTATACTTTTGGGGATATGCATTGCAATCAGTGTCACACATACTACACCATGTACCAACTAAATCGATAAATTTTATTCCATATGAGTTATGGAGTGGAAGAAAATACATGTTATCAAATTCACATGGGTGGGGTAGTGAAGCATTTTTTAAGGATTCTTTAGGTAATAAAATCTCACCACTAGGCACAAAGTGTACCTTTATAGAATACCCTAAGGAAAAAAGGGGATATTACCAATAGAAAACCTCATAAAAAATGGTTATAGTGGCAACACATGCCATATTCCTTAAGGGGGAGAAAATATCTAAAAGAGATGGTGGGAGCGAGATAGACTTCAATGAATTCAAGGCTCAAGGTACACAAGTGTTGGTACATGAATAGACTCCATAAGGCCTTGTGGAAGAATAATATGTTCCAGAGGGACAAGTACTTCATAGGAGTACAACAATGGTTAAAGAAATAGATTGGTACAATTTTCTAGTTACTGAGGATGGTGACTCATTATTAGTTGATAATAATGATCCTCTAACCTATAAGGAAGTAGTAAGTGGAACAGACGTTGCCAAGTAGAAAGAAGCCTTGAATTCTAAAATGAATTCCATGTATCAAAACTAAGTATGTATTTTGGTAGATCCTTCAGTTGATGTAAAGCCTATTGGTTTCAAATGGGTATTCAAGAATAAACAGGACATGGAAGGTCAAGTCTATACCTATAATGTATGACGGGTTGCAAAAAGGTTTAAATAGCGTTAAGGAATTGGCTACAATGAAACCTTTTCACCATTTTCAATTCTGAAATACATCAAAATTATACTTTACATTGTAGCTTACCTTGACTAAAAGATTTGTAAAATATATTTCAAAACATATTTCCTTAATGGGAACCTACATGAAGTTATCCACATGACACAACCTGAAGGGTTTGTGACTCCAACGGATGCTAATAAGGTATGTATGTTTTAGAAAATCATTTATGGATTAAAGAAATCATCCAGGTCATGGAACATTTGTTTTGATGAATCCATAAAATAATTCAGGTTTATCAAGAATAAATGGGAGCCTTGTGTATACAAAAGGTTTAGTGGGAGTGCAATCATTTTTCTAATAGTATATGTTGATGACATATTACTTATTGGAAATGAGATACCAGTCTAACAGTTTGTTAAGGAATGGTTGAATCAATTCTTCTATGTGATGGACTTGGGAGAGACAACATATATTATCAAAATCAAGATTCATCATGATATTTCCAAGAGATATTTGGGCCTATGTCAAAGTACATACATTGATAAGATACTGAGGAGATTCAGTATAGAATAATCCAAGAGGGGATTTTTCCAGCGTCACATGACATTCATCTTTCCATGAAAATGTGTCCTCAAACGCATGAGGAATGACTGATAATTGCATGGACTCTATAATCATCAAAGATTGGGTCATTCATGTATTCCATACTATGTACTAGGCTTGATGTCGGCTAGGAATTATGAGTTGTAGGAAGATATTGATCGTACCATGATTCACTGTTTCATATTCACCCATACACCACTGTGCTAAACTTGTTTTGTGTTGAAATTTATAAAGATAATAACAAATTGAACTTCATATTTGATTCCACTATTTTTTTATCACTATTAAAATGTGTAATGTTACTTGTTTTTATGATTTCAATGTAGGAGGAGATGATTTGGAGGGTCCATGATAAAGTGGAATAAAAATGGGCCAAAATTTCATGGATCAATGAAGTCCTATCCACTATTGTGCATATTTAGAAACATTAGTGATTCTAAATGGGCTAATATTTTGTTTGGGGGTCCAAAATTTAATGGGATACAACTCTTTGGAAGGAACCCAAGACCAATTTGTAGGATCGAAATATAATATGAGATGCTCAATATACAATAGGGGGGGTGAATTGTATACTTTAAAAATTCCTTTGGAACCTTTAAAGTTAGTTATGAATAACTACAGTTTCCTTAAGAAAAGGAAAGAGCTAAGTTTAACAAAGTTAAACTAAGTAAATTCACAACACCTCTAACACTGAACTGAACTTGGAAAGGGATTCCAAAAGTAGGTTCCGGAAATATGATTCCGGAAATTGAAACTTAACAAAAGTTACAACATGAGATTCTACCTTAAAGCGTATAGAATCTAAACTAATCAGAGTAAGTAAGGAAGTATAAGAAAGTTATACTTTCCTTAAGATACACAATGCAGCGGAATAAAGACAAGTAGTAAAACTACTAGTAACAAGATAATAGTCTTTTAACCCAAAGAGAAGGGTATCCAACAACCTTGGATAAAGGTCCCTTGATTTATACTTTCAAGCAAGTCTGTCTTACCCACACCAGGGTAAGCCCTCGATACGAAGATCGGTGTCTCTGTCTTGCTATCCCCGCAAGCCCTCAACTTCAAGGTAGTTGGTAACCTCTGTCTTCCTCAGCAAGGAAGTCCTCGATCTTTAAGGTAGTCGGCAACCTCTGTCTTTCTCAGCAAGAAAGCCCTCGATCTTTAAGGTAGTCGGCACCTCTGTCTTCCTATCCCCGGAAGCCCTCGAATGTAATCACCAACATTCGGAGTCGCACGAAGATTTGAGAGTTTATAAGAGACTATCTCTCTAGAAATCACTTCAACAGCATGTATGCACAAAGTCCAAATTGTTCATCCATCCGTTGCGAGCTTTTTCAAATGAGCTCCTATTTATAGGTAAGGTCGGCTCCTCTCCAACGGTCATATTTTCCTTAAAGTTCGGAGGGACCTGTACACGTGTCACTTAGACAACGGTTAGTTTATAACAAAATGGACGACATCGTTTTATAACAAAGTAAGTGTAACAGAATGTACGACATCGTTTTAAACTCTAACATAAAGGTTCGGAATAGAAATTTCGGAGTGAAAGTTTGGAGTGAATAAATTCAGAGTGTATAAAACAATGATAATCAGATTCTGTTTAATAGGTGAATTCGGAATGAGAATTCGGAATAGGAATTCGGAATAGGAATTCGTCATCAGAAATCGTAATGAGAATTCGTCATCAGAATTCGTAATGAGAATTCATCATCAGAATTCGTAATGAGAATTCATCATCAGAATTCGTAATGAGAATTCGTCATCAGAATTCGTAATGAGAATTCGGAATGAGATTTCTTCATTAGAATTCGTAATGAGAATTCGTCAACAGAATTCGTAATGAGAATTCTTCATTGGAATTCGTAATGGGAATTCAGAATGAGAATTCTTCATTAGAATTCGTAATGAGAATTATTCATTGGAATTCGTAATGAGAATTCTTCATTGGAATTCGTAATGAGAATTCTTCTTCAGAATTCGTATCCTGAATCTGGAATAGAACTTAGTCAGAATTCATATCCGGAATTCGGAATGAAACTTCCTTATAGTTCTTGTCCAGAACCGAATCCTAAAACCAGAATGCTTTTATATCAAAGTTTTTATGACTCCGAGAAAGTGAATCTGAATCTCACACTTAAGAAAAATATTAATGAAAATATGATAAGGATAAATTTTTCTTATAAAAGCGATTTTCCTTAAGAAAGCATTTTTCCTTACAAAAGCAATTTTCCTTAAGAAAGCATTTTTCCTTACAAAAGCAATTTTCCTTACAAAAGCGATTTTCCTTAAGAAAGCATTTTTCCTTATAAAAGCGATTTTCCTTAAGAAATCATTTTTCCTTAAAGATAAGGTGTTTGTGATTTTCAAAACAAGAAGGAATGGAAAAGTCATAAGGAAAACCTTATTGACTCAACAATCTCCCCCTTTTTGGAAAGAACAAACATCCTTACGAAAAAGCTATTCTAAGAAGGAAACACATTAAAGCTTATCTCCCTTGGTTTAAGAAATAGATGAATACGACTAACTCCCCCTTAGGCTTTGAATCTCTAAGGATCGTATTCATATTTCCGGAGTGATGTTTCTTTAAGAAAAACTCCCCCTTAAACAAACTCTTATTAGAGTTCTTTTTCCTTGGGTATTTTCCTTTCTCCCCCTTTGATAAACTCTTATTAGAGTTTCCTCTTTTTCTTAAGGATATTTTCCTTCTCCCCCTTTGTGATTTTCAAAAAGAATTTGGAGGGAATGGAAAAAATAACAAAGTACCTGAAAGATTAGTAATGACAACAATAGAATCAACAAGCACAATTCTCATTATATTTGAAACGTCAGCAACAAAAACAGATTACAACAAAAAGATCGGATTGGTCATTTCGGATCTTTCTCCTTTGACATGAGCCCCTTAAGAATTGTCTTGATCTTTTTGAGGTCCTTATGATCTTCCTCTGCTTTCTTCTCTAAGGCAACTATTCTTGCTGACTGAGCTTCAATTATTTCTTCCTGAGCCTTCAACTTTTCTTCCTGAGCTTCCATCTTCTCTTCCTGAGCCTTCATTCTTTCTAGAAAATTGATCCGATGATCCCTTTCAAATTTCCAACTTTGATTAACAGAGTTGAGCTTTCCATTCAGATCTCTTACTTCCTGACTCCGAATGTTCTTTTCCTCTATCAATTTCTCATCGAAAGATGCAGTCATCTCATGAAACTTCTTGTCCTCGGTTTGAAAAGCATCCTTAACATTTTCTTGAAACTCATCCAGCAACCTCATCTCTTCCACATTCTTCTTCGACCAGTTTGTCATCCTTTTGCAAGATCTTTTATGGGCTTCATAACCAATAAAGAAATTTTTGAACTGGGCTTCTATCTCAACACATTTATCCATAACCATGGATACGGAGTCGGTTTTCTGATTCATCGTATGTTGAAGCATCTGGCATCTAGAGTCTATACTGGAGAAGGTCGGAATGGTTCCCACCAACTTCTTCAAGGACTGAACAACAAAATCGTGCCCCAACGATGATGACTCCGAATCTGACATCTTGCTCGGAGAGTTTTCTTCCTCAATAAGCTCCAACTTCCTCTTAGAAGAGCTACCAGCTTCCTTCCTCATACTCTTTTCTGAACTCGGGGTATCAGCAAGAATTTGCTTTCCCTTATCTTTTTCCGGAATTGAAACCTGTTCCGGAGATCTGTTCTCACTATCAGAGACTTGAACAATTTTATCTTCCTCATCAGCAACTTCTTGAACATTGGCTTCCACGTTTCCCATCTGAGCAGCATCAAGTAAAATATGTTCTTGACAAGTAACTTCTTCTTCTCCCTTTTCTTCTTCCATTGCAGGAGTAGCAAGCTTTGAAGATTGAGCTTCAGATGTTCGGAGTGACAGGTGTTCCGAAGGAGTTACTTTGTATTCATCTACTTGTTTGAGCACATCTCCTGTCTCACCACTTCCTTCAGCCGCTTCTTCAACCTCTTCCACTTGCTCTACTACCTCAGTAGCAACAGCCTCTTCCGGAGTTACAAGATTTCTTCCTGGAGTCTCAGGTAGAGATTCCAGAGAAAAAGATCTCGGAACGGGAATGGTTGCTGAAACCATTTCATTAAACTTTAACAACGCTTGCACAGCCTCAGCTTCTGACAACTTCTTCTTCAGCTTCTTTTCCTTAGCTTGCTTCTCAAGCTCATCAGCAGCCTTTTCTTTCAGAGCCTTAGCCTCTGCAGGATCCAATCCGAACTGCGGATCTCCTTCCTTCCTCTTCTCCTTGTCAGCTCTCCACTTCGCTGCAACCTCATCAGTATATGTCTTCTTCTTCTTAGGCTTAGGAGGTGCGGAATGGACTTCCTTAGACTTAGGTTCCTCAGCATCGACTACCACTTCTTTCTACTTCCTTTTCCTTACCGGCTTGGATGATTCCGGATCAGCCACTTTCGGAGTCTCTTCTACTTGAGGAGGTAAATCAATGAACTTCCCTGACTCCTTGTTAAAAGCTATATTCATTCTCTTAAGAGTGGCATCACTGAGCAACATGATCTTGCAAACTTTCGGCTTAGAACTACAAGCAACCTTGAAGGATTCTAGGCACCGAACTATCAGCTTCGATAATATTGCCGGGTACATCACAATCTGAGCTCTCAGATTCCCCTTCTTCAAATTATCAATGTTGAGAAGAATATGCTTCATCAAGTTGAACTTTCTTAGATTTATCAGGAAATCCAAGATGTATATCTCACTCTTCTTCAAGCTATCCTTATCTCCTTTTCTCGGTACAATAAGCCCTTGCACCCATAACTCCAGAATCCGGAAGTTTGTAGAAAGACTTGCAATTTTCGGAGCCTTGTCATCATCCAATCCGAGAATTTCTAAGGCTTTCTCCTTGTTAAAACTACCCAAGGAGTCTGGCAGAACGTGCGAGATAAACTCAGCTTCACCTTCATAACTCAACCCTACCAAGCTTGCAGCCTTGGTGTAAGATAGCTTATATGTCTTGCCATACGATTTGAAGGAAAACTTCTCTCTATTGTCTTCCTCAAAGAAAGCAACTGACTCATAAAATTCGACAAGCAAGTCAGAGTAGACTTCATCTTGGTTGCCGGTTTTTGATACCGCAACATCTTCCCAGCCATTCAGCTTGATATTCTTTGATATAATAGAATCATAGTTGCTCAAGAAATTCGGATGAACTAACCGTTCTCTGTAGACTAACCACTGTGAAATTGGCTTAGTTGAAGACATTTCTTGAGAAGCTAACTCTGCAGACATTCGGATTAGAAGTCTCTGAGAAGTTCGGAACAGAGAAGGCTGAAGTTAGGAACTGAAAAACTGTAGTTCGGAACGGCCTTAAATTAGAGAGTCAGAGCTTCAACACGCAAAAGCTTGAAATCGATGTGGGACTCGAAAATAGGGTCCCCTTTATATAGGCATTGGGATGACGGTTCAACTTCCTCGGTTGATCTAACGGTTTAGAATGATCTGAGATCAGATCTAACGGTTGAAAGCTTGAATCCGATCTTTTTGAGGTTTTTATTAAAGTAAAGAATTAAGAAATCCAAAAACCGGAAACAAACTATAAGAAAATGCCAGCAAGTAAAATATGATTACGAAAACTTCAGTAAGGAAATCATACCTTTCGGATTAGCTTAGGAAAGTTATTCGTAATGGGTAATATAAAAATGAAAAATTCAATACGAAAAACTCAATACGAAAAACTCAATACGAAAAACTCAATACGAAAAACTCAATACGAAAAACTCAATACGAAAAACTCAATACGAAAAACTCAATACGAAAAACTCAATATGAAAAACTCAATACGAAAAACTCAATACGAAAAACTCAATATGAAAAACTCAATATGAAAAACTCAATACGAAAAACTCAATACGAAAAAAAAATTAAACTTGGTACGAAAATTTGGTTATGAAAGTCCCAGTACGAAAGTTTTCCATTCCGGAAATTTTCAATACGAATACTTTCATTCCAAAAGTATTCTGTACGAAAATATCCATTCTGGAAAATGGTAGTTCTGGAAGTTCCATTCCGGAAATTTTTGTTCCGAAAAATTGAACACAAATTTTGAAAAAGTTTGTTAAATAAACAAACAAATGTACTCCCCCTATGAAAAGGAGTTTATTACTGTAAGGAGTTTTTTTTAACAGAAAGTTAATTAAAGAAGATTACCTTACGGTTATCATTCCTAACTTCTGTTTAATATATTCAAATCTATCAGAAGGTAAAGATTTTGTGAAAATATCAGCAAGTTGATCTTGCGTTCCGATAAACTGAAGAATAATATCTCCTTTGAGTGTGTGATCCCTAAGAAAGTGATGCCTAATATCTATGTGTTTTGCACGGGAGTGATGTGCAGGGTTTTTACTTAGGGCAATGGCACTTGTGTTATCACACAAAATTTGAGTTTTAGTAAAACTCAAGCCATAGTCTGTGAGTGTGTGTTGCATCCACAACACTTGTGCACAACAACTTCCAGCTGCTACATATTCAGTTTCAGCAGTGGAGAGTGCAACAGAATGTTGCTTCTTGCATGACCAAGAAACTAATGAATCTCCTAAGAAATGACAAGTTCCGGATGTACTTTTCCTATCCATTCTACATCCACCAAAGTCAGCATCAGAAAATCTTTTTAAAACAAAATCATTTCCAGAAGTATAAAATAATCCTAGATCCATGGTTCCCTTAAGGTAGAGAAAAATTCTTTTTACTACCTTTAAGTGAGATTCCTTAGGATTGGATTGATATCTTGCACATAAGCATACTGAAAACATTAAGTCTGGTCGACTAGCTGTTAAGTAAAGTAGACTTCCGATCATACCTCTAAAAGATGTTTGATCTACTGGTTTCCCAGCTTCATCAAGATCTAAAGAGTTTGAGTTACCAATGGGAGTACTTATACTCTTAGTGTTGTCATAACCATACTTTTTAAGAAGATATTTAATATACTTATGTTGAGATATGTAGGTTCCTTCTGGTTTTTGAGAAATTTGAAAACCAAGGAAAAATGTTAACTCACCCATCATACTCATTTCAAACTCAGATTTCATTAGACTAGCAAAGGAGTCAGTCAAAGATTGCTGAGTTGAACCAAATATAATGTCATCAACATAAATTTGAACAATCAAAACATTTTTCTTATCTTTCTTTATAAAAAGGGTTGGATCTGCATTTCCCTTAACATAGTTATTTTGAAGCAAAAATCCAGTGAGTCTATCATACCATGCTCGTGGGGCTTGTTTAAGGCCATACAAAGCTTTGGTAAGTCTAAACACATGATCAGGATGTTTTGTATCTTCAAAGCCAGGAGGTTGTTCAACAAAAACTTCCTCTTGAACATAACCGTTAAGAAAAACACATTTCACATCCATTTGAAATAGTTTTAAATTAAAGAATGCTGCAAAGGCAAGTAGAATACGGATAGATTCAAGTCTAGCTACTGGAGCATAGGTTTCTTCATAGTCTATTCCTTCTTGCTGATTATAGCCTTTAGCAACAAGTCTAGCTTTATTTCTAACAATGACTCCATTTTCATCACATTTATTTCTGAAAACCCATTTTACTCCAATAACAGAAGTTTCCTTAGGTCTCTCAACCAAGGTCCAGACTTTATTCCTTTCGAATTCATTTAGTTCATCTTGCATTGCTTTGATCCAATCATCATCACCTAAAGCTTCATCAGTGCTTTTAGGCTTTAATTGGGAAAGAAATGCTAGATGTTCTACTTCATTTCTTAAGGAACTTCTGGTCCTTACAGGTTGATTTACATCACCAATGATACTATCACTGGGATGATTCTTAAGAAACACCTGATTTGGGTTTTGTAAAACCTGTTCATCAACATAGGGTAGAAAGTCTTCTGGGGTAAATGTTTCAGAAGTATCTTCTAGAACAATTTCCTTATCAGAAGGTTCTTCTATCAACGGTTGATAATCAGTTTTTGAAAACACATCCGAGGATGTAGGTTGGGAGGTTTTAAAAACAAAAGGATCTGATTCATCAAATTTTACATGTACTGTTTCCTCAACAGTACAAGTATTTTTATTAAAAACTCTATAAGCCTTAGAGGTTGTGGAATAACCTAAGAAAATTCCTTCATCTGATTTTGGTGCGAATTTATGTAAGTTATCTTTAGTATTCAAAATGAATACTTTGCAACCAAAAACATTGAAGTAGGAAAGTCTTGGTTTTCTACCATTCCATAACTCATAAGGTGTTTTATTAAGAAAAGGTCTAATCAAAACTCGATTTATAGTATAACAAGCAGTACTTACAGCTTCAGCCCAGAAATGTCTAGCAATAGAATATTCACTCAACATGGTTCTAGTTATTTCTTGAAGAATTCTATTTCTTCTTTCAACTACACCATTCTGTTGAGGAGTTCTAGGTGCTGAAAAGTTGTGAGTAATACCTTTCTTACTACAAAAAGTTTCAAAATCTGAATTTTGAAATTCTCCTCCATGATCACTATGAATAGTTTTCAATGGAAGGTTTTTCTCATTTTTAACTTGAGCTCTAAAACATTTGAAATAAGAAAAAGCTTCAGATTTCTTTGCTAGAAAATAGACCCAAGTAAATCTAGTGTAATCATTAACTAGAACAAACACATAGTATTTGCCTCCAATGCTTCCAGTTTGTGTTGGACCAAAAAGATCCATGTGCACTAACTGTAATGCATCGGTTGTTGAGACTTCACCGATTGACTTAAAACTAGATTTATGTTGCTTGCCATATTGACAAGGATCACAAACTTTAGAAGAATCAAATCTAAACTCTGGTAGATCCTTAACAAGTTTCTTCCTAGAGAGTTTACATAGGTTTCTAAGATTACAGTGTCCTAATCTTCTATGCCATTACCAAGAGTGATCTTCCATTGCACTTAGGCAAGGTAAATCTTGGCTTCTTAGGTCTTCTAAGTTTAAGGTGTAAACATTCTCTTGCCTATTGGCTGAGAGAATAAATTCTTCCTTGGAATTGTGAACTAAGCATTTATCATTCCTAAAATTCACAAGGTAACCTTCATCACATAACTGACTTATGCTAATGAGGTTGTGCTTAAGACCTTTAACAAAAAGAACATTTGAAATCAAAGTTTTACCTAAAAGAACAATATTACCAATACCAACAATCTCTCCCTTAGCATTGTCTCCGAAAGTTACCTTTCCTCCTTTCGTTTTGATAATCTTTTCAAAAAAGCTTTTGTTGCCAGTCATATGCCGGGAACATCCACTATCCATGTACCAAATATTGTTGCTGGAACTTTCTTTATTTTCCTGAAATTAAGAACAAAGTTAGATTTTCGGAATCCAAACTTGTTTGGATCCGAGATTTCCAGACAATAAAATTTTTGGTATCCACATTTTCTTAGAAAAATAAGCTTTATGAAAACCTAAGGATTGGGTTTTGTTTAAGGAACAATTTCTTGCCCAGTGACCACCACATTGACACTTAGTGCAAAATGGGGCACTTTGAGGAACAAAATAATTGTTGCTGAAAACAGGTTTTGCTTGGGTATAACCAAATCCGGATTTATTTCTTAAAGGTCGTATTTGAGAATACATCTTATCAAAATTTTCCTTACCATGGGTAAAGTTTGATAAACACTTCTTTAAGGAAAAAATTTCGGACTTGAGTTTTACAACCAAGTTTTTATCCTCAAAATCATTAGTTTTGGAACTAGAGTTAGGCTCGAAAACATTTTTATTAGAAATTACTTTTTCTAATTCTTTAGCAAGTTTGTTCTTCTCAGAACTTACTTCCTCAAGATTTTTTGAAATATTTTCGAAATCAGCATTTTTCTTATCAAGATCTTTAGAAAGATCTGATATCTCTTTAGTAAGAATATAATTCCTAGAATTTGCCTTATCAAGTTTCTTGTTGAGTTTGGAATTCTCAATCTCAAGAAGTTCAGCAAATCTAGAGACTTCTTCAAAAGTAGGTAAAGTATTTTCCTCATCAGAAGATGATTCTTCATCAGAAGAGTTATAATACTTACTATCATTAGGATTTAAGGAAACATTAGTCAATGATTCAGCATTTCGTACCTTAGCCATAAGACAATGCTTTTTAATAGGTAATCTGGCTATTAGACCAAGATTCTTCTGTCCTGAAGATTCGTAATCAGAAGATTCATCTGAAGAGTCACCACCACTGGCACTCCAGGTGTCATTAGCTTTCAGAACTTTCTTAGCTTTGGTTTTGTAATACTTCTTCCTGTTCTTTTCTGAATGTCTTTCCTTCCTTTCTTTCTTTCTGAGCATAGGGCAATCTGGTCTAATATGTCCAGCTCTTTTACATTCATAACAAGTAACTTCTCCATCTTTCTTATCTTTCCTATCCTTCTTCTTATTCTTGGATTGAAAGTTTCTCTGTCCAGCTATCTTGTTCATCCTTCGAGCAAGATTGGCTAATTCATTTTCTGAAACTTCACTTTCACTAGATTCGGATTGGAAAATGACTTTCTTAGATTTGGATCTGGTAACTCTCTCAGGAGTCTTAGCTTTCATCTGATTTGAAGTTGAAGTAAAAGCAACAGTACTATTTCCATTCTTCTTCTTGATGTTGTCAGCATCTCTCTTCATTCTTGTCTCATGTTGTAGAAGAGTTCCAAATAATTCATCAAGAGTAATTTGAGTAACCTTCCTGTTCTCATCTATAGCTGTTCTCTTGGATTCCCACTCATTGGGCATAATATCAATAATCTTGTCCACAAGACCTTCATCATCTAAACCTTTTTCTCCCATAGATTGTAGACTGTTGACGATAGTCATAAATCTTTGTTGAACTTTACAGACAGGTTCTCCATAAGGAAAATTGAAGCCATGATATTCAGCTCTAAGCATAGCTCTTCTAGTCTCAATCACCTTAGAAGTCCCAAAGTGAGTAACCTCTAACTTCTTCCATATACAGTTAGCTGCTTCACAAGAAGAAATTTGGCTATATATATTTATGGTCATTGAACACAGTAAAGTATTGCGTACCTTATAGTTGAGTTGATATTCTTGCTTTTCCTGGTTAGTAAAGGTTCTGACTTCCTTGTCAGGAATTTTATAGTCACCAGTAAGCATGACAAAGTTATCTACTCCAGTATTGATAACAAAAGTCTTCATACGATCTCTCCAGTATTCATAATCATTACCATCAAAGATAGGTGGTCTTGTAGGATTCAGATTGTCAATTGATCCAACATTAATTCCCGCCATACTAAAAAATAACTTGGATGCAAACTTGTTAGTAGCTTAGAATCGAAATCACAAAGTTCGGAATGGGAAAAGTTCGGAATGGATAAATCGGAATGACAAAGTTCGGAAAGAAAAAGTTGAGCAAGAAAAACTTGTATGTGAGTACAAGTATTTCAGTAACCTTGGCTCTG
This sequence comes from Viscum album, assembly GCA_963277665.1. Taxonomy (NCBI): domain Eukaryota; kingdom Viridiplantae; phylum Streptophyta; class Magnoliopsida; order Santalales; family Viscaceae; genus Viscum; species Viscum album. Next base: position 719,028,823 of record OY728150.1, read on the forward strand.
ATACCAAATGTAAGAATGGTATAGAGTAAGAGGTTTCCAACCTCTGATACCAATTGTAGGATCGAAATATAATATGAGATGCTCAATATACAAGAGGGGGGGTGAATTGTATACTTTAAAAATTCCTTTGGAACCTTTAAAGTTAGTTATGAATAACTAGAGTTTCCTTAAGAAAAGGAAAGAGCTAAGTTTAACAAAGTTAAACTAAGTAAATTCACAACACCTCTAACACCGAACTGAACTTGGAAAGGGATTCCAAAAGTAGGTTCCGGAAATATGATTCCGGAAATTGAAACTTAACAAAAGTTACAACATGAGATTCTACCTTAAAGCGTATAGAATCTAAACTAATCAGAGTAAGTAAGGAAGTATAAGAAAGTTATACTTTCCTTAAGATACACAATGCAGCGGAATAAAGACAAGTAGTAAAACTACTAGTAACAAGATAATAGTCTTTTAACCCAAAGAGAAGGGTATCCAACAACCTTGGATAAAGGTCCCTTGATTTATACTTTCAAGCAAGTCTGTCTTACCCACACCAGGGTAAGCCCTCGATACGAAGATCGGTGTCTCTGTCTTGCTATCCCCGCAAGCACTCAACTTCAAGGTAGTTGGTAACCTCTGTCTTCCTCAGCAAGGAAGTCCTTGATATTTAAGGTAGTCGGCAACCTCTGTCTTTCTCAGCAAGAAAGCCCTCGATCTTTAAGGTAGTCGGCACCTCTGTCTTCCTATCCCCGGAAGCCCTCGAATGTAATCACCAACATTCGGAGTCGCACGAAGCTTTGAGAGTTTATAAGAGACTCTCTCTCTAGAAATCACTTCAACAGCATGTATGCACAAAGTCCAAATTGTTCATCCATCCATTGCGAGCTTTTTCAAATGAGCTCCTATTTATAGGTAAGGTCAGCTCCTCTCCAACGGTCATATTTTCCTTAAAGTTCGGAGGGACCTGTACACGTGTCACTTAGACAACGGTTAGTTTATAACAAAATGGACGACATCGTTTTATAACAAAGTAAGTGTAACAGAATGTACGACATCGTTTTAAACTCTAACATAAAGGTTCGGAATAGAAATTTCGGAGTGAAAGTTCGGAGTGAATAAATTCAGAGTGTATAAAACAATGATAATCAGATTCTGTTTAATAGGTGAATTCGGAATGAGAATTCGGAATAGGAATTCGGAATAGGAATTCGTCATCAGAAATCGTAATGAGAATTCGTCATCAGAATTCGTAATGAGAATTCATCATCAGAATTCGTAATGAGAATTCATCATCAGAATTCGTAATGAGAATTCGTCATGAGAATTCGGAATGAGATTTCTTCATTAGAATTCGTAATGAGAATTCGTCAACAGAATTCGTAATGAGAATTCTTCATTGGAATTCGTAATGGGAATTCAGAATGAGAATTCTTCATTAGAATTCGTAATGAGAATTCTTCATTGGAATTCGTAATGAGAATTCTTCATTGGAATTCGTAATGAGAATTCTTCTTCAGAATTCGTATCCTGAATCTGGAATAGAACTTAGTCAGAATTCATATCCGGAATTCGGAATGAAACTTCCTTATAGTTCTTGTCCAGAACCGAATCCTAAAACCAGAATGCTTTTATATCAAAGTTTTTATGACTCCGAGAAAGTGAATCCGAATCTCACACTTAAGAAAAATATTAATGAAAATATGATAAGGATAAATTTTTCTTATAAAAGCGATTTTCCTTAAGAAAGCATTTTTCCTTACAAAATCAATTTTCCTTAAGAAAGCATTTTTCCTTACAAAAGCAATTTTCCTTACAAAAGCGATTTTCCTTAAGAAAGCATTTTTCCTTATAAAAGCGATTTTCCTTAAGAAATCATTTTTCCTTAAAGATAAGGTGTTTGTGATTTTCAAAACAAGAAGGAATGGAAAAGTCATAAGGAAAACCTTATTGACTCAACACAATTCGTCCATCAAGGGTCCCAACCAACCTGATCTGTTCAGAACACCGAATTTGTGAGAAGTCAAAAGTGGTGTTCTGTAATATATCCGTATCTTCGGATCCACTTGTCTAATTGATTCCATACATTTGGTGGAGATATTTAAAACATGGGGATAAAACTTTTAAGGTTTTTAAAAATGAAGATTCTATTTTATAATGGATGAAACGCATGGTACAAGTTGTGTGAAGAAATATGTGTTCCCAAAAACACCTTCAAATTTTCCTACAAAATGGAACCTTGGGCTCCCCATTTGGGGGTTCGACCAGGAGGCAAGTTGATTACATTTTGGAGTCTCCATATAGTCTTCTAAACTTCCCTAAATGTTATGGAGGCAATTGTAAGTTCTACTTCAACATCTTATTCCTCCTCCCATCCCATGGGTTTCTAAACCCCTTGTGATCACTCAGGGAGGAATGTGATGTAATCCCCATCTTCAAACTTGTATTATTTTCAGTGATAGTTTTAATTTCAGGTTGTATGTTTTTCTTCTTCATCCTATATTTTTATTTAATTTAGTTATATACTATTATGTTATAGAGAGACTGAATCAATTTTTTTTTCTTTCATAAATCTCCACTTCAAGGGAAATGTGGGAACCACACCAGTCCTATTACACCAAACATATTCAAAATTCAAAATGAAGGACACCTCCACAAAATTCAAATCCCGCAAATTATGTAGCATCGAATAGCACGCTGACATCGCCATCACCACAACCAGTAGTCATCATCACACGATCGTCATCCCTACCCAACGTCGATCTGTCATCTCCTGAGTCACCTCCTCATCAGCGAGAACAAACCATCAGAGCATCTCCCTCCACTGCACACCCGCACTGTCGTCAAAAAACCCTCGTCGTATTGAGCCATCATAAACCATAGTGCCTTGTCTGCAAACCTCATCACTAAACCCATCATCATCATCATCATCGGAATGGTACCATACATAACCATCGTCGATCGACCGTCGTCACCGTCTACCTCCCAAAGTCACCCGCTCAACCTCACTTCACAAAGAACCTTGGTGACCACCGTGAGATCCACCTCTAAGAGAACAATGGAAGCCTAGATCCAGAGCAGATAAAAAACGGGCTTCTCAGGACAAAACAGTGTCAAGACCATCACTTCGGGACCACAAACCAAGGATTCCATCCACATAACACCACAAAACCTCCCTATGCTGACACCACACCGCCAACACTTCCATGTTGAACCAACAACAGATAGACGAAATACCTAATAGAAAAACACCCAAAATCACTAAGAGCAAAAAAAAATAGAGGGATTGGAACCCTTGGATGAAACGGATAAAAAGCCTTAAAATTAAATGAGATGCGAGGGGATAAAACCCTAGAGAGAACCGGGGACTGAAACCCTGAAAGAAGAAGACCAGGGACGCCCAGAGGAACATCAAATGCCAAACCAGAATCCCAAAACCTTGGTATTCCCTCCGATCTAGATCCAACCTGGATATGAATAGTGAGATTTGAGGCCATGGCACAGTAATGCGAGCCAAGATGATAGACCTAGAGTGCATAAAGGATACCACGAATCATCGAAAAAGAGAGAAGAGAGGACCTGGAGAGATCGCAACGCCGCCAGGGAGGAACCCTAGGAGGAGGAGGAATTGGAGCCAAAACGGGAGCTTTAGAGCGCTCCTGGAGATTGGGTACTCATTGTCTCCAATATACTGGTATGTTATACTCGAACTCAAATTATCATGTTTGGGTTTACCCTTTCAAATAATGTTTTGCACACCTTTCATCCCTTTTTCCTCCCTCATTCAATTACTGTTTTTGTGTGCTTTATATTGGTCAATTGAACTCACATAAGCACTGTTAAGGAAATGTAAATTTATTTCATGTTATCCCATAGAAATAACATAAAAACCTAGAAAACACATAAAGTTATTATATTGTTTCCTAGGTGAGTTTCAGTTATGAAGTCGAACACAATTCACCCAATCATCGGTGGTTTATGGTGAATCATTGTGTGTTTTCCACTGAACCCTAGGAGTTTTCCAAGTATAAAATAAGTAACATTATCGTAATAGGTGTTAAAAATCCATGATTAAATTATTTATACCATTTCTCATGAATAAATGATGGATGATCATCATGATACTCTCCTGGATTGATTACGTTTAATTAATCTTGTTCATTTGTACTTTGTTTTATTGCTTTAGTTTTTCTATAGTAATTATTAATCATCAAACCCGAAGTTTTTTTTAAATCCCATTCCCCTTCTGTCTTCAAAATAAAAACCCTATTTTTCAATTAGGGATATAAGTCTCCATTGAGAGACGACCTAGGGTAGCGATTACACTACATAAATTATAGTAAAAACTAAACAACTAATTTAACGTGCTAGACAATGCGATCAACTTTTGGCGTCGTTTCCAGGGATCCAAGATCATTTTTCCTTTTTATTTATTTCCTTTTGTTTATTTATTTTCTTTTTTAATTCGTAAATCTTTCAATACACCACCCCTATTGTACTATTTTGATTTGGGTTTTTGTGGTTTTTTTGTTTGCTTTTGTGTGTTTTCTCTCTCTATATCTCTCTTCTCTTCTCAATATCTCTCTCTCATTATACATTTATTTATATATAATTCTATAGTATATAATTCAATTCTTCCTTCACCCTTATGAATTGATTTTAACCATATTAAATCATTAAAAAAATAGACTCCATAACTTGTTTTCCAGACCCGATCAGAAAAAAAAGCTGCTTGAATTTGGCCCTGAAATTAAAAAGACGCATCACTAAAAAATCATGGAATCTAGAGTAGGTAAATCTAGTTACACTAAGAAACCTATTGTGGAACCTCAATTGTTCTTAAACAACTCAAAAATTGAACCCAATCAAACCCTAGGAATCATGGCTACATATTACTGAACTCTAAAACAACTGACCACCCCAGCTGTGGAGTACCAACCTACATTCATCCAATGTCACGAGGAAGCATCAAACATTGAGTTGAGGTCAGGACTCATCCAAATTCTTCCAAAATTCCATGGTCTTACTGGTGAGGACCCTCATAAAAACCTTAATGAGTTTCACATAGTTTGGTCCAATATGAAACAACAAAATGTGACTGAGGACTTAATCAAGTTTAGGGCCTTCCCTTTCTCCCTTGATGGTGTAGAAAAAGATAGGCTGTACTATTTGCCTACCATAATTGGGGGATGTAATGACCTAAAAAGATTCTTTTTAGAGAAGTTCTTCCCTACCTCCCAAACTACATCAATTAGAAATGATATTTGTGGCATTGGAAAATCATAAGGAGATACCCTTAAAGAATACTGGGTGAGATTCAAAAGGATTTTCTCAAGATACCCCCACCACCAGATTAGTGAACAACCATTAATCCAATACTTCTAGGAGGGACTTTTCCCAATGGATCATGGAATGATTGGTGCTGTAGCTGGTGGTGCCTTAGTTGATAAAACTCATTCCACTGCTCATGACTTAATAGCCAACATGGCTCAAAATTCACAACAATTTGCTACACGAGCTACTGCACCAACATGATGAGTTTATGAGGTAATTCATTCATCCCTATAAGAAAGGTAAATAACAAGATTGATGAGATGCATACCCTTATATGGACGTTATCTCAAGCACAAGGTATCTCATAATCTCCTCATGTTCTATTATATTGTGGTATTTGTTCTGAAAATACTCATTTTTCTAAAAAGTATCCCCCAAATTCAAGATTCTTTTATGTCTTGTGCAGTTGTGTTCCCAGGGCATCCATTCCAATAAGAACCTCTCTTCCAGCAAGAACTATTCAGGCCAAATCCAAACCCTGGGTGGAAAGCACAACCCCAGTATCGACAAGGAGGAAACTCAAGCTACCCTAATAAAAATTGGTATCAACAAGCCTAAGGTATGAAACCTTCTTATCCTTCAACTTCTCAAAAAATTCTTCATTATCCTCCCAAATTTGAACCAATTCATGAGGAAATGGTGAAAAAAATGGCAACCCAGAACCTCCAGTTCCAACAGACCACACAACCGACAATTCTAGAACTACGAACTTAAGTGGGACAATTGGAGAACACCATCTGTGAGCTTTAGATGCAAGGTTCTGGACAACTACCATCCCAACCCATTGCCAATATGAAGGACAAAGGCATTCTAGGGTAAATTGCACTTCATAGTGGTATAGAAGTTATTCCTTCTACTAATTCTACACAACAGGTTTTTCCCTCTTGAAAACACTCTTTCTCCACCCATAAAAGATTCCAATGAAGAAAGAAAAAATAAAAAGTGAAATCGAATTATAATTTATGATTCAAATGAACAATCCATTCCACTTCATTTCCCCCATATACTCTCTAAATATAATAAAACTTCTGATAATGAGATAGATAATGAAATAATGGATACATTTAAAAATGTTCAAGTTTACATACCTTTATGGATGAAGTCATGAAGATTATCCATTATTCCAAGTTTCATAATGAACATTGCACCCATAGAAGAAGTTTGAAGGGGAATAAGAGAGTCGACTTGGGAAGGAATTTCTCGGCCTTGATTTAACCATCCCTTCCAACCAAATGTAAGGATCTGAGCACATTAACAATAATTTGTACAATATGGGATACCTTATTTTTTTATGCTATGCTAGATTTATGTTATTTTATTAATGTAATGCCTCAATACATGTATACTTATTTAAATGTTGTAGAACTTCAACTAACATGAATTATCAGGAAAAATGAATACTGGAGTACTATGCATCCAACAGGAGCGATTGAGGATGTCCTTGTAAGAGTGTAGAATCTCATCTTCCCCGCTGATTTCTACATTCTTGAGATAGAAGACACCTGAACCCAAGTACATTAATCTCTCTAACATGAGAGTCCATTCTTCAAAACAGCAAATATGATCATCAACATTAACAATGGTAAGTTTTCTAGGGATTTTGGTGGAGAAAAGCTATGTTTTGACATCCTTGAGGCTATGAAACACCCCATTGAAGAGCACTCTAATCTTCTTGTCTATTCGATGGATGTTCTATCAAATGATGCGCACACACACAATTATCTCTTAAACTCATACTCTTATTCATTTTCCTATTCTTCACCCTTGGTTGATTAGAGTATTAATTCATGTTTTGAGTGTTGTGTGGGTTCTGAAAAGTGTAAATTTTGTGCTTTAATTGATGAGTGTGTTCATTCTGAGGTAACCATGACTGTCGATGATTCTGCAGATCTCATTTCAATATATTATCTATCTTCAGAGAATAAAAATGTGCAGATAGACAGGTTAATGGACCTCACTCCCCCTCAATCCACTCCCTCAGTCCAAAAACCCCTTGTGTTGGAACTAAAACCACTGCCATCTAATTTAAAATATTCTTATCTTGAGTGTATTGACCAATTCCCCATCATTATTTCCAATAACCTCCTTCAATAGTAGGAATCAAAACATCTCAACCATTTGATAGAGTGTAAAAAAGAAAACAGGATGGACATTGGATGATATTCTTGGGATTAGCCCATCTATTTGTATGGACCATATACTTTTGAATGATGAGGATATTCCCATGAGACAATCTCAATGTCGGTTGAATCCCACTCTCCTAGAAGTGGTAAAATTAAAAGTCAGTAAATTACTTGTTGTGGGGATCATTTATCCTATATCTGATAGTAAATGGGTTTGCCCAGGGAAAATTGTGCCTAAAAAATTAGGAATAACTCCTGTCTCAAATGAAAGGATTGAATTGGTTCTAACACGTGTGTAAAAATGTTAGCGAGTCTGCATTAACTACTATTAACTGAATCAAGCCACACGGAAGGACCACTTTCCTCTACTTTTCATTGACCAAATGCTAGAATGATAGGCTGTTAATTCCCATTATTGTTTCCTTGATGGCTATTTGGGTTATTTTCAAATACATATATGTCACGACCCGTCCTTGGGGCCCGTGCCATGACTACCCCAAGCCGCCTTCCATAGGTCAAGGGCTGGCGACTAGCACCAAGGCGTAAATCCCGGAAAAAGGGAAGGCATTGCCTTTGTAAAGTAAACCACAAACACCACAGAGCAAGCAGGCAGAAGTAAAATCTAAGTAAAAACTGGTACAACAGTAAGTGCGGAAAAGTAAGTGGGCCAGTATACAAACCCAAACTGAAAGTAAAGTACAACTGGAAAGGGAAAACAGCAACTAAAAAGTAAAGCTGCAACATCGAGCCGCCCACTGGAAATCCCACCTGAAGGGTGGGTACAGAAAGCCTCCACTGCTCCTCGGGTCCAGCCGACCGCTCCGAGTACGTCCCACCTAGTGGTCCACCTCCAGGTACCGTCCTGATCCGCAAGCCTCAACCACGATCAGCGTTGTCCGTAGTCTGCAACCAACACAACATAGTGCGGGCATAGCCCGTTCAGGGGTGAGTATAAGCTACTCACTAGGGACCCCGAGACCCCTGGAGGTCTCCCAGAATCCACAAACGATAATCCACAAAGGAAAGATACAATCACGAAGTAACATCCGACACTGCTTAGGTGTAACGCCCCGACCCCAGTTACCCAGAGTCGGTGCATTATTACATAACATTGGCATGAACACAAGAAAGATCAAATCTCAAAAGACCAATTGGTTTAGTAGCCTTGGAAACAATAGATATATTCATAATGTTTTCCATTACATCATAAACTGAAAACAACAACAACATAGTATCCATAGTCCATACTCATACTATCCCTGCAGGTCATTCATAATTTACTTCTTCACAATCCTGGGAAAAATAAATCATTGAAAGGGGTGAGCTCAGACGCTCAGTAAGGATAACATTATAGCAGAAGATTTCATAGATAAGCATAAACACTTACGGAAATTTATAATTAAAACAAAAGCCTTTTAAACTTTAACTTCAGCATAATATGGAAAAGATAAAATGAAATAATTCCATTTACTTATTCACATGGATATTCTACTAGTCGAACAATCCCATGCAATATCAATAACCACTTTCATAATGATGGAATCAATAATTCCAGACTATCATAACAACATAACCAATGCCTCGTGCCAAGACTACAAATAAAATTTTGCCAAGGTCTTGTGCCAAGACACTAGTTTGTCTCATGAGACCTACCGATGCATCGAGGAGCTATAGCGGGCTCCACCCATCACTTATTAAGTCCAATTAATTCCTCGTATGAACAGTTTTAAACATAACATAAACATTCGTATTAAAACTAATATACAAAATGTCAATACTTTAACCACAAACCATGAATGGTATAAAAAATAGCACATCCACAGTCAAACATAACTCATTCGATGCAATATGGAAGATTGTATTGTATCACATTAACATCAATCAAGAATAATGAAGGATATTGACATAGATGAAAATAATCATCAAAACTATTTGAGAGAAATATCCCCGTTTTTCTTGAAATCAATTAAAAGTCACAATATTTGTCAAGAATCCATTTGAAATAGATTTTAGAATAAAAGTGTCCCATACCACTTTGAAACTTTTAAAAGGAGTTTTGATTTGAAAACATTAATTTTCATATAAATAAATCCTTAAAACCATTTTTAAAACATGGACATTAATGAGAAAGATTTAGAAGAATAAGTCTTTAAAACATTTAAAAATGGTATTTTAGTTAGAGTTCCTAACCAAAAGAGAGACACTTGAATACAAATAATTGAGGTAATAAAAATATTTTAATATCATGAGAATAAAGGGATTCATGATATACTATGTCAAAGTACATTATATACACCACATAAAAGTGATTTGGTGTATATCAACAAAGAAGTCTCAATGGAATGTAAATTGAGATGAAATCTCTCATAAAGGTCGTACCCTTAGGTTAAGGATAAATCAATGACATAGTTATGTGTGACAAATATAAATACACTAAATATGATTGGATATTCAGTGTAAAACAATCAAAGTACATTCACACATAATCTTGTAAAAACAACACCAATGAATTGGATGTTTAACTCAACAAATGGAGAATGAGTTAAAATTACTCTTATCAAATTCATATCGATGACTTGAGAAATTATCAGTGGAGTGATTATGTGTATCAAAATTATATCCACAGAAAAGGGGAGTGGAAATTATGACATAATCAAATGAATAGTGATTCCACACATTATCTTGGAGTAAAATAATCAATGAAGTTTGCATAAAGCCGAATAATTGGAAATTGAAATTTCAAATTCCCTTATCCATTTGGTAACTTATGAAACATGCACCCATGAAATAAGGATCATAAAATGATGATGTAAATACCCATAAATTAAATTATATTACATAATCAATACAATCATGGGCATTACACATACACCACATGCAATAAATAAGTGGTGAACAATGGAATTCTCACGAACTTAAGAGTTAGATAAGAAACCTCTTACATTGTAGTTTTCCTTGGTTGGGGGTAGGTTAACCTCCTGTATAATGATGAAATAATTATTATTAAATTATTCATGAATAATATACATTAATATGATATCATATATGATCTTTTAACATTGCTTTGTTAATAATATCTTAGAATTATCGTCGTTTCAGGTGTTAACTTACTCGTTTTCTTTTATATGTTTTGTTACGTAAGCCATGTTTTTCATGGATAGGTTGTATCTTATTCATATCCAGAATTATATAAAGTTCTTAAACATTATTTTTAAATAATAAAATGATAATTATACTTGAATGGATATGATGAATAATGAATCTCATCGTGTTCGTGGAGACGGTAGTCCGTACGTACGCACGAGCGAGAATATCATTATTTTGATATTAAAATAATATAATTGTATGGTATATCATATATACAGAATCATTATCATGTTATATTTATTATTTACATGAGTTACACATCATTATTATACCCATCCAAATAATAATATATTGAATAACAATTACACCACGACGTGGAGACGGTAAGTTGTACGTACGCACGTATGGTGACATGTTATTCAAAGGGTGGATAGAATACTGAATATGGTTGTACCATATTTATAATAACATCACATTATATATATTTGATACTGGAGTTATTATTTTAGATTGGTAATAACAAAGAAAAAAGAAGTGGAAGAAGAAAGGAACTTGAAAGTGGGTGGTGAAAACATTACCTCTTCTTCGGGTTCTTCCTTTTGATTTGATCAAAAGGGCTCCTTTGGTTGGCTTTTGGATCAAACTAATGCCTCTAGGTTGTAGTGAGGGAAGTTTAGAGAGTATTTGGGCAGGGTTTGGACGAACCAAAAGGCTTTGAAGGTGTGAATAAATGATAAGGAGGAGTTCCCTTTTATAAGAGGGGTGAGGGGCACCTTTGGAAAAGCAAGAAATATTAATTTATAATAAATTAATATTCAGTTTTTAATGGCTCCAAAGTTGATTATTCAAAGGTTACGGTGGGGATAGGTTGAAAACCATTCAGAAAATAGAATTTAGAGAGGTTTGGGTCACTATATTAACCTTATCTTTTAGTTTTAACTCTTAGTTAATTAGTTTGACATTTACCATGTCACTTTGTATTTTTATATTATATAGTTAATAAACTTACTATATACATCCAAGAGACCCCCAAGTGGTCTATTAATGATATACCTATCATGATATAAGTCTCTTGTCCGAACCTTATATTTTTAGGAATTTAATATCAATTAATAATATAATATTTGTTTTAAAAACTCTTTTTTGTCAATTTTAACACTATTCAATAGTTGATTTTTGTGAAACACATAACATAATGATTACTTCTAAAAACTTTAATTAAATAAATACTAATATGTCATATTAACCTATAAAATTATTTTAATTCAATAAAAGTCTCAAATTATATTTATTTGGGTATTTATAATATCAATTATTCTAATTTTTCACTATTATGGTAATTACTACATCACCATTGTGTCATAAATAAATTAATTTATTTAATGTCTAAAAATTATATATAAAATATCATTATGTATTAAATCCTTTTATATTTCTAATGAATATTTATAGTCTAAAATAAAACATATATGAACCTATGTAACAATTGTTTTTCTAAAAGATATATGCTTGTGTCATTTTTGTATTTATTTTAACTTAATTAAAATAAAGTGTCATTATCACTTACAAGTGGATCCATGGGGTCCCAAAACAGACCCAAAGATACCCATGGTCGACCATGTATTAACCAATAGGGTTAAGACACGTTTTAGGGTAATTTAGTATTATTATAATATTATTTGTTAACCCTTGTTTACTGGATTTACCCTTTAACCATGGTAAATAAAATATTTACCAAAGTAATTATCCAAAATGTCTAAAAATAAAAGTTTCCTATTTACATAATTTGAACATACTGATTCCAAATATGGAATCCATTTTTCCAAATTCAAAACACAGAAGTGGTAGAAATTAATTTAAAATTAATTCCCGTTGTTAAAACAAAAAGCGTGTTTTTAAGAGATAATAACTATAAAAAAATTGGCACTTGTTTATGTCTGGTTTAAATGTGAAATTTTGTTCAATGGCCCACATTTTATTACATGGTAAAAATATATTCTAAATATACTTTAAAACCACTCAAATTCATAATTTATCACTATTAATTATTTTGATTAAAAAAGTTGTTTTTAATTAAAATTTAGTAATTTTCACTATTCATCAAAATATGAAAGTTATCCGAAAAGTACCAAAATTTCACCCTAGGATAATTTCGATATTCCGAATCCAAAAATGAAGTTCATTTTGAGAGATATAATTTATAAAATTTCAAAAAGTAGGTATTATTATTCATAAGGGCTAGTTTGATTGGTTGTGGTGTGTAAAAATCTCGAAGTTGCATACAATGCACGCCATTGCATTATTCGAAGGGAAACATACCGTGGAAGCTTGGGGTGTTACATTCTCCCCTCCTTAAATAAATTGCGTCCTCACAATTTTAAAAATTGTGCTTGGGAATATAATGGAATGTCCCACATCGGAAAAAGATTCAATAAAACTATCACTTTAAAAGAAAGAAAGAGAGGTATAAAGGTCATCCAAGATAACCCATACTCGGATTCCCTGTAGGAAAACATGGATATTGATGATAAACTAAGTTTCAAGTTCTGATGGAGAGGGATAGAAATCATGATCAGGAGAAAGTTAACAATAAGAAAATCACAAACTTGTGTTGGGACAAACGGCCATTAGTCTCCTAGTAGGAAAGTAAACGGACAACATTTTTTTTGTTTTAAGTTACATTACATAAGGACGAGGAATTCATTTATTATATTGACTAAGAACATAAAGAGATATACTTACTTTTTAAGTATAGTTTCATTATTTAATAACTTTTTACCACTAACTTATTTTTTTTTGAACAATGAGTATTCAAGAAGACTTGGTCACAATAAAAGTGCTAGAATAAACTTCTATAGAAATACATGATCTATGTAGGATAAAATATATATTTAAATTGTCTTTAGAGATTAATCAAAACCAAAATGGTTAGTATAAGATCTGATGATCCCCCAAATGTATATTACATTAGAGAAAAAATACTAATGTTAATTTCTAAAATTAAACCAACAATACCCCAAAGTTAAATAAATACCATTCAATAATAAATTTTACTTAAAATCCTTCAATATAATCCAAACTAATATTAAAACCCAAAACTTATAAGAATTTAGTCTTCCAGGTTAAATTTTATCTCCAAATGACATCATCTACTCTTAAAGTCACATACTTAAAAGTAATTAACCTAATCACATATTCTTTATTATAGGGTAATCATTTCCATAAATAACCCAAATCACTATAGATCCACAATAAAAACATAGATAAAAATCCACCATTACTCCTCTAATGACATCCCATAGTATTCTGTTTTCCTTGGACATATAGTGTTCCCAACAAAGTGAACATATTCCAAAATAACATTTATCACTTAATCACCAAATCATTTTCCTATACTAAGGGTATTCATTTGATAAGACATAAGAACCCGAATCAACATATTATTGATCAATAAAATCATTTAACTAAAAAAATAGTCACACTAACCAGGGACTTCACGTAGTCCAGTGGTAGGCGATAAATCCCAATTGCACTTTGGTTGTAGGTTCGATTCCCATAGCTTTGTCCGACGTGACGGGTTGTCACACAGTCTACGTGTTGTCCTTTTTCAAAAACTATATTTTATAATATTACCAAAATGAGATAAATTCCTCAAAATAACATAATTTAACCACAAATGTTATATCATACCTTTCATTTTCATCCCAAATTATATTAACTTATAATTCTCTCAAACCCCAATGATCATATGAAACCAAATGGTTATTTATACCTATATCCACAAGAGAAGAGACAATTCTTCCTCAAATATCATTCTCACATGGAAAACTGCGGGGTTACAAATACAAGAGAAAATTATTCCAAAGTAAACCCATCAAAAAGGAGCGCTAATACTTTTTAAACATTTCTCCAACCATTTATTTCCACATAGCTTCTTCTTTGACCAAGAAAATATCCAATAGAATAGGACATTCACTCAGGTAATGGCCAGGTCCCCTAAATTTACGGAAAATGACTGTAAATGGACTCTTGGGACCATTTTTATCTTCTTCCATAATACTCTTCATTTTTCTTCGGCAATTATTCACTTTATGTCATTCCTTCACGCACGTAAAGCATTTCTTTGTCCCATTGAGACACTTTCCTGGGTGTCTCCTTCCACATTTCCTGCATGATGAAAATTGAGGGTTCTTTTCTCCATGGTCTCCATTGCTGGAGCTCTTATCATTCATCACCTTTCTCTTCCTTGTTGAGTCTGGGAGTTGGTTAATATATATGTTATTGATCATATTTTTGGAAAACTGATTTGGCATAAAGACGATATCTTTTATGCCTATCAACATTCCATTTTGTTGCTCATTCCCACCAACATTCCCACCTTGTACATCATTCTCAAAGTCACTATGACTTCCTTGGAATCCAGCCATTGACTAAAACCAGAAAGCATTGTGTGAGTAACAGTAGTCATAAAATCATTTAGAGATTAACATGTCACCATATTCTCAATTTGAAACATATTAGGATTAACCAAGGTCATTTACTCTCATCTTATATATATATATATATATTACTTAAATAGGTTTGTAAAGAAAATGTAAATTATCCTAAGCATATCCCCCGGGAGTGTCGTAACCAAGAGTGCAGCAAGGCCTGTTGTTGTGCACCAGTTCCCGTTCGAGTCTAGCTCAAAGCGGTGTTTTCAGGTTTTACCCCTAGGTACATCTGTGCCTAAGCTGTCCTCTACCTGCTCGTATCCAGACAGGGATGTATTGCTCAGAAAACTCACAAAATCTCTACAATACCAAAATTCTAAGAAGTTCATCTATACAAATCCTCAAAGTCCATCTTAAATCTATGTGCTCTAATCAGAGTTTATCTAAATCTAGCTTCCAAGGTTTGTGCTAAACTTCCTATGATACCAACTGTAACGCCCTGACCCCAGTTACCCAGAGTCGGTGCATTATTTCATATCATTGTCATGATCAAAAGAAAGATCAAATCTCGAAAGACCGATTGGTTTAGTAGCCTTGGAAACACTAGATATATTCATAAAGTTTTACATTACATCATAAACTGAAAACAACAACAACATAGTCTCCATAGTCCACACTCATACTATCCCTGCAGGTCATTCATAATTTACTTCTTCACAATCCTGGGAAAACTAAAACATTGAAAGGGGTGATCTCAGATGCTCAGTAAGGATAACATTATAGCAGAAGCTTTCATAGATAAGCATAAACACTTAAGGCAATTTATAATTAAAACAAAAGCCTTTTAAACTTGAACTTCAGCATAATATGGAAAAGATAAAATGAAATAATGCCATTTACTTATTCACATGGATATTCTACTAGTCGAACAATCCCATGCAATATCAATAACCACTTTCATAATGATGGAATGCATAATGCCAGACTATCATAACCACATAGTCAAGGCCTCGTGCCAAGACTACAAATAAGATTTTGCCAAGGCCTTATGCCAAGACACTAGTTTGTCTCATGAGACCTACCGATGCATCGAGGAGCTATAGCGGGCTCCACCCATCACTTATTAAGTCCAATGAATTCCTCATATGAATAGGTTTAAACATAACATAAACATTCGTATTAAAACTAGCATAGGAAATGTCAATACTTTAACCACAAACCATGAATGGTATAAAAAATAGCACATACACAGTCAAACATAACTCATTCGATACAATATGGAAGATTGTATTATATCACATTAACCTCAATCAATAATAATGAAGGATATTGACATAGATAAAAATAATCATCAAAACTATTTGAGAGAAATATCCCCCTTTTTCTTGAAATCATTTAAAAGTCACAATATTTGTCAAGAATCCATTTAAAATAGATTTTAGAATAAAAGTGTCCCATGCCACTTTGAAACTTTTAAAAGGAGTTTTGATTTGAAAACTTTAATTTCTATATAAATAAATCCTTAGAACCATTTTTAAAACATGTACATTAATGAGAAATATTTAGAACAATAAGTCTTTAAAACATTTAAAAATGGTATTTTAGTTAGAGTTCCTAACCAAAAGAGAGACACTTGAATACAAATAATTGAGGTAATAAAAATATTTTAATATCATGAGAATAAATGGATTCATGATATACTATTTCAAAGTACATTATATACACCACATAAAAGTGATTTGGTGTATATCAACAAAGAAGTCTCAATGGAATGTAAATTGAGATGAAATCTCTCATAAAGGTCGTACCCTTAGGTTAAGGATAAATCAACGACATAGTTATGTGTGACAAATATAAATACACTAAATATGATTGGATATTCAGTGTAAAACAATCAAAGTACATTCACACATAATCTTGTAAAAACAACACCAATGAATTGGATGTTTAACTCAACAAATGGAGAATGAGTTAAAATTACTCTTATCAAATTCATATCGATGACTTGAGAAATTATCAATGGAGTGATTATGTGTATCAAAATTATATCCACAGAAAAGGGGAGTGGAAATTATGACATAAGCAAATTAATAGTGATTCCATACATAATCTCGGAGTAAAATAATCAATGAAGTTTGCGTAAAGCCGAATAATTGGAAATTGAAATTTCAAATTCCCTTATCCATTTGGTAACTTATGAAACATGCACCCATGAAATAAGGATCATACAATAATGATGTAAATACCCATAAATTAAATTATATTACAAAATGAATACAATCAGGGGCAGTACACATACACCACATGCAATAAATAAGTGGTGAACAATGGAATTCTCACGAAATTAAGAGTGAGATAAGAAACCTCTTACCTTGTACTTTTCCTTGGTTGGGGGTAGTTTAACCTCCTATATAATGTTGAAATAATTGTTATTAAATTATTCATGATCATATACATTAATATGATATCATATATGATCTTTTAACATTTCTTTGTTAATAATATCTTAGAATTATCGTCGTTTCGGGTGTTAACTTACTCGTTTTCTTTTATATGTTTTGTTACGTAAGAAATGTTTTTCATGGATAGGTTGTATCTTATTCATATCAAGAATTATATAAAGTTATTAAACATTATTTTTAAATCATCAAATGATAATTATACTTTAATGGATATGATGAAGAATGAATCTCATCACGTTCGTGGTGACGGTAGTCCGTACGTACGCACGAGCGACAATATCATTCTTTTGATATTAAAATAATATAATTGGATGGTATATCATATATACAGAATCATTATCATGTTATATTTGTTATTTACATGAGTTACACATCATTATTATACCCATCCAAATAATAATATATTGAATAACAATTACACCACGATGTGGAGACGGTAAGTCGTACGTACGCACGTATGGTGACATGTTATTCAAAGGGTGGATAGAATACTGAATACGGTTGTACCATATTTATAATAACATCACAGTATATATATGATACTGGAGTTATTATTTTAGAAAGGTAATAACAAATAAAGAAGAAGTGGAAGAAGAACGGAACTTGAAAAGGGGTGGTGAAAACATTACCTCTTCTTCGGGTTCTTCATTTTGATTTGATCAAAAGGGCTCCTTAGGTTGGCTTTATGATCAAACTAAGGCCTCTAGGTTGTAGTGTGGGAAGTTTAGAGAGTATTTGGTCAGGGGTTGGCCGAAACAAAAGGCTTTGAAGGTGTGAAGAAATGAGAAGGAGGAGTGCCCTTTTATAAGAGGGGTGAGAGGCACCTTTGGAAAAGCTAGAAATATTAATTTATAATAAATTCATATTCGGTTACTAATTACTCCAAAGTTGATTATTAAAAGGTTAAGGTGGGTATAGGTCGAAAAAAATTCATACAATAGAATTTATACTGGTTTGGGTCACTATATTAACCTTATCTTTTAGTTTTAACTCTTAGTTAATTAGTTTGACATTTACCATGTCACTTTGTATATTTATATTATATAGTTAATAAACTTACTATATACATCCAAGTGACCCCCAAGTGGTCCATTAATGATATACCTATCATTATATAAGTCTCTTGGACGAAACAAAGATTTTCAAGAATTTAATATCAATTAATAATATAAAATTTGTTTTAAAAACTCTTTTATGTCAATTTTGACACTATTCAATAGTTGATTTTTTTGAAACACATAACAGAATGATTACTTCGAACAAAGTTAATTAAATCAATACTAATATTTCATATTAACCTATAAAATTAGTTTAATTCAATAAAAGTCTCAAATTATATTTATTTGGGTATTTATAATATCAATTATTCTAATTTTTCACTATTATGGTAATTACTGCATCACCATTGTGTCATAAATAAATTAATTTATTTAATGTATAAAAATTATAAATAAAATATCATTATGTAGGAAATCTTTTTATATTTCTAATTAATATTTATAGTCTAAAATCCAACATATATAACCCTATGTAACAATTGTTTTTCTAAAAGATATATGCTTGTGTCATTTTTGTATTTATTTTAACTTAATTAAAATAAAGTGTCATTATCACTTACAAGTGGATCCATGGGGTCCCAAAATCGACCCAAAGATTCCCATGGTCGACCATGTATTAACCAATAGGGTTAAGACACGTTTTAGGGTAATTTAGTATTATTATAATATTATTTTTTAACCCTTGTTTACCGAATTTACCCTTTAACCATGGTAAATAAAATATTTACCGAAGTAATTATCCAAAATGTCTAAAAATAAAAGTTACCTATTTACACAATTTTAACATCCTGATTCCAAATATGGAATCCATTTTTCCAAATTCAAAACACAAAACTGGAAGAAATTAATTTAAAATTAATTCCCGTTGTTAAAACAAAAAGCGTGTTTTTAAGAGATAATAACTATCAAAAGATTGGCACTTGTTTATATCTGGTTTAAATGTGAAATTATGTTCAATGACCCACATTGTATTAAATGGTAAAAATATATTATAAATATACTTTAAAACCACTCAAATTCATAATTTATCACTATTAATTATTTTGATTAAAAAAGTTGTTTTTAATTAAAATTTAGTAATTTTCACTATTCATCAAAATATGAAAGTTATCCGAAAAGTACCAAAATTTCACCCCGGGCTAATTTTGATATTACGAATCCAAAAATGAAGTCCATTTTAAGAGATAGAATTTATAAAATTTCAAAAAGTAGGTATTACTATTCATAACAGCTAGTTTGATTGGTTGTGGTGTGTTAAAATCTCGAAGTTGCGTACAATGCACGCCATTGCATTATTCGAAAGGAAACGTACCGTGGAAGCTTGGGGTGTTAAATTAGGTATATGCCCATACATATACCTAAGTCTTCAATTCTCGTTCAGCTCTAACATCTGAGCCCAAGTACAACCCAGTCCACACAGGAAAGCAAAACGTAAATCCACACAGGATAGCACAACACAATCCACAAAGGAAAGTAAAACAGAATTTCAGCTCACACAGGTACACTTCTTCATATGATGATAAAGATGACCAGATATTGCCACTGATTCATCTAACCTGTTGGACCCACAAAGGATCGATAGGTACTAACCCTCGCAATGACCCACAAAGGATCTGACCCACAAAGGATCGATAGATAACTAACCCCCGCAATGACCCACAAAGGATCTGACCCACAAAGGATCGATAGGTATCTAACCCCCGCAATGACCCACAAAGGATCTGACCCACAAAGGATCAATAGGTAACTAACCCCCGCAAATACCCAAACCGGATCGGACCAACACAGGATCTGTAGGCGCTGGCCCACATAGGACCGCTGAGCGCTGACCCACACAGGATCGGACCCACACAGGATCGGTAGCACTGAACCACAAAGGATCGCTGAGTGTTGTAGTCGTTGCCATCGAATCCACCGAGGATCTCTGTACAGTCGTCGTCGTCACAGTAGCAGTCGCAGTCAGCTCTAGGGTTACCACACACAGCAAGCTCGTTCAGGAGGGTCCGCTCCACGAGCCGAGAGGCTGATACATCAACTGACACCTAGTCCAGAGTTGATGTATCCAAAGGTTCCGTATCGTTAACAGGAACTCAACGTCGCAGACGGCGCATCAATCGGACGCCCGGTCTGAGAGTTATTGGCTTTTTCGTCCCAGGGGCCCGGTTGGTTTTTAAGGAAAAACCAACCCGATCATACTCCACCTACATCCAAACCTCGGGCGGAGTAAGCCAAAAGATCCGTCTCACTTAGAGAAATCCAACCAAGTCGACGGCACATCAAACGGACGTCCGGAGCTCAAGTTATGAGCGTTTCCGCTTCGAGGGCCCGGTTGGTTTCGTGTACGAACCAACCCGGCCAACCCAAATTATTCTGAAACTTGAGTGTAATATACCGAAACGGCCGTCTCGATCCAAGGATCACATCGCCGCTGACGGCGCGTCGATCGGAGGCCCATATCTCAAGATACGGGAAAAAGACCGAAAAGGTCCGAAACGGGGGGTCTGGGCCCGGACGGACCCGGCCCAACCCCCCTGGGTCGGCCCGAACCGAGTCGAGCCGATCCGGGTCCGGGTCCGACCCGGCCGGCGTGGCCCGGCCCGGCAGGGCGCGGCCCAGCCCGGCGGTCCGGCCCAGCGCCGTACAAGGCAGTCGCGGCCCCCCGCGCGGGGGCCGCTCTGTGACACCCGGACGCGGCTTAAGCCGCATCCCTCCTCCGCGGTCCCACGCGGCCGCGGGACCGGCCAGCGTCGTCACGGCTTCAGCTGCGGCGGGTCTTCCCGGCGGCGCGGCGCCCGGCGGCCGGCCTCCGGTGGGGGGTTCCGCGGACCCCCGGACGCGCTCCAGTGGTCCGATTTGCGCGCGGTCTTCGCCAGTGGTCGTCCCGGGACTCGTTCTTCACTACAAAGCCTTCAAAATTAACTTCTAGCCCCGTTTGTCATCGCCCGCCATTCCTCGCATAACAAAAAAAAAGGGCGGTGGTTTCAGACTTGTTCATTGGTACGCACCCACCGCGTTGGCGATTTTTAAAGTCTCACAACAATCATATTTAACAACTAGGGTAATAAATCACAAATATTTAAAAGGAACAACCCCTACCTCGACGTTGTCGTTGGATGTGAGTTCCTCGCGGGATTGGTCGTCGCGGAAGAAGAGGATCGTCACGTCACGGAAGGGCGTCGCGTCATCGCGGTATACGGTGTCGCATCGACGATCTCCGAGGGGTAAAGAAAACACACAGATTTAATTTCACGAATTAAATCCATGTCAAGGATAAAATCCACAAAGGAATTTAAAAGATTTGAAATCTCCTTACTCAAGAAGTTGATCGAACATTTGACGCGGGGAAGGAATTGTCGCAGAAGAAGCGTCACAGAAGGAGAATCGTCGGCGTTCTTCGTCTCCTTTCGTCGAAGGCCTGCGTTCTTCGCATTCTTCGCGTTCTTCGCGTTCTTCACGTTCTTTGTGTTCTTCGCGTTCTTCGCGTTCTTCGCGTTCTTCGCGTTCTTCGTGTTCTTCGCGAAGAAAGATGAAGATCTTCTAGCTTCAGAGATTTCTCAAAAACCTCTCAACAAACCACACCCAAGAAGAAAGTGTATTGGTCTTATTTTATTATTATACCAACAGTTTGAAAACATGTTAAGAAACGAACCATTAATTCGGTGAATTAATGGTAACATCTTAACTGTCCAATTAATAGGAGCATTAAGAGTTTAGGAAACGCACCAGTTGACTTTCATTTAAAAGGGTTTTCGCGGGTGCGTTACTTAGAGGAAAAGAAATGGTGGGGCTCGTGCGGGCCCCACCTCACAAATATACTACCAACAATGTAGGATATTTTGGGTTCCACCCTATCTGCTTCAACTTAGCTTAAGTGGCTTTTAAGTGGCATTAAGTGGCTTTAAGTGAAATAAAATAAAGTTGTCGCACCACTTTATTTTATTTTATTCACTTAACCCCAAAAAATTAAAATCCACACCCGAGAAAATGCAACTTTGGAAGAGGCGTTTCTAAGAAAGTATCGGCGCTGCGATTCCATCGGTGCCCTCGGAATTCAATTCTGAGCACCGGTTCAAAAGTTAGAAAAACCCGTGCTTGTTTGTTCACTGAACATACCCGAGATAAACTTCAGAGAATGATTCCGGACACACCGGGCCTCAGAATCACATGCCGTCTGAAACTGCGTTCTTGTAAAATTCCAAAGAAAATTAAGAAAAAAATTTCATTGAAATTTACGGGTCTTTACATCACTCCCACCTCAGGGATTTATGTCCCTGTAAAGATACATCATAAACTAGGGAAACAAATGTGGGTACTGAGCATGCATCTGAGCCTCCCGCTCCCAAGTGCTCTCTTGGAGGTTCCCGTGATACCATCTAATGTGTACTAGAGGAATCGACCGTACACGTAGGACCCGCTCCTATCGATCCTCGATCTCCACCAGGACCTCTGCAAAAGTCTCCCCATCATCAACGTCTAGCTCCCCATGGTCAATGATATGTGTCGGGTTGTGCACGTATCTCCTCAGCTGAGATACGTGGAAGACGTCGTTCAACTGGTGAAACTGAGGTGGTAGAGCCAGGGGATAGGCCACCTCGCTAATCTTGCTGAGGACCTGGAATGGTCCGATGAACCATGGAGGCAACTTGCCACCTCGACCAAGTCTCCGCAAACCACATCGAGGTGAGACACACAAGAAAACGTGGTCGCCATCCTCGAACTCTAGTGGCCTCCGCCTCCTGTCAGCGTAATACTTCTACCGGCTCTGAGCTGTCCTCATTCGCTCCTGGATGACCTGGACCTTCTCTGTCGTGGCCCGGACCATCTAGGGTCCCACAAGTGTTGACTCCCCAGGGTCTGTCCAGCACAAAGGAGATCTGCAAGGTCTGTCATGCAACGCCTTGTATAGTTCCATCCCGATGGTGGAGTGGTAGTTGTTGTTGTACGCGAACTCCACCAAGGGTAGGTGGTCCTCCCAGCTGCGACCAAAGTCAAGGACACATGCGCGGAGCATGTCCTTGAGAGTCTGAATGGTCATCTCCATCTGACCATCCGTCTGAGGGTGAAAGGCAGTGCTCAGACGTAGCTGCGTCCCGAACAACTCCTGAAACCCCTTCCAAAGTCGGGAAGTAAAGCGAGCATCTCGATCAGAGACGATAGATGATGGCACACCGTGAAGCCGTACAATCTCATGAACATAGAGACGTCCCAAACTCTCCACTGAGCCCTGCTCTCTGATGGGTAAGAAGTGAGCCGACTTTGTGAGTCGGTCAACAGTCACCAAAATGGAGTCGTGACCTCTGGAAGTGCGTGGAAGTCCAGTCACGAAGTCCATAGATATCCCATCCCACTTCCACTCCAGGACCTCCAAGGGTTGTACCAAGCCTACTGGTACCTGATGCTCTGCCTTCACCTGCTGGCAGATGAGGCATCGTGAAACGAACTCTGCCACATCCTTCTTCATGCCCAGCCACCAGTACTGTCGTCTGAGGTCCTGGTACATCTTCGCCACTCCAGGATGTACCGCCAAAGGAGAAGTGTGAAACTCTCTCAGTACATCCTCTCGTAAAGCGACTGGTACTAATGTACGCCCTCTGAAAAGGACGACGGGCTCTGCTCCAAAGGAGAAACCATCAGGTGCCTAACCTGAGGATATCTGTGCATGCCACGTCTCATAGTCAGAATCCCCACACTGTGCCTCTCTGAACCGATGTATTAGTGGAGGAGATATTGTGAGAGACTGAAGGAAGTTCGCGCCATCTCTATCCACGAATTATATCTTCAAGGCAGCTAGATGCTCTGTCGCCTCCTCAAGTAGTTGAATGTCTGTCCTCCTGCTGAGATCATCAGCTAACATGTTTTCCTTCCCAGGAGTATAGACTATCTCAAAGTCATAGTCCTGGAGGAACTAAAGTCATCGCCACTGTGTCAGGTTCAGGACCTTCTGATAAAAGTTGTACCTGAGACTCTGATGGTCATAAAATACTGTAAAGCGCTCACCCATCAGATTGTGTCGCCATGTCTTCAGAGCGAAGACCACTACTGCTAACTCCAAGTCATGGGTAGCGTATTTCTACTCATGCGGCCTCAACTGACGTGATCCATAGGCAATCACTGCCCACTCTTTCATTAGGACACATCCGAGTCTGGTCCCTGATGCATCGCAGTAGACTATGTACCCTACTCCCTCCTTAGGCAACCTCAAGATAGGGGCACTGGTCAATATTTGTCTAAGCTCCTGGAAGCTCTGCTGACATCTGTATGACCACACAAAGTGTTTCCCCTTCTTATTAAGAGCTGAAAGTGGTGCCTCAACTCTAGAGAAGTCAGGTACGAATCTCTAATAGTATCCGGCTAGTCCTAAGAAACTCCGCACCTTCGTCACGCTCTTAGGTGGCTCCCAAGCTAGCACTGCCTCGATCTTCGCAGGATCCACTGCAACTCTCGCCTCAGAGATGACGTGTCCCATGAAGTGGACCTCACGCATCCAGAACTGACACTTCGAGAGCTTACCATAAATCTGGTGCTCTCAGAGTGTGTCCAGCACAACCCGCAAGTGGCATGCATGCTCCTCCTCAGTCGTCGAGTATATCAAAATGTCATCGATGAAGACCACGACAAATCAGTTAAGGTATGGATGAAAGATCATGTTCATGAGGATCATGAACACCGCTGGAGCATTGGTTACGCCGAATGACATAACCAAGAACTCATAGTGCCCATACCGACATCTGAAGGCCATCTTCTTCACGTACTCGTCCCGAACTCTGAGCTGATGATAGCCTGACCTGAGGTCTATCTTTGAGAACCAACATGCTCCCTTGAGTTGATCGAAGAGGTCATCAATCCTCGGTAGCGGATACTTGTTCCTCACTGTCACCTGGTTCAGGTGTCAATATTCGACACAAAGTCGCAAGCTCCGGTCCGCCTTCTTGGCAAACAATATCAGGGGAGCCCAGGGTGAAACACTGGGTCGGATGAATCCCTTACCCTGCAAGTCCTCCAACTGTACCCATAGATCTTGAAGCTCAGTGGGGGCCATCCAATATGCTGGAGTGGATATCGGGGCTGTCCCAGGGTACAGATCAATATAAAATTCTACCTCTCTGCGAGACGGTAGTCCTGGAACGTCGTCAGGAAAGACGTCCGCATACTAATCCACCACTGTAGGAAAACTAGGACTCCGCATGTCAACTGATCCTAAGATGAGGCTAGCCAACTGATGAGTGATGGGTTTTCCTCTCCTCTATGAGAGTCCATCCTATGCTTCGAAGTCTCCCTTCTCGCTGGTGAAGGTGAACCTGCTCCCATCGGTGCGTACACATCGCACCCTGCGCCTAATACAGTCGATCTGAGCATGGACGGTAGATAACCAATCCATGCCCAAGATGACGTCGTAAGGCCTCGATGCCACTACAAGAAGATCCCAGCCAAAGCTCTCCCCTCCTAGAGTAAGCTCACACTGCCGGCACCAGTGCGTAATCGTCGAGTCTGCTCCCGTAGGAGTCTCTATCTGTAAGGATCGAGCCAACAGCTCTGTCGGAATCTCCGAGCTCTGAACAAGGGCAGCGGCTATGAAAAAGTGACTCGCTCCTATGTCTATAAGAACTGCAGCAAGGGTGGAATAGACACAGATAGTACCTCGAATCATCTCAGGCGCACCATGGTCGTAGTCCTCGACTGCCTGGAGTTGTGCATGTCTCTGCCCGCCATCTCCCTGTGGCCGGGGTGGACCTCCTGGTGGTGGTGGTGGTGGTAGAGCCTCAAAGCGTCTCCCACCACCTTCTGCTCGGCCAGCTCTTCTGCCTCGTCCGCCTTCTCCTTACAGACCACCACGGTCGACCCTCTGCCTCTGCCTGGGTGGCCCCTCAACCGTCTGCTGCTCTTCGGCACGGTGTGTCGGGCAGTCATGAGCCATGTGGCCCTGCCCGCCGCATGTGTAGCACTACCTGCCTCTCGAAAGACTGGCTCCACGCTGTGTGCCCCGCACTGCTGAGCCAATGTACTGAGGTCATATGCGTGAGGTTCTGGTCTGCCTGGACCCCTGAGTCATCCTTCGACTGCCTGCCATAGAAGACTCTGCTACGTGCTGCCCCATGGTAGGTCTCGCTGCTGATGAAGGCTCAGCAAGAAAGCTCTCGATCAAAAGGGCTCGCTCCAGTACTCCTGCCTGATTCGGAATGCTAAGGGAGATCAACGATTCCCTGATCTCGTGTCTCAATCCCTGCTCAAAGGTCTGGGCCCGGAAGAATGGGTCTCGTACCATGTCGGTCGAGTAGCAAGAAAGATCGGTAAATCTCGCCGAGTACTGGGCGACCGTCAAGCTGCCCTACCGCAGATGAAGAAGCTCCTGGATGCGCACCGCACGGAGGGTGGCCGGGATGAACTCTGAGTGGAAGAGGCCCTCAAAGTCTATCCAGAGAAGAGATGCCTCATCGTGCACCTCGAGCATCAAGCTCCACCATCGACCCGCTACCGCGTGCAGTAGGCTCTCTGCGAGGATCACCATGAGGTCTACTGGTGTCCTCACTAACTGGAAAACGCATACCACGGCCTCCAGCCAGTCCTCGGCTGCCTGGGGGTCCGTCTCCCCACGGAACCTGGGCGGTCGCTGGCGCTGGAACTCATGCAGTGCACTAAGACGACGTGCATCGTCAGCAGCTGGGGCTGGAAGCATCGGTGGCTCGGTGGGTAGAGGTATCGCCGGTGCCTCTGCTGTCAAAGGGCCCTGTACTGAGGCCTCGTTGCTCGGCGGGCTGTCGTCATGCTCAAATCTCGGAACCCTAGCTGGCTGCCGTCGTGAGGCCATCCTGAAAAGAAACAGGTGCTCCACTGTTAGAACAGTATACCTGGTGAGCTGACATAAAGTAATCACAAACAAAACTTGTAACACACATGCAATCAATGTTTTCATGCATTAAGTCGAAAATTAGAAGTCAGGGTCCTGGTGTATGGATACGTCAGCCGCGACACCAACACTGGAGTCCCTGGACTGATAACCACACCCAATATACTTAACACTATTGCTTCACATAGAAAAAGATCAGAGTCCAATGTTCTGTGGTAGAACCAAACCCCTTTGATACCAATTTGTCACGACCCGTCCTTGGGGCCCGTGCCGTGACTACCCCAAGCCCGCCTTCCATAGGCCAGGGGCTGGCGACTAGCACCAAGGTATAAATCCTGGAAAAAGGGAAGGCATTTCCTTTGTAAATTAAACCACAAACACCACAGAGCAAGCAGGAAGAAGTAAACACTAAGTAAAAACTGGTACAACAGTAAGTGCGGAAAAGTAAGTGGGCCAGTATACAAACCCAAACTGAAAGTAAAGTACAACTGGAAAGGCAAAACAACAACTGAAAAGTAAAGCCGCAACGTCGATCCGCCCACTAGAAATCCCACCTGAAGGGTGGGTACAAAAATCCTCCACTGCTCCTCGGGTCCAGCCGACCGCTCCGAGTACATCCCGCCCAGTGGTCCACCTCCAGGTACCGTCCTGCTCCACAAGCCTCAACCACGATCTGCGTTGTCCGTCATCTATAACCAACACAACGTAGTGCGGTCATAGCCCGTGCAGGGGTGAGTATAAGCTACTCAGTAGGGACCCCGAGACCCCCGAAAGTCTCCCAGAATCCACAAAGGATAATCCACAAAGGAAAGATACAATCACGAAGTAACATCCTACATTGCTTAGGTATATGCCCATACATATACCTAAGTCTTCAATTCTCGTTCGGCTCCAACATCCGAGCCCAAGTACAACCCAGTCCACACAGGAAAGCAAAACGTAAATCCACACAGGATAGCACAACACAATCCACAAAGGAAAGAAAAATAGGGTTTCAGCTCACACAGGTACACTTCTTCATATGACGATAAAGATGACCAGATATTGCCACTGATTCATCTAAGCCGTCAGACCCACAAAGGATCGATAGGTACTAACCCCCGAAATGACCCACAAAGGATCTGACCCACAAAGGATCGATAGGTAACTAACCCCCGCAATGACCCACAAAGGATCTGACCCACAAAGGATCGATAGGTAACTAACCCCTGAAATGACCCACAAAGGATCGATAGGTAACTAACCCCCGCAAAGACCCACACAGGATCGGACCCACACAGGATCTGTAGGCGCTGGCCCACACAGGACCGCTGAGCGCTGACCCACACAGAATCGGACCCACACAGGATCGGTAGCACTGACCCACAAAGGATCGCTGAGTGTTGTAGTCGTTGCCGTCGAATCCACTGAGGATCTCTGTACAGTCGTTGTCGTCACAGTAGTAGTCGCAGCCAGCTCTAGGGTTCTCACACACCGCAAGCTCTTTGGGAGGGTCCGCTCCACGAGCCGAGAGGCTGATACATCAACTGACACCTAGTCCAGAGTTGAGGTATCCAAAAGTTCTGTATCATCAACAGGAACTCAACGTCGTAGACGGCGCGTCAATCGGACGCCTGGTCTGAGAGTTATTGGCTTTTTCGTCCCAGGGGCCCAGTTGGTTTTTAAGGAAAAACCAACCCAACCATACTCCACCTGCATCCAAACCTCGTGCGGAGTAATTCAAAAGATTTGTCTCAATTAGGGGAATCCAACCAATTTGATGGCACGTCAAATGGACGTCTGGAGCTCAAGTTATGAGTGTTTCCGCTCCAAGGGCCTGGTTGGTTTTGTGTACGAACCAACCCTTCCGAACCCAAAGTATTCCGAAACCTTGAGTGTAATATACAGAAACGACCGTCTCGATCCAAGGATCACATCGCCACTGACGGCGTGTCGATCGGAGGCCTGTATCTCAAGATACGGGCAAAAGACCGAAAATGTCCGAAAACGGGGGGTCTGGGCCCGGACCGACCCGGCCCAACCCCCACCCCCCTGGGTCGGCCCGAACTGGTTCGACCCGATCCGAGTCCGGGTCCGACCCGGCCAGCGCGGCCCTGCCCGGCTGGGCACGGCCCGGCCCGGCTAGGCGAGGCCCGGCCCGGCGGTCCGGTCGGGCGGCTCGGCCAACGCGCTGGCGCTGGCCAGGCGTCGGGCAAGGCAGCCGCGGCCCCCCGTGCAAGGCAGTCGCGGCCCCCCGCATGGGGGCCGCTCCGTGACACCCGGACGCTGCTTAATCTGCGTCCCTCCTCCACGGTCCCGCGCGGCCACGGGACCGGCCAGCGCCGCCGCGGCTTCAGCCACTGCGGGTCTTCCCGGCGGTGTGCCGGCCGCCGCCGCATCCTGGCGGCCGGCCGCTGCCGGTCGCCACCTCCGGCCGCCAGCACTGCCGTGCCGGCGTGACGTGCCGACGGGGGGTTCCACGGACCACTGGACGCGCTCCGGTGGTCCGATTTGCACGCGGTCTTCGCCAGTGCTCGTCTCGGGACTCGTTCTTCACAGCAAAGCCTTCAAAATTAACTTGCGGCCCCATTTGTCATCACCCGCTAATCCGCGCATAACAAACAAAAAGGGTGGTGGGTTCAGACTTGTTCGTTGGTCCACACCCGCCGCGTTAGAGGTTTTTAATGTCTCCCAACAATCATATATAACAACTGGGGATATAAATCAAAAATATTTAAAAGGAACAACCCCTACCTCAACATTGTTGTTGGACGTGAGTTCTTCGTGGGATTGACTATCGTGGAAGAAGAGAATCGTCACGTCGTAGAAGTGCGTCACGTCGTCGCGGTATACGACGTCGCGTCTACGACCTCTGAGGGGTAAATAAAACTCATGGATTTAATTTCACGAATTAAATCTATGTCAAGGATAAAATCCACAAAGGAATTTAAAAGATTTGAAATCTCCTACCTCAAGCAGTTGATCGAAGATTTGACGCGGGGAAGGAATCGTCACGGAAGAAGCGTCACGGAAGGAGAATCGTCGGTGTTCTTCGTCACCTTTTGTCGAAGGTCGGCGTTCTTCGCGTTCTTCGCGTTCTTCACAAAGAAAGATGAAGATCTTCTAGCTTTAGAGATTTCTCCAAATCCTCTCAATAAACCATGCCCAAGAAGAAATTTTGTTGGTATTATTTTATTATTATGCCAACAGTTTGAAAAAATGTTAAGAAATGAACCATTAATTCGGTGAATTAATGGTAACATTTTAACTGTCCAATTAATTGGAGTTTTAAGAGTTTAGGAAACGTACCAGTTGACTTTCATTTAAAAGGGTTTTCGTGGGTGCATTACTTAGAGGAAAAGAAACGGTGGGGCTCGTGCGGGCCCCACCTCACAAATATCCTACCAAGAGGTTAGGATATTTTGGGTTCCGCCCTATCTGCTTCAACTTAGCTTAAGTGGATTTTAAGTGGCTTTAAGTGGCTTTAAGTGAAATAAAATAAAGTTGTCGCACCACTTTATTTTATTTTATTCACTTAACCCCAAAAAATTAAAAACCACACCCGAGCAAACGCAACTCCGGAAGAGGCGTTTCTAATAAAGTACCAGCACTATGATTCCATCGGTGACCTCAGAATTCGATTCCGAGCACCGATTCAAAAGTTAGAAAAAACCCACTCATTTGTTCACTGAACATACCCGAGCCAAACTTCAGAGAATGATTCCGGGCACACCGGGCCTCGGAATCACGTGCCATCAGAAACTGCGTTCTTGTAAAATTCCAAAGAAAATTAAGAAAAACATTTCCTTGAAATTTACAGGTCTTTACAATATATCCTTTTAGGATCATGAAAAGAAAACATTTACCAGTCTATTTAGAACATTTTCATACAGAAAGATGCCTTTTGGTCTATGTAATGCTCCCGGTAATTTTCAGCAATGTATGTTGAGTATTTTTTCTGAGTACCTAGAGAATTGAATGGAAGTTATTATGGTTGATTTTACATTTTATGGAACTTCCTTTTATGATTGTTTCGATCACCTAGGTTCTGTCCTCCATTATTGCATAGAAAAAGATCTTGTATTAGATTATGAGAAATGACATTTCAAGGTTGAACGAGGGATAGTTCTTGGGAATGTTATTTAAAAAGAGGGAATTCAAGTGGATAAATCTAAAATTGAATTAATTTCAACCCTTCCATAACCAAAATGTCTTTGTGAGGTGCGATCTTTCTTGGGTCATGTTGGTTTTTTTCACTGATTCATTAAAGAAATCAGTAAGAGTTCACTTCCCTTGTCCCGATTATTACAAAAGGATTTTGAGTTTGTGTGTTGATAAAAAAGATGTGAGGATGCTTTGAATTTACTAAAAAGGAGTCTCACATCACTTCTTTTCTGCCAACCACAAAGGTTGGATCTCCCCTTTTAACTAATGTGTGATGCCTCCAACTTTGCAGTTGGGGAAGGTTTATCACAATGGGTTGAGAAGGCTTCTTCATGACATTGCGTGTACCTCATGTACCCATGAACCTACCTAGAAAAACAACACATACAATGAAAAATAACTTCTTTCTATTGTTTTTTCCATGGAAAAATTCTATTCATATCTTATCATCTCAAAAATCATTGTCTTCTCTGATCATGTTGCTCTTTGTTTTCTCTTAATGAAACATGAAGATAAACCCCGCCTCATTCGATGGATGATCCTCCTCCATGAGTTTGACTGTGAGATTAGAGATAAAAGAGGAGTGAAAAATGTAGTATCTAACCACATTAGTATGATTTCCCCACCATTGGACCAACATGTTGACTTACCCCTCCCCATTGGAGAATTCTTCCATCATGAGAACCTTTGTGATATTGTGAACCTTACGCCATGGTATGTGAACATTGTGAATTTTATAAAAACATATAGGGTCCCCACTGATTTCATCATTTCACAATCATATAGACTTAAGCACGATTCTCTTTGGCACATTTGGGATGACCCATATTTTTGGAGAATTTTTTGTGACCATGTAGTTCGTCAGTGTGTCCCTGGCTGTGAGTTCGCCTCAGTTTTGATCTTCTTCCACACCTAGGCCTGTGCAGACACTTTATCTCTCAACAAAAATCCCTCAAGGTACCTAACTCCAAACATTATTTGACATCATTGTATAGGTATGCCCATAGATTTTTCAAGTCATATAGTCGTTGCCAATTCACAGGGAATATCTCTAAGAGGAATGAAATTCCCCAATAGCCAATGTTATTCTGTGAAATTTTTTATGCATGAGCCATTGGATTCATGGGGAATTTTCCAAATTCATTTAGATTTTTATACATATTATTTGAAATTTACTATGTATCTAAATGGGTGGAAGCAAATGCCACCAGGACTAATGACTCTTGAGTGGTTGTTGATTTTGTGAGGTAGCAGATTTTTAGTAGGTCTGATTTACCGATATTTATCATTAGTGATCAAGGTTCACATTTTTTCAATTGTAACATGAAATATTTTCTTCATATGTATGGGGTAGATCATAAAGTCTTCACTTCATATCACCCCCAATCTAAAGGACAATCAGAAATCTTAAATCGGGAAGCTAAAAAAATCTTGGAAAAATTGGTATAACCTAATATGAATGATTGGACTTTGCACTTTGATGATGAACTTTGGGCATTTAGTATATATTTTAAAACCCCAATATGAATGTCACCATAAAAGATTTTATTTAGAAAGGCTTTTCACCTACTGGTGGAGGTAGAACACCGTGAAAATTGTGCTGTTAAACAATGTAATATGAATCTTTCAGATGCAGGTGAGCATAGGAAGCAACAGATTCAATAGTTGGAAAAAATTCCACGTGATGCATATGAGAACTCTTGAATCTATAAAGAGAAGAAAAATTATATCCATGTTATCATGATTCATCATCAGAAGTTTTCTATTGCAGATATGTTCCTCATGTACCATTTGAAGATAAAGCTCTACCCAGGAAAGCTTCGTTCCCGATGGCTCAGTCCTTATACTGTTACCGATGTTTACCCTTTTGGTGATATGCAGGTTTTTCATGAGAAGAGTGGAAAATTGATTACTGTCAATGGGAAAAGGATCAAACACTTCTATGAGAAATTTACAAAGCATCTCGTGGATGAAATCCAACTGATAGATTCCACATATGACACAACATAATAGGTTGTCCCTTCTCCCTAGCTTTATTTATTTTCTATTTATTTAAAATACTTTTATTGAGGACAATTTATCTTTTAGGTTTGGGGCAAGGTGACATGTAACAATTAGTATTAAACAAAACAAATTATTAAAAAAAATTAAAAAAAAAGAAAAATATGTTTTCATTTTTGATTTCTTTAATTTTTTTTAGATAAAAATTAATCTAAAAAAGAATAACCGTAATCATTTTTCATGCTTGAGTCCATTGTGTGTAAAATTCTATTGTTTTTGGAAAAAAAATTCAAATGAATATTGATAAGGAATATTTTTCTAGAATTTTTATTTTCAAATCATTGTTAGGTGTTTAGTGAATTTATTAAATCTATGCCTCATTAGCACTGACCAATATTTTAATCCTTTAACCGAAATATATTCTAAGCCCTTTATTGCATATTCTTCCTGTTAACCACTTTCATGAGAGTCTCAGGTCATGTAGAAAAACTGAAACTTTCCTTGATTGTGTTTGAATCAATAAGATTCAAGTATCCTACATTTATTATAGTGGCAATCATTTATTGAAAAGCCTTTATACAATTAACCTCTTTTTTTCCACCTTGACATTTTATCCTTCTTAAGACTTAGAGGCCATGAAATGCCTTTTAGGTAGGCACATCATAAGATAATACATCCCTAACTACCCATATCTTGTGTATATTATTGTTTTATTTTCAACAAGTGTGGGATATAGGTTGTTTCCATGGGAATTATAAAGAGAGAATCATTTTTATGGGTTTATATAAAGGGTGCCTACATTTTCCTTGGGAAATGGGTTCACAAGACATATTACATCATTTTTTACACATGTTTCCCTCTTTATCTCCCAAAAACTATACATTGAACAAAAGGATATGTACATTGAAAAAAATAGAACAAAAGAAAAAAATGGAGAAAAGAGGATGTTTTCTCAATATTATTCACTGCTTGGTTGTGACCCACAAAAATGGACAATAGAGAGAGTGAGTTGGAGGTGATACACTTTGTGAGGGATTGAGTGTGTAAATTCATTGTGAACACTTGCTGAATTTTGACATGTTTTGTACATAATATTTTAAACACTCCTCTTCTTCCTCATATTTTTACACATTAAATCCTACCAACCCATGAACCTCATAACAACCTTTTGGAAGTCCTCTTGAGTAGCACATTAGTTTCTGCTGGTAGAGAAATGGGAATCTTGGAAAGCACATGGTAAGATCACATGAACTCTAGGAAAAGAGCATAAGTCCACCTTCACATGTTCCTTAAGTGAAGATAGAAATTTTTTAGTTGAGTTAGGTTGTGACATGTTGCATGGGTGAACAAATGAAGTTCAAAAAAATTTGAATGTTAGAAAATAAAAATGATAGGAAAATTGATTCCATAAATGAGACATGATGAATATCATTTAAAAATAATCTTGGATGTTTTCACACATTTTATATAGGAATTATAGATGATTTGTATATTATAATTTTCCAAGGATTTAAAATGTTTAGGTGTGGAGGTGTGACCATACCACGATTCACTATTTTATTTTTACCCTTACACCACTTTGATAAACTTGTTTTGTGAAGAAAATTAAAAAAAATAAAAAATTGACATTCATATTTGATTCCATTATTTTGTTTTTATAACTATTAAAATGGTAAATGTTACATGTTTTGGTGATTTCAATGTAGAAAGAGTTGATTTGGAGGGCCCATGATGAAGAGGAAGAAAAATGTGTCAAAATTGCATGGATCCATGAGAACATGTCCACTGTTGTGCCTGTTTAGAAAATTATGTAAATCCAAATGGGCTCATATATTGTGTTATGGTCCAAATTTTAATGGGATACAACTCATATGAAGGAACCCAATCCCAATTCTTCCATCAATGGGCCCAACCGACCTGATCTGTATAGAACTCCGAATTTGTGAGAAGTCAAAATTGGCGTTCTATAATCTGTCCATATCTCTGGATCCACTTGTCTGATTGATTACAAACAATAGGTATATATAGTCATGAAGTGGGGATACAACATTACAGTTTTTTCAAAATAAATATTTGATTTTCAAATGGCCAAAATGCGTGGTACAACTCGTTTGAAGAAATCTGTGTGTCCAAAACCACCTTCCAATTTTCCTATAAAATGGCACCATGGGATCCCCATTTGGGAGTTCAGCCAGGAGGAAAGGTTTTGAAATTCTGGATTCCCCATGGATTCTTCTCAAAATCCCTATAAGTTTTGGAGGCTATGGAAATTACTATTTCAACATCTTCTTCTTCCTCCCCACCCATGGGTTTCTAAACCCCTTGTGATCACCCGGGGAAGAACGTGATGTAATATCGAGCTTCATACTTATATTATTTTGAATGGCCTTTTTAATTCTGGGTTTTACGATATTTTATTCATCCTATCTTTTAATTTAATTATGTTATATACAGGTATGTTATACTCGAACTCAAATGATCATGTTTGGGTGTACCCTTTCATGTGATGTTTCACACACTGTTCATCCCTTTTTCCTCCCTCATTCAATTTCTCTGTTTTTTGGTTTATATTGGTCAATTGAACTCAAATAATAAGTATCAAGGACATGTACATTTATTTCATGGTATCACATAGAAATAATATAAGTCCCCAGCCTTAAACCTTACTTAATCTTGAGTTATTACAAGATTACACATTGAGGATCTTTTCAGGTTTAGAGTTTTAGAGAATTAGATCATGAAACTTGCATTACATTCCACATTTAAACAAAGTGGTTACATAAAAGACTGTATTCATTCTTCCCATCAACGGAAACATATTTAAAATAAAACATGGATTCTTTCTTGACACATCCTTGACACTATCATCACATCATGTACCCTTCCCTTGACCTGTGAAAAACATTTCAAAAACTTGGGATGAGCATAAAAAGCTCAATAAGGGATATAAAAATATGGAAAGGAAACATGAGTACATGTATACATAAGAATGAAATCATACTTTACCCATAAAACATAGGCATATCAAATCATGAATAAATCATAGAAATCATAAGACATAAAAGGTAACTTGAGGCATTCATAACATTCTTACGTAGGGAGTAACCCTCTTGGTTACGTTTTGGAATACCCATCACAATATATTCCCTAAATCTCTTCGGAGAAACCTCAATGTTTAACTCCTTCGCGTTACCCAATGCATTGGAGAGCTATATCGGGCTCACCCGCCCTTAGTTTATCACGGAACCACCCGTTTTCATAACAATGCCCAAGAACCATAACATAAATGTATCACATAAAACATGCATAAAGGAAACATAACATTTACACATTTCAATCACAATATAAAATTTTAGTATATTGAAATAATGAATCCATTCAAAAAGAAACCATTTCCAAAACCATTTAAAACATTTAATAAAGAGATTTTTGAATCAAAGTGTCCCATACCACCTTGAAGCTTAAAATTTTAAACCATTAATATCCATATAAATAAATCCTTAAAACCATTTTAAAAACATGGATATTAATAAGAACAAATAATTAAAACATTCAAAATGATATTTTGGTTAAAGGGGTTTTACCAAAATTAGAGACACTTGAATACAATAATTGAGGAATAACATTTAGTAATAACTTTATAATATCATGAGAATAAATGGATTCATGATATAATACTCCAAAGGACAGTATATACACCATATAAGAGTGAATTGGTGCATAACAACAATTAACCCTCAATAGAAATGTCAAATGTGATGAAATCCCTTATAAAGAAGGTATCCTTAAATTAAGGACAAATCAATCTCAAAAATATGTGTGACAAATTTAAATACACCCAAAATAAGTGGATATTAATTATAAAACAATAAAAGGTCACTCACACATATTCAATGGATGACATATTCAATGACTACATGTTGAACCCAAAGAAATCGAAATTGGGTTAAAAAGTTCCCTTGACAGCCTAACGGCATCACATCAAAATGAGTTGATGAGAGATAAAAAGTGTATCTCATCACTTGGAAATAAAATTTACATCAATAATGATATATGAGAACATATCCCAACATAACAATATGTAAATTAAAAGACCCAACAAAAGAAGTCTTTTAAAAAGAGGAGGGTGAAAGGTTCCCTTACCGACTTGGGTATCTTCAAAACATACACCCTATGAAATAAGGACAATAGATAATTGATGTAAATACTCATAAACGAAAGAATATTACACAAAGAGTAGAATAATGGGCAGTACATACACCACTCAATGGAATTTGTGGCAACTGTAGCATAAATCTCACGGGAATAAAAGTGAGATGAAAAATCCCTTACGAAAACTCGGCAGCCTAACGGCGCCACATAAAACTTCCGAATATGGATTGATGAGATCAAATAGGGTATCTCATCACATTACAATAAAATTGACAGCAAGATAAATATAAAAGAACATCCCCAAACATTACAAATAGGAGCTTAAAAGAAGTGACATAAAGGAGAGTACTTAAAAAGAAAGAGAGAGGTTAGATCTCTTACGAATGTTCGGCAGCCTAACGGTGCCACTCAAAACTTCCAAAATGTATTGATGAGAGAGAATAGGGTCTCTCATCACATGAACATAAAAATTACAGTAAGTGTAATACAAAATATCATCCCAATAACAAGAAATATGAGCTTTAAAATGAATTACATAAAAGAGTGTACTAAAAAAGAAAGAGAGGAGTAGGATCCCTTACCTCGGGTCCGACTTGACTCGATCGTTCTTTAATATCCTGAATAATAAACTTGAGTTAATTTCTACTTCATTAATAACCATTTTAAAGTTCATTATTCCTTTTATATCACTTATTACCATGTCATAAACATTATGTAATCATTTAAGTTAATAATATTTGTTTTGCCGATATTTTGTTCTTAAGTCGAAAGTGGACTTCTTACAATTACATGTTGTTCATGTGGCCGAATGTTTATTATATCCAGAATTGTATTTATGATATAGATGTCATATATGTCATATATATCCAGTACATGCATGCATTTATAACATTACATAATCATTTAGAGGTAAGAAATGAAATGCACCGTTCATGGAGACGGTAAGCCGTACGTACGCATGAACGCTACTTTCATTTCTATTTCGTATTTTATAGAATGGAATCATAATTATATAAAGGTATATTATAATTCCAGTATAATATCATATATAATATCATAGTTTCATTTTTTATATGTCCCACATATGGTATTTAACGAATCAAATCACTTTGAGGGGGCGGTAGTCCGCACTTCCTTAAATGAAGATATCGCGTTTACCCATAATGGAAACCATAAAGGTATGACCAAAATGAAAAAAATAGAAGCTTAAGGAAAACATGAACATATTATATATCATATATAGAAATAGTGACATCATAATGGACACCTTTAAAGGTGTTAAATGAGTATTGAACAATCATCGTTTCAGGAGGCTGAATTTCGCCATCCACGGAAACCGTATGTTCTTTAACCATTTGATGTAGTTGTGTTAGAGTGTAGCTCGAATAAATCTTATAACAACATCCTAGTATATTGAAGATACTGGTGTTTTTACAAAAGAAGTAAATAAAAAGAGTTTAGGGGGTTGGAGAAGCAAAATAAAACAAATGAACATGAGAGAATGAATTAC
Organism: Viscum album; assembly: GCA_963277665.1. Taxonomy (NCBI): domain Eukaryota; kingdom Viridiplantae; phylum Streptophyta; class Magnoliopsida; order Santalales; family Viscaceae; genus Viscum; species Viscum album. Next base: position 719,067,953 of record OY728150.1, read on the forward strand.
CTTTAAAAGTGTAACTCCTTTTGATTTGAGCCTAAAGGCTTCCTTTGAAAGGATTCTGCCCAAAGGGAATCCTCTAGGATGAGGAGAGGGATGTGGAGAGAGTAAATGGGAAGGGGTTGGCCGAGCCAAAGGCTTGAGGAGTGTGTGAAATGAGGTAGAGGTGGGGGCCTTTTATAAGAGGAGAGGAGGGGTACTTTTGGAAAGTAAGAAATATTACTTTATTTGAAAATGTGTTTCGGTTTTAAAAGGTCCCACATTGATATAATTCGTGGATAAGGTGATAAGGGTTCGAAATACACCCATACAATAAGGTTTTGACATGTGTAGGTCATAGATTTTACATTATCTTCTCATTTTATTTAAATCGTCAGATAATGATGTCATCACTGCATCATTATGATGTCATAAATAATTTAATTTATTTAATGTCTAAAAATTATAAAAAAATTACTATGATGTAGGAAATATTTTTATCTTTTCAATTAATATTTATAATAAAACATCTGACTTGTATAACCCCACTTAAAAATTGTTTTAGTAAAACATATCATGTTTGTGTCATTTTTACTTTTACATTAAATAAAAAAGTTATTTATGTCATTTCCCAACCAAAGTGGATCCATGGGGTCCCCAAGTTGACCCATGACTTTTCTTGGTCGGCCATTACACATCCAATGAGGTTAAGACATGTGTCAAGTTCATTTCATTTTATTAAATCATTATTTTTACCTTAAACTACACTAATTACCACTAATCGCGATTAAAGACTTAATAAGTTACTATTCACCAAAAAATTATTTTTATCCCATTGAACCACATTTTACTTCTTAATGACAAACATTTATGTCGGATTTTTGAAATTCAAAACACATAAGTGGTAAAATTTCATTTAAACAAAAAATCAGCTTTTATAAGTACCACTTAGTGGTTTCACTATTCATCAAAAATTGAAGTTTTTCAGAAAAATCCCAAAAAATCACCCTAAGTTATATTTGATATTCCGAATTCAAAAATGAAGTCCTTTTTACAAAATTCAAAACATATTATTCACATTAATTAATTTAATTATTAATTCCCGCTGTTAGAGCAAATAGCGTGTTTTTATAGAACAATAAGTATCAAAAGATTGACACTAGTTTAAGTTTGATTTCAAAGTGAAATTAATTCCAACAACCACTATTGGATTTAATGGTAAAAATATTTTCTAATTTAACTTTAAAACCAATTCAAAATATTACCTATCATATAAATAAATTAGATTAAAAAGAGGTTTTGAATTAAAACACAACATTCTACACTATTCATTAAAAAATGAACTTTATCGGAAAAATACCAAAAAATTACACAAAGTAAAATTTGATGTCCCGATTCTTAATAAGAGTTTTATTTGGTCCAAAAGAATGTATAAGAGTGATCAAAACTATATTTAATAACAGTTCTCCATTAAAAGGCGATAAGTGAACCTTTAGTGAAAACTAGGGCATATACACCTAAAATTTAATTCTTTCCGTATTTTAAGCCTTTAACTTTTATTGGATAAATGTAAAAACATTAAAAAACATATATAATCATATTTTAGTTATTTCTATCCATTCCCGCCAATACAATGGCTACATGTTAACTACCATTTGAAATAATATTATTTTATTATTAGAGTGCAACGTAAGATTCCCAAGAAACTTGTTGTTGCGTGTTGGGTACGCCATCGAGCATAGAGTCCCCTTTAAAGTCATATTAATATTTTATTCACAAATATGGATAAATATGAAAATGTCATATTCTTTATTTACCTGGGGTGTTACATCCTTCCCCCCTTTTGGGAATTGTGTCCTCGCAATTTTAAAATTGAGCTTGGAAACATCCTTGAAAGTCCCACATCGGAACAAGAGTCGGTAAAACAATCACTTTAAAATAAAGGAAGATAAGTACAGAGGTCACCCGAGTTAACCCATACTAGGATTCCATGTAGGAAAACATGGACATGGAGGAGAAAACATAGGGTCATGTTCTGATGGAGAGTGATAGAAAACATGTTTAGGAGAAAGTTAACCATAAGAAAATCACAAACTTGTTATGGGTTAAACGGTATTAGATTCCCCAGTAGGAAAAGTTAATAGACAACATTTTTGTTTTAAGTTACTTTTTATTGAGGAATTTATTCACAAGGGAACATAATCACTTATCATGTTGACTCTCAACTTTTACTAGATTCCTTAATCAAACTCATATTTTTTTCCAAAAGAAGAGTATTTAGGGAGACTTGTTCATATTAAGAGTACTATAATCAACTTCTAGAGAATCACCTAATCCACCAAATAGAACTATATACATCCCATGTCTTTAGGCCTTAACCAAAACCAAAACCAAAAAGGTTAGTACAAGGTCAGATAATCCAGAAAATGATAACCCTTTATAAAAATAAAATCTATTCTTAACCTCCAAATTTTTTCCAACAAAACCCAAAGTTCAAAGAGGACCATTCTATAATCAATTTGTCCATAAAATTATTCAAATTAAACCAATATAATATTGAAACCCAAATATTTGAAGGATTTAGTCACATAGTCTTCCAAGTTAAATCGTAACATTTATCTCCAAACAACATCAGTTGCTCCTAAAGTCTCGTATTGAAAAGTAATTAACCTAATCACATATCCTCTATGATAGGTTAATCATTTTCGTAAATAACCCAAAATCAACTTACTCTTAAAAAAAAGAATCAGTCAAACTAACCAGGGACTTCACGTAGTCCAGTGGTAGGCGATAAATACCAGTTGCACTTTGATTGTGGGTTCGATTCCCACAGCTTTGTCCGACGCGACGGGTAGTCACACGGTCTACGCGTTGTCCTTTTTCCAAAACTATATAATTCTCAAATCATTCCCCAAAAAGGGATAAAATCATCAAAAATAACCATAACATAATTTAACCTCAATTTTATCTCATGCCTTTCACTTCAATCATAAAATATAGTAACCCATAATTACCTCAAAAGTAAGGATCATATAAACCCAAATGGTTCTTTATAACTATGTCCACAAAAGAAAAGATAACTATTACTTGAATAAAATTTGCCTATATTAAACATCAGGGTTACACATAATATAAAAAGTCTTCTAATGTAACCCCATCATCAAAAGAGACTTAACACTCTTAAGAATTTCACCATAACTCTTGAAGCCCTTATATGTTGACATCTTACTCATTCAACATTCTTCATGATCCATTATCCATTACTTTCCAACTTATTCCGAAATACATCTTTCCTACAAACAAAATCATGAATCATATCCTAAGATTCCAAAATAGTAAAACAATAGTCATGAAATAGTACATACCTTTGATTGGTCATTGTCAGTTTCTCCATCCTCAATCGGAATGGCATTAGGTATTGGTAAACGAATATTGGTACGCTCTTGGTGACCCCATTCACGAAACTTCTTCATAGGACATGTGTTTGCATAATGACCATGCACACCACATTTAAAACATTCAATTGATCCCTCAGAAAGAACTTCTTTCCCTTTCCTCGAGTCAACTGGATGCTTCCTTTTTCCATGGAAGGTTCTTGCTTTATGACCTTCATTTCCACATCTATATCATATTTCTGTCCCTTTGAAACATTTTCCTAGGTGTTTCTTTCCACATCTTTGACACATAGGTTTTTGAACACACTTACCTTTATGATTATTACCTGTACTTCCGTAGGGATTTGTTTCTTTCATATATGATGCCTTAGAGAAATCTCCAAGGTTTAGGTGGTCAATCATGACTCCAGATAGTTGGTTGAGGATAATCAGAAGAGTTCTCATTGCAGCTCCCATATCATTCAGTTGCTTGCTCAAAAAACTATCACAGTTTCCTTCACATCCACTGTTACTTTGGTGCCTGCTAGATCCAGCCATTTACTAAAACCAAAAAGGTCAGTGTGAGTATATCAACAAAACCATCATGTACTAATGCGTGAGATAAACACTAAGATATACTTACTCATTCACTTTATCTAAAACTAGGACTCTTTCTGAAATCCTAACCATTATGGTAATGTCACTTATGCTTAAAGAATACCCTAACCTCTAAAGTTATCTAAACCGACCTTTGATACCAACTATAAGGCCCCAGCCTTAAACCATACTTAATCTTGAGTTATTACAAGATTACACATTGAGGATCTTTTCAGGTTTAGAGTTTTAGAGAATTAGATCATGAAACTTGCATTACATTCCACATTTAAACAAAGTGGTTACATAAAAGACTGTATTCATTCTTCCCATCAACGGAAACATATTTAAAATAAAACATGGATTCTTTCTTGACACATCCTTGAAACTATCATCACATCATGTACCCTTCCCTTTACCTGTGAAAAACATTTCAAAAACTTGGGATGAGCATAAAAATCTCAATAAGGGATATAAAAATATGGAAAGGAAACATGAGTACATGTATACATAAGAATGAAATCATACTTTACCCATAAAACATAGGCATATCAAATCATGAATAAATCATAGAAATCATAAGACATAAAAGGTAACTTGAGGCATTCATAACATTCTTACGTAGGGAGTAACCCTCTTGGTTACGTTTTGGAATACCCATCACAGTATATTCCCTAAATCTCTTCGGAGAAACCTCAATGTTTCACTCCTTCGCGTTACCCAATGCATTAGAGAGCTATATCGGGCTCACCCGCCCTTAGTTTATCACGGAACCACCCGTTTTCATAACAATGCCCAAGAACCATAACATAAATGTATTACATAAAACATGCATAAAGGAAACATAACATTTCCACATTTCAATCACAATATAACATTTTAGTATATTGAAATAATGAATCCATTCAAAAAGAAACCATTTCCAAAACCATTTAAAACATTTAATAAAGAGATTTTTGAATCAAAGTGTCCCATACCACCTTGAAGCTTAAAATTTTAAACCATTAATATCCATATAAAAAATCCTTAAAACCATTTTGAAAACATGGATATTAATAAGAAAAAATAATTAAAACATTCAAAATGATATTTTGGTTAAAGGGGTTTTACCAAAATTAGAGACACTTGAATACAATAATTGAGGAATAACATTTAGTCAGAACTTTATAATATCATGAGAATAAATGGATTCATGATATAATACTCCAAAGGACAGTATATACACCATATAAGAGTGAATTGGTGCATAACAACAATTAACCCTCAATAGAAATGTCAAATGTGATGAAATCCCTTATAAAGAAGGTATCCTTAAATTGAGGACAAATCAATCTCAAAAATATGTGTGACAAATATAAATACACCCAATATAAGTGGATATTAATTGTAAAACAATAAAATGTCACTCACACATATTCAATGGATGACATATTCAATGACTACATGTTGAACCCAAAGAAATCGAAATTGGGTTAAAAAGTTCCCTTGACAGCCTAACGGCATCACATCAAAATGAGTTGATGAGAGATAAAAAGTGTATATCATCACTTGGACATAAAATTTACATCAATAAGGATATATGAGAACATATCCCAACATAACAATATGTAAATTAAAAGACCCAACAAAAGAAGTCTTTTAAAAATAGGAGGGTGAAAGGTTCCCTTACCGACTTGGGTATCTTTCAAAACATACACCCTATGAAAGAAGGACAATAGATAATTGATGTAAATACTGATAAACGAAAGTATATTACACAAAGAGTAGAATAATGGGCAGTACATACACCACTCAATGGAATTTGTGGCAAATGTAGAATAAATCTCACGGGAATAAAAGTGAGATGAAAAATCCCTTACGAAAACTCGGCAGCCTAACGGCGCCACATAAAACTTCCGAATATGGATTGATGAGATCAAATAGGGTATCTCATCACATTACAATAAAATGTACAGAAAGAGAAATATAAAAGACCATCCCCCAACATTACAAATAGGAGCTTAAAAGAAGTGACATAAAGGAGAGTACTTAAAAAGAAAGAGAGAGGTTAGATCTCTTACGAATGTTCGGCAGCCTAACGGTGCCACTCAAAATGTCCAAAATGGATTGATGAGAGAGAATAGGGTCTTTAATCACATGAACATAAAAATTACAGTAAGTGTAATATAAAAGATCATCCCAATAACAAGAAATATGAGCTTTAAAAGGAATGACATAAAAGAGTGTACTAAAAAAGAGAGGAGTAGGATCCCTTACCTCGGGTCCGACTTGAATCGGTCGTTCTTTAATCTCCTGAATAATAAACTTGAGTTAATTTATACTTCCTTAATAACCATTTTCAAGTTCATTATTCATTTTATATCACTTATTACCATGTCATAAACATTATGTAATCATTTAAGTTAATAATATTTGTTTTGCCGATATTTTGTTCTTAAGTCGAAAGTGGACTTCTTACAATTACATGTTGTTCGTGTGGCCGAATGTTTATTATATCCAGAATTGTATTTATGATATAGATGTCATATATGTCATATATATCCAGTACATGCATGCATTTATAACATTACATAATCATTTATAGGTAAGAAATGAAATACACCGTTCATGGAGACGGTAAGCCGTACGTACGCATGAACGCTACTTTCATTTCTATTTCGTATTTTATAGAATGTAATCATAATGATATAAAGGTATGTTATAATTACAGTATAATATCATATATAATATCATAGTTCCATCCTTTATACATCCCACATATGGTATTTAACGAATCAAATCACTTTGAGGGGGCGGTAGTCCACACTTCCTTAAATGAAGATATCGCGTTTACCCATAATGGAAACCATAAAGGTATGACCAAAATGAAAAAAATAGAAGCTTAAGGAAAACATAAACATATTATATATCATATATAGAAATATTGGCATCATAATGTCCACCTTTGAAGGTGTTAAATGAGTATTGAACAATCATCATTTCGGGAGGCAGAATTTCGCCATCCACGGAAACCGTATGTTCTTTAACCATTTGATGTAGTTGTGTGAGAGTGTAGCTCGAATAAATCTTATAACAACATCCTATTATATTTAATATACTGGTGTTGTTACAAAATAAGTAAATAAAAAGAGTTTAGGGGGTTGGAGAAGCAAAATAAAACAAATGAACATGAGAGAATGAATTACCTTTAAAAGTGTAACTCCTTTTGATTTGAGCCTAAAGGCTTCCTTTGAAAGGATTATGCCCAAAGAGAATCCTCTAGGATTAGTAGAGGGATGTGTAGAGAGTAAATGGGCAGGGGTTGGCCGAGCCAAAGGCTTGAGGAGTGTGTGAAATGAGGTAGAGGTGGGGGCCTTTTATAAGAGGAGAGGAGGGGTACTTTTGGAAAGTAAGAAATATTACTTTATTTGAAAATGTGTTTCGGTTTTAAAAGGTCCCACATTGATATAATTCGTGGATAAGGTGATAAGGGTTCGAAATCCACCCATCCAATAAGTTTTTGACATGTGTAGGTCATGGATTTTACATTATCTTCTCATTTTATTTAAATCGTCAGATAATGATGCCATCGCTGCATCATTATGATGTCATAACTAATTTAATTTATTTAATGTCTAAAAATTATAAAAAAATTACTATGATGTAGGAAATCTTTTTATCTTTCCAATTACTATTTATAATAAAACATCTGACTTGTATAACCCCACTTAAAAATTGTTTTAGTAAAACATATCATGTTTGTGTCATTTTTACTTTTACATTAAATAAAAAAGTTATTTATGTCATTTCCCAACCAAAGTGGATCCATGGGGTCCCCAAGTTGACCCATGGCTTGTCTTGGTCGGTCATTACACATAAAATGAGGTTAGGACATGTGTCAACTTCATTTCAATTTATTAAAGCATTATTTTTACCTTAAACTACACTAATTACCACTAATCGCGATTAAAAACTTAATAAGTTACTATTCACCAAAAAATTATTTTTATCCCATTGAACCACATTTTACTTCTTAATGACAACCATGTATGTCGGATTTTTGAAATTAAAAACACATAAGTGGTAAAATTTCATTTAAACAAAAAATCAGCTTTTATAAGTACCACTTAGTGGTTTCACTATTCATCAAAAATTGAAGTTTTTCAGAAAAATATCAAAAATTCACCCTAAGCTATATTTGATATTCCGAATTCAAAAATGAAGTCCGTTTTACAAAATTAAAAACATATTAGTCACATTAATTAATTTAATTATTAATTCCCACTGTCAGAGCAAATAGCGTGTTTTTATAAAACAATAAGTATCAAAAGATTGACACTAGTTTAAGTCTGATTTCAAAGTGAAATTAATTCCAACGACCACTATTGGATTTAATGGTAAAAATATTTTCTAATTTCAATTTAAAACCAATTCAAAATATTACCTATCATATAAATAAATTATATTAAAAAGAGGTTTTGAATTAAAACACAACATTCTACACTATTCATTAAAAAATGAACTTTATCGGAAAAATACCAAAAAATTACACTAAGTAAAATTTAATGTCCCGATTCGTAATAAGAGTTTTATTTGGTCCAAAAGAATGTATAAGAGTGATCAAAACTGTATTTAATGACAGTTCTCCATTAAAAGGCGATAAGTGAACCTTTAGTGAAAACTAGGGCATATACACCTAAAATTTAATTCTTTCCGTATTTTAAGCCTTTAGCTTTTATTGGATAAATGTAAAAACATTAAAAAACATATATAATCATATTTTAGTTATTTCTATCCATTCCCGCCAATACAACAGCTACATGTTAACTACCATTTGAAATAATATTATTTTATTATTAGAGTGCAACGTAAGATTCCCAAGAAACTCGTTGTTGCGTGTTGGGTACGCCATCGAGCATAGAGTCCCCTTTAAAGTCATATTAATATTTTATTCACAAATATGGATAAATATGAAAATTTCATATTCTTTATTTACCTGGGGTGTTACAAATAACATACAAACATGGAAAACACATCATGTTCTTCGTGTGTTGCCTTGGTGAGTTTCAGTTGTGAAATTGAACACAAATCACCCAATCATCGGTGGTGTCCGTTGAATCATTGTGTGTTTTCAACTGAACCCTAGGAGGTATCCTAGTATAAACTCAGTAATATTATGGTAATAGGTGTTACAAATAATGGATTAAAATATTTATACCCTTTATCTTAAAGTGATGAAGGATGAGCATTACGATACTCCCCTAGGTTGATCATGTTTAATTATTCTTGTTCATTTATACTTTTTTTATCGCATTAGTTTTTCTATTGTAATATTTAATAATAAATACCCATGTTTTATTAAATACCATTAGCCTTATATCATCATAATAAATTACCCTATTTTTCAATTAATTATCTAATCCTCCATCAAGAGACGACCTAGGGTTGCTGTTATACTACAGAAATTCTATTAAAATCTGAAATACTAATTTGACGTGCTCGACAACGCAGTCAGATATCAAGATGACCCAGGTGACCTCCATTGGATGGAAGTCAAGAATATCCTAAATTATCTAAGGCATACTAAGGATATGTTCATGGTTTATGGAGGAGATGAGGAACTAGTTATTAGAGAATATGCAGATGCTAGTGTCCAGACTAATAAATATGACATGAATTCGCAAAAGGGATTCATAATCACTATGAATGGAGGTGCAGTGATCTAGATAAGATCAAAGTAGAGTGTGGTCATATATTCTACAGTAGATTCAGAGTATATCACAACTTATGAGGCATCTAAAGAAGTAGTTTGGTTGTGAAGCTTTCTCCATTAGCTGAATGTGATACCTAGAAGTAAATATCTAATCACACTATACTGTGATAATACTGAAATGGTGACTCTTGCAAAAGATCCAAGGTCCCATCAACAGGTGAAGTATATAAATCAGAAGTATCATATCTTGAGGGATTTTTATCAGAGATGTGAAGTTGTAGTGATAATTATTTTCACGGAAGACAATGTGTCAGACCCCTTAACTAAAGCCTTGACTTAGAAGAAACATGATCAACATGTGAGGTCTAGCGGACTGAATGTCATAAGTAGTTAGATCTAGTCCAAGTGGGAGTTTGTAAGAGTTGTTGTCCTAGAACTAACTTTTTGTACTTTGATTCCAAGGATATTTAATTTATTTCAATATCAAACATATTATTACATATTTTACATCGTTCTACATGACTATGATGTAATAATGTCTTATAGTATTTGTTGCATTGATAAGGTCATTGAAGTTCCCCGCTATGATGAAAACCTTGAAATTATATAAAAATATTATTAAATATAGTTATACAGTTGGATGATATACTATGAATGGGACACATAGCTAGCAGACTGTCATGTGAGATTACTCATAAGAAGATGAGACTTCCTCCCATGATGTTCTCACTTCGTAATATCCAAGACAAGAGATTATGAGAACAGACCCACCAGTAGGAATTATAAATGTTTTAGTTTCATCATATATTTCTATTTGATATCATGTGTAATGATCCATTGGATTTAATATTATCATTAATACATGTCAAGACTCATGTATATTGATTTATTAATGAAAATTGTCACACAGACAGTAGGTGGGAAGTAGGGTTCATTAGGTGTGTCACGAGTGACATGATATTAATGGATAATCCAATGAAGGATTTGTCCCTCCCATTTATGGAAGTTTATATCTTGGGAATTTTATTGAAATAGAACCGTCACACGAAATTCCATGGACATGTTGTAATGATGAGTTTATTTTAGGTAGTCAAATAATGATATATCAAGTATAAAGGATGATGACACTATCATGAAACCTTCTTGATGAGACAATGACAAAAAGGGATTATATTACACAATGAGCGTTCGTATGTAGATTTTGTTGTTGGGACTTTATGTTTTTTCTCTTGGGTTCCTTGACCCATTGCTAGACAGTACTCTTAGACTTTAGGAAAGCTAGCCTAATGCCAATGAGAAAAATCCTAGAGAGTCACGCACTAAGTGATTTTGGTGGTCTTGGTTAAATTCTATTTGAAATTAATTAATGAAATAAATATTATTCTAATTACTGTGGAATAATTTTATTCAAGTTAAGATGATTTATTAAATTATATAAAATATATTTATTTTGTTTTATTGGACATGTAATAAATATTTATTTACTAGTTAGTAAATAAAATATTTATCTAATAGAATAAATTATTTATTTATTTATTCGGCTGTTCAATAAATGAGAGTGGGGTTCGAGTGGCCCAAGGCCGGTCTGGTAGTAAAATAATTATTTTCAATAAGATAAACAATTATTAGTTGGAAAAAGATAAAATAATAATGACTCTTCTACTATTTTGTGACACATAATTTTATTCATAATTCCATTTTGCGCAAGTTTGACCACCATAAATAATGATGCAGTATTATTATTATGAATATGAGTTTTTTCTATTTCATGAATATATTTAATTGTTGTCATGAAATTAAATATTGTAACTAAATTTCGATGAATATAAATTGAAAAGTACATCTATTAGGACTTGACAAAAACATTTCACGCTTAGTGAATTGAGAATTTTTTAGTTAAACTATTTCTCGCTCAAATCCTATTCCCACCCCTCACAAACGAGAGACGTTCTTCAAGGCTGAAGAACAAGCAATCAAGAACGACCGACACAAGACTCTCACTTTTCCACGCTAGTACTCAGTGAACGAGTGGTGTTGATTAGTGGACATCAGACCACATGTGGATCACCCTTAGAGGGATTCCACTTTGGATCCTCGCAAGCTCAATGAGATAATCAAGAAGGTTCATTCTGAACAATCAACATCATCAACAAAAAAATACTAAAGATCCAGGTATTCTTTTATTTATGAAATTAAATAAATTAATTATAAACATGATGTGAAAGATCCACTCTAAATGTTTTGGGCCTCTAACTTCTTTATCTAAATCATTGATTATATTCCTTGGTTATTGGGTTTCATCATCTTATTGATCCTTGAATAATAATTGATCATGGTAAATATTAAAGTCGGGTGTCATCCCAACCACGCTTCCTCTATGCCCAGAACATTAATATTCTCTATATAAGTCCTAAATTCATCCAATTGAGGAATACCACATTACCATAGGTTAAGTGGGAAATCCCTCTTCAACACTTTCATAATTCTCACTTCCTTCGCGAATTCACCTCTCATGATGATCAAATAGTGCTCAGGAAGCAACCTCATTTCACAAAGCTCACATAGACATCACTATTTATCCTCTATTTCGGAAGCTCGCATTTTTTGGTCAATTTTCATAGGATTCACTAACTCAGTTTCATCGAGAACCTTTTCCCAAGAACACCCTTCATGAATCACCTTCACGAATTCAGAGACTACATATTTTTATTAACATTTGAAGGATATTTCTTAGGGAGTTGTATGATTATATATAAGAATTTCAGTCAACTCAAGAATATTCTATCCACATCATCAATATTTCATGATTCTCTACCATCTTTTTCATGATACTCCCTTCATTAAGAATCACTAGAGAAATTTCCCCATTTTTGGAGATTCTCATAGTCATGAAGAGTACCATATTTCCTTTGTGCATTTTTTGTACACAATTTTATGTAATTATTTCAAGTAATACATTCATCTTTTATTAATATATTTCAACATACCTTGTTAGAAATATCATTTAAACTCCAAAATATTTCTATAAAACTTGTTTTTTCAATGAACACAATAAAACAAAAAAAACTGCAATGTTATGAGGAAATATTTCCCCCAAGATTGAGAAATCCAATATGTGAATCCATACATACCATTCCATATAGGTAAACAAGGTATTTCACCATGTGGAATATAATTTCTAATCCTTATTTTCCTAACCATGGAATCTCTTATAATAAATTCATTTATCACTAAAGGATCAATATGTTATGTATAAGATTATAATAAATAAAATCAAATATAATAAATATTCCTTGGCTATGAGAAGAAGATTCTTTCTAATTTAAAATAATAATGATTCTATTCACCACTCCATATATTATTTCATTCAATTAATCAAATTACATATAGGATACAATAACATCCATGTCAGTATACATTTCATTTAACAATTCAACCAAATGGTTCCATAGACTATTTCATTGATGATAGGAATGGTCCAAGAAAAGTTGTTCAATCATTAAAAAATTAATTTAATTTAATTTAATCCACTTCAATAAAGAGACATGATAAAACCCTATATAAGGAAGCATTTCAACACATGAATTTATAGTGTTAATTAATTTTATTATAAATGCCAAAAGGTGTTTTAATAGACATGGTAGAAGAACTTTGATATATTTTACATATTAGGGGAATAATTCCAACAAGGAACAACCAATTAAATTAATGGATTTCACATTTTATTAATGACTCATGGAATGTATAGCGTGTTTCATAAGTTAAAATTTCATAATTAATGAAAATTTAAGTGATAATTTAAAGACCATGAAAATAAATATTAGGAAACTTCTATTCTCCATTATGTGTCCTTGAATTGATTTGAAAGGACAAAACATATTTTAATTGATAAACTCAGTGAAAATAGGCCCCAAAATCTTGAATGGAACGATCATACACTATGGTGAAGAAAGTAGATAATGGAAATAAGATTGGTCATATACTAACTAAGGGGGATCCAATGTGAAAAATAGAGCTTGAATATGATTCTTCTATAAGGGAGTAATATCCATGATTATGGGATATGTGAATGGGAGGTCAAGTGGATACCCAGTGTGGGAAAAAGAGGAAGGATAATGGGAGAATAAATAGGTAGTTTATTTAGGGGGAAAATAAATATTACAACCCATTAATGATCTACATACATTGGACACATGGTTTTGATAATCGTGTTCCATCCTTTTAGTACGAAATTGTAAATGGTCAACTCCAAATATGGATAAGTTATATATTAAAAAATCATAGGCATCTCATGTAGTTCCCCTCTATAATTTCCTTAAAACATTTTGATGATCACGTCGTATCAGATGTACATATTCAAAAATCATATTCCACCATTACATGGATGTATAGTTGTGGTTAATGTTTATCCTTAACAGTGTGAAAACCATTAGCATCCCCATCTAATATATGAACCCATCTTTCCATATTTTGATGGTCTCAAAACTCACCCAAAATAGCTCTAAAACTCTAAATCACTAAAAATTTCCCTAAAACAACAGGTTTAAGTGGTATCTCTCACACACTCTCTCTCTTATAATAACATTCAAATTACCTTTTTAAATTTATCCCACCTAACAATGTAATATTAAAATTACAATAGCTTTTTCAACACATTCCATATTGTGAGACGATACAAATACCCACCATATAATATCTCAACCAAAATATGAATTAAGGAAAAATGAAAAAATATTCAAAAATATAAGGGTCATGTACGTCTATTTAAATGGTCATGTTTTGTTTTAAAATACCCAATGTACCTTAAATCATGAATTTTAACAAACTATACATATACTACTAAAAAACTATCAAACACTTTTATAAAAAGCTAAAATATTAATGTAGTTCTTAGTTAAAACCATTTAATTCGAATCCTAATCACATCATCATATATTACATCAGTAGGACAATGGTACACCTTGTTTTGGGTTTTAAAAATTCTCAGAAAATTAAAATCCACAATACTTCCATTGTTATAATTTTCTATTGAAGCATGATCTCGAAATCCTTTAAATGAACCATGAACATTCCTAATTTTATTGAAATGATCAAATCCATATCAACCATGAACTTTAAATAACTATTGAGAAAATATCTCCCAATAATGTGTGTTCGGGGAAAACAAAAAAAAATTGTCTGATGAAACTAAATATATTTTAATATAAACTGTGATAACATGAACTTTCATTAAAATTTTATAAATCTCCAAGTCAACTTTCTTGAAACAATCACTTATTTAATACCACTGTCCCTCAGCTGACACAATTATCCTCAATGATGATAAATTATAAAATACCCCACATAAAACTGATGTTAACTAATCATAACATAAACATCGGGTGTGTATCTTATACATCCCTATTCAAAACATGACTCATTCTCCCACGAGTCATTCACCATGAATTCTAAGATGACCATGTTACATTGGACTTTAGTTCCATTATGAATGATGCTCCCTAATATCTCTTCTTAAAAATATGTCACCTACCTAAGACATGATTTCTCAAATGTCCACCCACTTTAAATCATCGTTAATAAATTCAAATAATCAACTATAAAACCCATGGTAACTATGCAAGGAAATTGAACAACTATTCCCATCGAATATAGTCTCGATGCATGATCATCCTAGACTTTTTATTGAAAAAACATGCATTACTAATACTATATTTCTAATGTATTAAACATTCATTTAATTTTATTTGAATCAATGATAAAAACTTGTTAATTTCCCATAAAAATGTAAAACATGGCCCAACCTCTGGAACAATATTCCTCAATCTAAAAACTACATTGGATTACTAGGGTCTAAGTCTAAATTAACAGTCTCCTGGTCTTCCAATTATCCCTATCGATCTTTATCAAAATAGTTATTCTATTTCTATTCACATATCCATATGAAAATTCAGATGAGAAAAACAACCTTTTTATTATAATCTTTTATACAACATAAAAAACACAGGGTAACTCTCTACAATTAGATAAAAATAGAAGCTAGTAAAAATGTCATAGACCTACAAGGGTCAAAAAAATATCAATAAACATTTAATTGAATGACCATATAAAAATCAAGATAATATTCCTTGATACTCTACATGAATTCTCATATAGAGGTTCTCCATATAGAGTTAATATTCCATTGTAAATAGATAAATATATTTCCTTTATTATGTGTCATCATTCTGTAATATCACCCATTAGAATATTATAATATATAACCACCTTTCTTCATGTGAGTTCCTTTTCATAATGTAAGATTCATACTTGATTAAAATGGTTAAAAATAAGAATATAACTTTCCTTGGAATATGTATCATAAATATACTTGTTTAGAATTTCTAAAGTCACTAATATAATATCTAGCCACTAACTATAATATAATTAATTCTTCTTCTAAAACTTATGTTTCATATAAATGCTGACGTGAATCTACCACTTATCCTCTAAGTCCAATATAAAAAAAACAATTCCATTGATTCCTAAATTAAATTATCACAACCCACTTTAAGATAAAATCTCAATGTAAAATAAGAAATTAATATTACATGAAGGTTTCAAGATGTTAATTCCACTAATGGATTCATTTAATTATTATATACATTAACTTTTATTATAACATTAAAGGCCTAAAATACATTAAATTTCCTTTAACTATCATATATACACTATACTGCAAACATTATTTAACTAACATAAGAATTATTTTCTAGAAAATTATCACATAATTTCAATTAAAATCATTTTTATTTATCCATAAATACTAATAAATTTCTCAATTGACAAATAAATTTTCCATAATATTGAGGAAAACAACCATTATGTTATAACTAGAATTTAAATTAAATTAATCCTTATAACATAAAATGTAATAAATTGAAAAAATATTCTTATATCATATTAGATAATCGGTTTAGTAGAATTCCATAACATTGTTATGCATGATGCTGTAAAATTGGTTGCTTATAATCCAAATATTCATTCCAATTTAATAATCGTACACCCCATCGAGTTAAGAACTATTTTTAGAATGAAATAATGGTGAACTATATGGGTATCCTAATATCAATATGGTTTTGGTTATACTGGATTATATTTCTAATTTTTGGAGTTAATTGTCCATTTATTTTAATTGTTTTCCCAATTTAGTGCAATCGATTTTTTTTTTAATTTGTCATATTTTAAGACACCCTCAGCATGATTATCTCATAGATATATAATTATAAAACCCACTGATAATTTCCAAGGGAAGAATATAATGAATATATTCCATTGGATTCCTTTGAGCTGTGTCGATCTCCTATCCCACTATACCTAGGGTTCTCCTCAGTGAGGATTTAAAGAGGGGAGGTTTTTGTGGGACCTCACTAGTGCCTTCCCTCCCACTTCCTCTTTTTTCTTTATATAATATTATCTTTTCCCTCTTCTATCAACTCTCCATGATTTTTGTCTCTCTATCATTGGTTATTCTTTATCATCGGTTCTTTTTAGGTGGGTTAAATATCAACTTTCATGGTGGTGTTGTTCTTCATAGTGAAATTTCCATACGTATGTTTTATGGTCCTGACATAAATTTTTCTCTATTAAAGTATTTGTCCGCTCAAACCCTTCTCTAATGTCATATTCCACTGCGCCTATACAATTCAGATCTATTGTGGGGGTAAAAATGTTTTTTTTGGGATATGTGGTCTTGTGGTTAATGGTTTTCCATGTGCCACTCGAGTCGAGTTTCTTACATTTTTGGATAATGGTTTATTTCTCATAAATGAGCCTGAGGTTTAGAACCACTGGCTACTAAAATACCTACTCTAACCTCAAGTTCTTCCACTCTTCTCCCAATCATATATAGAGTGTAGTTAAAAAGGTGGTTTTGGGATATGTGATTTCGTGGATGATAGTGTTCCTAGCATAACCTAACTTAGTTTTATTCTATGATTATGTTTTGGTTCTCTTAATCTTCAATGATGGTGACTTTCATATTCGAAAATGAAAAGGAAAATGGACATTTCTTTGTTTTATGAATATTATTTTGGTCTTTCTTCCCCAAATTCCTTGGTGATGTTTTTTTGAAAGCGATCACACTATTTGACTCTTGTTCAGTGAATGATTTGAATTGTTTATTTGGTTTTGGGATTGTTAATTTCAAGTTATGGTGGTGAAAATTAATGTTGTGCATGATGGTGTTGTTTCAAGGATTTTTTTGGTTGATATAGTGTGATAATTCTATTGAATGTGACAACATGATGATGACAATGTATTATTGATGGGGATGATGGCATGGTTGATGATTCAGATAATAATATCATAGATCGAGGTGGTTGGTTGTGATGGAATCAAGGAGAATTTTCAAATATTGAAATTATGGATCATTTATTAATTTTGAATTTTGAATTAGGATTATCAATTAATGGTTTTGAATTTTGGATTGGGCTGTTCCCACTTATCTTTAAAGTGGTAATTTTCAAAATTAAGAAAAAATGTGTTGGTAGTAGTATTGTTATTTTACATGTCGTCATTCCCATGTCATACATGTACATGAATTTAAAATTTGAAATTTACAATCCATTTAACTAAAATCCCATAGAAATGTCCTGAATTTATTTAAATAACCATTGTTTCATTGCATTCATGAATAAATAGTTCAAATACCTCTAATTTATACAATTATCTAGTTATATTAATTATCTTTTCCATGTTATAAGGGTTCATCACATTAAAATATGAAATTAGAATTTATGTAACTAATTATTAGTTGTTAACTTGATTGTTAAAATATAAAAAGTATTTATTGAGTGGTTTGATAATATGGGTTTTAATTCCAATTTTTATAAAGGCATATCCAATTCATAAATTTCAATTAGGACCCATTTAATCACAACCACTAATGTTTCATCCCATGAAACATATAATCATTTTCTAAAATACATGCTAATTTATCTGTTAAGGATCCACCAGAAACCTTTATATGAAACCGCCATTTTTGGATGATGCATATAATATAATAATAAATCATATATCATGATTATTACAAAGTATAATATCATAGATAAATAAAAATATATATTATCAAGATACAATGTATGAAGGAATTATTGTCATAAAATTTAAAAAATCATCCAATAACATTATACATATAATTATGCTATATAATCACCTAGACATTTTATATAGGTATGAATGGAGAATAATATCCTAATAATGTTATATAGTTAATCATGTTAATGAAATGTGAATCCCATGTTCCTAAAATGATGTATGAATACACCTCATCACTTTATAAAATAAGGTAGGAGGTAAATTCCATAAATCCATAACCATGGTAATTATGTAAACATAAAAAGGTAATATAATAATAAATTATATTGAGAAACACCATGAAGAAAAATCAAATCCTAGGAAGCATGGTATTTCCCCCATGCATGGTTTGGACCGATCATGATACATTCTATTTAATATTTTTTAACACATTCCTTTTTCTGTTTTATCATCTTTAAAATTTTAAGAGCAAGAAATATTAAAATAAAATACAACTAGAAATTTAAATGATATATTTCACTAATAATTAACCAAAATTTAGCTAAACTTAGACTCAATAATGCCTCCCTATTGGCCAGATTCCACTGAATAACCCAAGGGGTTTAAAGGTGGTACGTTGGGGAGAATATTTCCCCATGATATGTAATAAATAAAGAGAATGAATAACTAAATGTAAGTAATCATAAATTTATCATCTAAATATTATTAAATGGATCAAAATCCAAAAAAAAATATCATGTACTAATAATACTAGAAATATTATAAATAAAATGGGAACTATGAATAAAATAAAATACTTGATAAACTGAATTTGTTGGGTTTAAATCCCCATTTATTAAAGGTAAAAAAGAAAAGACATGGAGTGTGAGGATTCAGAGGTTCAATCATATAATTTATTCGCTCATTCTAATCTCATAGTTGAATAAAAATACTCAATAAAAATAGATATTATAATTATAAATATAATCATCACCATATTCGTATTAGTCAAAGTCTTTACTCAATGGGATGAACATCTTTGATTTCATTAAATTCATAATTGAAAAAGTTTTGTCTATAGTAGTCATAATTGTTCTAATATTTTAATATCCCATTTTAGTCCAACTATACTTTTCAAGAGTATGAGATACTCTTTGGTCATCCATCATTATTCCATGTAACACTTGTTTTCATCGATAATTCCCCTTTCATTATTTTCTTCTTTGTCCGAGTAATTTCCTCGCCATTTTCTTCTTATTCGGGAGAAATTGGATACTTAATCAATGGATTGTTGGATATAAATTTTAAGATTCTACTTCACAAAAGTGATATAAAACCCAATAGATGGATCAATATAGTGAAAATTATTCCTTGGATCTCCCTTCATATTACGCTCACTCTGATTCTGAGAAGAACATACCAATGCAAGGGAAGCCTCTGTAGATGCCACCATTCTACGTCCTTACCGAAATCTAGTCTCATCAGATAATATAGGTATATCAAAATTCATTCCATTATCCACTGAATGAACTTATTCATGGATTGAAGATCCATATAAGGGGGAATAGTATTCTAAAAAATGTGTTCATATTCATGAGATGAGGATTGGATCTTCCTACTCTAGCCAGACCTTCTGTAAGAAAAACATCATATCCATGATCATAAATATCTCATAAACACTCAGAATAAACCTTCATCTTCTGTGAATAATATATTTACCCTTTTAGAACATTTGTTGAACTATTAAATCCATTCTAATGGAATGGTACATGATAAAAAGGAATATAAAAATGTGTTTTCCTGTATGAATTTTCATTCATATAACTTGTAGAGGAATAAGAAACGTCCCTACTATGACCAATATCAAATCAAAGGTCAAAATTGTTTTCTAGATTAGAATATATTTTTATACACATAGAGTAATGATGAATACCATTATTCTAGGTTGATTAGGTTAAATATTTCCAATTAAAATAGCTGGTACGTCCATTTGAATTGAGTGAAATGAAAATGGGAGAGAGGTTTTAAAAAATAATATCTATACTTAGGTAATCATTCTTGTGGAAAGAACCACTTTTACAATTATATATTAACTCATATAAACATCCTATATGACTTTTGAAAAGAACCCAAATCTATCCATAATATTTTTTCTATATATTTTATTTGGAAATCACATGGATGAAGATAAACAAAACATGATCATTCAGATCTATTAGATCTAATTTAATCCAAATAATATGTCCCATACATGGGTAAAATATTTTTTAACTTCAAAAGGATTGAATATCAAGTATAATTTGAAAATATTTTAACCACCTATCTCCAAGTGATTGAAAAAATACCAAGGAATTCTTGAATTATGAATTTAGAAAAAAAAAGTAAAATAAACCACACTGCAATTGGATACATTTCCAATTTTAAAAATACATAAATCAAAAAAAAAATTCTAACCAAATAACCATTTTATATTTTTTATTCCCATTAAAAAACCAAAAATGATCTAATAATGGAGTTATAAAATAGTAAAATTATTTACAAGATTCAATCTTGCCTCACAATAACCCAAGAAGTTGCACTTTTTTAAATATCCATTATGATTTGTCAATATGAGTTGATGAGAAAAGTTTTAGAGTCATGTAAAAAGACATAAAATCAAATTTATTTTTCATGTTAACATCACTGGATGATAAAACATTAGGGATAGTCAGAGAAGGTAGGGTGTTCATTAAAAAAAATCAATGATTCATGATAGAATACTCACCTAATGATTTCAGAAACATGCTTGGAATGCTGGCCACATTTCATCATCCTAGGTAATCGATACTTCTAAACACCATCAGAGGATGAATTCTATATATTCTATCAGACTAAAAAAAATTGAATCACTATGGAGGATAACAACATTAATCAACATCATTGAGAGATATATCAGGAAAGTGCTCCATACTCATATCTACAATACATTATATATAAAAGTTGAAAAAATGGAGAATATTTAACTCTACTAGAATAGTGAGAACATTCATTGTCATGTGATCTTGTACTCCATCATAGTGAAAGAGATAAATTATCCAATGAGTGGAACATTGAAAAGACCCAGATTTTCCATGTAATGTTTTTGTATCTATATTGAATTATTACGAGTCTGCAAAAATTGATGACGCGTGATTCTGAGGCCCAATGTGATCAGAATGAATTTATGAACTTTTTTAAGATACATTTAGTAAACGTGCGAGCGGGAAATCCTAACATTTGAACCAGTGCACAGAATTGAAATCTGAGGTCACCGTTGAACTCGTTGTGTCGGGTTTCGCTTAAGGGGGCCTTAACCTCGACTACAATGGGTTGATAGTGGAAGTTTCTTTTTTTAGTTTTCATGGAGGATTAATAAAATAAATGTAATTTATTTTAATTATCCTCCACATCCATTTAGGTTTTGGTGGCGGGGACAAAAATGGGTGGTTGGGAATTTAATACAGGACATTAAACGCCCAGTTACACAAAAATGTGTAACCATTCTACATGCAATTAAGGAGGTTCATTCATTGAACCAATTAATGAACCTCTCTTAATTATGGGTTGTGAATATAAATCCCCTCTCCTCTCTCTCTTTTTAGTTTTTATTTTTGTTGGAAAAAGAGTGGAGGATTTTGGAGTATCCCCTTGATGAAAAAGGGATACATAAAGAAGGAACTCAAGAATGTCGTTGGAGTGACATCGTTGGAGGTGTGCTTCTAGATCAACGAACACCAACCCACCTTCAAACGATGGGACCTCTCCAAAAACTCAAGAGGTAGGGTTTTTTACTTGTTTAAATTTCAAGAGTTGTTGAATCATATATCTTCTCCCTTGATAAGATACTAACATGGAGGGTGTGGGCCAAACCAACAAGGCTCGGTCCCTCCGCCACTTATTTATTGTTGCATTATTTGCAGATGAATTTTTGGGTTGGACAGAACCCAAATCTGAGGGTCAAGAAGCAAAAAAGTCCACCTAGGAAGCCAGTAGGTGCGATCGAATGGAAAAAAAGACCACCGGAGCTCACCTGGTGGCCCGTGGAAGACCACTGGAATGACAGCACTAGAGACTGGTGCTGGCAGGTGAAGGTGGCGACTGCCACCAGCTAGCTGTGGTAAAGGCAGTGAGCCATTGCTCACCACCGTAGGAGACCGCGACACTAGGCCACATCAATCAATAGAGAAGCCGACACCAACCATCCACAGAGGCAGTTTGGTGTGTCATCACATGTCGCTGGAGGAGGAAGCTGTGACTTTTTAGCTCTAGTGGTCGAGTAGGGCGACCGACACCAGCCGACCATTAAGGCAGAGTGGCACGCTGTTGGTGGTGGTCGCAGCTTGAAGCCGCAACGAAGGAGGGACCAACTTCTTGCCTATCATGTGGTTACCTAAAGGAACCACACGGCGCTGCTGCTACGATTTCGAACAACACAGCCATTTGGAAAATAGGGGAAAATGCCTCACCCACCCTATTCTAGCTAGGGAGGGCCCCGCTCCCACTATTAGGCTGAGCCGCCCCCCTGTGTGCAGGGCGGTGCCCACTTGCGGGCCGGAAGGCATCCCCATGCGGGTTGGGCCGTGCCCCCTATGGGTCGGGTTGCGCCCCTTACGGAATGGGCCGCATCCCCTGCGGGACGGGCCATGCCCCCTGCGGGCCGAGGAGCGCCCCCTGCGGGACGGGCCATGCCCCCTGCGAGCCGGGCCGCGCCGCCTGCGGGTGGGCCTATCCACGGCCCATAGGGCCGATCCCACTATAGCCAAGCCCATCCAGGCTTGGATAGGTCGGACTCGGGCCTTGTCGGGTCAGCCCAGATGGGGTCGGTCCGGGTGAGACCAAATCAGACCAAACCCAGACCCAAGCAGGCCTAATTTCCCTTAAATTGCTATAACATGAAATGCAGATGTCTGTTTGATGAACCATCTATGGCACTGGGATCCTTGGATAGAGGTGGTCCTTTTGGTTTACACTACTCTAATTTTGGAGAATTTTTTACTATGGCTGGTTGGATCGAACCCGAATACAACCAGGCCCTCGGTATTAAAATGCTCATAACTCACAAAATGGGCATCCTATTGACGTGCCATTTGTCGCGTTAGAACCCTTACAATATGGTGGTCCATTGGGTTACTCCTTTATAGAGATTTTTGGTGGTCATGGTATGACCGATATCTTGAGGAGAATATTCTTCGGTACTCTAGTGTGCCGGGTGCGAAGAATCATGTGTCTGACTATCTTGGAAGTAGTGACCCTATGTGGATCAGCATCATAGAGACCTTGTGTGGATCAATGTCATAGCTACCCAAAAATGACCATTTATAGAGCAGAACATCGAGGATAAGAAACTAGAGACCCTAGGTGGATCTGCATCGAGTGAACTTGTGTGGATTAGAAATCCAACAACCCTGTGTGGATCAGCACTCTTGCGACCCTGTGTGGATCTACATTCAAGAGACCCTGTATGGATCAGTAGTAGCTTGAACTAAAGAGGAACATCCTTACCATGGATCGTCGTGGAACAATGACTTACGTCCAAGAGTGGATTGATAATTGAACAACATATTTATGGATCAATGGTGGAACTTCTAAATGGAATACGATGATATAGCTTAAGACTAATCATATATATTCATGAACTCTGAGTTTTATACCTGTTGTGAGCTGACTATTGCTTCGTTCTTTTTGATTGAGGTCTTACTTTACATTTTTTCCTTTGTGGAACTCTAGGAGACCTTATGGGGTCTTAGGGTCCATACTGAGTATTTTTATACTCACCCCTACATGGGCTTCGCCCGGACCTCGTTTTTTCTGGTGTAGATGATGGACATATTTGACTGAGGTTTAGAATCCAAGACTAGATAGTGCTCAGAGGAGGAGCTTTAGACGTTACATGTTGCAGTGATGACCAACTATGGGTCGTACCTACCATTCAGGTAGGAACCTTGGCAGATTATTCTAGGAGGTATTTTTTTTGTTACAGTTTTACTTTCAGTTGGTCTTGTATTCCGACCCCTTTACTAATAGTACTCACCAATTTTTACTTTCACTACACAATTTTTTTACTACAGTTTTACTACGTGGGTTGTTCTCGTTGTATTCTTAGACTACGTGTTTGTATAGTGAAAGCAAATTCCTTTCTATTTTTCAAGGATATGCCTTTCAAGGCTAGTCTCCAACCCATGGCCTATGGAAGGCGGGATTTTGGTAGTAATGACACGGGCCTCAGGGGATGGGTCATGGAAAAGTGGTATCAAAGGAGTCGGTTCTACCAAATAACTATTACTTTGATCCTACCAATGGAGAAATAGTGTTATGTTTTTTGAGTGTGGTTTCGAGTTTAGGGAGTCCAATGTTAGTGTAGTGGCCAACGTATCTATACACCAGGACCCCGAATTCCGATTTCTAACTCGGTGCATGAAAACTTTTTTTTTGTGTGTTTTGGAAAAGTATTTTCTTTGATATCATTTGAGTCATCTCACTAGGTATAACTTTTAATCATGGAATACCTATTTCATTTCAGTATACTACATCATAGATAGTCAGAAAGGATTCCTAAGATAGTATATGATGACGGTTCACCGAGCGATGAGGATTCGGTGTAGGGCCCTCTTATAGAAATAGTACCATCAGGTGGTGTACCAACAACACCACTTCCCATTGAGCAGCCAATGCCACCAGCCCCACCTGTAGATGATGCATTCAAACTAAGCGTGTTGCATGAGTTTTAGTGGCAGAGGCCCCCAAGGTTCTAAGGTGAGAAGGATATGTAGGCAGTTGAAGACTGGAAATAGGTTATGGAAAGAGTTTTTCACCTATTTGGGACACCAGCCGACCAGATAGTGATTCTAGACTTCAATCTTTTCTAGGGAGCAGAAAGAAGATGTTGGAGCCTGATGCTCTAGATACATGATGAGTTGACCTTCACCTAGGAATATTTCAAGGTCCTCTTTAGGGAAGAGTTCATTCCGGTGAATCTATGCTCAGTACGTATATAGGTGCTTCTACACTTATAGTATGGCAGCCTGACTGTGGCCCAGTACTCAGTGAGGTTCAACAACCTCTCACATTACTCTACCAAAATGTTGTGGGACCCTTTCTTCAGGGCCTAGACCTTAGAGGAGGGACTCCGATGGGAGATCGGAGCTTCAATGGTATCTCTCAGCATTTTGACGAATGCTGGAGTGCTAGAGAGAGCACTCTTGGTGGAGATTTTCTTCACAGAGAAGACACCAACAGTGAGACCCCCCACCGGGAAACACGTAGCAGATTCATCTATAATGTTTAGTAGGTAGATGACATAGTGGTCCAAGAAGACCATACCTTCTTGTGGATTACCCTGGGATGTAGGGCCGAAGGTGCAAGGCTTACGAGGTAGATCATGATACCAGATGAGTAGGCAATGCTTCATATACAGAGGGTAGGGTGACATGACTCGTGACTGCCTGAACAACCACACCGATGACTAGAATATGGTCAAGGTACCTCTAAGGTAGAGGTAAATATTAGAGCGGGGAAGTTCACAGGTAGCAGGCGGAAGTGGTAGAGGAGTTATCCGTGCTGCAGGCAGTGGGCGGCGATTCAGGGTTCTCCTACCACCACCTCAAGGTGGTCCACCCCAACCATCGGGAATAGGTGGAATGGGATGAAAACAGCTATAGGAATCTAAGGCCTATGACCATGGTTCTCTAGAAATAATTTGAGGTACGATATGGGTCTACTCCACCTTAATTGTAGTACTTATAGACACAGGTGACAATCGCACATTAATTTCCACAACCCTCGTTTGGGGTTCAGAGATTCTGATAGAGCTTTTGGATTGATCCTTATGGCTAAAGCCTCCTATGGGAGAGGATTCGACGATTACACACTGGTGCCAGTATTCGGCTGGGATCTTCTAGTAGTGGCGTCGATGCCTTACGACTTCATATTGGGTATGGACTGCCTACCCATAGTCTATTCTTATATTGACAGCATTAGGCGCAAATTTCGGTGTGTTTATGAGGATGGGACCATTTTTTACTTCACTAGATAGAAGGGATCCTTTGCAGCACAGTATGGACTTACCTGGAGGAGGGGGCAGCCAATCACACATCTGTTGGCTAGCCTAACTATTGGAGAAATTGGTGTTGTGATTTTGAGCTATCCTGTTGTGGTGGACCAGTATACTGATGTCTTCCCAGATGGTATTTTGGGACTACCTCCTCACAGATAGGTGAGCTTCTATATCAACATGTAGCCCAGGATGACACTGATATCTACACCATCATATCGAATGTCTCCCACGGAGCTTCGTGAGTTACAGGTACAACTCGAGGACTTTTAGAAGAAGAATTCATAAGGCCCAGTGTTTCTCCATGAGCTTCCCGGTTTTGATTTCCTAAAAGGATGATGGGATCTTGAGGATATGTGTGGATTATCAGCACTAGAACTAGGTGACCATGAATAACAAGTATCCACTTCTGAGAATTGATGATATTTTTTATAATCTGAAGGGAGCTCATTGGTCTTTAGAGATAGGCCTCATATCAGGCTATCATCAGATTAGGGTACGAGATGAGGATGTGTTGTAGAAGGAATTCATATTTTGATATGGCAACTATGATTTCATTGTTATTCCATTTGGAATGACCAATTCCCCTATAGTGTTCATGGAACTCATGAACACGATCCTTCAGCTATACCTCGATCGCTTTGTAGTGGTCTTCCTTAATGAAATCTTGGTGTACTCAGCAATGGAGGAGGAACATGCCTACCATCTGTAGACTGTTTTGCATACACTAAGAGACCACTAGCTTTATGGAAAGCTCTCAAAGTGAATGTTCTGGATATGGGAGGTCCAATTTATGAGACATTTTATTTCAGAGGCTGGGGTTGCAATAGATTTGGTGAAGATATAGGTTTTTCTTGCATGGGAGCCAGCCAGGAGTGTGACGGAGGTGCGGAGTTTTCATGGTGTTGGATGGGTACTACCAGATATTCATACATAACTTTTCCAGAGTTTTGGAAGCCTTTTAAACTTTGACAGAGAAGGGATAACCCTTCGTGTGGATGAAGTGATGCCAACCGAGTATTCAATAGAAGAGGCAGAGACTGACGAGTGCCCCCATCTTGAGGATACCTGAAGAGGGATTTGGGTTTGTAGTCTATTGCAACGCGTCAGGGACCAGACATTTATGTTTCATGATGCAGGAGTGAGTAGTGATCACTTGTGGTTCACGATAGTTGAGATAGCATGAGAAGAGCTATGCTAACCATGGCCTGGAGTTAGCCGCATTGGTCTTTGCCTGGAAAATGCGGCGATATTACTTGATGGGTGAACATTTTATAGTTTATTATGATCACAAGAGTCTCTATTATATCCTCTCATAGAAGGAATTGAACCTGAGACAATGGCGATGTCTTTAGTTCTTACAGGATTGTGACTTTGAGATAGTCTATACTCCTAGGAAGGGTTATGTTGTAGCAGATGCACTCAGTAAGAGGCATGGTCTACAATTACTGAGTGACGTGATAGAGAAGCTAGTCTGGTTGCAGATATCATTCATGGATAGAGATAGAGTATCTTACATCCAATCTATGACAGTGACTCCACCACTCCTTCAGTGAGTTTGGGAGGCCCAACTTGGAGACATTGGCTGTGAGGATTAACATGCTCAAATATCCTTAAGATAGGCACCTGATGGATTTTATAAATGTGGGGAGCATGTAATCCACTTTAAAGGATGCACCATGGTACTGGTGGGGCTATTGGAGGAGGTGTTGAGAGAGTTCCATACATCCCCTATGGTGGTACATCCTGATGTGGTGAAGATGTACCAGGACCTTCGGAATTAGGACTGGTGGCCAAGGATGATGAATGAAGTGGACGAGTTTGTTTCATGATGCCTCACTTAAAAGGAAGTGAAGGCCGATCATTACGTTCCATCATGATTAGCGCAACCACTAGAGGTTCCAAAGTTTAAGGGAGATGGAATTTCCATGGATTTCATGACAGGGCTACAACATACATCTGGGGGCCATAATTCTATATGGGTAGTCATTGACCAACTGTCCAAAACGACCCACTTTTTACCCATCCAAGAGAAAGGATCAGTAGAGGGATTGAGACGCCTCTACATAAATGAGATTTTATGGATTCATGGTGTACCATCGGTGATTGTCTCAGATCATGACGCATGTTTTACATCCCAATTGAGGATGGGATTGTAGGAGGCATTCGGGACTCAGCTACATTTAATCACCACCTTTCATCCGTAGATGGATGGTCAGATGGAGCAGACTATTCACACACTAGAGGACATGCTTCATTCTTGCGTCCTATATTTTGGCCTTAGTTGGGAGGATCATGTGCCCTTGTTGGACTTCGCGTACAGCAATAGCTATCACTCCACCATTGGTATGGCACTAATTGAGGCCTTGTATAGTCGACCATGCAGATCACCTCTATGTTGGATAGAACTAGGGGAGTCAACAATTATGGGTCCAGAGTTGGTATGAGCTATCACTGTAAAGGTGAAGATCATTCAGGAGCGGATGAAGACTACACAGAGATGAAAGAAGTCTTATGCTGATTGGCGACAAAGACCTTTGGAGTTTGAGAAGGGAGACAATGTCTTCCTACAGGTCTCACCTTGATGAGGTTTGCAGAGATTTGGCCAAGGCTGTAAGCTTTCTACAATGTTCATCGGACCCTTTCAGGTTCTAAGTAGAGTTGGTGAGGTGGTGTATCACCTTACTCTTCCCCCACAAATGCATTGGGTGCGTTATGTTTTCCACATGTCGCAGATAAGGAAGTAAGTGCACGATATGTCTTAAATTATTGACTAGGGAAAATTAGATATTGATGATGGGGCTATATTTATGGAGGTTCCAGTGGAGATTGAGGATCGACAGGAGTGAGTCCTTCATGGATGATCAATACCTCTGGTGTGTGTTTGCAGGCTGCACGGGGACCTCCAGGAGAGAACATGGGAGTGGGAGGCTCAGATTCCAGCTCTATACCCCCATTTGTTTCATTAGTTCATGTTGTGGCTTTTGGGTATAAAAATACCTAAGGAGAGAAGATTTTATAGACCTGAATTTTCAATGTAATTTTTTTTTAATTATATGGAATTATTATGAGTCTGTAAAAATTGACGGTGCATGATTCTGAGGCCCAGTGTGACTGAAATGAATTTCTAAACTTTTTTTAGGTACGTTTGGTAAACGTGTGAGTGGGAAATCCTAACATTTGAACTAGTTCTCAGAATTGAATTCTGAGGTCACTGTTGAACTTGTAGTGTCGAGATTATTTTAAGGGAGCCTTAACCTCAAGCACAATCAGTTAAGAAAGGATGTTGGTTTTTGTGGTGTTCGTGGAGGATAAATAAAATAAATCTAAATTATTTTAAATATCATCCACCCCTTTTTAGGATTTGGTGACAGGGACCACATAAGGTGGTTGGGTATTTAATTCAAGACATTAAATTTCCAGTTACACAAAAATGTGTAACCATTCTACATTCAATTAAGGAGGTTCATTAATGGAACCAAATAATGAACCTCTCTTAATTATGCATTGTGAATATAACTCCCCTCTCCTATCTCTCTTTTTAGTTTTTTTGTTTTCGTTGGAAAAATAGAGGAGGATTTTAGAGGATCCCCTTGATGAAGAAGGTATCCATTAACCAAGAACTAAAGAACATCATTGGAGAAGCATCGTTGGAGGCTTGCTTCGGGATCGACGAACACTAACCCACATTCAAACGTGGGGTGATCTCCAAAAAATTATGAGGTATGGTTTTTTCCTTGTTTAAATTTCAAGATTTGGTGAATCATATATCTCTCTCCTTTGATAATATTCTATAGTGGAGGGCGTGGACCAAACCAATAAGGCCTGATCCATCCACCTCTTGTTTATCATTGCGTTCTTCAAGGGTGAATTTTTAGGTTGGACGGAACCCAAATACAAGGGTCAAGAAGTGAAGGAGAATACTTGAGATGCCTGTAGGTGCAATCAGATGGAGAAGCAGACCACCAGAGCTCACCCGGTGACCTGTTGAAGACTGCCGGCGTGACACCGGTGCAACGGCACCAGCGACTGGCACCGACATGTGATAGGGATGGCCGACACCAACCGGCCGTGGTAGAGGTGGAACGCCTTCACGCACTGTAGGAGTAGGATGTGGCACTAGGCCATGGATGTGGTGCGGTGTGCCATTGTGCATTACAGGAGGAGGAGTCCACATCTTTTCAGCGGTGGTGGTCGAGAAGGGTGGTCGGCACCAGCTGGCCACTGAGGGGGAGCGGTGCCTCATCACGCACCACTGGAGGAGGTCGTGGCTCGAAGCCCTAATAGAGGAGTGACCCTCTTACTATTGGTATCGCAATGACCTGGGGTGCCACGTGGCATAACTGCTTCAATTCCGAATGGCACAGCAGTTTGGAAAACAGGTGGAATGCCCCCCCCCCGTGCCAGCTAGGGTAGGCCCTGCTCCCACTAGCGGGCTGACCCGCTTCCCCCTGCAGGCTGTGAAATTCCCTCCTGCATTCTGGTCGGTGCCCCCTTACAGTCTGGGTCGTGCCCCCTACAGGCTGGGTCGTGCCCTCCTGTAGGCCGGGTCGTGCCCCCTACAGCCGAGCTGCACCCCCTGTGGGTCGGGTCGTGCCCCCCTTCCGGCCGGGCCATGCCTCCTGCGGGCTGAGACGGACCGCTCCCAGTGGGCCGATCCTGAAATGACGCAAACCATATGGGGCATCCAAGTCCAGTTTGGGCCGGGCCGAGTCGGACCCGGTATGGGTCGGGTGACCCGAGCCGGGTTGGGTAGGTCAGATCGGGTCGGACCGGACCTGGACCCAACCTGGCCCAGTTTCACTTAATTTTCCAAAACATGAAATCCATATGTTTGTTTGATGAAATATATGCGCTACTAAGATCCTTGGAGTGAGACGGTCCTTTAGTTGAACTCCACTTGGATTTTGAAGATAGTTGGAGTATGTTTGGGTTGGATTGAACATGAATCTAATTGGGCCCTTGGTACTCAAACACTCATAACTCACAGACCAGGCATCCGATTGATGCGCCCTTTATTACATTGGAACCCTTATGACATGGAGGTCCTTTGGGTTACACCTTTTGTAGATTTTAGTGGTGTTCAAAGTATGGATGATATCTTGAGGAGAATATTCTTCGAAACTCGAGCTTACCGGGTGCGGGGAATCATGTGGTCGACTGTCTTGGATGTAGTGACCCTTTGTGAATCTGCATCATATTGAACCCGTGGGGATCAACTTCATAGCTACCTAATGAGGACCAGTGTTAGAGTGGCACATCGAGGATCAGAAACTAGAAAACCTCTGTGGATCTGCATCGAGTGACAATGTGTGGATCAGCATTCGAGCGACCCTGTGTGGATCAGCATCCATCCACCCTGTGTGGATTAGCATTCTGGAAACCTTGTGTGGATTAGCAGTAGGGTGACCCTATGAGGACCATCCTTATAGTGGCCCATCATGGAACAATGACTTACGTCCAATAGTGTATCAACAATAGAAATAATTTTTTGTGGATCAGTTCTGCATCTTCTTTATTGAATAAGATGATATAACTTAAGACTAGTCATCTATATTTTACATCTCTGAGTTGTATACCTGGTGTGAGATGTCTATTTTTTCTTTCTTTGGGATTGAGGTCTTACTTAGTGGTTTTTCCTTGGTGGAACTATAGGAAACCTTCGGGGGTCTCGGGGTCCCTCCTGAGTATTGTTATACACACCCCTACAGGGGCTTAGCCCGTACCTTATTGTATACGTTGTAGAGGACAGATATCTTTGGACAATGTTTGGGAGCCTAGACCAAAATATGATCAGATATGGACCTTTATACATGATGTGTCGTAGTGATAACTGACCATGGGCTATACCTACCCTTCATGTTGGAACCTTGGTGGATGATTCCAAGAGTTGTTTTTCTTTTACTGTTGTACTTTTAGTTGGGTGTGTATTCCAAACCATTTACTAATAGTACTCACCCCTTTCTACTTTAATTACACATCTTTTTTACTACATATTTACTACATGGGTTGTGCTAATTGTATTCTTAGACTGTGTGTTTATAGTTTTTAAGTAAATGCCTTCTTGTTTTTTATGGATATGCCTTTTGGTGCTATTCTCCTACCCCAGACCTATGGAAGGCAGGCTTGGGTTAGTCACGGCATGGGCCCCAGGGTCCGGCCATGAAAAACATGCCTATATTTATATCATCAATCATAATATCTATCCACCTACCAAAAAGTGTCCCGAACATGGTTTGAGTAAAACATAGCAGGCGACCACAATTTTTTTATAATATAATCCAATCTGTGAATATAAGATGAGTTTTCTATCACTATTATAAATAATGAAGTGAATTTAATAATAACCATGTATTCTTGTGTTCATAGAGGTATAGTTTGTATACTCTACCTACATTAAATTAATCTATAATTTATCTAAACATAAGAAAAATAAGCTGGAGGATAGGACCCATTGATATAAACCTAGGTGTCCATGTGTGAAACTTGTTATTTAAACCCCCAAAAAAATAAAAGGAATCCATATGTAAAACAAAAATTAGAGAATGTTATACTAGTATCGTTGATATTTTATTTATCATTTCCTCTTACAAAAATTTTTCCATGAATAATACTATTTCCCTTATCCTTTCATCCCATCTAATGAATTGCATATATGGAACAGAGTTATCACAAAAAGATTAAAATAATTCACTTAACCTGTGAGCCTATATACAAAATTTAGATTAATGAATCTATGGTTTTTATCATGGAATACCTCTAATCATTTAACCCTTATTTATATCCAAGGAATTAAATGTGTATAGTATATGTATCACTGAATGTGTTATATCAGTTGATTAACATTTAAGATCATTCATATCAATCCATGTATGGAACCCATCTAACACTAAAGGTGTAATATTATTTTAAATATTAGCGATCCTTCTATGGAATCCTATATATGGAACTAGAGTATAACTCATTATTAATCATTTTATGAATAATATATTATAATAATAAGTTATTTAAATTTAATTTTTGATAAGATTCAATGAGAAAAAAATTCATCTGAGTCTAAAATCATTGTGATACAATTCATCACTCCATTTATAATTTCATATAATTAATCTCATTAGAAAAATGTTATAAGAAGGGTAATGTGAGTATACATGTTATTTAATGATTCATCCCATTGGTTCTACTAACTATTTAATTTATAAATAGAATGGTCCAACGGAAAGTGTTCCCTGGGTAAACAGTTAATTTATTTCATTTTATATCACCTTAACTACGCAACAAGGAACACTGACATAGGAGGTGGTTTGGTCACACAAACATATTTTAATTCTCATTGAATTTTCAAAAATTACCAAATTGGTGTAACTAGTCAATGTAAAATATCATACACAATGTGATGGTTTTTATATCGAAGAAGGGATAACCATTAAAATTTATGGATTTAAAATTTCAATTCTTATGCTTGAATTTTTTTTGCAATAAACACAACAAAAAGTTTAATAAATAACAACATGTTAATGGATAATAAATAGGCCACCAACCAAATTTTTATGATTTTTCCCTCATAAAATATCTGTTATTTATTTGAGATGGAGTGAGATATATTAAATTAATAATTAATCACCATCAAAATAGAGCTTATGTGATCACATGGAAATAACATTCACTATAATGAATGTAATTGAAAAAATGGGTTAAGAGGAATCATAGAATATCCAAGTGGGATATAATGACACAATAAAAATTGAATGAGTGATAATGTGAAGGAGATAAATCCATGCCTAAGGGAGGAGGAGAGGGGTACTCAATGAGTTATGTAGAATGGAAAAAACTGGGTTGATATGGTTAAATTTTAGAGGGAAATTATGGAAAATTTTATCTGATTAATGATCTTCACAGTTTTGATGTTTGGTTTGGATAAACATGAACACACTATGTGAAGAAAATATCAAATGAGACATACCTCACACATGTTTAGGTGAATGGTAAGGCAAGTAATGTGAAGCTCACCTTACACCTCTCTACATTTTTTTGTGGAAATATTGTATGAACCTTCATCCTCATGTGTGTATGTTTAAATATATTCCACAAAATTTATGGGAAAATTGGTTTAGGTGAAAAAAAATCCCAAACCCCACACTAATTGTACGCTTACCCTTTTATTCAAAAGAATTATTTTTTTTCCCAATGCAGCAGAAAATAACATATACTATCGAGACCCCTATCATGTATTAATTCCCATCCAAAACCAATATGTTCATGTGTTATAAGAATCCAAATTATATTAATAATATTTTTTAAACATTTTTATGTCATACAAAATTAAAATTTAAAATCCTTTAGAGTATTTAACCCATTATAATATACAGGATATTAGGGATGTATACATCCAAAAATAATATAATCATTCTCCATTTGGAATTATAATTCTCCCCTATAAAACTGTAAAATTTGGATTCTATATTTTACCTAGAAATTTTTTTAAAAACATTATAAATATATATAAAAAGTATTTATTTCAACACATTACATCATAGTAACATTTTCAAAATAAAAATTAATTATAGTAACTAATTTAATTAGTAATATATATTTTATATTATTTTTTTCAAAATAATTTATGCTACCAATATATATAAGAATTCATTTCATGTAAAACATTTAATTAGAAACCCAATTTAAATTTTTTTAAAAATTTTAATTAATTATGTAACTGAATAAGAATAAGTATCATAGAACAAGTATAATAATACATCAGTATAACTTTGACATTTGATCAACCTAAAACAAACATATGATAGTGAAATAAGTTAATTATCACACCACAATTTTGGTTTCCAATAAATATTTATTTTATTTATTTTATTATTATAAATATTTATTTTCCCTCATGAATAAAAAAACATAACCAATCAAATGAAAATTTTTAAGATTCTACAAACAAGATGATGTGTGAACATTTATAAAAATTTCTACTTGACAAAAACTATTATTATTCTCATCTATAAATATTTCAAAGTAAAAATATTAATACTACTAGATAATTCATATATGAGGTTAATTGAATATACACATATCCATGCCACATAAAATTATTTATCACCATAAATTGACTGATTAAATATTTTAATTGGTTACATCATAGGTTCCTTACAATCTAATCTATAATATAAGAATAAAATTAATCTGAAATACTAATATTATAATGTCAATCCATATTATTGAATATTTCCAGTTGAATATAACTATTATTATAACTCTAATGGTTGGATATTTAATACTAATTTCAATGGAAAATTAAATGAGGTTGTTTTCAATATAATAGTTTTTGGTTGATGTTAAAGTCTCTAATTATGGAGAGATTAGTTTACTGGTGATGATAATTAATGATTGATGTTTAAGATTCATAATTCCAATTTTATGACATCTATGATTGAATTTGAAATTTATAAGATAAATATAAGATGATTTTAGTTGATCTATGTAAATTGTGGAATTCGGAGTTTTTACTCATCCAAACAATATATAGAGAAGTACAACCGTTATAATGTTCACTCTTTCATTCATAATATTGATCTAGACAAACACCATAGTGTATCTTTATAAGGATATATGAAAATATTAAAATGGAAAATTATGAAGTGGATAATTTCAAAGGGACAATAAATGATACAAACCAATAGTTATAAGGATCAATGAATCAAAAAAAGTATTTCATTGTATCATAATGTCATTTCACATTCATGTATGGTGGTTTATAGGGATAAAATGAAAATCATAGGGTTCTATAAAATTCAAAAAAAAATTATCAAGAGATCTTAAAGTTATCATTGATCATCTTGAGGATGAAAATATTAATTATTATTTTTAATTATGGTAATTTTATAAGCATTATATTAGAATTTGTATTTTCTAGTGTGAAGTGATCATAATGTTCAGTGAGATAAATTCATAATGATTTTCTAAATTCCCTATAAAGATCCTCATAATTTTGTTTAAAATTATATGGTTTACAACACTAATAATTTCATTGAATTAAATTTATTAGATTTCATGAATAAATATATTCTAAATGATTTTATATAAGATAATGCATGATCTTATCTATTAGTATTAAATATTACAATCATCCGATGAAATTTTTATTCAAGATGATATACTAAAAAAACACACTATAAATTTAAATGAAAAGATGAAATTAATTAATTATTTCCACTATATAATTGATTCATATTCACATTAATTTAGGTCAATCATATAATAATGAGTCAATCACATAATTAAATAATATTTGAGTTAAAATTTTAACTAAGAATAAATGTGATGATTGTGAATATTTTAATGAAATTTCAAATTCATATATCTGAATTATTAAAAAAGAATACTTCTATTATTAATTTGTGATGTTTTTTCATCCAAACATTATTATTCGATACCAATAATGAATATGCAAATATTATTCACATTTAGATATAATTTCAAAAGGAATAAAATATGAATATGGTTGTATTGGAGAGTAAATAAAAAATAAAATACTTTTATATAGTTATGAACATTTGTATCAATCCATGGATTACATTTTTTATAATTTAATGGATTTTTACCCAGGCTGAAAATAAATATATTTTGAGGTATTTGTTAAGGGATGAAAATTCCATTTTTAATGGGGTGATACTAATTTTAGTTAAGTAAAATATAGAATAGGATAATGTTATCCATCCTAATAGGTTCAAGGCCACACCCATGATCATCTTCATAATAATAAGAATGGATTCCTATATTTGGGTGATAATAATCATGAAAAAATGGGATATCTTCATTCATTAAGTATGAGAACCTAGTGAAGAAGTTTTCGGTTCATTTAAATTAATCATTATTAAGTATCTCGAGAGACAAGTCTTTAATAAAAATGTGGTTAAAGGTATATGTGAGATATTATAAAAATTGAAAACCCACCACTAACCCACCCATTATGAATTTATTACCCTTAATAAAATCCAATTGATTTGTATCAGAGAAGGAATTCCTTTTTTTTCTATCACAGATGTATCTGAAATGTATAAAATCAAATATGTTAATAGAAAATCAATTTAAATAGTCGATGAAAATGGAATTTATATTAGGAAATAGATAATGGTAATGTCATGAACTAGGATGTGATGAAATCTATCATAACACACAACTGAGTCCAGGACATGGCCCGAATGATGTTTTTGATCTCCATGGGCTACAAAATAGTGTCAGGAATCAATGTTATGACAATGGTAATGGTTTTACCCTGATAAAAAAGGATTAAATAATGAAAATTTTCATGTAACATAACCCACAGAATATCAATAGATATATAATTGATCCACATTAATAAAATTTTGAACATATCAAAATATGAATAAAAACTGAGTAATGCCCATGATGACTTGATCTCTATGTGACCTATTCATAACCACCAACCACAAGACCAACCTGCTCTAATTGAAAACCAAACCAGACACATGAACCTGCTCTATTGCTCAGATCTACTAACTATGAGTGGCAGAAGTAGGGTGTGAGATTACACAACTCATTATGTAATCACAAATGAGTCCATACATTTACATACATGAAATATTCAAAAAACACCAGTATGAAACATATATTAAAAAATCATTTATATGAAGTGAACATAGATATCCACAAATTTCATTTTGAAAACGACACACACAAATTTTATTTTTCAAAAACTGTTTCAGTTTCCAAGAACCATTTTAAAACTTGATCCAAAATTCAATCCAAACCAGATATCCAAAAATGGAATGTGAAGAATGGAATGAAAATCCATCAAGAAGAAGATAATAGTAAATCCAATATCCAACAAGTAGTAGAAATAAATAAAACATATAAATAGTAATCATTGGCCCTTCTTAAACATTTCTATAGATAATCCTTTGATGTAATGAGTTCAGACTCACCTTTCAGTGTATGGTGTATCTCCATAGGTAATAATCAACTAGACACTCTAAAATAGCTTATCAAGTGGCACATACCACCTGACCTTATCAAATACTAGGGGAAAAAATATTATCTGGTCGGCAAGTAACCATAACACGGCCCTCTATAAGATTCTTAATAATCCCATGATAATAAAAATACTATATGCAGCATGGTTTAGAAACTATAACCCACTGCATTCCCATACATGATCCACTAGAGTGGAACACATCCCAATGTTTAGTGTTCTCCAAATCACAATGGAGTTCCCATTAATGAGACACTAGATGGGATCTCATCCCAAGGTATACTCGTTTCCAAACATAATTCAACACCATAAATACCCATGAAAAAAATTTCATTCACAAGTTATAACTGGTCAGTCGCCTCATTTGTGTTTGAAAAACCATTTTCCCAAACATTCCAAAAAATAAAGGGGGATTTCACACTACCCAATAATTCAATTCAGTTTTTTGTCATTCCAAGATTCCCACTGACCCATGCATCACCTTTTTGATAAAAAAATTCTTAAGCATCAAAAGGTTATAATTAGGGATTCACCTCACAACACATAAGAACCAAAATTTCAAATAAAAAAAAAGTTTCAATAAAGACTTTATAATTTCCAACCTAAATACATTTACAAATCCCTTTTAATTAAATTTAAAAAGTAAACATAAAATAGTAATTTTACATACTCAATACCAAATGTGACATTACATTACAAATCCAAAACTCTTTATAAGAAATGATAAAAAATATAATATAATGTGAGACCTTCCAAACATACATTTATATCATTTTAGGAAAAATTACACATCACCAAATACCAAACCTCCCTTTATTCATACATTTCCCCAAACATATGTTAAATTAAAAAATAGTTCAATCATTTAGAAATGCATTTAAAACCAATTTTAATGTCACATGATTCACCAACACAACACTTAGAAATAAAGTAACCATTTTTGAAAAGAAATAGGGTTGAGAGGAAGAGCCTTTAAAAATAATAGTTCATCGAAAAATCCTTTCTCATATAAGTTCTAAATGATCCTAAAGATACTATTATGATGTTAATTTATTTAATCCAACCATTCCCTTAGTGAAAACCCCTTTACCAAATCACTCACACACACAAAATTAATTTTAAAACACACTTCATAATTCCTTTAGAGTTTACATACACATACAAGGATTACACCTTGTAAATTCATGTACCAAAAACCCCATTTATTTCAAAAAACCAACATTAAACACATTGACACTTTTAATACAAGGCAGAAAACCATATGAAGAGGAATTCATGAACCAAAATCAATTTAAAATACAGAACCATATTCCAACACTAGTGTACTAAAAATTACTTTGGAAACTCATTTTTTTTAAATGTCACTTTATTTTAAGCCATCCCAACAAGCCACATGTAAGTGTCACACCATAAAATTCACCCAATTCAACACAAAATACCCAAATCACTACCAAACCACATTTTCAAAACATACCCATTGGAAAAAACAACCCCAAGAACCAAAGATCACCATAAAAGATAAATTCATGTTTCATCAAACATATTTCACGGATTCGTATATAGTCATAATTAAATAATCCCTTGAGAAACGATTTTCCACCAATATAACTTCACCAAAATAGAAAATCAATCCATTCTAACACAACATAAATAAAGAAAAAATATTTATAAATCATTTAGGAAATCTCAAGAATCAAATGGAATGTTCTTAAAAGGAAATGGATGGAAACATCTACCTCAACAACATGTGAACACAATGAATCATAGGGAGAAGGAAGAACCAATACCAAGAGATATTCCACACATACTAATATCAAATAAAACAAACAAGACATCAACCCTAACCCTTAGGGATCAACCAACAAGGAATCCCCACCAAGTCAAACCATGAACTCAAGAGAGAAGGGAGATAAGTGTAGTAAATCAACCCCAAACTCATAGAAACATATCTAGGAACTTTCAAAAATCTTCAATTGTATAATGAGATAACTTTAGGTAAATATTAGAGGCCCCCGTGGTGCACCTAGGTAGAATGGGGGAGGAAAATGTTGATTTGGGGTCAAAATATCATCGGGGAAAAGAAGTGATTTCAAACTTTTAATGACCTAAGAATCACTCATGGTTTGGCCAAACGGTTTTCCAAACCATGTGCCAACCATATGCCTTTGAATATCAAAGAGGAAAATGTCAAATGATTTTACAAATAATGAACCAATGATGTGGTTTTTATATTTTAAAATCAACATTTTTTGTGTAATTTCTTGGGTAAGGGTGAAAAGTTTTCCCTAACCATGTGCCAACAATGATCCACCTACTGTCAGTCCTAATATCTCAATTTTCCAACATAGAGTCAACCAAAAAACAAGAAAAAAAATAATTTATAATCAAGATATCAAACCAAACCCTAACCCAATGTTCCAAGACCAAGATAATAATCAAAAGAGAAAATTCAAAGGTCAGGGTGTGAAATTGTTCCCACCACAAACACTTTCGGCCAACCGAATGATACAAAATCAAATGATAAACAAAGCTCAATCACAAAACCAGCTAGATCTGGAAAAAAAACCATGAACCTTGTGGATACATTTTTCTTCACAAGTCACATCTGACTATTTATAGGGGAAACAACAACATGATGAACAATTCGAGAACATAATAAGGTTTACCCCACCATTGGAACCTATCTAACATAATGGAATGACTTTAGATCATCCAAATGTGGGAAATACCAACAACACTACCTTAGGGAGACTAACAGGGAAACTCCCAAAATGAACTAACCTATAATTCTGCACACAAGATAAAATGGACCACAACTGTAATTGGAAATTACTGACATAAAAAAGCACCAAAACAAGGGAAACCAATGCATGAAACCCAAACCAAGAGGCAATCCTAAACATAATATACAATCATTGATTTCCACAAGAACAAATATCTCCATAAAATCCCCATACAAAACTAAAACTGATTCATGAAAGGATAACTATTTGAAAGTGAATATCCAAGGCATAAAAATATGACAACCAGAAAACAAGACCACCAAGTATCCCAATAATAACTCACAATAAGAGAGAGAAAAAAATTGTAAACTCACACAATTTATACCCCAAAACTAGAGATAAGAACTGGCAAAATATTCTCATGGCCCCATCAATTTATTGAATATGCACAATTTTTACTTTGGGGACTATTCCTAGAGATCTAATGTCTGAAGCATCCACTGACCCACATACTGGAGTTTATATCCTTCGATCAAGGTATGTTCCTTGGGAAAAAATTCTCACAAAACTTCTATAGGTGACCCATGTGGCCATGATGACATAATTCTTTTGCAAGTAGAGCCCAAAAGGATTCAATTTCCCATATTGAAAATACCGAAAGAACAAGAATGATTGGTCTGTTGAGTGATAAATGGGAGCTAATGAGAGAATTTATCTGAAACAAGTTCTTCTAGTTGAAACCTATTGCAATATGGGGAACCATCCTATGAACCACATAAAACTGAATCCACCTTGAAATCTAGATTAGCTAAGCACACCTCATCCAAAAACTTTTCAAAATGAAGATCTATAGAGTGGATGACCCACTCTTCAATATTTGGATGAAGACGCCAAATAAAAATAGGATCCTGGAATAGATCCTACATTTCAACCTCTATGTTAATGGAATCCGGCTCCTAGAAGTGGTCAAATAGTCCTTTAATATCCGCTGGACTTTCCCAATACTCATTAGCTCTTCCACTTTCTTCGTCTTCACCACCAATAATAAAAACCATCAGATGAAAGAATTTTTGAAAACCTCCCACTTCATCCAAACATTCATCGATGACATAGAAATCTCATTCCACTGGTCCATAGTAGGACCATCAAAGAAACACAGAATGAAAAACAGTCACATAGCTTCAGGATTTCCCAATGATATAAAAATACACCCAACCTATTCTATCCTTTCCACCACCTCTAACATACCTCAAACACCACAAAAGTCTAGAAACAACTGGGAAGAACCGAAAACATGAAAATAATCAATATAGACATTGAGTATTTTCTTTGGTGTTATATTCTGAAAATCATAAGGATTTGAAAACAAAAATCAACATCAACCCAAAACTCACTCAAATAGAAAATATCAAGCTAAAAAAATAGTCTCACATGAAAATAAAAACATGAAAAACCAAAGATCATCTTTTCAAAAGAAAACATTAATTTCAATTCAAATATTCCTTCTTCCAAATCCACTTTTTCAATATATAAATAATTTTTTTCCAAAATAAGAACCCAATTTACAAAGGAAAACCAACCCTAAAATCATATTACTTTTGAAAATATTTTTCAAAACAAACCATTGATGAACCATTGATTCCAAATACCAACTAATGGAATCCTATAAATCGACACATATTCATTAATCACACATCCCCTAATATCATCCATTCACTCATGGAAACATGATCTTTCCAAAAAATAACCTAATAAATGAAAAATTTCATAATAAATTACAAGAGTAACACTTACCATTTCATCATAAAACCCATGAAGTCGCAAAAGTTTCAATACCAATAACTCTATATTTTAACAAAAAACATTTTGGTCAGTCAAAAACTGTTTAAATGAAATAATTTCAATTTAAAAAAAAGTTTCAATATAAAATACCACTCACACCAATGGAAACAAAAACAAAACACAACTCACCAGAAACTACTTGAATGGGAAACTAGTGGTTAAGCCTAACCTGATGACATGGTATGTGGGTCATTCCATGTTTAAGAATTAATAACTAATAGGACCTTAGACTATGTACTCAGACTCCACCAGGGTCACTACTCTATATGAAATCAAGACATAACACAAGATCACCTCCATTATCATTAATCATACATACAACCAAAACCAAAACAAAGACTCAAATCCCAAACTACCCCTAGAAACTTGAGGATCAGGATAAGAAAGGTTTTATGAATTCAATACCTTACAAATATTTTGAGTCCCAAAACTCCTAATCTATAATATAACTAAAAGACTATATAATTGAGGCCTACTCTAATACCATTTTTCACAAACCATGATGGGATTCAATCCAACATGACCCTATACCCCATACAAGACCTGGCTCAAAGAGCATTCCAAATCCCCACCTATTGTAAAATTGTTACATGAATCAAAGTAATCAAAATGGAAACTATTTTTTCCAAAAACACCATAATCAAATAGAAAAAGTAAGATATTATTATAACCCACAATAACTAAGTATTGATAGATACCTAACTGAACTAAATACTATAACTTCTGAACATATAAAAATATGAATACAAAATGAGATGGATCCTTGTTGACAAGATATCCAAAAGAACTCTTGGTAACCACTAACCATAAAACCAACCGATTACAATGGAAAACCTAACTAGATACATGAATTGGAAAAACAACTCAGTTCTACCAATGCCAAGTGGCACAGGTAGGGTGATATCATAAACAACTTGGTAGGTAATAACAATAGAGTCTATTAATTTCCATTCTTGAAATAGTCCAAAAAATATATTTTGAAATATATTAACAAAACTGGATTTAAAATCATTTC
Organism: Viscum album; assembly: GCA_963277665.1. Taxonomy (NCBI): domain Eukaryota; kingdom Viridiplantae; phylum Streptophyta; class Magnoliopsida; order Santalales; family Viscaceae; genus Viscum; species Viscum album. The sequence goes on from OY728150.1 coordinate 719,112,283, forward strand.
AACCATGTAAAAATAGCTATCAAAAAATTTCCTTTTTTAAAAACCCAGGTAAATTTCCTTTACATTTTCTTCACATTCTACAGCAAATATTACAAATATATCCGAAATATAATTCCAAAATATATAACCAAAAAGGGGATATTCATAGAGTATATGAAAGAAAAAAATCACGTACAACTCGTAAATCCAATATTCAGCATGTAGTAAAAAATAAAAGAACATATATATAGTAATCATGGGAACTTCTTACACATCTCTCGAGACAATGTCTGGACATACTCAGTTCAAACTTGCCTTCAATCATATGGTGAGCCTCCATAGTCAATAACCAACTGAAAATAGTAAACTATCCTATCAATTGGAACATCCTATATAGACTCATTAAATATAGGTTGTACAACCTTTCTAATTTGGGTTGGCAACCAACTGTCACTCCACCCACTACATGACACATAGTAATACCATGATAATAATAATACCTAGTGAAACACATTATAGAAACAATTACCCACAATAACCTCAAGAAATATCCACTATAGGGGAACACATCCCAATGTCTTGTGGTCTCTAAATCATTATAGCATTCCCATATAAAAGTCACTAGTGGGGATCTCATCCCAAGGTATAGTGGTTTATAAAATTAACATAACACCATGACCACACATGAAAAACTATATCATTCATAAGTTCTAGTTTTGAGATTACCTCATTTGATATTGAAAAATTATTTTCTCATACATTATGAAATACCAAAGGGGATTTAATGCTACCAAAAATTTCAATACCTTTTTTGAGACATTTTAAGATTCCTGTCAGCACATACATCACATAAATTTGAAAACCAAAATTTAAAACATATCAAGGTGAAAATCTGACTTTCATCTCATGTCACATCAAAACCTACATTTCAAAGAAAACAAAAAGTTCCAACTGGGACTTTAGGATTTCCAATCAAAAAACATTTAAAAAACCACTTCCATAATATTTAAAAATTCAACATAAAACTCCACTTTCATGTACTCAATAAAAAATGAGCCTTTACATTACAAAACTAAAGATCTTTCTATGAAAATGATAAAACCTAAAACAATGTGAGATGTGATAAACTAACATTTATATCATTTTAGATTCAAATCAATATCTAAAAATAGAAAATATATCTTCATTAAAAGTATTCACCAAACATATCATAAAATGACAAAAGTGAAAAGAATTAATAAATACATTTCAAACCACTTTTAGGTTAATATGAAGCACCAAAACACCATTTATAAATAATCCATCCCTTTTGTTAATGAAATAGGGATGAGAGGAAAATCATTTGAATGAAATTTTTTATATAAGAACCCATTTTCATATAAGTTCCAAATGGTTATTGAGAAACCATTATGAAAACACATTATGATATCAAAAAAATTCTCTTAGGAAAAGCCTCCTTCCAAATTAACAAACAAACCAAATCAATTTTAAAACATGATTAAAACCACCAATACAATTTAAAAAAATATTTGAGTTGGACAAAATGAAATTTAATTTACCAAAAAACCTATTTCATTTGTAATAAAATCTTTCAAAAGGTTCTCACTTTTTATACATGGTACAAAATGCATATTTAATTCCCAACAGAGAGGCATACTTGAATCACAATCAATTTATTTTAGAAAATCATCTTTAAAACATAAAAAATTAAAATCACTTTGATTAAAACTTTTTAAATAACCATAACATTATTTTAAGCTAAAACCAAGCCACATGTAAGTGTCAGATCATATAAGTCACCCAGTTTTACATATAACACCCATCTTACAACCCAACCATATTTTCAAAACAATCCCAAGGGAAAACACAATCCAAAAAACCCAAATTTTGCCTTAAAATTTCAATTAGAATTTTATAAAACACCTTGAATGCATTAAAATCTAGGAAAAATTAAATAAACCCTTGAAAACCCATTTCCCACTGATATATTTTCATCAAAAAACTAAATCAATCCATACTAACACATCACTGGTATGATAAAAACATTTATAAATCATTTTAAAAATAACAAGAATCAAATAGAATGTGACATAAAGGAATCATATGGTAACACATACCATTATGAGGTGTTAATATGAAATAACATGAAGAGAAGGAATAACAAAAAGTAAGATACAATTCATACACCCTAAAATCAAATAAAAAAATCCACATCAACCACAACCCTTAGGTTTTAGCTAACAATAAAACCACACCAGTAGAAACCAATCACTAAATATAGAAGGGAGATAAAGTTATTAAATGGAAAAAAAACTAAATAAATCATTCTAAGAAACCTTCTAGAATATTTAATGGTGTAAGGGTAAAAATGGAGGAAAGGCTTTGAGGACACCATTTTTTTCCTAGGTAGAAATAGGGAGGAAAACCCCAAATTTTGGTTAAGACATTATATAGGTATATAGTTCATTTATAACAAGGAATTTTGTGGGAAACTCACATGATCTGGCTGTATGGTTTTCCAAAACATTCCCCAATAGTGTATCCCTGTCTTTCTAATAGGAAAATTCCATATAGTTATGCCTCCCGATTTCCCAAATCGTATTCCAATCATGCAGTCACTACTGGAAAAAAATCAAATTTTCTTCATTGTTTCCTGGGTAAGAGTTCACAGTTTCACCTAACTCTACTCCAATTTTTATCCACAATCTATCAATACTAACATGTGTATTTTCCAACCAAAATTCACCTGAAAACCTCAAAAACTCAAAGTTTCAAAATGGGTTCTCAACTAGAATGTAAACCAAATGATCCAAGACCAAGACAAGAATAATGTAATAAAATTTACAAGGTATGGTTGTGAGATGTACCTTACCTTCCCTCATGTATGTTTAATATGATCCATTTTACCTAATATATATTTCAATTTCACGAATGGAAACCATCATGACTTTTATGAATTATATTAAACATAATGTAAAAACATCGAATGAATTTTTTCTTCATTATCAGAGAATGAGATATAGAAAATAATGGGATGATGAAATATTAATGATATTTAGAAGAAACATAATGTAATATATGAAGGTAAATTATGAGTGAACAAAAAATAAAATAAATATAAAAACAATCAAAATATTATTATATAATAATATGAAATAATTGAGGAATTGTGCACCATTGATAATCTCATTATAAAATTTATAAGGTAGTTTGAAGAAATTCTTAATAATAATATTATATTGAAGATTTTGATGAGAATATTACATGATAAATTTTTTCAATGTACTTATCAATTGAATATTTATATCTATATGACCTCACTATATATTAACTCTATTGATGTATGTTTATAAATAAAATTACAAATTATCTATAACTAATAAAATAGGTCAAAATGACTTGAAATATACATGATTTCCACTAATGAAATAACTATTTATGAGGCATATGACTACTGAACTCAAGGTAAAATTAATGAATGGAAATTTTAAACACACCCTCTAATGTCAAAAAAAATTATTTTTTTGAGAGGTAGGTATAAATGTAAAATTCCTTTAATGATTTAATTATAGAATAGACATTGTTTTTTATTCAAATCATTAAATAAAAATCAATTGAAAAAATATGTATTATAATGTTATACAAATGAAAATTATAGTATAGAATTCTTATTGTAAATTAAATCAACATTAAATTGTAAAATGTCAAAAAAAAATAATTCTAATGGAATAATTTATCACATAATAAATTTGTTTCTAATAACGATCAATATGATGGTGATAGAGAAGCCCTGTGGTAATTCCTATAATGTATTATAGTATAAAAATTATAATAATTAATTTAATTATCTTATTTTTATAATAAATAATTGGTTATTATGATGTATAATAAGTTGAAATAGTAAAACAATTCACCATCATAAGTTAAATTTAAGTTATTTTAAAAGAAGAATGTTAAGAGAAGAAAAAACTCATAAAAAATGTCCCTATAAAAATATTGTATTATATATTAAAAAATAAATTCATTTTAATAAAATTTAAGGAAAAAATTATAACATTTGTATGAAGAAATGATAATTTAATATATAATATAATAATTATTCTTTGTGATAAGTAATTCAGTAGTCTTAGAGAGATGACATGTGAAATATAAAAAACAAAAGAAAATGTCATCAATGAATTAAATGAACCTATTATATAAATATTTTAATATTCTAACTAATAGGAAATATATATTAGTATTATTCAAATGGTTGGACTTATTAATGAAAATATTATTATAGGGGAACCTATACATATAGTCATAACAAAGTTCATTTCACTCATAAACATTCTATTTCTGGAATAATATTTCTTTAACTTGGATCATAAGTTAGAATTAATATATTAGGAGACAATAAATATTTTTTTAATACTCATTAAAATAATTAAAATCATGAAATAAATTGTTAAAAAAGGTATATTTTTGGATCCATGATATTGGATTGTGAAAGGTATGATCAAGAAAGAAACCATGTGTATGTTTTTAATTCACTTTAAAATGGTTAAATATATGAAAAATGATTTTAATTTATTAGAATTATTATAATATTATACAAAATGATATGTTTTTTATATATCACAAGAATTAAGAATAATAAAAAGGTATTGGATCTAGGACAATAGTTGTTCAAGTCACATGACTATTTATCCCAATTGAGTTATGTTTTTTAGAAATATTTGTGTTGATAATTTATATGTTTAAATTTATTATCATTAATGATCAATGGTGTTTTAACGGTTAGTATAGGGAGAACAAAAATTATTTTGGATTGTGTTTTTTCTTTTAATTGAAAAGTGCATAACCTGCTGAGTGTAACATTGTTATATCATGCTAGAAATAATTTAAATTATAAAAACTATATTCATATATGTGAATTAAAATGATTATATTTCCCAAAATTATTGTTTCATAACAAATCTGGCTTGCATTGATGTTGGTAAATACTATAATTTTTTTTATTTGATCTAAAATAAAAAATATTTATTTAGGGAATAGAATAGATAGCCATTATTTTGAAAAATAACCTGATGAAGATAATCATATAATAGTATTTGAGTAATATTAACATCATTAAAGAAGACACTAGAACTATTATTAACCATTTTGAAAGGAAAAATCATAAAAAAAATATCAAAAGATATATGATATACAAACATCTAGACATCTTGAGCTAATTAAGTCTGATTTGTGTAACCCTTTTACAATAAGAAAAATATATATAAATATATTACTACTCAAATTGAAATAAGTATTTTCATGGATTAAATAAATCACATCCATTAAAAATATATGATAAAATATATATAGTTACATGAGTTCGAGAATAATTACAAAAATATCAACAAGTCAAACACTAAAGAGATAGAGATGAGATATTTTCATTTAGGAAGATATTAGGTAGTTCACAAAATATCAAGAAATGAATGTCATTTGTTTAGTTCCCATAATACACGTCAATATAATAACATGACTAAAATGATGAAAAAAATATAAATTTGATATGGATAAAAATTTGTTTGATTTTGTTCAAATAAATCATTTTTTACGTTAAAAAACATTAATAATTAATAGAATATTTATTATATTTATGTACTCATACATGAACCCATGTGAGATAATGTTCAATATAGTCAAACACGGTAAAAAAGAAAGATAATTTGGAATCAATTGATGATGAAGTATAATTATATTATCATAGGAAAATACAATGATAAATCAATATAGGGGGTCATCCTGGTTTACACACGAAATGATGGTTCCAAATGTGTTATAGAATTTAAATTTTTAAATTGTTTATAATTATGAAGTAACAATCATTGAAAATCAGGTGGAAATACATATAAGATAATTATAGATGATTAGTATTATTGTTTTAATTTTTAACCTATTGAATAAACTGATTAATGTATATTTATTAAAACATATGTTATATATTCTTAATTCCATTGTTTCATTGTCATGTGATGATTAAAACCCAATTTTCTCAGATCAGTTTTCATTAAATTTTAAGTGATTGATATTTTCTATATTTTATATGTCATGATGATGATAGGTGTGTTTATATATCTCCATCAAATTAATTATTTATGGTCTTATATTTTATAAGTTAATGAAGTGTAGTCATGCATGTAATTTATAACATCAAAATGTATTGATATGATTAGATTTTTCACAATATAAAGTAGACATATTATTGTATTTTTTCCCAACATAATGGGAGAAATGATTATATTTGGTCATAAGTTACTTACTGAAATATATTATATTTGGTCACAATATAAATATTTAATAGGCATTATGTTTTTACAACATAAATGGTTTAAATACATTGATTTATTCACAATATTTTTTTTATATTCATGTGTTTTCTCCATAGTTTCATTTCATTAAACTTTTAAATGGAATTATATGTTTGTAGAACATATTCCATTGGTTACAATTTATGGATCATGATTTTGATCTCAAACTCATGTTATACGGTAAAGTATGGATCATTTTATATTATATTTCTTGGTATCATGACTTATGTATAACACTTATTGATTCATTTTTTATGACATTTCTCATTGCCTAATGTTTTCTCATATGTACATTATCTTGTACATAAAGACTAGTTGTCCAAGTTTTTCCTTTATGAGTGTATGCACTAATCCATTTCTTATGATCTAATTTTATATTTTATGAATGTGATTATAACATTAGATAAGCCTCTAAAATTGTCTATTTTGGCTATATTTTGGAGAAATTATGGAATTATTGTAAAATGAGAAGAATTTGTTTTGATCCATAAGGAAACTAAACCATACTTACCTGATAATGAGTGATTATTAAGAATTGTAATGTTTACATTTTAAGAATATATGTAACATAATTTTTGGGAATATCACATTCCATCAATGTTCATTGTAATTATGTATTTTTGGAAACAAACGTATGATTAATAGTTTGAGAACCCTCATAAAATAAAATAGATAATGGAATATTATGGAGAGTATGTGAGGTATAGTTGAACCCCCCCCCCCCACTAATACACACATTTTACCACACATTTTAAGAATATTTTATGTATTTAACCCTTAGATAATCCCATTTACCATTTTGAGATGAAAAAAATCCTTTCAATATATATAAAAGTTTCTAGTCTTCCCAAAAAAACAATAGAAATTATTTCATAATTTGGAACTATATATTTCATGATTAAACTCATTTATTTCAAAAAAACATTATAATGGTTTTAAAATGTAGTTCTAAAATGACAAATTATTTATGAATTTAAAATATTTTTATAGAAAAAAAAACATATGCCCTAAAATAAAAAATATAGATTATTAATTTAATGTAATATTATGAAAAGGAATAATTTAATTATTATATGCATATATTATTAGAGAAATTCAATACTATACATTTAGTAATTATTACATTATAATGATGTGATAAAGGTCATGGAATTTTTAAAATCATTGTTTTTACTGTTCACCTAAAAATCATATTTTTTAGAAATAATTCTCAAATTATTCCTAGGTTTATATTATTCTATTTTATAAAAAATATTAGTTCATATTTTTTAATCAATATTTTAAAATTTTTAATTTTTCTTTTTAATGAAATGGAAAATTTTAATGAAAAATATTTTTATAAAATGTATCATGATTGTTTTCATCGACGTTTAGTGTTAAATAAGTTAATTGACTAAATACATTTATTTTTGAAATTCGTATTGAAACATTGAGCTGTCATATAAATAAATTTTATGATGACTCATAAATGGATCAAATTAAACTTACAAAGGACTAATTGACACATATTTTAAGTCAATGACATATGCGCTAGACCAAAAAAAATTAGTGTGTCAAAATGGCTCATACATAGAGTACCAAATTTGGATTCCAAATATATTGTAGTAATTTATTTTTTGGGACCGTTAATGGTGACAAAATATCTTTGAATGATTAAATAATCAACATTTATTATATTGGATTTTGGATTCTAATTAGTTAATCTATAAATAGAGTCTTATAAAAACCCTTGTTGAGAAAGATACATGTATCAATTACAAGTTAATATACGTATTATCTTACTACATAATTTGTTTTTATTTTTTTAGGTTCATATCAAATGTTATTATCCACACTACTATGTATTTAAATTGTTCTTCTACCTCAACATTCATAATTTATAATTTTTTTTAATTTTTTTCGATGGTGTTGTTTATCCCCATAATTTATTCTTTCAATAATTTTTGGTTTAGTATTTTACATTAGAATAGAGGAAAACATGACTTGTACAATCCCTGGAATTAAACAAATATTTATTGATGCATTGTGGAAAAAAGTAATTTTTTGGTTCATAAAAATGGTTAAAAAAAATTAGTATCTTATTGTGGCTCTCCAAAAAAAGTATTATTTTATTGGTGGTTCTTCAACTAGAAAAAGAAAATATAATTTTGTTTCCAATCACCTAAAAAAGTATGGTGTTTGTTATTTCTATTTTCTCTTGGGTATAGTGAGAAGGGAATAATATGTATTCGATCAAATTTATCTAAATTACTCAATTAAAATATTTTGATCCTTATTTCATTTTCCTTGAAATATTATTTAATTGTTTATATAATTTCATTAAAATTAATTTAAAAATATATTTTAGGATAATTTGGACTATTTAGACGCCTCTCTATCCAGAAAAAAGTTCATTACACTCTTAATTGGACACATGTTAATTTTCTCTTCAACACCACAACATCTGTTACAAATTAATCATATTTATTCATTAAGGAATAAACTTTATTTAGTCATATCCACTACTGAATAAGTATTATAATAATATTATTTTTAAAACCACACAGTAAATATACAGATAAAAGTAGGTGATGTAGGTTGTACCAAAAAAAATTCCATTTAAAGAGGATTTTTTTTATTTGTAATTGGTTACTAAAATTTTATACTCATCTCTTAGTTATTTAATAAAATTAAATTTATTGATAGTAAATTTTAATTATTTCATGTAATGTTTATTTTATATAAAGATATAAATATTAAATAAAATTCATGTGTTCTATATTTTAATAAAACAATATATTATATATTTCTGAACAAATTTAGTATCACATAAGGTTACACTTAAAAAATGAAATCATGGTTATTTTTATAACAAGACTGGTATAGAAATAAATTAAAAGTGAGAAAATGGATAAAATTATCAATGAATTAGTGATGTAATAGTTTTTAAAATTTATTCATATATATTTCATATTCCAAAAAAGACAAATTAAATCTTTACATTAGGACTTTATCATTACTCAATTCAGTACCCATAATTATTCATTCTATTTCTATGATTTTATATTCTCTATGAGAATACATCACAAATATAATCCGGATTTAAATAACAATTATTCAATTTTGTATTATTTTCAACAATTCATTCATGTTTCTCATTACTATCTATATAATATTATTCCATTTATATTATTACAGTAAGAAATTTTTAACAATAAGTGAATATTTTATTTTTATCCAATCATTAGAAACAATATATTATTTTCATTCCCTACTATGTTATGTGTCTATTTAGTAACTATTTTTTTGTGAATAATGTTTTTAAAGTATCTTAACTCAAAAATATTTTCACATTCATAAGATATAAATAATTATAAACTTGAAATAGAAAATTTATATTAAATAACATATAAATTTTCCTTGATAACATATATCAATTTTTATTATCCAAAACAATGGTGTCACATATGCAATAAAATCCACATTATTTTTCAATTTAAAATAAGTTTTATATAATATTATATTCATTAAGGCAATAACAAGAATTTAATGTTATATCTATATTTCATTTTTCATTGGGATCTTACAAAAAACATATCATTACTAAATCCTAAAAATTATATTATATGTGTAACTATTTTTTGATTATGTTATAACTCATTGCATCATTATAATGACAATAAAACATAACATATTATTTCTTATCATACAATATCATCATATATAAGTTAATACTCAAGAAACATTGAACTATTTTAATGATACCTAAACATGGTATATTTTATCCTTGATATTAAATTTTATAAATCCTTGATTATTTATGTAATTTTTAAATAATCATTTCAAAACCAATATATCACTTTTAGGGATTTATAAAGTAGAACCATGGTTTCAGTGTCTAATTTCAAATAATCAAATTTGAAACATAATTTAAATCAAATTAAAATAATATAGGTTAAAATATATATTGATATAAGATATTTTATATATTGTTTCCAATTTATATGGGAAAATATAACCCAACTATCAGAATACATATTTTTGTACACAATCTCCGCCATTAGATTTATTGAATAATCATTCCATTATAATCTAATTTAGAGTAGTATTTTTTTAGTTTAATTACATATAAATAAATTAAAAAAACCTAGGGTTTACATACATAGATATTATGTTATTTTTGTAAAACATTTCATTCATTACACAAAAAAGGCCATTGGCCATATTATTTTAGTGCCTTTAGAAACATGGAAGTAAAAAAAAATTAAACATAAGTTCTTTATATAATCCATGTCTAGGTTCTTCTCGAATATAAAATTTTTTAGAAACATAAATCATAATACACATCTAAATGCTCGGGGGGTTGGGAAACATAAAAATAGGAAGGCTCAAATTCATTGTAAGGGTAATAAGAGGATATATATAGACATAATCATGAGTATAAGGGTATAAGAACATGATCAAGATAATATATTAACATAAAATAATTATCAATGATGATAAAAATTAATCATGGAATAAATATTTGTAGTTTATATTACAATAATCATAAATAAATAAAGAACATATCACTATAATCATAAGATGGGAATAAGACATGTAATATTTTTTATTCACATAATCATAAAAATGATTTCCAAAGTAGTAAAAGAGTCACTTAAAAGGAAATATTAGTAATATTGGTTCTATTACTATTACATATTTGTAGCCATGGTTTACTACCATGACCATCATAGTAGTCAAGGTTCACTCCCAAGACCATCTTAACTGGAAAAGTTCATAACTAGACCTAGATCAATCGCCATTCATTACATGTCTATCTCATGAGATATAAACATTTACAAAATTCACTATAGGAAGATATATGTCCTAAAAATTTAATAATTAAACATTACATATGTGGTATATAAAAACATAAATCATTCATTATATCTGAACCGTTGGAATTAAATTAGTTTTTTCACATCATACCATCATAACAGAAAACTTGGAATAGAAATGGGTTTCATTAATATCATTCCATCAGAACCATAAACCATTATTATAATGGATTAATATTTCAAGTAAAACAAATGTAACATAAAAAAATTAAATTTTAAATGGATAATAATTTTTAGAGATCACATTAAACAAAATATTGAGGAAAAATTATTTTCTACTTTGAAATTATTTTCTTTTTATATAATTCCCTAAAATTTTTAGTCAAAACATTTTATTTGTAAATAACCATATATGAATGTAATTTAATAATAAAATATTTAAGGAGACATGATCATATAATAATTTTTCAATTCCATATAGGTTAAAAAAAATTCTTTTCATATTTTTTCCGAAAAATTAACAATCTTCATCGTTTGGAAAACGAAAAAAATATTCCTTCCAGAACATATAGTAAAAAAGAAAAAATAGGTAAAATGACTTTAAATATACACAATATAACAGTAATGATTTTTAAAAAAAATAGAAAAAATAAACATGGATGATAAATATTTTATAATGGATACTTGAAACAAAATAATCCCAAATTTTGATGAGATTGTGAAATAAATACTCATTTCATTATAATCATTAGAATGAATTTCCCAATTAGATAAAGAAACTAATATGGACATGATTGTACCATAATATTTTGAATAAGATTCACAAAATACATTAACTATAAGTATATACATCATATAGAAGAAATAATTAATGTATAATAAATGTGTCCCATAAAAATAAAAGTGACACAAAAATACATTACCTAACATCTTGACTTCTTTCAAACACATTAAAACCAATGATATGTAAAATATATGTTTATTATAAATAATCTATAGAAACATGTTCATATATTTATTTTCATATATGGTTTACTAAAGAAATTATATGACCCTCTAACTAACAATTCCTTCATAAAGTTGTGTCCTAGGTAAAAACAACTTTGATTTTTAATTAATGTTTTGACTTATTATACTTACTCCGATTAAGTATATCATGATTTAATTAAAACAATAATTGTAATCATGGTATAAATTTCATATATATATATATATATATATATTCATTATATATGTATTCATGGTTCTTAATAACAGTTTGAGATAGAAATTAAAATAGACTATTAATGGAGATGGTGGTTAGTACGTACACATGAATAATGTTTTCATTTTTTTATCTAGTTAATTGAAAGGAATGCATACAAAAAATTATCATTAAAGAATAATTTTTATTTCATATATATGATAATATTCATAAAATTAATCTTTAATACAATTCATGTGAAATATCAATAAAAAACGAATAACATCACATTTTAGAGATGGTAAGTCATACATATGCATGAGCGACATTATCATTTCTCAAAATATTGAATGGTAAAAATTGTAGGAATGATATTATCATGAAATAAGTATAAATATATCATAAATATCATATATATAATAGAAACTAGTTTGTCCATAATCATTCCATTCATGAGATATGGTAATGAAAAAATGTACAATCATTTTTTCTTGAGGTGTTAATCTTCTGTACACACAAATGGTATGTTTGTCACCCATTTGATGGAATTGTGTAACAGGGTAGGTAAAAAAATTAATAAAACAACATACCATTATATTTAGGTTGATTATGTTTTTATATAAATACAAAAAAATTGTGAGGGGTTTCAGCAAAGAAATAAAATGAAAACCTTTGACGATGAACATTACATATTTTTTGGGGTTTCTTTTTTTTATTTTCATAAAATGACTTAATTGGTTGGATTCATTTGCAAAGGAATGATTTTATGAAAATTTTATAGAATTTTGGGGGCGACTTATGTAGTGGATTTTTGAGCCAAAATAAATTTGAGGTGCGAATAAAAGAGAAGGGGAGATGGACTTTTATAAGAGAGGGGACAAAATACCTTCAAAAGTACATTTATTCTAATATAATATAAGAAAATTTGTAATTCCATAATCAAATAATTTTTTATGGATTTCTATATAAATTAAACTTTATCTTTTTAATTAAAACATAGTTAACATATTTTTTTAACTATGTTAACAATCATTTTAATGTTATGTGAATGTAATTTTTACATATTCAGTGAAAATTAAACCATAAATTGTAAATATATGATATTTTAGACCATATCACATACCATTGAAATATTTTATTATTTTTTAATTTTTTGAAACAATTAAATAAAATATTACAGCCCAAAAATATCAATAGTGTCATTTTTTACACTATTTATTTTCTTTTCTTTTTAAAAAATATCGTAACACCATGATATATTTGAGCCAATTATATTAATTCATCCCTAACATATCGAAGTAATCCATAAAATTAGTGGATTGAATTAATTATATAAACTTATATTTATCTTAATATTTTTAATATATTTTATTTGGTATTTTCATTAATCAAAAAATTACAACATTACCTCTATAGAAGCCTTTTTGTTATTAATTTATTCACTAAAAATAAAAAAAATTACCAAGATAAATTTAAAAAAATTATATTTAAAATTACTATATATATTATAATTTATATTCTACATTACCATATATAAACAATTATTTATTTATTTAAAATATGATCAACACATATTTATCTTTTCATTTAATTAATTATAATTAATGTATTACTCTTCTCCTAGTGGCTTAAATATGTTATAATTTTATCACAAGGATGATTTTGGTTTAAAACCAATAATCCAATGAAATTTCAACATGTGTTAGGGTAATTTTATATTATTTAAAATATTAATTTTTAACCTTAATTACTTGATTTAACTTTTACCATGTGAATACAAAACGTAATAATGTTACTGTTCCTAATTACATAAAATAGAAGAAAACTATTTACATAATTTGGACCCTCTGATTCAAAATATGGAATAATTTTTTTTAAACTTAGATGTGCATAATTTCATTAATTAATTAAAAATTAATTCTTTTGATAGAGTGAGAAAATGGGTTTTTAAAGTTAAAACATGAAAATATTAAAAAAAATTTCTATCTAAATTAAATTTAAAATTAATTCCAATGAAATAAATCAGGTTAAATGATAAAAAATTTAGTATAATTATAATTTAATCTAGTAAAACATATAATTCAACACTATAAATTATTTTGATGGAAAATGTTGTCTTCAATTTAAATTTAGTATTTTTTACGTGTTCATAAAAACATGAATCTTACCAGAGAAATACAAAAAATCAAACCAAAGTAAATTTTTTTATTCTGATTTAATATAAAATTATTATTTTTTTAAAAAAATAATATTTAATAGTGTCAAAAATAGGAATTAAAATCAGTTGTTCATAAAAAATATATAAAAATTACCTTTTGAAAAAAAATAGGTTTTTATGCATTAGATTGTGTTGGTTCTTATATTATGCATATAAAATCTATTACATGAATATAAATTATATTATCTTGAATATGTGTGATTTATATTTTGTTAATACAATTCAATAATTTTAATTATCTTGATTATTAAGAAAAAATGACTTTGGAAACATTAAAATACAACAATTTCCTTAATTATAAATTGTAATTTATTTTATTTTATGATTAAATGGTAGCCAATGATAAATTATAATCCATATATTTTAATAATTTTGTAAATTGTACGTATAACCATTAATTTCACTACTAGGAAATATCTAAATATTAAATAATAATATTTTATTAATATATTATTTTTCGGTAAAACTCTGTATTATGTGTAATGCAAGCTATTAATATAACTCTACATTGTGTAACATAATCCAATAATAGTACTTCATATATATAAAACTAATCTATGTTTAAGAGGTATCACAATACCAACAAGTTTTTGTGTATAATGTTAGCCCAACATAGGGTTTTCATATAATTAATTATATATTCAATATTGTAGGAAACAAAAAATGTTGAAAAATTAAAATTAATTAAAAAAATATTTCACAAATTAACAGGGTGTTACACTATATTCCCCATAAAATGAATTTCTCCCTCAAAATTTGTCAAGGCTATCAAATGACTAATACATGAATGTTACTCTCATAAAAACCCCAATCATATAAATTAATTCTAAAACATCCTTTAAAAAGGAAATTTTTTTAAAATAATATTTAACCAAATTAAATCATAACAAGGTTTCTATGGAGGGTATCATAGTTATGATTTAATCATGGAAGAAAAACACAAATAAAATTAGATATTGATAAAGATCATTGGTCACAAGAAATTGGGTGATATAGATAATGTTAATAATTAGAATACCATAAACTAATTAAGTATGAAGGAGGTTATTAATATCATCAAAAATGAGTATAGTAGGAAATTTTTTTATTTCAAGATAATTTTCATAATGTTGAATAATTTTTTCATGACGATACAATTATATGATTTTAGAAAAACATCACCCTTTGTTGTGCCTTCATCAATTTACTCTGAATCATTCATTCCAATAAATAATGTATACATTTTCATTCTTGAAGAATTATAAGGTCGTGAGATCCATAAATATATTTATAGAACATTACATCACACTTTATCAAAATAAAAGGTTTTCACAGCTTATAAAATATGCATAAATCCCCATATGATTATATAATACTTTAATCTCACAAACTCCATCTAATGTTTACATTAATCTTTCTAGAAATGGATAATCCTATAATCCATCTAAAAGATGAAAATCCAAAAAAAATAGAAAGATGTTCACTATATATACTTGACATTTATCTCCCATTTATCATAAGGTATCTCTTGGTTTTCATATTCTAAACATGTGAATACATGCATCACGTATTTTTGAAAAATATTAATTACCATAAATGATTATTGAAAACTTGAATTCATTATTATTATAATTTTTATTGGATATATTTCTTATGTTAAAAAATTCTTTAAACACAATCCATAATAGTATAAAACACTTTTTCAGCAAATACTTTTTAATTACATGGTAATATGTGTCTCCTAATTTAATTATTCATACTAAACATATATTTATCCAAATATCATTATCACAATATTGGGAACATATTAAGGGTTTTATTTCCCTTAATATTGTGTTTCCCAAAAATATAACTTTACTAACACAATCACATTTTTTGTTCTGATTACCATTCAACATATGCTCTCAAATACAAAAGAAAAACTATAGTGGAAAAATGATTAGATATTCTATTATTCCATAATACTATAAAATTAATTCAGAAACATTAATCTTGAATTCAATTACCTAAACACATCAATCATCCATCTTTATTCTTAACACATTAATCAGGCATCATCATCTTCTTTCATAGTCCCTCTTTACTAGAATATAGAATAAGATTCATTTATTAAGGTTAATAAAACTAATTATAATCATTATTATTACTGTCAATATAAACAATATTTTTATAACATTCAATAACATTCACATGTTGATTGTGGTCTCTTTATCCATAATAGTATAATCCATACTTGTACAAGCTTCTTGATTCTCTTCATGATATTTCCTCTTAGGATGTTATTTTTATAATTCCTATACTTTTCACATATGAATAATTCAATGTTAACCTTGTTCATTCTAGTTAACATTATCTAATAAGGCTATAAATCATAGTGTTAATAACCCTTGTTATAGAAAAAACACATAATTATGAAAATGTACATATATGATGCATAAATTAAAATACCTACTTCTAAATATGTGACACATTAGTCATATTCTTACTGAAATCCATATAAATATCCTTATAAATATCCCTAGGGAACTCAAATTTTTTTCCCAAACTAGTTTCCAATGGAAGAACAATCCATTTCTCTAATATCAACTATAACCACCATGTTTTTACATACATTGATATTACATCATTTTTTTTTGAATATTTACAACATTACACAAAACACACTCAAAAATAACATTAGTTTAATGTATTTGGATGTATGAAAACATAAATAATGTTACAAAAGTTATCTACAATATCTTAATCTATGTAATTCTAGACTATACACCTTTTTAATAACATCAAACAAAATATATATCATCATAACCAAGGGGAGGGAAACATAAAAAGTGGATAGCTCAGATGCTATATAAGTGTAAACAATAGAGACAGGTAAACATAATCATGAGATTAAGGTTATGAGAGCATGAACATTAAAGTAGAAGGCTATACATTGTGTATAAATTATTAAAACATGTATCATAGAATATAGATTGGAAATTTTGAATACATGAGTCCCGAGAAAATAAAGAAAACAATCCATGAAATCAAAACATTGCAATAAGACATAAAATTAATGGTAGAAACAAAAGAATATAAAATTATTTCTTTATTAGCTAATTCATCAATTAAAATTACATATTATTAATATGGGTTCACTCCCCATACAATCTTGGTAGTAATGTTTTGCTTCTTTGACCATCATTACAGTTAGGGTTCACACCCAAGACCCTCTAAGTATAAATAGTATGTAACTGTACCAAGTAAACTCTCTATTATAGTCATCTAATGTCATGACCCGTCCTTGGGGCCCGTGTCGTGACTACCCCAAGCCCGCCTTCCATAGTCCAGGGGCTGGCGACTAGCACCAAATGCGTAAATCCCAATAACTGGGAAGGCATTGCCTTTATAAAATTAAACAAAACACCACAGAGTACAAGTGGAAGTCAAACACTAAGTACAAAAGAAAGTTCTGAAAAGTAAATGGGCCAGAATACAAACCCAACTGAAAGTACAGCTACAACTGAACAAAAGTACAACAGAAAAAGGCAACATCTGGAAGAAAGGAAGCAGCTTCTGAGTCGTCCTCCTCGGATCCTACCTGAAGGGTAGGTACAGATAGCACAGCTCCTGGATCGTCCACCACAGATCCTACCTGAAGGGTAGGTACAGATAGCGCAGCTCCTCAATGCTCTCGCCCGTCAACCCCCTCCGAGTGTCATCTCGCCGTGAAGTCCACCTCTGGATACTGACTCGTCAGGTGGTCCACCTCTGGGTATCGTCCAGTCCTCGAACACACGGCCTCCGTCAACACTACCCATCATCTGTAACCAACACACCGAGGTGCGGGCATAGCCCGTGCAGGGGTGAGTATAACGATACTCAGTAGGGACACCGAGACCATAAAGGTCTCACTAAAACCAACAAGGATAACCACAATGAAGATCTTAACAGATAACCTCTACTTAGGTATATGCCCATACATATACCTAAGTTATCAAGTAACCCATCACAATCATAGGGAAACACAATATTATGAAATCATCGGATAACCACTACCCAGGTATATGCCCATACATATACCTAAGTTATCAAGTGACCCTTCTCAATCATGAGGTAAACACAAAGGTCAAAGATTCAGCTCAAACCAGGATTTTCATTATCGAAACCGTAACTACTGATGAGTCCGTCTCTGGAGTGTACAGTGATCATGTCACAACTCCGAGGTACTGCTCACTAACCTAAGACTGCTGAGGTACTACTCCTGTCGAGTACCGCGGGTCTGCCACCTCACACAGCAGTGCTCCTCCTCCATGGGTATGCCACCTCACACAGTAGTGCTCCCCCTCATAGCCTATAGAGGTACTCCTCCTGTCGAGTACCGCGGGTCTTCCACCTCACACGGTAGTGCTCCTCTGCCATGGGTCTGCCACCTCACAAATTAGTGCTCCCCATTGTACTATGCTAGTCACTCCGAATCGAATCGGACAAGCAATCATCGGTCACAGCTAGCTACACGGTCTCCGTACTCTATATGATCGTCTCCAGGAGGGTCCGCTCCATGAGCTACAGGTAGATACTCCAAGTATCACAAGTCCCACGAAGAAGTATCACAAAGGACCGCCTCGTTAGAGGGGTCTCAACTCAACAGACGACGCATCAATCGGACGCCCGGTCTGTGAGTTATTATCCTTTTCATCCTAGGGGCCCAGTTGGTTTCGCGTGCGAACCAACCCGGCCGTATCTCAATTATACCCCGAACCCAAAAAGGGTATACTCATAGGGACCTTTTCTCAAAGTGATCACCAATGCCACAGACAGTTCGTCAAACAGACGTCTGGTATGAAAGATATCAGCTTTTCCGTTCCAGGGCCCCGGTTGGATTTCGGGTACAATCCAACTCGGACATACTCCAACTGCATCCAAACCTCGGGCGGATTATTCCAAAAGTTTTGTCTCATCGAGAGGAATTCAACGAGATAGACGGCGCGTCAATCGGACGTCTGGAACTCAAGATAAAAGTGTTTCCTATCCGAGGGCCTGTTTGGTTTCGTATCCGAACCAACCCGGCCGAACCCCAAGTTCACTGAAACCTTGAGTGTAAAATACCGAAACGACTGCCTCGATCCAAGGATCGCATCGCAACTGACGGTGCGTCGATCGGAGGTCGGTATCCCATGTTATGGGGGAAAGACCGAAGAGGTACGAAAACGGGGGGTCTGGGCCCGGACTGACCCGGCCCAACCCCCCCCCCCCCCTGTGGGTCGGCCCGAACCGGGGCAACCCGACCCGGGTCCGGGTCCGACCCGGCGGGGCGCGGCCCGGCAAGCTTGCTCGCTGGCGCTGGCCAAGCGGTCGCGCAAGGGGAGACAGCCCCCTGGACGAAACCGAGGTCCCCGCACGGGGGCCGCTCCCTGTAAAGGGACGCGGCGCGATGCCGCATCCCTCTAGTCCCGCGCAGCCCCATGACCAACCGCCTGCTATCGCAGCTTCAGCCGCAGCGGTGCGCCGGCGGGGCCTTCCGCGGACCACTGGACGTGCTCTAGTGGTCTGTTTTGCTCGCCGCTTTCACCAACGATCCTCCCGGGACCCGACCTTTACTGTGACGGCTTCAAAACTCCTACGTGGCCTGTCTCACCATCATCCGTCGATCCGCACTTCGACAACAAAATGCGGAGTCTTCAAGTCACCTCTGCGGGCCTGACTCCGCCCGTGGTTTCGTTCGGCCTCAATGGCGCGGCGCGACGGCGCCGCGCTTCTTTGCCGCGTTCTTTCTCGTTTCCGCGCGGTGCAACGGCACCGCGCTGCCTTTCTCATGCCGCAACAAATTCAAACAACAAGGGGGGGGAAGGAGGGTCGGTCGTGTTCGTGCGGTCCGACCTCCTCCCGTTAGTATGATAACAGGTGGCCCAAAATGAAACCAAGAAAGGCGACAGATGAGATCACGATCAACAATAAAATAAGCCCTCACAACTTCCCGCAACAAATTATTCCCAACCCGCAAGGAAAACATTCGCGGATCAACTAGATAATAAGTTGTTCTGTGTTCTTTGTTTTCTTTAGAATGAAAGAATCAAGGGAATAAAATCATTCTCAAACATTATTCCCTATCTCAACGTTGTCATCGAACGAGAGTTCGTCGCGGAATTAACCATCGCGGAAGAAGAGGATCGTCGCGGAAGAGAAGGATCGTCGTGGAATAAATGTCGCGGAAGGAGCTTCATTGATTTCCTAGGATTTGGCGTTCTTCGTCAGAGATCGGTGCGTTCTTCGTCGAAGAAGAACGCTTTCCTCCAAATCCCCTCCACACAACAAGTTCCAACAGAAATAAAATAAGAGTTGTCTTATTTTATTAATGCACATGACACGTTTGAATTTCAAAAGAAACGAAACGAACAATTAATTCAATGAATTAATTGTTATGATTTAACCGCCCAATTTAATGAGGCGTTTCTTAACTAGAATAAATACACGGTTGAATTCATTAAAAAGGGGGGTGCAGGTGCGTTACTTAGAAGGAAAGAAACGGTGGGTCTCTTGCGGGCCCCACATCTCAAATGTCCTTCCAATTGGGTAGGATATTGTGGGTCCCAACTTATCCTCTTAACTTAGGTTAAGCCGCTTTAATTAAAATAAAATAAATTTTCGCACCACCTTTATTTTATTTCTTAACTTAACCCCAAAAATTAAAAACTACACCCGAGCAAATGAAACTCCGGAAAAGGTGTTCCTAAGCAATTACTGGTGATGCAGTTCCACAGGTGCCCTCAGAATTCGATTCCAAGCATTGGTTCAAAAGTTAGAAGAACCCGCTCGTTCGTTCACTGAACGTACCCGAGCCTAACTTCATAAATTAATTCTGGGCACACTGGGCCTCAGAATCAGGCTCCGTCAGAAACTGCGTTCTTGTAAAATCCCAAAGAAAATTTAGAAAAAAAAATTCCCTTGAATTTTTACGGGTCTTTACATTACTCCCACCTCAGGGCTTTACATCCTCGTAAAGCTTTAACACAAACTAGGGATACAAAAGCAGTACTGAGGACGCATCTAAGCCTTCTTCTCCCATGTATTTACCTAGAGGTTCCCGTACTACTAGTGAAAGTTCCCCCAAGGAATCGACAGTCCTCATAGGACCCGCTTCTGTCGATCCTTGATTCCCACTGGAACCTCCATGAAAGACACCCCATCGCCATCGTCCAGCTCCCCATGGTCGATGATATGTGAAGGATCACGCACATATCTCCTCAGTTGAGATACGTGGAAGTCGTCGTGTACCTGGTGCAACTAAGGTGGATGGATCAAGCGGTAAACCACCCCACCTACCCATCTGAAGACCTGGGAATGGTCCACTGAACCTCGGAGATAACTTGTCGCCTTGGCCACATCTCCATAAACCTCATCGAGGTGAGACCCATATAAGGACGTGATCGTCATCCTCGAACTCTAGAGGTCTCCAATTCCTGTTAGAACTGGAACTCAAAACGACTGCTTCCACGAGGTTAAGGTTGACCAACTCAAGAGTGATTGGTCGCACCCTCCTGTGCATGAGTTTAACCTGTGCTTCCTGGGGTTTCCTTTTCGCTGACCCGTCCTCGGGGCCCGTGCCCTGACTACCCCGAGCCTGTCTTCCATAGGCCAGGGTCTAGCGACTAGCACCAAAGGCATAAATCCCAATAACTGGGAAGGCATTGCCTTTATAAAAGTAAACAAAACAACACAGAGTACAAGAGGAAGTAAAACACTAAGTACAAAAGAAAGTGCTAAAAAGTAAATGGGCCAGAATACAAACCCAACTGAAAGTACAACTACAACTGAACAAAAGTACAACAGAAAAAGGCAACAGCTGGAAGAAAGGAAGTAGCTCCTGATTCGTCCTCCTCAGATCCTACCTGAAGGGTAGGTAGAGATAGTGCAGCTCCTCGATCGTCCACCACAGATCCTACCTGAAGGGTAGGTACAGATAGCACAGCTCCTCAATGCTCTCTCCCATCAACCCCCTCCGAGTGTTGTCTCACTGTGAAGTCCACCTCCAGATACTGACTCGTCGGATGGTCCACCTCCGGGTACCATCCAGTCCTCGAACACTCGGCCTCCGTCTGCACTGCCTGTCATCTGCAACCAACACAATGAGGTGCGGACATAGCCCATGTAGGGTTGAGTATAATGATACTCAGTAGGGACCCCGAGGCCCTCAAGGTCTCACTAAAACCAACAAGGATAACCCCAAAGAAGATATCAACAGATAACCTCTACTTAGGTATATACCCATACATATACCTAAGTTATCAAGTAACCCATCACAATAATAAGGAAACACAAGATTATGAAATCATCGGATAACCACTACCCAGTTATATGCCCATACATATACCTAAGTTATCAAGTGATCCTTCTCAATCATGAGGTAAACACAAAGGTCAAAGATTCAACTCAAACCAGGATTTTCATTATCGAAACCGTAACTGCTGATGAGTCTGTCTCTGGAGTGTACAGTGATCCTGTCACAACTCCAAGGTATTACTCACTAACCTAAGACTTCTGAGGTACTCCTCCTGTCGAGTACCGCGGGTCTACCACCTCACACAGTAGAGCTCCTCCGCCATGGGTCTGCCACCTCACACAGTAGTGCTCCCCCTCATAGCCTACAGAGGTACTCCTCCTATCGAGTACCATGGGACTGCCACCTCACACAGTAGTGCTCCTCCGCCATGGGTCTGCCACCTCAGAATTTAGTGCTCCCCACTGGGCTATGGTAGTCACTCCTAATCGAATCGAACAAGTAGTCATCAGTCATAACCAGCTACACAGTCTCCATACTCTGTATGCTCATCTCTGGGAGGGTCCTCTCCACGAGCTACAGGTCGATACTCCAAGTATCACATTTCCCACGAAGAAGTATCTCAAAGGACCGCCTCGTCATAGGGGTCTCAACGCAATAGACGGCGCGTCAATCGGACGCCCGGTCTGTGAGTTATTAGACTTTTCGTCCCAGGGGCTCGGTTGGTTTCGCGTGCGAACCAACCCGGCCGTATCTCAACTGTACCCCGAACTCTCAAAGGGTATACTCATAGGGACTTTTTCTCAACGTGATCACCAATGCTGCTGACGGTTCGTCAAACGGACGTCCAGTCTGAAAGATATCAGCTTTTCCGTTCCAGGGGCCCGGTTGGATTTCGGGTACAATCTAACTCGGCCATACTCCAACTGCATCCAAACCTCAGGCGTAGTATGCCAAAAGTTCCGTCTCATCAAGAGGAATTCAACGAGACAGACGGTGCGTCAATCGGACGTCCGGAACTCAAGATATAAGTGTTTCCGCTCCGAGGGCCCGGTTGGTTTCGTATCCGAACCAACCTGGCCGAACACAAAGTTCTCTGAAACCTTGAGTGTAATATACCGAAACGACTGCCTCGATCCAAGGATCACATCGTAACTGACGGTACATCGATCGGAGGTTAGTAGCCCAAGTTATGGGTGAAAGACCGAAGAGGTCCGAAAACGGGGGGTCTGGGCCCGGACCGACCCGGCCCAACCCCCCCCCCCCCCCCCCCAGGGTCAGCCCGAACCGGGTCGACCCAACCAGTGTCTAGGTCCGAACCGGATGGGCGCGGACTGGCCCGGCGGTCCGGCCGGGCGGCTCGGCCCGGCGCTGGCCAAGCGGCCCCGCAAGGGGGGACCGCCCCCCTGGACGAAACTGCGTCCCCCACGCGGGGGTCGCTCCCTGTCAACGGATGCGGTGCGATGCCGCGTCCCTCTGGTCTCGTGCGGTCATGGAATCAACCGCCCACCGCCGCGGCTGAAGTCGCGGCAGCCCCTTCCCGGCGGCGCACCGACGAGGTCTTCTGCGGACCACCGGACGCGCTCCGGTGGTCTGTTTTGCTCGCTGCTTTCGCCAACGGTCCTCCCGGGACCCGACCTTTACTACGGAGGCTTAAAAACTCCTTCGCGGCCCGCCTCACCATCGTCCATTGATCCGCACTTCGACAACAAACTGCAGAGTCTTCAAGTCTCCTCCACGGCCCCGACTCCGCCCGCGGTTTCATTCGGCCTCAACAGCGCGGCGCGACGGCACCGCGCTTCTTTGTCGCGTTCTTTCTTGTTTATGCGCAGTGCAATGGCACCGCGCTGCCTTTCTCATGCCGCAACAAAATCAAACAACAAGGGGTGGAAGGAGGGTCGGTCGTGTTCGTGCAGTCCGACCTCCTCCCATTAGTATGATAACAGGCGGCCCAAAATGAAACCAAGAAAGGCGACAGATGAGATCACGATCAACAATAAAATAAGCCCCCACAACTTCCCACAAAAAATTATTCCCAACCCGTAAGGAAAACGTTCCCGGATCAACTAGATAATAAGTTGTTCCATGTTCTTTGTTTTCTTTAGAATGAAAGAATCAAGGGAATAAAAT
The DNA here is from genome assembly GCA_963277665.1 of Viscum album. Classification (NCBI taxonomy): domain Eukaryota; kingdom Viridiplantae; phylum Streptophyta; class Magnoliopsida; order Santalales; family Viscaceae; genus Viscum; species Viscum album. The sequence continues at coordinate 719,137,169 of OY728150.1, forward strand.
CATTCTCAAACATAATTCTCTACCTCAACGTTGTCGTCAAACGAGAGTTCATCACAGAATTAACCGTCGCAGAAGAAGAGGATCAAGGTGGAAGAGAAGGATCATTGCGGAAGAAACGTCGTGGAAGGAGCATCATTGATTTCCGAGGATTTGACGTTCTTCGTCGGAGATCAGTGTGTTCTTCACGTTCTTCATCGAAGAAGAACGCTTTCCTCCAAATCCCCTCCATGCCACAAGTTCCAACAGAAATAAAATAAGAGTTGTCCTATTTTATGAATGCACATGACACGTTTCAATTTCAAAAGAAAAAAAACGAACAATTAATTAAATGAATTAATTGTAACGATTTAACCGCCCAATTTAATGAGGCGTTTCTTAACCTGAATAAACGCATGGTTGACTTCATTAAAAAGGAGGGTGCGGGTGCGTTACTTAGAAGGAAATAAATGGTGGGTCTCGTGCGAGCCCCACCTCTCAAATATCCTACCAAGTGGGTAGGATATTGTGGGTCCCAACTTATCTGCTTAAATTAGGTTAAGCCGCTTTAAGTAAAATAAAATAAATTATCGCACCTCCTTTATTTTATTTCTTAACTTTACCCCAAAAATTAAAAACCACACCCGAGCAAACGCAACTCCGGAAAAGGTGTTCCTAAGAAATTATCGGCGTTGCAGTTCCATCGGTGCCCTCGGAATTCGATTCCGAGCACCGGTTCAAAAGTTATAAAAACACGCTCGTTCGTTCACTGAACGTACCCGAGCCTAACTTCGGAAATTAATTCCGAGCACACCGGGCCTCAGAATCAGATGCCGTCAGAAACTACGTTCTTGTAAAATCCCAAAGAAAATTTAGAAAAAAAATTCCCTTGAATTTTTACGGGTCTTTACATCTAAATCTCAAGAGATAAAAATAATTAACAAATTAATTTTAATTAGATATAGGTACAAACCTTCTATACATGTAATCATACATATTTGTTCCACAAGAACACAAATCATCCTTCATATCAGAACCCATGGAATGAAATGAGTTTCATAAAAATCATTTTATCATAACATAACCCATGGTAAAGAAATGTATTTCATAAATATCATTATATCATAAACATATACATTATTATAATTGAATCAAATTCTCATTAAAACTTAAGTAATAAAAAATGTTATTTTAGATGGAAATTAATTTTGATAGATCACTAGAAAATGAATAATGAATAAAATCTACTTTATTCTTTGAAAACATCTTCTTTTCATAACATAACGATCAATTTTGAAAGAAAAAATGTCACTTGAAAATAATGTTTTAATATTTAAAATTATGATTCAAAGAATTATTGAATCAACATTGTGTAAAATTTTTTTCATTATATAAAAGTTAATAATAACTTTCCTTCAATATTTTTTTTTTAAAAATTCACAAAGTTCCTCGTTTGGAAAATGATAAAAAGAGTCCGTTCAAACCATGTAGTTAAAAATAAAAATGGTTAAAAATGTATTAAAACATCTATATAAGAGTAAAAAAAATTGAAATTTTTTTTAGAAAAAGTTGACATTGAATACAAATATTCCCAACTGAGACTTAAAAGAAAAAAATCTTAAATATTAATGATATTGTGAAATAAATAAATAATTCTCTATAATTAGTTGAATAATATTATTTATTAAATAAATAAAATTATATGGATTTGGGAATAACATAATCTTATGCATTATAATCATAAAACAAACTCATCGATAGTATATAAACCATGTATAAGAATTATGTAGTGTATAAGAACTGTGTCACATAAAAAGAAAAGTGAGACATAAATCCCTTATAATAAGTTTTGACTACTTTTTCACATTTTAAAAACTCTTGTATAATAAATATACTTTTATTATAAATATAACAAATAATAATATTCATATATTTAATACCATATATGATATACTTATCAAATTATATTACTTTATTATTAATAATTCCATGTTAATAATATGTGTTAGGTATTATCCACATTGTTTTTCATTCATGTTTTGACATATTATACATAGTTATCTTACATATATCATGATTTAATAATATATATAATTATAAAAATGATATAAACATAAAATATATGAAATAATTATAAATCCATTTATTGTGATTTATAAAATTTGGAGATAGAAAATAAAATATACCGTTCATGGAGATGGTAGGTTGTACGTACACGTGAAAGTTATTTTCATTTTCATTCCATGATAAAAGAAAATAAATTATATGATATATTATAATTAATGAATAATTTTTTTGTATTATATATCATACATATTCATAAAATTCATCCTTATTACCATATATGTGAAATATAGATGAAAATAGAATCACATCACTTCATGGAGATAGTAAGCCATAAGTATGAACAAGCGACATTATCAGTTGCCAAATGATAAGATGGTTAAAATGGATGATATAATATTATCATTATATTTTTATAATTATTTCCAAAATATCATATATATAATAAAAACATAGTGTGTCCATCATAATTAACACCATGAGAGATGGTAAAGGAAAAAACAAACAATCATCATTTCTCGAGCTAGTAATTCGACGTACAATTGAATGGTATGTTTGTTACTGACTATATAGAAGTGTGCGAATGTGTAGGTATTAAACATAATATAAACACATATTAGTATATATATATGATACTAGTTTTATTATATAAATATTAAATATAATATAATTTAGGCGGTTCAAGTATGAAATTAAATGAAAACGTTCAATGATGAATGTTACCTATTCTTTTGGGTATCTCCTTTTGATGTGCACAAAAGGACTTCATTAGTAGGATTTATTACAAAATAAAGGATTTTATACTTTAGGTAAGGTATTTAGGAGGATAAATAGGTATATTTTTTCCAATCCAAATGGATTTAGAGTTGTGAATAAAGGAGAAGGAGAAGTTCCCTTTTATAATAGAGGGGATGGGTACATTTAGAAAGTCTCAAATTATTAATTTATAATAAATTCAATGTCCATAGAAGTAACATAACAAGTCCCTAGAGTCAATGATAATGTGAAAAAAAAATTAATATAATCACAAAATAATTTTTTAAAAGAGTTTTATGCAATTTTAAAACATATTTTTTTTGACAAGCCCTTAGTTAACCTATTTTAATTTTAACTATGCCAACAATATTTTTTATGTTTAAATAATGTTATTTTTACGTATAAAGTATAATTTGGACCATAAATGGTAAATTTATGATATTTTAGACCATATATAGCCCACTTTTCATTATTTAAAACTGTTATGATTTTTAAACAATTTATTAAAATTTTAATTACATAAAATATCATTAGTGTCAATTTTGGAACTATATAATATTTTTATTTGTAACAAAACCATAATAACATGATATCTAACAAAAATTTATTTTAAATCATCCCTAACTTTTAAAATTATTCCATAAAATTCTTGGATAAAATTAATTATATCAAATTATGTTTATTTTAATCTGTTGAATACCATTTATTTGGTATTTCCATTAATTAAGTGTTTACTTCCTCATCATTATAGATGCCTTAAAAGTATATATTTATGTAAAAAATATTTTAAAAACTTCATGATAAAGAAAAATATTTTATATTTCAAATAAATATTTGTAGTCGAATTTATCTTCTGTATCACCCAAGGTGAAAAATGATATAGTTATTGAAAATATGAGTAAGAAAAATTTAATTTTTATATTAAATAAAGTATCATAAATGTCTAACTCTCATCCATGTGAATTAATAAATTCATAATTTTTACCAAATTGTTTTTTTAAAACCATTCATAATATGAAATTAGTAAAATTTCTTGGTTTATTTTATATTATTTATAATATTATTTTTTAATGCTTAATTATCTGATTTTCCTTTCACAATGTAATTTTTATTTACTAAAGATACTATTCAGAATACTAAAAAAATCAATGGAACCTATTTAAATAAATTTTTCCTAATAATTAATAATATATAATCTATTTTTAGAAATTCAAAACGCATAAATTGTGATCATTAATTTAAAATTAATCTTATTAATTGGGTGATAAAATGGGCTATTAAATTAAAAAATTAAAAAATATTGATACATTTTTCTCTCTATATTTTATGTAAAATTAATTAAAATGACCTATTATAGATTAATATTTTTTTTTCTAATTATAATTTTAAAAAATACAATATATAATTAAAAAATGTAAATTATTTTACTGATAAAGGATGGTTTCAATTAAAATTTAGTATTTTTTACTATTCATTAAAACATGCACCTTTACAAAAAAGTAACAAAAATTAATATAAAGTAAATTTATATATTTATATTAAAAAATATAAGTTTATTTTATCTAATATAATATATAAATGTGGAAAATTGGATTTAAAATGAGTTCTTCATTAAAAGGTGTTAAAAATACTGTTTTGAAAATATTAGTTTTTATGCATATGATTGGGTTAGTTTAAATATTAGGACTACAAAATCTACTATATGAATATCAAAAATATTTTATTTAGTATTCAAAATATATATTTCACTGATATAATTCAATAATTGTAATTAAAAAAATTAATAAGACAGAACAACGTTGGGAAAATAAAAATAAAAATTTTTCTGTAATAATCAATTCATGTTTATTTTAATTTCAAATTAATTGGTAAGAAATGATATATTATAAAAATTATATTTTTATAAGATTCTTAATAATATTAATAACCACTAATTTAATATAATTTTTACATCTTATTATATTAAATAATAATATTTTAATAATATATTATTTGTCGATAAAACTCGGTATTGAGTCTAATGAATGCTATCATATGATCTTGTATTTGTGTAACATCAAACAAGAACAATATTGAATATACCAAAATATAATCTAGTATTTGTTTATTTCATAATACCAACTTGGTGTTAAGTATAATTCAATCCAAACATAGTGTTTTTCATATAATAAAAGATATATACGGCATTTTTTAAAGTGAAAAATATCTAAAAAATTAAAGATTTATATGATTTGAGAAAAACTTATTCCCCAAAACTTATATAAACTACATACAAAATACATTCATACACAAATCAAACATTTCATCTACAATTTAATTTTTATTATTTCATTTATTATGCTATTAGAATCATATCATGTAATAATTTTTTTAAAATTATTTAATTGATTTAATTATTACTATCCAAATAAGTTTAAATGAAAACAAAATGAATATTAAAATAAGATATACAAGAGATAATGTGGTATATAAAAAATGAATGAAACTGTAATGAACCAATTACATATTAGAAGAAGAATTAAATTTGTCACAAGAAGGTATAATGTAAATGAATGCATAACGTATAAAATTTTTATAAATCATATATATATGTCATGGACATATATTAAAAAATTATAACATTATAGACTTTAAAATATATATATGTTCAATATTTAAAATCTGATTTAACATAATATTTATCTGAAACAATGAATGACTAAAAAAAATTTCACAACAACAATAATAAAAAATATGAATAATTATATATTTAATATACTTAAATAAAATAATGAATGTTATCAAATGTATTTATTAATGAATATCATAACTAAATCAATAATAAAAACATATAATAATATTTAATTATAATGTATAATATATGCATTGATGATTTTTTTTATATTTTATATAGAATGTAATTCTCAATATATGAAATTAATGTTTAATAGTATATGTTTAATGTATAAGGGATTTAAAATAGTCCATTTCATATAAAAATTTTAAAGAAGAATATGGGAAATATTTATGTAAATTATAGAAGAAATAAACTTTCAATGTTTACATGTTTTTATGTTATGGTAATAACGTAAATAACATTTTATAATAATATATTTATATTTTAAATATATATACTGAAAAATAAGAGGAAAAATTAAATAATAATTTACATGTAATTTAATAATAAAAACACGAGAGAGATATAAAGAGTATGCATGTAACATCAATATTTTTTTAAAAGGGTAAAATCACCAATGAAATTACACCATCAATCAAACTAAGTAAATGATGAAATGTATCTAAATGGATATTAATTAATATGAAATTTTATGGATAAAAATAAAAATATATATTATATTTTTTGAGTACATAAAATGTAGTGATATATGAAATTAAAAAATTATAAAAAATAACAAAGATTATAATTGTAGTCAATATAAGGACTGAATGAAATCTAAATATTTTTAAGGACTATATTTTTGAATGTTTTTCATAATAATATATTGATAAAATAATTATTAATAATTTTACTAATATCTATTTCTTAATCTTATAAATGTATAATAATAATATGGATTCATGAATTAAAATATGAATAACGTAAAAGTTTTATATAAAATTATATTGGATCAAATAGGTTAAGATCAAACTTATTTTATTAATAAACAAATTTAACAGCATTTTTATGATGTGGGACTCAATTATAGTATGTGGTAAAAATATCATACTGAAAGAATATTATGGTGACAATTTTGATAATTGTTTTTATTTTTAGAAATGTAATATTTATACACATAAAACATAAAATTGTCATGTATAAATTATTGATCAATTAGTAAAAAATGTAAAAAATGTTAATTTATTAAAATTTATTACTTTTTAAAACCTATTTCTATATGGGCAATTAATTTTAATAAGTCAAATGAATAGTTGTTAAAATAATGTTTTGTGAAATTTATTAGAAAAATATCCAGTCACTAAAACTAACATTAATGTAATGGTTTTTACTTATAATGGAATGAAAATTAATTTATTTTTTTCATAAAGATTCACTTTTTCATAAAAAAATTTTTTCACAAATCATGTGCAGTATAACTATAATTATTATTTATCACCATTAGAAATTTATTCTAATTAAATGGTTCCAATATTATTTATAGTAATATAAAATTATATTAATAAATTAATATTTATTTCTGATCATGAATATAATTGTGTTGAGATCCTCCCTTTAATGTTACCCCACTATGACTGACAATTGAGGAAGGGAGATAATGACCACTCAAGTCGGACCTATTGTCGGACTCATGCTGGATACTGGCCTTGAGGCTATAAAAAGCTCACACATTGAAAGAATTTTCCCCATATAATGATTGGGATAGGGGATAAGATAAACAAACACCAAGAAAATCGATCATATAATATATAAAAAATTTAGAACCTTATCAAAATACCTAAAAACATCAAAAAAATATACTAAAATTCCCCAAATGAATACCAAATTACATGTCCGGTAACACAAATTAAATTTCAACTCTATATCCCAAGCTAGAAATGTCTACCTCAATCTCTAATGTCCTCTTGGGAAAATTAAGAGCTATATATATTTATAGGTTTGGTATACAAGTATACTCAGTATGATCAAAGCCAAGGTATCAAATGCACATTTGAAAATAGAATATTAATGTGCTAGTGAATAAAAAATTAGGAAAACAAGAATATAAAATGCCAATTATCCAATCCTATCCCCACCACGACTCATTCAAAAAATCACAAATTTATTATTCTATCATGCTATGATAAACATAAAAAGTAACCATGTATCCAATTCTCTACTATTTTTCCACTCTCAGGCCCCAATATTTACCTTCTTGTATTCACATCCCTCCCATAGAAATCACATCTCAACTAGCCATCTCTAATGTAATTCAAGAGAAATCCTGACATATCCCAATCCTATAAGGCCTATCATCTTGTGACCACAATAGTAATCACTATATCACATTTTATCTCACCATACAATACTAATTAAATATCATTACCCCTCTCTTTAAGGTGGTTTTTTTATTAAACCACATCTTGTGTAAGGCCTTGAACCCGCACATTTGGATTCAGTACTAAAACATGTTGTGTATTATTTTTGTAAAATAGATAAATGAAAAATACACAGGACACTATAAAAATGAATACCTTTTCTGTTCTCAGTTCTGGAGAATTATAAAACAACTAACATATATTGAATTAGTGTATAAAATAATTAATAACTAAAATAAATAACTTGATTCATCGCATTATCACCTTAACTACCCTATGAACATATAATGATTCTTTTAGAAACATTATAAAAACATGGGATGTGAAAAATAGCTCAGTAAAGGATATAAAAAGAAGAAAAGAAAACATTATTCCATGGATACTTGTAATTCATGAAATAATTTTCAAAAGACATACTGGTCACCCATATATACATACATTGTGAAACATGAGATTTCCACAAGAATACAACTAATATAATAACATAAATAGAACCATAATGGTATCATGGGTCTATACTTACAAAATCTTGTAACCATCTTGGCTACCTTATATTTGGTAACACTCAGGACAACCATACAATTTGTGTAACCATCATAGTTACACTTGAAATAACCATACGGCTGACCTCCATCATAAACATACCCAATGCATTGGAAGGAAATATAGGTCCCACCCTTACTAATAAAAAATTACCAATAAGTAGAATATAATCACACAACATGAGTAATTCCATAAAATCATTGGTTTGGAATTTCATAAAATAGAATTTTAAAAGAGGATTTTCAAAAGAAAAGTACCTTAAAAATATCATATAATTGAGGTGAAACTTAATATAGTGTATGGAATATGTATAAACACTATATACATAACACAACATAATATAAAAAATAAATCATCCCAAAAAACAATTTTAATACCCCATAAATAATGAAGTATAATGTTAACCAGGAGAAATGAAATCAGGTTAAAAATTCTCTTACCTCGAGTTTTTCTTACTTAAAACTCATTTAAACCTCTAGTATAATGGTTACAAGTATGTTATTAATATCTTAAAGAAACATATTCATGTTTATAACACCTTATAGGATCATTTCATAACAACATTTCACCCTTTAATTATTAGTATTTTGTTCTTTCAATTGTTTTGGGTGCGTACTATACATGTTTTCCATGATCAGTTCATGAAGGATATTCTTGTCGATTGGAAGTGAAACTCAATAATTATAATGGAATGGTATTTAAATATTTCCAAAACCAGAAATTTTACCATTTATCAATTTTAATTCTTACATGAGGATAATTATTAAGTTAAAACATTATTGATATTTGTTTAGGTCATTTTGGCGATTCTTCGATTGTAATGAACTCATTTTGTTTTTTAAATTAATCCAATGTGTAAAAAATGATTCCAGAATCATATATATGATATAATAATTAAATAAAAATATGGTTCAACAAATAAAAATGGTTTTATGAATAGAATTTAATTATGTAAATGAAATTGAAATCATATCGTCCATGTTGTCGGTAAATCGACACATCACGGACTGTGTTTTAATTTCATGAATAAGTGGGAGAGGAGAAGAAGTAAAATACTGAATCACCCATAAACCAGATGAAATAAAGAATATGTAAGATACTGGATCATTTATTCCTCTTAGATAAGGGGCTGTGAGGAAATAATTATATTAGAAAATAAAATTTAATGAAAAGAAATAAAACAAAAGAGGATGTTTACCTATTGATCTATTCTCCTTGAGATCCTTCTTAAGGCCTTTGGTTTTGGACTTTTGGTGAGACCGGCTGCTCTAAGATGTGGTAAAGATCCATTGAAAGATTATTGGTCATTACTTAGGTAATTCTTAAAGCTTGATAGGTGTGGGAGGAATAGGGGAATGAGGGTGGTATTTATAGTGGAGGAGAGGAGTTATTTTACATTATTAAAATCATTATTATAATATTTTTCTCAAGGCTAGGAATAATATTAATTAATGTCACCCCAAATAGTAGTAATGGAATGTGAGTTCGAACCAAGTGGTATTACATCACTTATGATGTCATAAATAGTGCACTTAATTGATAATTTTAATATATGTTATTTTTCCGTATTTCACTATTCATCGAAAATTCATGAATTTCACAAAAATCCCAAAAATACACCCTTCTAATTTTTTGCTGTGAAGAATTTAAAAATTAACATCATTTTTTGAAAATAATTTTCTATATATTTTTAATTTAATATTTAAATAAAATCATACTTTATTCAAAAATTATCAATTTTTAAACTACAACTGCATTTATATCGCATTGAAAAATTAACCAAGATATTGTTATCTAAAACCCTTAATAAAATAAAACAATAATACAATTTATTATTCAATAGTGTCATATTACTATTCACAGTACTATTTATAAGGGTATGTTACTATTCACCAAAAATCAATTTGGTTCTATCAGATTCCAAATAACATATTGATCACAACCTTAGAGGACCATTTTGCAAATTTCAAAACACAGATGCTGCAAAAGTATCTTTAATGGTTAGTTTATAAAGGTCACATTATATTTATTAGTTCATTTAAGCACATAGTGTTTTATTTTAAAATCTGGGTATATTACATTATCCCCCCTAAATGAATTGTGCCCTTATAATTCATTTTTTGTACTAATATTTACTAATATACATATCAATAATTATGAAAAACTATTTTATTATGGGTACATAATTAACTATATATTCAAAAGTAAATTCTATCACTAATTGTTTTAAAAAAAATCCAACATCTAGTCGTCAATGTTGTCTAAACCGTTCCTATAATAGCAATTGTAAGTCCCTGAACCTTCACTTCAAGATTCAACAATAAAACATGATGTTAATTTTTTTTTATAATATATAATTGAAAAATACATAGTACACTATACAAATTAGGACCTCTTCCGGTCTATGATCTAGAGAATTAGAAAAAAACATACATATATTCAATCAGAGTTTACAAAAATTAAAATCTAATATAAATAACTGGATTCGTCAACATTAAAACCTTAGATTCTCTTTCAAATTCTATGGATTCCTGTGAAAAACATTTTAAAAACATGGGATTATAAAAATATCTCAGTAAGGGACAAAAAAAATAAAACATTAGTCCATTGATACTTATAACATATGAAATTATTTTCAAATGAAATACTTGTCACCCATATATACTAAATTTGTGAATTATAAGATTTTTACAAGATTCCCACAAATATAAGAACATAAATAGTACCGTAAAGGTATCATGGGGCTTTATATACATATTCTTATAACCATCTCGGCTACCTTATAATTTGTAACCCTTATGACTACCTTAAAATTTGTGTAACCATCGTAGTGACACATGAAGTAACCATACAACCAACCTCCAACATACACATACCTAATAAATTTGAGGGAAATATAGGTCCCACTCATTATCATAAAAAATTCCTAATAACAAGAACATAATCACATAGCATGAGTAATTCAATAAGAACATTGCTTTAGAATTTCATAAAACAGAATTTTAAAAGAGGATTTTTCAAAGAAAAATCCCTTAAAAATATCATATAATTGAGGTGAGACTTAATATAATGGATGGAATATGTAAATAAACTATACACATAATTAATCATAATATAAACAAAATTATTATCACAAACAATTTTAATACCACATTAATAATGAAGTAGAATTATAACCCAAAGAATGGAAATCGAGTTAATAATTCCCTTACCTTGGGTTTTTCTTACTTAAAATTCATTTAAACCCACTGTATAATGGTTAAAAAAGTTTTTATAATATCTTAAAGAAACATATTTATGTTTATAACACCTTATATTATATTATCATAACATCATTTCACCCTTTAATTATTAGTATTTTGTTCTTTCCATTGTTCTTGGTGCATTCTTTACATGTTTCCCATGATTGATTCATGATGGATATCCTTGTCAATTGAAAGTGAAAAAATAGAATGAGAATGAAAAGGAATATAAATATTTCCATAACCCTAAATTATACAATTTTTCATTTTTAAATTTTACATGAGGATGATTCATATGTTAAAACATTATTGATATTTATTTAGGTCAATTTGGGGATTCTTTGATTGAAATGAACTCATTTTTCTTTATAAATTAATTACCTATATAAAAAATGACTACAAGACCTTATATAGTATATAATACACAAATTATAATCTGTTTCAACCATAATAATGGTTTCATGACCAGTCTTGAAAGAAGTAAAAGAAATTGAACTCACATCGTACATGATGTCGTTAAATCGACACATCACAGACGATGTTTTAATTTATTGAATAAGTGGGAGAGGAGATAAATTATAATGGTGAATATTATTTAAAAATGATGAAATCCAGAATATGTAAGACACTGGATCATTAATTCCTCTCATATAAGGAGAGGTGAGGAAAAAGGAAGAATATAATAGAAAAAGAAAAGAAAATAAAGAAAACAAAAGAGGATGTTTACCTCTTGATCTATTCTCATTGAGATCATTACTAAGGCCTTTTTAAAGAATTTTGGGTAGACCAATAGCTCTAGGATGTTGGGAATGGCCTTTTGAGGAGTATTGGGAAGAACCTAGGTAAGGCACAATGCTTGAGAGGTGTGGGAGGTAGAGGGAAATTAGGGTGGTATTTATAGTGGAAGAGAGGAGGTATTTTACGTTATTTAAATCATTAATATAATATTTTTGCTCTAGAAAATGCATAATATTAATTCATGTGACCCCAAATATTATTAATGACATGTGAGTTCGATCCAAGTGGACTTACATCACGTATGATGTCATAAATAGTGTATTTGAATGATAATGTGAATATACGATATTTTACAGTATTTCACTATTCATCGAAAATTCAAGAATTTCAAAAAAACCCAAAACTTATTCTTTATAATTTTTCAATGTGTAGAATTACCAAATGAACTTCATTTTTTGAGAATAATTCTCTAAATATTATTAATTTAATATTTAAAGAAAATCATACTTTATTTAATAATTAACAATTTTAAAACTACAAAGGCATTTATATCACATAGAAAAATTAACTAGGATATCGTTATTTTAAAGCCTTAAGAAAATAAAATTATAATACAATTTACTATTCATTTGGGTCATATTACTATTCATATTACTATTTATAAGGGTATGTTACTATTCACCAAAAATCAATTTGGTTCTATCAGACTCCTAATAACTTACTGATCACAACTGTGGATGACCTTTTCAAAATTTAAAAACACAGAAGTAGAAAAAAAATGTTTAATGGTTAGTTTATAAAGGAAACAATGTATTTATTAGTTCATTAAAGCACATAGTGTTTCCTTTTAACATATCAGTATGTTACATCTATAGAAACGAATAGGGAAATTAAACCTCATTAATGTGACGGAAACCAACCTCATTCCCTCCTCCTACCATGAATATACCCCACCATATATCACGACACATTATAGACACATCTCATCAATCATTTAATGAATAAACCTATTCCAACAGTGTTGTGTATTCCAAAACAACTACTCATATCATCACTACTTAAGGTTGAGCAAGATAGAGGGGGTATCCAATTATCCATATCATCATTACCCTGGATATTAAGGAAAAATCTCAACAACTAAATCCATTGGGATCTGTTAAAGTTATATAAATCATTTGGAGTAACATATATAAACAACATAAATTAAATTTTAGATAGATAAAACAATATATCCAACCCATTTGTCAATGACAATATAAACTATCACACACCACTATGCCACCACTGCACCACATTTCAACCATCACAACTACTTCCATCGCCTCATGTAACTCACCAGAAAACCTCCACAAAAGCAAAAAATTCCCACATGAGAATATATATTTCACAATTTCAATTTATTTTTCACATTAACTCCCATTTAAAAAGATAATAAAGTCAACATTTTACCTATCTTAATTATTTATCATAAAAATAATCTTTTATTGAATATAAATTTAAAATAATTTTTATTCATTTAATAACCTAGGATATTCGATATTTATTATTACAAATAATTTCTTGATTAAACAAGAAACTAACCAAAAATCCATAACAGGTCACCCATCGTATACCATGTATCTTCAATCACCAAAACAACCAAGCCATCAAACAATTATAATAGCATTTCACCACCACAAAAAATCACAACACCAATAAACACCACAAAACATCATGAAACAACCCACATCACATCTCATGGAATCAAAACACATCAAAAAACATAACCCCCACTTAATTTTAAAACCCATGAGGTCTCAAACATCATCTCACAATTACTTACATCACTCAATTCCATAAAAAATTATAAATATCATAAAACATCACATCATGGTTTAAAAAAATTGTCTCATGGATTTTTTTTCATTTTATAGATTAATAAAGAATTTGAATTACCAAAAAAGATTGATTTCCATGGGCCATCAATTCATAATAAATATAGTTTTTATTTAGTATTTTATTCATGGTAAAATAAAATAATAACACTTAAAGGGACACATATACACATCATATATAGAAAAATAATGGAATACAATGGCTGAGATTCTCAATATTATAAACAATAATATATAGTCTCATCCATAATATCACCAAAGCTGTAATATCTTAGAATTTCTTAACATCTGAAAAATATCATTTTCCCATTAAATATATTATTATATAGACCATTACTATCGACTAAAGGAGGGGAAAAGTTTAATATCCATATAATGAACATAAATGGATAGAGAATGAGATACCACTTCCTAAAAGAAGCTTTATAAGTCACTCCACACCACCGAGAGATGAAGAAATAAATTAAATTCACAAAAACACTAGGAAACCCAAAATAAAATTGACTCACATGAATGGATTATCAAAACAGAAAAAAATCATATTTAAAAAAATCTTCACCACACTAAATACTAGGAATAAAATGAAATGAATCAATATACCTAATAGAGAAGTACCCACCTACAGTCTCGAATAAAAAACATATAGAACCCAAAGATCAAAATTTTATGATTATTTTAGGATGATCCTATGATGGTGTTTATCATTTTTCAAAATATTTAAAAAAATAGTCTATAATGAGATAGTTCATCACAAATAAAAACAAATAAATAATAAAAATATTCCAGATTCATAGAATGAATTCCTTATTAAAACTAGGAATTATATATGGTCCAAGAAAATCATGTTTGGAATTTTTTACATTAAATTTTTATATCTAGTAATTACATTGGATAACATTGTGCCTCATCTTTATTTCAATAACATAATAAATTAAGCTTAAACATTAATAATTCATTTCATCCACAAATTCACCACTACATACAAGAAATGAATTTCTTCCCTGAAAATTCATGAATCTCATACTCACTTATAGAATTACCCTTACATAATGATAATTCCCATACAACAGCTTTTTCTCACCTACAACATATTTAGAACCTCATTAAGACTCATCCAAAACAATCCCATCACCCAAACTGAAATGAAATGGGATGGGATGGAACTGGTCATTACATATTATACCTATTAAATGATTCTCATAATCATGAATAAAAACCAACGAAAACTAGTGAGAGATGACTTAAACATATACCCCATGACATGCCTCTTACAGATGTCATTGTACCATAAAAACTATCTCTAACCAACACACCTAAGAATTGACTCACCAAACATCCCGTATAACCACAAAATCATCCTTTACTTGAAAAACATCACAATTACTTGCTTAAACCTCAATATAAATAACATAAAAAAAACCATAAGCTCTACCATTTCAACATCTACACTACAAAATACAACATATTCCCTAAATAGAAGAAAAATATTCCAAAGTAAACAAATAATTTATTACCAAATTTTATTTCAAGAAATTATTAAAAATTGGTAGCACTGAAATTCACACACATTTTTAAATGTTTCTTAGTATAATGCATCTTAATTGGGATCACTATTCCCTTATTATTATGTTTTTTCAAGCATTATGTCATATAAAACCATAAATTTATTAACTTATCTCATAAAACATAAATATATAAAGATAACATAGTCTATAAAAATAGAAAAAATAAAATTTAAAAAAAACTCAGGGTGTTGTGAAAGTGTTTATTTCTCTAAATCCCATGTACACTTATATAGGGAACCATTCCTACCCACTGAATGAACCAAGGGTTTGGTTCTACTAAATAGTTTCTTATCTTGACTAACATGTATTTCTAATGGAATCACCACAATCATTGAATCAATATCGATATCCAACTCTCCCAAATCAATGATGTGAGATTAATCACTTATATATCATTGATTATGAGACAATTGGATGATGTTGTTGGTCATCACTATAGATGGTGATAGTGCCTACAGATATGACACCTCATTAACTCACCAACCAGCATAAAGAGATTAGTGAATTATGGAGAAATATAAATCCCCCCCTCTAAACCCCAATATCCCTCTTTGAGGGGATTCTAAAAAGATTACATTGTCTCCAACCTAATCTACAAGGGAAACCACCTATGAGTAGTATCAGACTTATGATGGTTCAGAAGATCCCTCATCCTCTATCATTTCAACAAGGTATTCTCAATCATTCTATATATTACATCACTAAAAAAAATTACTCCACATCCTCTATCATTCATACAATATAACATCATTAATTCCCATATAATGCCTCAAATATATCACTAATAATTAACTAGTGATAATTTTTTTAATTAAAACTCAAATACAGGTAGGTTCCTTACCTATAATCCTCCAAATACTAGGATATAGGATCCCAATGTATCCTTACTCATCTAAATTATCCAATTAGTCTTCCAATTCGTATGAGGACAGAATGTTGTGATAAGGTGTAACATTTATATAAATGAATAAAATAATCCCTCTCATACTAGTGAGGTAGAATGAAGATCCCAATCATAGATGATGAACCTTGGTACTATGTGAAGCCTAAAAAATCATCCAAATAACTATCCTCTAAGATGTATATCGAAGACGGGTAATGGATATCTAGAAATTTAGATTCCTTTGTAATTTGGTACATTATCACACAAACTACATCACAAAATCCATGATCATGACATAACCAGGTGATGAAATCTATTCATATGCCCTCTCATATCAACTTGGGATTATGAAAGGAGTATAAAAAACCTCTATGGACATGATTATTTTCTTTTAGTTTATAATAAACAAAAAAATAGTCAAAAATACTACCCACAAACATTTCATCCTCGACCACTAATGAAATATACTAAAGCTCAAATAAATTTTTAGTACACACAGATGCACTATGAATGGTGATATATAAATATCAGGAGGAACTCTCTCACACACTTTCTATAGAACAAACAACATCCCTTAAAATAACCATGTTCTGTACATCCTCTGAACAACCCTCTAAGTCATTACTATGTCCAACATAGTCACACATCATGTCTTAGTATATGTGTGTCAACTAAGCCTCTCACACTTCACACTACATGGATCAGTCCACAATCATCTGATAATGAAAAATATGACCACTAATCCCACTAACCACATTAATATTCACCTTTACAATATCGTTAATTCCTTTATAAAAATAGGTAAACTCATGAACAATAGATCCATGTGAATTCGAAACCATTCCATCAGAAGCAACATTTCACATTCCAACGGTGAAAGGGAAATCAAAAAAATAATGCTAAATAATATTCATTCATATATAAATGTGTAGATTCAAATCACACTATGGTAAAACATATTTTAGGCTATTATGAACTATGAACACCACAAATCGCTCCATAATTAAATAATTCTACTACAATAAAAAAACATGGAAATATCCAGATCAAGATCATTAGTATTGTCATTATTCTTGTGGGGATTTAACTATCTAGATCCAAAATATGTCACTTCAATTCTTTATATCAACACATAATAGAATCCCATATGATATGCATCAATTAAAATAAAAAACATCACACCCTCTTTAAGAAACCAAAGAACTGAATAATTTCCCATGTTTTCCTCAAGATACAAAAAACTATATGAAATTGACCACTCAAAATAATAACCAAGTTCCAATTAATAAAATAAGTCAATGGGCTAGCTACCCAATGAAACTAGACACAAACCTCCAAAAATAAACTTCGATTCCCAAAAAATTCAGATCTTATTCCACATTATTGGGTGTTTCTAAAAAGGATCTCCCTTAACATTTGATAGGAATATAGAAGAACCTTATTGAGACACCACATGACCATTTAAATACTTTTTTCACATCACTAATTTTCAATTGAAAAACATTATAAAAAGTAGTTTATATCATATTACTTGTATGATATCTCTAAGTGGCTCAATATGATCCCCCTCAGACATAGTGTATATCATGATATCAATGATGAAAATGATGACGAAACAATACTAGATATCAAATAATATATAATTAAAAATCTATATGAACAAAGTTTGATCATTCATGACACTAAAAGAAATGACTGTAATCTCAATATTTTATTACACACACCTGAAGGAAGTGTCCAGTATAACCCCATCCTTCACTATCATCTGATGATACCCTAATAAGAAGCATAGTATCAAACAAAAAATTTCTCCCATCAACATGAATGATTATATTTTATAAAAGGTAGAGGGTAATTTTTTTGAAAATTGCATGAATCAACTATAGGATGTATATAGATATCTTTAGACAACCATCATACTTCTTCACGATCAAAAAATGAGATCACACAAGAGACACACTCAGTTAGATTAAAACCCTATAAATATGATTATATACCTAAATTATCATCTCATATAGCCTTATATGATTCATTTGTTAGTGATCCATATAAATAGGATATGTTTATAATAGAAAAATTATCCCAAACATGACACCAGGTAGATGTGGTAGTGTTATAAACTCATCTTGTAAAACATATATGAAAATATACACAACAATAAGAATATACTCTACCAAATATTTCACTAAAATATTTTCCAATTAAGACAAAATTGTCTCAAATTACTTTCCATCTATTTGATATCCTTTCTCTCTAATAATAGCCGCTCACTAGAACTCCACATCGGTGACTGAAACACTACTTTGCAAATAATGAATGATCAATGTGTAATGTCTTTTACCCCAATAACCCATAGATAATTTTTACATTTTTAAATTGTCACTAGATACAGGTTATCACATCTAAATGGAAAAAATTGTATATAATTTCATGTAAACTAGATAAATACCTGAATTCTATATATATTGGATATGATAAAATATTTAAAAAATATTTTCATTGATATCACCTTTATTTCCAATAGCATTTTTTTTAATATCTATTAAAAAACATTTCCCAGAATACAGAGAAAAGGAAATGTTGGAAAGGGTTGAGATAATATGTTTGGTAATGGTAAGGATATATGAGAAGTTAATAATGAAGTAATAATATGGTTGGAATACATGATATTAAATTAATTTCATATAAATGATATATCGATCTAGAAACTCATCCATTGATATAGTAAGAAATAAAATATTTAGATGGACATCATTAACATAATTCATATTGACAGAATACCTAATAATGATCTTCTTAAACATGTAATCATGGCCTTTTCCAAGGTTATTTGAAATATTATCGACTCCTTATTCCAATACATTGATATAAATTGGTATGCTATCATCTAAAACCCAATCTAGTTTGTCATGTGAGACCTGTTGATTCATAAAAGGGATACAATGAGACTCAAACATCACTTAATATGTCCAATGCATTCTTATTTTTCAGTCTGGTGAAACATTATGAATAAAAATATTCATATTGAGAAGCAAGAATACAAAACATTAACAATTTCACCAATCAATTAAAATAATACAAAATCATTCAGGGCAACATGAGTGATATCAAAATAGTGCAACATCATTAAAAATGATTACAAAACATCTAGATAAATAATAATAATGTTATTATTACAACATATTCCATGTGGAGAATAATTAGAATAAATCTTATTGATTTTGATGAATATAAATTCAATAAAGATAAAAATAGGGAAACTATTGACGAAAACAATCATTCAACATTAAAAATAAAATTTTAAAAATAAACATACAAAAAATTATCAAAATATTTTTAATTGAACATAAAT
Source organism: Viscum album (assembly GCA_963277665.1). Taxonomy (NCBI): domain Eukaryota; kingdom Viridiplantae; phylum Streptophyta; class Magnoliopsida; order Santalales; family Viscaceae; genus Viscum; species Viscum album. The sequence continues at coordinate 719,157,175 of OY728150.1, forward strand.
TATGAATAAAATAATGGAATTAATAATTCATTGAGTGGGTATGACTGATATATATTATGTTAATGTCAATATTGTTAAAAAAAAGTTTCCTTTCATATTTTTTAATGATAAAGAAAAAAAATAAATTATTTAGAAAAATAACGGGAATATTCTTTTTATATTTGTTGTAAAATTCTATTCATGTGTAAAAGTGACTTTAATATACAATTTATGGAATGTTAAAAAAAATTAAAATATTTTTGGGAATCATTTATTTATATGGAAAATTATTTTTACCAAAGAGTTAAATAATATCATATTTTATTTAAAACAATTATAAATAATTTTTAGAAAAAGAGAGAGGAAATGGTAAAATTACTTAAAATAATCAATAGTTACTATGGATTATAAAATTAATGAGATTAATGGGAGTTATATAATAATATTTTATCATTTCAAACTTAATCATAAACAATCTCGGCACAATATGAGATTGTAATCTAAGCCCTTAACAATTTAGAAAATTTTGAATCATAATCACAATGAATGAATTAAAATTAAATGAAACATTTAATAACGTTATGAAAAATATATTCATGATATACATTTTCCATTGGGTAGTATATAATTCACTAAAAATAAATAAATTTTGAATATAGAATTTTTATCACATAACTAAATGGGAGAAGGGAATCAATAACCTCAAATATGATTTCTTTAATACAATTTTGAACCTACGTTATAATAAATATTTTTTTTTATACATATATTTATAGAACCATATTCATACATATAATATTTTATATTATATAATTTGTGTATTAAATATATCATGTATTAACAATTTTTTATTAAATATCACTTTTTCAGGTGATAATTGCTCAATTTTTATTTTAGTTTTGGTTTTAGAATTTGGATACATTTTCATTTATCATGGATCTACAATACTAGGAATTTAATACATGATATAAATTAATATATCATATTTATATAATTATTTATAATAGTGAATAAAACATAGATATTATAAAATGATTTATACTTTTCATGGGGATGGTAGGTCGTATATATACATGAACATTATTTATGTTTTTATAATAGATGGATTATATGGAAGGTAAACAATATATCAAATTTAAAAAATAATTATTATATAAAATATGTAATATATATTCATTAATAAAATAATTACTTCCATTTAGCTAAAAATAAAACCAAAAACATTTCACGTCAATACATAGAGGTGACGGTACACACGTATTCAAGAGTGATGTTATAGTAGTCTAACAAAATGGACAGAATGGTGATAAATGTGTTATTCTAATTCTAGAAGTATATTTATGTCATATAAATCATATAAATATGTTTCATTAATCATTATATTTAGTTTTTAGAGTTATTTATGAAAATAAGTTATAACGTTTCACGAGGTGGCAGTCGACCAAACACATGGTCAATGATTTATTTTCCCATTTGATGGAAGAGAAGATAGAAATTTGTATTTAAATTTATAAAATAACCCATATGTATATAAGATATATTAGGGTTACTAAATTATATTTTTTTGTAAAAATATATGGGTTTTAGAGGAATAAGTAAAATGGAAATGCATGGTTTGGATGTTTACCTCTCTTTTTTGGAAAACATTATAGTTCAATAACTAATAACTTCCAAGATTAGCCTTCTGATTAATCAATGGAATTTAAAATGTGGTGAGGTATGAAATTAATATATTTTAAATTTTATTTTCATATTAATATATATTATTTAATTTTAATATGATTGGAAACCGGTGGCATTTTATATGTGGGGAGGGGGGAGACATCGTATGAATTTTATGAAAAATAACGTGATTCATATATTTTTCAATTCTAGTAGGCCCAAAAATGGAAAATTATTGATTAATAGATGAAATATAATTTAAATAGGGCCATAAAATAATAAGTAGGGAATGTTTCTAGGCCATTTTGACACTTATCATTTTATGTTAACCTCTAATAAACTAATTTTACCCATAAATGTGGTACATAAATTTTGATTTTTTACTGTAAATTAAGAAAACATTAGGTAAACCTTATTATAAAATATGAATTATTTTTATTACATATTTTTAATCTATTTTTTTCAATTCAATTCACATATTGAGATGAATTTAATTTAACATAAATTCTATATACGTTAAGAAAATATATTGTTCCAATGAAATATTTCTCATAAGAATAAAAAAATTAAATATTTAACAGAATAAAAAGAAATAAATTATATTTACTATAATATAATTGAACTAATTTTAAATTTATTGAAATATTAAATTAAAATTTAATTTTTATATTCCTTATAAAAATCCAGTACTTGATAAATACCAGTGTTTTTTATTCATCAAAAAATTAATATTTCTAGAAAATTATAAAAAAATAAACATATTATATTTTAGAAATGTTAATTTTAAAATTATGTGTACATTTAAATATATATTATCTATATTTTGTGAAATTTAATTTTAATGTATGTGTGAAATTCTCAGCGAAATCACATTTGAAAAAAAATATTGTTTTTCATAAGCAATTTATTTCCCTTTCAAATGATTCTTTTATTTATATATAATCGAAGAACAACTATTTATTTTATTTCATAGAATTTTAGATGATATAATTGTCATATTTAGTTTTTTATATTCATCCCTTACTATTTGATGACTATGCCATAATGGTATACTATTTTGTATTTATTTTAGACTTGGGGATTCTTATTTCATAACAAATAAAGAATTTTAAATTTCAATAAACATATTTCATTGTTCATTTATGATCGGTGTTTCATTTTTCATACAATATAATGAAAACTGTTCTTTCTTTAAAATATTTGTGTGTTATTTTAGGTATATAATACCTCTGGTCCGTGATAAGGATAAAATATTATTTTTGTATCTACAATTAGAAGAAATATACCATGGACTTGTGACATCCCATAACCACTCTACATCCACTCATCACATCAAAAAAAAAATCCAAAACTCCTAATTATGTTGAATTCTCCAATTTCACTAAAATCCACCCCATATCTTAACCAATTCTAAATGCCATTTTTTGATCATCAAAGGAGTGTAAGGATCCCAAATCATATAAGGAATATATAAGGGTAGATGATATAATGAATATACCCATAATATCCTTTATAAAATTAGACCATATTTCCTCTAATACATGCATCTAACGAGACCCAACTACTATACAACTTTCTTATTGACCTGCATGATTATGAACTAAATATGGTATGTCCAAAAACTACCATCATGGGGATTCCTGCGGATAAAACTATCTTCCCTTGGCTGCTGAATAAGGGATGATGGTACATATCATTGAAACTACCATCGAGTCAGATCTTGATGCTTCTATAAATCAGCCTAAACCCCATATAAAGAATGCCTCCCTAAGTAGTGAAATAATTTTTGAGGTATTGACACAATACCCCACAATCATATATTGACAACCTGAAGCCTCTGGTAAGTGATTTGAAGCCACATGATCTGAAATTATTTGGGAAGATCTTCTATGGGAAATTCCCCACCAGTCATAACATTAACTCCATAGAATCCCATGACCTAATTCCTGATGGTTTTCTCCTCAACAAGTAATTTTGGCCACAGTATTTAGGATAAAATCCTAGATAAATAATTATATTTTTATCCAACACCTTATTCAACACATACCAATTATATAAATATTAAAAATTGTGTCTGAATACCTGAGCACTTGGTGAGAATAGTTTTTTATATTTCCCTCTACATACACATCTTCTTGATTAACATCTTGGAAAAATTTCATGATGTCATTAAACATATCACATGCTCCCACACACTGTGGATCCCTTACTAATGGGATAAAAACTCCTTTCAGTCCCCCCCCCCTCATCGATGACATGAACTATGAATGAAACTCCTTCTACAATTATAGAAACAACACATATTAATCCTTTTAGGGAAAAATGTAAAACACTAACAACTAATGAATTGTTCCATATAAATTAATATCTTCCACCGATATAGAAAACTAAACAAGATCACTAAACAAAACAAGGGAAATCTCATGCTCCCCTAATAAGTGTCAACTCTATATCATACATGGTCTCTCATAACTAATTCAATACTATAGAGATTTTTTTCTCAAAGTTTAATTACATGGGTGATGTTTTTTAAAATCAATCACATAGGGTTCACTATTTATGAATAGTTCCTAAGTGGTTTTTTGGATCTTGAAACACCCAACAGTATTGTAACTATAAGGACTTGTTATAAAATGGTAGATGTTAGTTGAAGAATTTGGTACTATGATACATAAGAACATACATTGTTCTATAGGATGGGTGGTCAGGCTTATCAGACCCTTTTGGGAGAATTTTTTCCTACATCAAGACACTATTATAGATTAATGACATGTTCGTGATTCATTCATTAATTTATATGTATAAAGTGATTCACCCTTAAATTAACAATAATTATTAGTATGAATGTAACTGAAAATCATATATTTATATCTAATGTTCTTCATCAACTACGATATCAGTATTTATTTAGGTATTAATATCAATGGTATCCTCTTATGTACAGACTAGATATTATTTAGTCATTTTTACGAGGATGATTATATTTAGCCACATAGTGGGGCACACTAGAGTGTATCATCATCTAGAGATATGGGGATTGTTTGGATATCAAGATCAGACACATGATATGGGACTATTATGAAGTCATGTGAAAGTAATCAGAACCCATGTAGTTTGGAACCACATAATAGAGAATGTCATACCTTTTAAGTTCATGTGACAAGGACCAAACCATGCAGTTTAATGTCACGTGGCTATGAAATTAATCTCACAGGTTCCTAGATAATGTTTAGAGTGGGACGTATTCCAAAGTAACCTAGTAAACCTAGAAGGATATGATTTCCCAGGTTTAATATGACCAAGATGGGAATGTGTCCCATATATAGTAGAGTTGATTTGGGGTGTTAGGTTTGAACCTTAGAAAGGATCCCTACATATCCTATTTGGATGGGAGTTAAAGTACACATAGTTCATTTGTAGGGACCTGTGCGTAATGAGTCCCTCCAATGGTTTGTCTCATAGGGGAGTATTTCCCTTTGAGGGGATTAATTTGTGGATTATTTGTAATTGTGTTTCCATGATGAATGAGTTTTGGAGAAAGATATGTGACTTTACTCATGGATAATTGTAGGTTTTATTCTAGGATTACTCATAGGAAGGATTCCAAAAGATGAGTATGGTTATTTGATTGGGTGTTATTCTTGAGAAGGATTCCCTGATGATTTAAAAACTCATTGGGTATTAATCCTCAAAAGGACTCCCTATGGATTGGTGATTATTGGGTCTTATATAGAATAGTAGGACCATTGTATTAGTAGGGATTTAAATTTAGAATGATTCCCATATAGTTTGGTATCATGTGTATTTCATGACCATTGTCAACCTCTATGCCCATGTGAGTCATGATTGATATGAAAAAAGTGAGTAAACAAGTGATTCAGGACACTAGGTGATCCCCTTTTCCAAGAGGTTGGATATATGGCCTTGTGGACCCATGCCTATGGAGGCACTCTAAAGGAAGGAGATAGAAAGATTTGAATAAATATTATCTACCCAAACATGCATTTTACTGTGTTGATTCTATGATCATGGATATCCTCTAAGACCAAAAGTTATTATGATTCATGTTTTGAATGTGAAAAACAATATTAGACAGAAGATCTATAAATCCACATGAACCCCCATTCTATGGAAATATGTTCTTGGGGTTGAAGGATAATAAAATGGGGATGGATACTCATGTTTCCTCTCCCATTTTTTAGAAAGGATATTCAAATCAGACTATCCATACGGACATGCCCCAAGAGGTGGAGAAGAGATAGAATGAAACCTCTTGAATGAATACTTAGGGTCATACTCTTGGTGGGATCCCAAAAAATTGGATTCAAATCAGGATAAGTGGATATAACTCCCTATCAAATGGAGATGAAATTGTGATCCTCACCCTCCAAACCTAGAAAAATATGTTATAAACCACATAGAACAGAAGGAAAAATAAAGTGACATCACCCTTGTTACAAAGTCACATAACTCCATTAAAACACCCCCATGTTTAGGGTCCTTGCGAATGTGGGAATGAATACACACATAGACCTCGAGGACCCTAACCCACCAATAGGGAAAGTGCATGAAACCTTCACCTATAATAATGCCCAACCAAATGATAGACATTTTTTTGTTCAACATTCTATTGGTTCTGAAGTATGAAGGTTTTATTGGAGGTTTCAACTTGGTCACTTTTAGTTAAGGGAGCCAAAGGAAGAGGGTCCTTACCAATGGTGGCTTGAATGAAGTCCTAATAGGGGTGATCACATTAGTCCTAGATTGTATAGAAAAGGTTCTTCATACATGGATTAGGAGGAGCTGGAATTGGATCGCATAGGGGGTGGTGTGGTATAGGCCTACACAAGTTTTGAATGAGTTTGAAATTAGACCGCCTAGGAAGAAAACATTCGAAAGTAATTATCATAGGAACCAAAAGTATCATAAATTGTTCTAGTATGAGGCTTTCTCATGTCCCCTGTAAGGGAATGGTCTACATTTAATACCTTGAAGTTATTTTTTTCTCACATACCCCCTTAATTCTATCTTTTTTTAGGTTTTCTAAAGCTAGTTGATTTTTTTTGGAGACCCGGGAAAAGGAGATGCCGAAATAGAGTTTGGGGGATTCTTCTGATCTTCCAACTTTAGAAATGTGGATTCTTAGTGTCATATTAATAAGAAATTATGTGACCCTGGTTTATGTAGATACCTCATAGAGGCCCTTAGATTAGAAAACTGTGTAGGTACCCCACTCAAGGGTGATTGATACTTTTGTGTTGTGTCGGTAGTATATGTAGGTGCCTCCCTCAGAAGTTGACGTGACTTTAAGGATGCACAATCAAGGAATGTGTTGGCCTCTTTTTTTCTAAGAGAGGTGCACATAGGTCCACTTAGTTGAACCTAGTACTCTATTCCATGGGGCTTTTACCCCCACACCCATACTTAGGATCAATGTTGGGCTGTGTTCCCAAACCTTTTGGTTAGTCCCTACGGTACTATCACTGACCCCCAAGATAAATAGAGAGTTATAAAATGAACTGTTTGACCAAGGTTTAGGAAATTTTATGTCATGACATAAGGAAATATTACCTTTTTTATTTTGTAATTAAGATTCATTTCTACTAAAACTTGATATTTTTTTGTCTACGTGAGGTTTGCATATTGAATTTTTTTGGCATAATGCTTGGAAAACGTTTCAACGTGTCAACCCCCCCCCCCCCCCACCAAGATTTAGATTTATTTGAAATGATATGAATCATATTCTAAGGTAATTGTAGGGAACCAGGATGCATTCCAACATCAGTTTGTCATCATTTGAACTATATGATCTATAGAAGGATGCTCTAATTTTCTCATAAGCCTATAGTCTAAGAGAGCATATTTTTATTGTTTCTAAGCTCACATAAATATCCCTAAAAACATTTCATCTTTTGTGCCATCACCCAAATTTTTTCATAAGTACTACACAAGGACCACATAGTGGGTCAGACATGGATTTTTTATAGACCACCCATTTTTTCATCCTAATAAATTTGGAGAGCATTTCATTTAATTGTTTAATTTTTTCCAAAACAACATGTAGTGTATGTATAGTGAGATGAGACAAAACTTATTTCTAGAGTACCCATTGGTGGATTTCAATCTATTGAGAATTGTCCCATTTTGGTTAGTTGTTCCATGTAGTTTAATCCAAAATGAAGAGAAGATATTTTTAGGTAAAAAATCTTTGATATTTTGTTTGCAATAATTTCCCAAACAAGGCTTTTTTCACATGTGTGTTTCAACATTCATCAGATACATGATAAGCAAATTTGATCTAATATTTTTTTGTTCCCAAATTAAAAAATGATTTTTGAGAATAGAAGATGTACATAATGTAACATCATGTTACTTTTTTAGGTATTCCTAAACCCCTATTTTGATCATTTTATGGTTCAGTTTTATTTGGGGAATCTTCAGGTCATTGTTTTGGACATTTTGAATGTTTGTGGGATATGCATGGTAGCATAATAGTTTTAACAAACCATGTTCCCTCTCATGGGAAACCGTGAAAACCCATATAGTTTTGTATTTCATGGATGGTGTACAGTTTGAAAAACCCTGAACCAACCAAGTAGAAATTGTGATCCTTACAAAAATGGGGCGCATGGTTAGGGCACACTGTCTGACTAATTGTGTGGCCCTGCCCATGAATCCATGTACATGATTTAGTGAATTCAAAAAAAATATTATTTAAAATTTCGAAACCAATTTTTAGGTTCCCAATAGACCTAGCTCAACCTCGTAATATTTATTCTTAATCTGGTGTAACCAAGAGGCTATATTGGCCCATCTATACCCTCATAGAAGTGTATCAAAGAGAACAATGTTCGATCTCTACTTAGTAGGTTTCTTTTTCCCATTCTCTTTATCTTTCTGTCACCTCATTACTCACTTTGGTTTTATAGATATTATTATTTTTGTAGGATATAATTCTTATTGTTTTAGATATTGAATTTTGGTTTGATTGTTAGATCTTCATTACTGACGTTCCACATTAGAGATTACCTTTTTAGGGTTTGGTGTTTAGAGATTCTCGGATCCCATGGTAGGTGGTTCCTTTATGATGGTAACTTTTTATTAACCCTAAATATTTTGATTTAAATTCAATTTCATGATATAAATGGAATTACATTTTATTGGTAGATTAAAAACACCAATTCCATGGAATATTTATTTTGAAATATTATTTTTTGATGAAATTGGGAAAACCCCTAATTCTTTGAATTGGACCATATTTGAAATATTGATAGAATTTTGATAAATTTAAATTGTTGAATTTAAATTTTAAAATACATTTAATGGAATTTAGTTAAAAAATTAATTTGGGAAAAATATATAAAAATATTCTGATAGAAATACATTGGTTTATTCTTGGAAAAACTTATTAATTTATTAAAACCCTAAATTGTGTTTTAAATGAAAATTTGACAAATTAGAAATATTGAATTGCATGAATTTAATTTTACGTAGACATCAAATAAATTTCCAATGATTTTATTTTCATCAAAGAACATGAATGCCTAGATAGATAGTGATCTATTTGGGACGTCTCTCTATGATTTGAAACACTAAAAATACATTAATGAAACATGTCACATCCTTGATGGGATGTTGATGTCACCTTATTGGTCTATATCAAGTTGTAAATCTGAACAAATATTGAAATGATACCTATTTGAGTGTGATGGAGTCTTATAGATTTGAACTATCATACCATTTAAAAGATGACCATATTTCTCATTTTTTTGTATTTGAAATATAAGTTTCTTTTAAACTATTTAGCATGACTTAGGAATTTCGATAAAATTATTATAAAAAAATGTTTGTTATGCCATTTGATTAATGTATTCCATCATTTGAAATATAAAGAATGAATTTTTATGAATATAATTTTGAAATGTCAATCCTCTTAATTTATAATTGAATTAGTTTTTATTGTTAATTTAATGTTGTGAAATTAATATGTAATCCTTGGTGGTACCCTATAAGGATTTTTTCACAGCCCATAAATGTGACTTTTGGTGTTTGAAGATTATATTCTTCCAGATTTGAGCGACGGTAAGGAACTACAAGTTGGTGGTAGTATTTGTTGATACATATGATTGGAGAGTCGTGTTAATTCAAAAGTGGGTTATTAATTGTACATTTTTACTGTAATGTGTTGTAGTACTTTGGGGTTTTCACCTATTTTACTTCTGATAGATCTCTCTTTATTTATTTTTTCATTTATTCATACTAAATTGTTTATCTTTATTTTTTTGTGTATGTGGAAAATTCATTCCCACATTCATATTTTATGATGCATGGTTCTAGTATCTAACCCATGGGGTTTGAGAATTTCCATCGATCTATATTAGAGTATCCTCGGTTGTCATGTTACAAGGGTACCGTAGATTGTTTTGATAACATTTTATCAAATAGAGTCCATGCATCGTTCCTTGATGACAGTATGCAGTTGTTTAATCTTGTCAGGAAATAGGGGTAGTTTTGATTTAGTCCATGAATAGATATCACCATAATGAGCCTTCAATCACCATGGGTGGTTTGAGAATGAAATATCAAGGATTAGATCTAGTATTATCCTGGATTTTTATTTAGATAGATTGAAATATAAATCATTTTTTTCTATTTTTTTTTATTTTTCCCATTTTTTAATTGTTTTAGTGTAATCATATGCATTAAATATTGTCTTTTTATATTGTGTTTCATCATGCCTCCAATAATATGTATAAATTATATACAATAGGTTGCTTTTAAGGAACCACAATGAGTTAATACTTCTGTGTATCTGAGTATGGAAAGTCACTCCCTCTTCCCCCCTCTCTCTTCCAAGAATATATTTGTGGTATTACTTTTTAGTGGAGTCTATGTGTGATTAGAGTAGAGAATCATATTAATGTAATTTAGGTTTATAATACCATATTAATATGAATATTGGATATGTGAAAGTGGTTATAGTTATGGTATGGTTGAGACTGATCCTAACATGAGTTGTTGAACCTTTATAGAGTTTGGGGTAGGTAGATTTATGGTTTAAACCACATTAGAGGTGACTTGGTATATGTATTATGTGGATATTGTTTGGTGATATGGAAGGGGTGTGAGAACAATAATGTATGTTGTTTGGGTGTAAGAGTGAAAAACATGTGGGTAAATAGTATGGGGTACACTTGAGATTATATTATTCAATATTATTTTATTCTACCTAGATGTGTTACTTCATGGTTGATCCTTTCTAAGGCTGGGGGTAGTTGAATTACAAAGTGCTGGTAAATTTAATATTTATTCATTAGGGCATTAGTATTTTTTTACCAAATTTTCAGGATAGGTATAAAGTATTATCCTTCTAAGTATATGTGTTATGATCACCCATATGTATATAAATATGTTTAGAAAGTTTATAAGAGGGGTTTGGTGATCGATCTAGGAATTACTATATTTTATCTTGGGGTTACTATTAGATTTATCTTCTATTAGTTTACCTTGGTATTTTTATCTTAGTATTTTCTTTTGTATGGTATTTCATGAATTGTGTGATCTAAGTTTTATTTTATATCATGGTGTTTATTAGTGGTTTAATTTATTTATTCATCATATTTATGAGGCTAATTACTCCAATTTATATATTTTATACCCTTGGTACTAGTTTCCACCAAGTAGAAAATTAGAGTTAGGCTTTGGGGGTCACTCTTGTTCTCATTGTTGGCCTAGTAGGGGTTCCCAGTGGGGGTGGTTCGTGACACCTTCAATAATCTATAATTAACCCACATTTCATGTTGATAGTTTCCCTTAATTATTAAGTATTTGGTATCATAAGTAGTGATTCAAATAATAAAATACATGCCCACTAACACTAAATTATAATGTTAATTTTCATTTATTAACATTTAAATATAGAAAAATCTATATTATGAACATATATGTCTATATCACTTTAATTAGATCATATATCTATGGAAAAATTATTGGTTTGAAACATTTTTATTTATTTTCAAAAACTGTAATGGTACTTGATAATTCTATCATTATAAATCTTCAAATGGTTCTGTATGGATTAAATATTGATAAATTTTATTCTAAAAAAATACTCAAAATCAAAGTGAACATATAAATATTTTTGAAAGTAAATCATGCAACCCTAATGTATATATTTTAAGAAATTTAAAATTTGTTCTCTTTACCATTCCATCCATTGATAACAATCCATACAATCCTTAACTAAATATCCGTAAATTTATAAATTCATGTACCGAATCATAATGTAAAATAAGTATCACTATTAAAATAACAAATTTAGAAACTTGATGAAGCTAATAAACCTCCTTAACATATAACGTGACAAGATCATCAAGTAAATGAATCTCATAGATAAGTAATAACTGTACTGGATTCATTATCTAATATTATATAACCCTGATAACATCATGATTCGAAGGAAATCTAAGAAATATTATTATTAAGTCCATATAAATTTCATCCAACACCCATATCGGTATAGGTATAAGTTGAAACAAAAGGGATATTTTTTCATGTTCTACCATCAATTCTTGACAAACTAATCATCACAAAACATACATAGAATTCTATTTCATTATACTAAGTTATCTAAAAATTGATTATTATTATGGTAATTCTTTGTAACCTTTGGATGTACCTCTCAAATTGAATAATAAAATTATTTCATAAGAACTTTATATAAATATATAGTAGTAACCACTTGTTATATAAAATTAATAATTTAATCTAATGAAATACTCCATCTAAAAGTGTTCCCATGTCTATTTTTAATATATCGTATTAATTTTATAAAAAATTATGTTCTATATTAATGGTTGAAAAAAATTTAAATATCTCATTTATAGAAATTACAAAATAAAAAATATGAAAATTTATCAATTTATTTTCATTTATTATTGTTTTACTTGATTTATTGAGTTATATTAATCATACTCAAAGAACTATCAATATAATTTCCATTTACTAATGAATATGAAATTTTAAAGTCAAAGGTTTGAGGATATTTTACCTTCCTTTATGACCTCAATATATGGTCCCACATAGTGAAGATATAATTCAAACTCTTATGATTGTTATACACTATGAACTATTAAATGAAAATAAAACTCCTCAAATATTTCAATTAATGAACCATTATTGAGAAATATGGTTCATTAATAGGGTATATTTTCTCATATTTTTTCAACTTCCTTGATATAAACAAGATGACTAGACCTCCATGTATAATATTAGACCCAAAACTAGTTATAAATTTTCACAAAAAAAAACATTATAAACTTCTCCTAACACTATAAAAATAAAAACTATTATTAAAGTAATTTTACACATAAATTCTAAACTGAAACGTTGATACTTCAAATTAAATTAAAATTTAACTCCTTTTTCACCAAATAATTTATTAGTGAAGCTAACTTCAATAATTCCTAAAAAATATTGGAAATTCCAAGGAAATCCTAAAAAGCATCATATTCTAAAAAACCTTATATTATTTCTATGTTATAACAATATTTACTTTTTAGGGTCTATCGAAATTTCTCTATCTAAGAAAATATTTATTATAACTACGACCTCTTAAATATAATTGTGAAATTTATAAAATGCTAAATTTAAATTTTTATCATGAATAAATAATAAAAAAATGTTAACATGCATTTCATTATAATTCATTAATCTTGAGTGAATCAATATATCATCAATAATAATACCACAATGTTTTAGAATTTTTTTTATAATATTTGGTTCGTTTAATAAGTTAATAATACAAGTGAGTCAGTGAAACCAAAAGACATCACCAAAAGTTCATAATAAATACATAAACATGAGAAAGTCATCTTTATTACATCTTCCTCTCAAAACCTTAATTGATAAAACCCCAAATAAAGATTGATTTGAGAAAACCATTGATCTCCCTTTAAATAATCAAATAGATCATTTATAGAGTGTAACATATACTTATTCTTTATCATCATCATATTCAACTTTAAATGATCAATACGTAATTGAAAATTTATAATTATATTATTATAAAATAACTCTAGTGTCGACCTTGGTGAGATGATGTTTAAAATAAATAATTTCTTTTCCAATTATCCCAAATAATCATATAATACTAAAAAACACTAGTTTCATGCTTTAAGATGGTGGTAAAATTGGATTTTATTTTAGTAGAAAATCAATTGAAAATTAAACCTCTTTTTTCTAGGTAATCATGTTAAATCCTTGGGAAATACATAAAGATACCTATTAACTACCATTTCAAATTTGGTTTGACTGTGTATCTCTATAGACTCAAAATTTAAATCAATTAATTGAAAATAAATACATATAATTTTTTAAATAATCATACAGACTCATATTTCATTAAGAAGAACTCAATACTTTTAAAATTTTATAAAATTTCAAATAAGGTTATAGAAACTATACAAGATTCTACCTTCATTGACATCCCTTTCTCTTTAAAATGTATGTAAAAATCAATATAAAAAATAAAATATTAATCTTCAACTACGAAAATCTATATATAACTTTTACTTAGTAATATTATGCATTTAAATGTTAAGGTTTTATATTTTCATATAAAAAAAACACCATCATATTTATATATCACCTGGAATAAGTTTACTATGGAGACATTTAAATCCTTTCACTATTCATTTATTAAATGTGTATCAATTTTCATAGTATAAGGTATATTTAACATGCAATCCTATAAGTTATACAACCAATGTAGATAAAAATGAATAGGATATATGAGTTTCAAATAACAAAATCATCAGTATATAAGATGTCAATATTATATATTGAATATTAGATAAAACAACCTTATTATAAGACTCCTTGTCCACCTTCTCAACTATAAAGATTCAACCCAATTACTTCTAAGGTCTATCAACTCTCCCTTGGATTTGAAATCTAGATATATTTCCTTTATCCACTAGCATTTGTGATCTCTATTTCATATTAAAGTACCATCCAATATCCTATTTAAATAAAATCCTAAAATATTTCTTTAAATGACTCATATTTCCATACTAATGACAAATTCAAACTGTAATAATTCAATTAGCCTTTACATAACCCATTTCTCTACATTGAGAGCATACAGGTAACTTCCGTTTTTCAGAATTACCTAAATAAATATATAATATTTTTCTATTTGTGACCTTATACATTCTCTTATAATAATTAAAAAACACTATCTTACACTAGTTTTTGTATGGAAATCTATCTCACTTTTGTTTCCACCGTGTTTTATTCTATCATAGTTTCCTTTCATTTCACTTCTATGTATATTTTTTATTTCAGTGAGATAATACTTTATCATATCTCTATATGTATCTAAATATAAAGTATTTATGGATTAAGGTTATCATTATTCACTAAATCAAGCATATACCACACATTCTCAATAATCCTTGAATTTTATTCCATTTTAGATAAATTAGATTATTCCAAAATTAGAAATTCCTAAGTGTTGGTAAATTCCAAATACTTAAGAAAATATTGATCATTAAATATCTTCATGAAACAATTCCATTCATTAATCTTATATATTGTTACTTATATCACCACCTACTAGTATTTATGAGTTATTCCATTTATAAATAGGGTAAAATTAATTTATTATGGTTCTAGGATTCAAAAAAAACAATAATACATAGTTGACCCTCATCAATCACTATTTCAACTCTATTTTCCATCACTACCTATAATTAATTGTGGATTATATTTAAAAAACATCATGCATCAATCCATATATTTGTACGTATATTGATTGTATTCCTTACAAGTCACCTGAATATCATGTTCAATCTTATTCACAAATTAAATATCTACATTTGAATTTTCCAACTATCCTTATATATGTTCTATAGAAATATTTCTAGGTGAAATTATTTAAGTAACCCATAAATAATTACCTATAAAATAAACTATGAATATATTTTTTCTAATATAAATCTCATTGGATCCCTATTTTATATATATAATTATCAAATACCATAATTATCATATAAGTTCTTATTTTAAAAAAAATTGAAAAAGAATTGAAAATTATCAATCATTAAGTCATTGAAGATTAATTTTTTTCAAACCCATTTACATTTGATATAGTTATATTAAGTATAAAATGATGCATGAAAATAAGAATGTCTTAAAATTATGGTTATGAATATCACTTATCACAACAAAATTAACATTTAAATGTTTTCTTTAAACATAATTATATATGGTCATTCCTATAATTCAATGTTATTAATAAAGAGGCTAGTTAATCCTTTTATGTGTAATGTTTGAATCATAATGATAAAATTCTCCACACTTATTTTACATCCAATGAAATTGAATAAAACCATGTATCTCATATAATTTTGTAATAACCTAGCCCAAGTATTTAAATCATGAGACATAAGTAGGATTTCCATATGACATCAAGCCAGTCCCTTAATCACAAAAATGTTGGAAACTTTTATTGAGAGTGAAAATACCTTTTTATGTATTTATGGAAAAATAATGCATTGTTTATTTATTTTATACCTATGTACTAGTTTACAGAATTTGGATATTGAAATATGTGTTTAATTCTATGTTTTTATCATACTAAGGACTTAGGATTCGGGTTCTCAAGATCATTTGTTACCATGAACTACTGTTGGTTTTAATTTTCACTATTTATGTTGTAAATTTTTGGGAATGTTTCAAAAAAAAATATTATACTAAAATCATTTGTTTCTTTTATAATTTGGTTTTTTGGTCTTTACATGTATTAGTGTGTTCAATTCATAAATAACTCATTCAAATATTTTAGTATAATCTCATTCTGAGGAAGGTGAGTTTTTTAGTAAAAACCAATCATTCGTGAAATTTATATTATCCTTTAATAGTTATTATTATAATTTAATGAGTATGGAAATAAACCTAAGGTCCAGTAACATAATAAATATATTTGAGTCATGGTAGGGATGCTGGATCAAGTAGGGATCTTACACACAAGGTCACACAAAAACAATTTGTGATGAATATATGTTTTCATTCATATTTTTTCATAAAACAAAGATAATTATTTAATATATTATATAAAAAAATTTCTGTAAGATATTTAAAAAAAATTATAGTTTCACATGTTATTACATATAATTTTATATAAGTTGAAATATAAAATATGTCTAAGAAACATCATTAAAAGTGGTATGTTAAAATATGGTAAGAACTAAAGGGTCCTATCATGGGTGGTGTTGTAATATAAACAACATATGTTATATGGTTAAAGAGGTTATCATAAGGAAAATTAAATTTACATTATTATGCATGATATAAATCTAGTTTTTAATATCATTATTTAGAATCCTAATTCATCTATAAAGAGGTCATTAAACCCTTAACTAATATCATTTAAATAAATTTATGGGATCTTATTTAATTTTTAATTCGTTGAAAATTATTTTTAGTTTATTATAAAAAATATAGTGTGTGTTCAATAATTTTAAAGAATAACAGTATGAATATAATTGAATAATGGTATTGGATGGTGTTGTATTTTTTGTAAAAAAATTTGTGTATGTTGTTGGCGCCAAAGTAAATTAGGTCTATAAGTTGTTTATTAGAAGTTTTAGTAGAGGATAAAGATGTTCAGAATATACCTAGAAGTAAATATCATAGATATTATACTTTAATATCTTAGATGAAGGATACTAAGTGGAAAGAGACACATATTAATATTACTACATATATTGATATGACATTTGGAGATATAAATTATTAAAGAGTTGAAGGAGGGTGTATTCTTCAAAAAGATTATTTATGGAAATAAAAAAATGGATTTATTCTTGAAGTAGAATGTTTAAAATTTATTTTGGAGGATGATATATATATTAAAACATATTTATGAGTTTTTTATTCTATCTCAAACAATCATGTATGAATCTAGTTGTGAATAGATATTTGAAAATTTGAAAAGTCCTAAAAATAAACTTTGTAAGGTTCATTCGAGATAATAAGGTTCATATCTAATCTTAAGTTTCATTTTTTTTGGAAAATTAATGAATCCACCCTGATCATAAGTTAGAGTTTTAAGTTAAATAAAATTATTATATGGTTAATGGAATATTTTGTAAGGATGATAGTAATGTTAAAGTATAACTTTTTAAGGTTCATTGTAAAGTTGTTTTCTCAACATCATAAGATTTATTCAAGTTCATAAAGTGCTTCATAATGTTGGTTAGGGATATTTTTATGGTTTATCTTAATGTTCTTAACAAATTTTTAAAGGTTTTTCTTTGATTGAAATTTTTTTATGAAAAAGGAATGGAATACTCTATGTGTTTTTATAGTTGATGTAAATATTCATAAGGTATAATCTATAATTTTGTAGTATTATATTCTCCACTTTATAAAGATAAAAAAACATTTTAAGTTTTGATACCTTAATGAAATTTGATTGTCAAAAGGCATTAATAGGGAACTTATTAAAGTTCATCAAGGATATTTTGTAATGTTCATTGAATTTTTGATATCGAGAAATCAAAAGATAGATCAAGTAGAGATTTTATAATTTTTACCATAAAACTTTGTAAATTTTAATGACTTTAAAATATGGTAGTTAATAGGAAACTTAAAGGAAATTTGTTGGGTGTAGTCCCATTAAATCAGGTAATTATTGTTTTATTCTTTAATAATTGAAAAATTATGATTGTGGTTATTATCATGATTTGATAAACTAGTTTTGGAATTAAAAAATGAATATATATTTTTCACTTTGAGTAAGAGAATCTATGTTATAAAGAAAACTATGGAGAGAAGATATTGTTTATTCTATAGTTCAATGTATAGTTTTGTCGTAATTAGAGTTCCACACTGTAGATCCATGTGGATTATTGTGTGCATTACCAATCATAAATTATGATTTATAACTCAGTTAAAAATGATAGAAAGAAAACTATTGATTTTTTAAAGTATAAATACCAAAAATACTATGGAATATCATGGGCTTTTGGGGAATTGATGAAGATGATTTTTTAGTGATCCTGTATTTAAAATATGGAAAATATACCATATATAAAATATATCAGAATAAAAAAGGGAACATTTTAGATCAACAATTGAGGAAACATTAATGTGATATATCTCAAAACCAAGATTAAATTATGTGTTTCCATATTTGAAATATGGAAAGATATATCATGTGTGAATCAAATTTTCTTTAAGAAGAGAAGAAGGATAATAGAATGTGATCGAGGATGTGGTTGGTCTTGATATGCTTATATAATAAAGGAAAGGAAAAAAAGATTGATCAAGAACAATATTAAAGATCCAGTTTCAAAAAATATAAATTAGAAAAAGAAAAATAGAACATATAATTTTCTGTAAGTGAGAGTTAATTCTAGTATTGTTCATGATAATTTAGTGGAGACATAATTGGCACTCCCTAAAGAACATTCACAGGAAGAAGGATGGAGAATTTCCATGATGACTCATAGAAAGTTGATGAAGTTGTGCATAAGGATTTTCATAAGAGGTCTAAGAATGATTATTAATATGATATCCAAGTGAACCATCTACATCCATTGTAATAATGACAATAGTGATGTTGTTTATCATGGATTGTATGCCAAAGTGATAATAATCTCTTATAGAAGTGAGTACAGATAGTGGAATTAAAGTGTGAGTTCTTTGGGAGGTAATGAGTTGTCCCAAAACATTATTTGTGGTGTGACCCCAGGTTTAGGAGTTCCATATCCAAAAACCACCAAAACATAGTGAGTTTAGTGGATTCTAGTGAATCATCACATTACAGATTACATTATCCTTTGATTATCCAAGTGTGGATAAACCAATAAAAACCCCATGTGTTCTATGTGTTTTATTTATTACATTTCTACATGAAATAATTATTTTATATGAGTTACTCCTAATTGAAAACTTTTTAATGGTTAAAGACAAAAAGGGTTATAATTAGACCATCTTCTAAGGAAGAACTTAAGGTTTTCCTTAATAATCATGAGGTCAAGATTATCTAGGGTGGTGATAATTGAAAGAAAAAATTGTTTAAGTTAAAAATATTGTATACCTTGATTTACCCCCCCCCCCTCAAGTTATCTCTAATTAAATTAACTTGTGATCCTAATAACTTGTATCAAACATTATGTTCATTTTTTTGGATTTATTTTTATTTGATGTGGTATAATTAGTTATTGGAGTTATATTTTATTCGACTCTTAATTATATTGGTGATGTGCTAAAAAGAAGGAATTTGAAAAAGATATAGTACTCTAAAAGAATTCAATATTATGTAATTATTTTTGGGAAGAGTGAAATTCAAATAAAGGAGTCCATAATCACTCAAATGGAAGGTATGAATAATTATGACTATAAATCCATTAATTTTTTCATTTATTTTGAATGATTATTTGAGGAACTTTTTATACTAAGTGAATTTAAATCCACTGATAATTATGAGATATAAATAATTACCAAGGTGGAAATTATCCACTAATCATAAGCGATAGATCAAAGGATAAAAAAGAAAATATGAAATTAAAAGAGTGGAATAAATATCATTATATCCATAGATATGTTCTCAAGATTGAAGTTAAAAAATTATTAAACGTGAACAAGATATTAGTTTAAGAGACTACAAATTGAATGAGAATGAATGATTCTCAGGATAAATGGTTAGATGATATGTCTATAAAGATGTAGAATCTTAAAGGTAGAATAAAGGGGAAGTGATTTTCTCAAATATGGATGAACTAGCTTCCCACATGGAAAAATTGTCAAGGAGAAACATAGGATGTAAAAAATAAAAGGTTATCCTTAACGATTCATTGAATCAAATGAACTCCAATATGAGATAAAAATGTGAAATACTGGTCAAAATTACTCATCCATTAGAGGGTGATATTTCTAATTGAAATACACTCAATGAAAATATGAATTCTATTCTTTAGATAAAAAATTAATTAGTTCCAACAACTAGAAGATGAGTTAATCTCGGTCAAGAAGATGGTGAAACAAATATATTTCAATGTAAATCATATTATAAAATATTCTTAATGTTACTTTTTTAGTATACTTCATATGGTGATAGTGAAGTGAAGAAAAATATGTTATTATGAATGAAAATAATGAAATAATTATAATGTAACAATGGTCTTATTCCCTAGGAAAACAAATCCTTAGACATTATGGAACCCCTCCAAAGAAAGATAAGAAGAAAACTATGGGAGTTCATAAGAAAAAGTAAATTAGTGAAGCTGTTGTTAACACTTTCAAGAAGGAACTCATAAAATATAAGAACAAATGGATTAATTTTAAAGGAATTTAAAGATGCATGTTATTTTAATATAGAAAAAATGGTCATATAACCATTTTTATCATATGGAATTTGAATATATCAATAGTTGTGATAGTGATGGTAGTTTTTTAAAAAGAAGTTATCAACTGTAATAGAAAATATATGGGTTTTATTCCAATAATTCTTACTATTATAATCATGCATTTAGTGTAAATTCCATTGGAATTTATACTTTAATAAAATAAGGAAACCATCACACGTATAATTAAAAATATATTCCTTTGAGTAATATAATTTCGGGGAAGGTTTAAGAAAATTAATATGCTAAAAGTTGTCATAATAAGACTTCAAAATTAGATTTAAAATAAATTATCATATAATGAAAAGAAAAATATTTGTAAATAAAAAAGTAGTTTATAGTTTGTTGAAACAATAAAATACAATTTTAAAGGTGTGTTACAAGGCAAGTTATATGTTGAAAAATCTAATAATTATTTTAGGTAAAATAAGTAAGAAATAAATTTTGGGATATTAAAAACCAATTTGTGATGTTTCATGATATCCTCAATGATAGGGGTACCTAAAGAAGAACAGTTAGTGATTTGGGACATGAAGAAGAGAATAAGCCCAATGTATTTGAAAAGAAGTTGTATTCTATCCAAATTAATTCAAATCTATACATAGAATCCAAATTAAAGGATAAAGTAAAATGGTGGTCCTTAGTGACTCCTCATATTCCTTTACTAGGGGAAATTAGAAAGCCCCCTCTCCCCATTAATTCAAATGTAGATTAACTATTATTAAAAAAATTGGATTTCGGGAGATATGATCCATGGGGAGGTTCCACCAATAGATACAAGTGATATTGTCACATTCTTTGAAGTTCCAATTGATGATTAGAGTACTACAACTGGAATGTTGTCGAAGATATAACTTTAAGTGAATGGGTGAAACAAATAATATTTAAATAATAAAAATTGGTATACCAAGTGGTATCAAAGTCCAGTTAAAGTTTTTGGTTATAAGAGAAAGTATTTTCAATTGGAATCAATCCTTAATGATTAAATAGAACATCCTTGATGGGATAGCAGTAAGAAAAAAATAATGATTTTTGTGTTTAAATCTAACAAGTGGTTTAACATTTGATATCTATATCATGATATTAGAATTAGTTAAGAAGATAATTTTCACAATGAATATTAATTATATGTTTAATGAGGTAGTTGTGAAATTCATGGGGATTTTTTGGTGGATATATAAAAGTGTCATCCCCATAAACCAAGGAAAGACACTTGGTGAACCAAGAAAAGGGATTTGTCATTAAAAAGTGATATCAATATTTTTTTAACAATTGGTATCGATATTAGTCCCTAGAGATGAATTAGAAAATGATACTGATATGAATCCTGCATTTTATAATTCATGTTTATTCACTAATGGTTTTATGATAGTTTGTTTAGGATTATACAATGGGTTCCTTTATAAAAGCTGAGAATTGAGATTATTGTTCAATGTACAATAGTGATTTTGTTGACATAATTTCTTGTTTCTAACATTATGTTATGAATTTGTACACTTAGAGGGTTTTTTATGGATCATTGTTAATTTTTAATATCATTCCCTAAAAAAATATGATATTGAGTCCATTTTTATAGAATTTTATTGAGATTGAATGAAAATTTTGGAATTATGTTTGTTATGTGGAATTTATTATTAATAAGTAATTAAAAAGTGAAGTAATTGATGAAATTTTAGAATCCTTGAAGAGTATTTCAAGAGTGGGAGCCTAGTATTTATAGATATATTATAAATTCTATACTAAAAAGGGGTAAAATATCTATTTATAATGTACCTATGCTCATTAAAATATAGAAGTGTGTCTTCAAAAAGACAGCAGTATTGAACCTAGTAGAAAACTCTTTGAATAATTGGAAACTATTTTTATTTATTTCCTTTAATATATTGATAAGTGGAATCAATAATATAGGGGTATAATTATTTAGAAATATAATTTTCCATATCCCAATGAGCATTTTTTTTAATATTATATATATATTTCTCTTTGAGGAAGGTTTCTCTTTGGATTTGATGTTAAAGGGGGGAAAGAAACAACATAAATCCATAGAGGATGAAAATAATCTTTATGATTACCCCAATATACTTTTACCTCAAATGGGATGTTAGAAGTTTTGTGATGACATAATTAAATATTATATTTGTGATAGTGTTTCCAAAAAATCAAAATGGGGGATTTTTGGAATCAAATTGAATAATGGTATTTGATGGTGTTGTGTTTTTTATCAAGAGTGATGGATGTGTTGTTGAAGAAAAGTAAAGTATATTTGTAATTTTTTATAATAAGTGTGATTACATGATAAATATGTCTAGAAGATATCTAGTAGGAGATATCTTTAAGATTCACTTTGAATATCTTGTAGGAAGATCAGGTAGTGGAAGAAAACACATCTTGATATTACTGCATATCAATATATGATATGTAAAACTATAGATCATTAAATATTTTAAGGAGGTTTAATATATCCAAATTATTATTTGTTTAAATAATGATAAGTATTAGGTATTCTTAGAAGCAAAAAAATAGAAGGTATTTTGGAGTTTGATATATACATTGGAATCATTCTTGAATAATCGTGTATGAATCTAGTTGTGAGTAGATATTTAAAGATTGTAAAAGTATTAAAAACTAGACTTCATAAGGTTAATCTAACATTTTAAGGTCTATAAATAATCACAAGGTTCATGTTGTCACAAATACATAAAGTCACCCTGATCATAATCCTGAGTTGTATGGTAAAGGAAATTATCATAATTTTGATGGTAGATTTCATAAGGTTGATCATATGGTTGAAGGTAAACTTTATAAGGTTTATTATATGGTTGGTTTCTCAAAATAATAAATTTTATTCAAGTTTATAATTTACTTTATAAGGTTGATTAAGGATCTTTGTAAGGTTGACTATAAGGTTGCTAATAGACTTTGTAATGTTTTTTCTAAGAATAGAAATTTTTTTTGTGAAAAAAATATGGAATACTCCCTATGTTTGTAAGGTTGGTCTAAATTTTTATAAGGTGTAATCTAGAACTTGGTGATATTTGTTGTATTAGACCAACTCCTCCTTATTTTAATGATCTAAAATCATTTTTATAATGTTATTAATGAATTTTATGTTCTTTGTTAGTAAATGGTTTTCTAGTCAAACTAACAAAATTATCTAAGTCTAAAACTTACCCTTACAACCTACCGTATATGTAATTTACATACCATGCAAAGAGTTTGAACATAATATGAGGGTCAAGTGACCATGTGGAACAAACCACATGTTATAATCGACTAACTGCATGAAAAAACTACCTACCATGCATTAGATGAGAAAATTTTGTCCAAGTCATGAAGTCACTATGTATTGAAGTGGAACCTATCATGTGTTAAGAATAAACTGACCACATGAACAATCAACCTACCATAAAACAGGTAAGTCAAATTTCTCTAATTCGTGTATTGACTATGTGTATCTATTTTTGTAGTTACCATAAGAACAAATACCTAACGTATGAAGTGATGTACCAATTTTGAGACTCAATTAAGTAACCATGCAATGTAATGAAGTTATTGTGCAACAGAATCAAGTGATCACATGAAGTCATGAACCTATTGCTTGGTCAAATGGACTGACTACATGAAAGAATGAACTAAGTCTGATAAGTTTTTTTTTCCACTGAACATGCCAACTGACTGTGAGATCAACTAATCATGTCTTAAGTAAAGTCATCAATCCCATGTATAACTTATAATCGAGTCATTTTCAAATCTCCAACAGTAAGTTTTTTTAAGCATTAATAGAATCATCAGTGCATTTAAGGCATCGTTGATTTTTCTCCAACATCTACCTTTATATGGAATTGTTTTTAAGGAGAAACGATCATGTACATATGTGTGTGAAGTGGGAAATATATAGTAAAAAACATAGGAATACACTTGTGAACTATTCTAAATAGAGGACTTGTTGAAGACTCTTCATGAAACCATTTCTTTCCTAAACTTGTTATAAAACTTTCTAGAGATCCTTTCAAAGTAAAATTTAAGGACTCTAGGACAACTAATGTTATTCAGATTGATTTGTACCACATTTTCTATTCTCTAGTATCTTTCCTTTTTTTATGTTTATTATTAAAGATATATTTTATTATACTATATTTATCTTTAAAAACAGTATCTAGTATATAAATAGGGAGTTTTTAACACTCTCTTTAAATTCTTCTCATCTATTCTCCTATAAATAACTGTGGAAAAGTTTATGTGTTACATGGTATCCTTATCTCCAATGAAAATTTGTGGAAGTGTCTTTGTGCATGGAAAACCTTGTAAACTATTGTTTGTAAAACCTAATCTAGGTTATGGATTTTTTTATTTATTAATAAATCGATTGGCATTGGGTGATTTCCAAGTCTATGGGATTAATTATTTTCTTACTATTAAACCCCTTTATAAAATTTCCACTATTTTTTATATTTTTTTTTTGCTATTTTAAATAACAAACTAGTATTTGTTTGTAAAACTAATCACAAAAGTTTTCTCTAATAGTTTTCCTTAACTTATGTTTTATATAAGGTTTTTGTTTCAAGTAAATTAGTTTCAAAAGTTATAAATAGTTTTCAAACTTTTTTTAACTTAGTTATGATCAAGCTGCTGAGAATATTTTTGAAAGAGAAAATTATATAATTCTTCTTTTTTAGTGAATTGGGATTATTTTATAAATTGGGTGATTTTAGTTTTAAATATTTTTAACGGAAATTATTATATGGAAGCTCAATTCAGCCCCCCCCCCCTCTTGAATTTTACATTGGGACCAATATTTAGTATCAAAGCAATACAAAATTTCTTTTACTTTGATAAAGTCATATTTAAATCAATTAGATTTCTGTTGGATCTAAATTTCATTATGTATGGATAATATTAGAATATAAGTAACTACCATTAATTTTCCTCCTTATTTTAATAGAACAAACTATTCTCAATGGAAAATAAAAATGAATATTCATTTAGAATGTATGGGATTTGATATGTGGACTGTTACTGAAGATAAATATGAAATATCCAAGGTTTCAAGAGCTGATTGGAGTGATTCCACTAAGGCAGTATATAATTTTAATTAAAAATATATTAATTACTTATATTATGCTTTAGGTGATGATGAATTTAATAGAATATCCTAATTTTCTACTGATTTTTAAATTTGGGAAAGTATTAATATATATTATAAAGGAACCTCAAATCTCAAAGAAATGTGTTTAAATACTTATACTATTAAATATGATACATTCAAAATAACACCTAATATGAATTAGGATTAATGAAATAGTAAACATTATGCATTCATTAGGAAATAAAATTACTAAAAAAGTTTAGGTAATTAGACTTCTCATATGCTTACTAGACATATGGAGAGGAACTTCTGTTTCTATAAGAGAATCATACAATCAATACACTATTGGTAAAATAACTCATCCTAAAACTAATGATATATGAAGATGAACTGGAATTTAAAAAATAAGAGGAAGATGAACCCAAGATGAAGTTGGTAGCCTTCAAGACTTCTGACTTAAAACTAAGAGAAGATCAAAGGTGATAGTTAAAGTGATAATGATACACCTACTGACATTTATGAACAAATTGATCATTTAGCCAAACAATTCAAGATATTCTATAGGAAGAAAAAATTATTGAAGAAATTAAATTACATAATTAAATATGATAATAAGGGAAATTATAGAAAATAGTGTAAAATGAATGATTCCACAAATAAAGTGATCCATTATGATTATAAAAGAAAAGAAAAAATAAAAGCAGATTTCCCCAAGTTAAAGTATAAGAAACAGTATGAGAATAAAGGCAAAGGTATAAAAATTCTATGAAATCCAATTAGAGTGATTTAGAGGATACCAAAATTGATTCAGACTCAAAAAGATAAGATAAAAATAATAGCGACAAAATTTGTTTCATGAAAAACACCTCTATGGTGTTAAATATTTTTCAAAAATTTCTTACACATATTTTAAATATTTATAATAATGAAATTAATGATGAAAATATTTCCATTTAGGATTTATTAGAATATTATAATTTTATAAAATAAACCTTTAATGAACTTAAAGATAAATACAAATGTTTAAAGAAGCAGTATGTTATGTATGTTCACTTTAAAACTAATTTTGTTGTAGATGAGGATAAAAATGCACAAATATTAAAATAAAATAAAGAAATTGAATTATCTAATGATAAATTGAAGAAGGATCTATATAGATTCACTAATGGTATAAAAACTCTAACCTAGATGCTTAGTAAGAATACCACTCCTAAATAAACTACTAGAATTGGTTACCAATGTGGATATAGGAAAATCTATAAGAACATATTTGTAGTTAGTTCAAGTTATGTTATTAACATTAATAATTATTATTATAATAAAAATAAAAAAGTTTTTATTTCTAAAATTCTAAAATCTTCTTATAGGAAACCATTTAAATAGTTTTGGATTCCTAAATCTCTTATTACAAATATTACTAGACCTAAGAAATATGGGTACAAAAATTATTTCTTATTTAATTTTGTATTATAGGAAACCTCATTAAATATTAATAGTAATAATATATTGTATCTATATAGTGTATATCATAAACATATTAAATGGGACTACTTTAGTTTCTATAACATAATCAAATTTGATGGAAAACATGTCACTTTTGGTGACAATGTCAGACGAAAAATAATTGGACTCAGATAAATTGGTAACTCTAGTGCAGTTTTAATTTCTAAATTATTATTTATAGATGTATTAAAATAAAATTTTCATAAAAACACACAAATATGTTAGTATGGTTACCATTTTGAGTTTGAGAACAATTCTTATAAATTTTATGATTCTAATAATGATTTAGTCTTTACTGCTATGAAAAATGATAATGTATATTCTTTTTATTTAAATTATTTATTTTCATATAATATTTATTATTTAAGTGAATTTAATAAATTTTATTTTCCTTGTAATGGGAGACTAGATCATTTTAATATACACTAAATTATAAATCTAAATTGGAAATGATTATTTGAGGATCTCCCTAAACTATAATTCTCGAGAGACAAAATCTGCAACCCATGTCAAAAAGAGAAGTAGCATAAAATCTCTTTCAAACCAAAGAAATAAGTTTCAACTTATCAACCTCTATATTTGTCTCACATGGGTCTATTTATGTCTTATATAGTTTCTAACTTAAAGGTAAATCCTTATACTTATGTTCTTTTAAATGAATTTTCTAGATACACTAGGGTATTATTTCTAGCTCACAAAATTGAAGCTTGTTATTATTTTTATATGTATAAAAATCTGTAGAGAATCTTAGTAGACTTAGAATTAAGACATTAAGAAGTGATCTTGGCCATGTGTTTGAAAATCAAGATTTTGAATCACTATGCTCACAACATGGCTATAGTTAAAACATTTTTTCTCTTAAAACCCCATAGCATAATGGTATAGTAGAGAGAATAAATAGAACCATTTAAGAAATTTCACGTACCATGCTCAATGAGAATAATTTACCTATTTATTTTGGGGTAGAGGATATAAATATATCACTCTATATTATTAATAGAGTTCTAATTAAAATTCTTTTAAACAAAACCCCATATAAGTTATGGAATTCTAGAAAACCAAAAGTTAACTACTTTTGAGTTTTGGTTTTAAAGTATTTATAGTCAATAAAAAATAGAATTTAGATAGGTTTTCATAAAAAAGTGATGAATTAATTTTCCTTATATATTATACATCTAGTAAATAATATAGGTTATTTAATAAAAGGAACAATATTTTGGAGTAATCTTTAAAAGTAAAATTTGATGATACATATTCACACAAACCTAAGACTTATTTAGAGAAACTTGAGGTTAATATTTCCACACTTGATATCCATATCAAACCTAGTGAAAATTATATCAAACACCATATAGAAAAATATCCAAATTTTGACGAACATCTTAAACCTGAACCTATAGACTAAAATGAAGTATCAAACACTTCTATTATAAGATCTATTAGAACCCATATATACCATCCTTTAGATGATTTTTTAGTAGGCCTGGATAAAGGAACACATACAAGATATTATCTTAGAAACCAAGTTGAACATCAAGCCTTCTTGTCATATATTAAACCTAATAACATTAATGAAGCAATTAATAATGAATTTTGGGTAACTTAATTACAATAATAATTAAAACAATTTTAAAGAAATAAAGTATAGGAACTGGTTGAATGATCCAAGGACTACATGACTATTGGAACTAAATGGGTGTTTAGGAAAAAGGTTGATGAGTTATGCACTATAATTAAAAATAATCAAGATTGGTTTCATAAGGCTATAGTAAAGAAGAAGGTATTGAATATGAGGAAACATTTTCACCAGTATATGAACTTTAAGCCATCCGAATGTTTATTTCTTATGAAGCATATTTGGATTTTAAATTTTATTAAATATAAATTAAGAGTGCATTCTTAAATGGTTTTATAGTTGATGATTTTTTTATAACAATTTTTTATTTTTATACATAAATATTACATCTTAAAACATGAATATTCAATACATTGTACCAAAAAAAATATTTCTGAGGATATTTTAATTTTAGTGACTTTATATTTTAGATACCAATATTCTTATTTTATGAAATATCTTCAATATCTTCCATTAAAATATTCCCTCATGGTACTCTTCATAGTCACACCCTACTAAAAACTTTCCTCATAACCTGGGGAATGTAACATAAGAATGGGTGATATCAGATTCTTAGTAAGGGTAAGCATGAGAGATATCAATTGATAATAATATGAAAGTATAAGATAATCATAAGGGTATAAGATCTTGACTATCAATTACAATTTTTATACCCAATATTAAAAAGATCATAAAATATGAGATTTTTCATAAAACATTATCATTTTAAAAGGCATGAATCATAAGAAATACAAATCATCATTACTAAATAATGAACCATAAGTTCAAGTTATAAATGTTTTTGGAATCATCGCAAGTATAGAAAATCATTTCCTTAGTAGTAAAGGATCATTTGCTATGCTGTCATAGTGGAATGGGTTAACTCACCAAACCATCATAATAGTCTAAGATCACTGCCAAGACTATCATAGTGGATAGATTACCTTATTTAATTGGTTCCACACCCCATTATAGTCCTATTTATCTCGTGATATATCAATATTTACCCCTTTTATTGGAAGGATAAATATAGGTACCAACCATCACATAATAAAAAACACACATATTTGTGCCATAATATAATTAATCATTCATCATATTAGAACTCATGAAAATAATTAGTTTAATAAAACATTCACTATATCATAAAAAATGAAAATAAATGGGATTTATAAACATTAATTCATCATAAAAATAAAATATCTAAAGAAAAAATAAGGATAGTATCCTTATATCATATCCTCAGTAAAGAATAAGTGAAAAAAGGGTTGTTTTATTTGATGAATAAAAATACCACTAAAATATCATTAAATCATTCTTGTTGGAAATAACCTTTCAGTTTTTATATCACTTATTATTTAAAAAACTGCACACTTGTAAATGATGATATTTTCATTGAAAATAACCTTTAAATTTGTTAAAGTAAGATTAAAATAAAAAATTGTTCATAAGTATATAAAATGTGGTTATAATTTATAATTTAAAAAACATTCCATTATATTTTTTTAGAAAAATTCACAAAGGACCTCATTTGGAAAATGACAAAAAGATTCTTTTAAAATCATTTTCTAAAAATTCAAACATGGGTAAAATTAAATTTAAAAAGTTATTAGATAATAGTAAAAACATTTTCAAAAAAAATAGAAAACATGGACATGTAATATAAATAGTATCCAAAGGATAATTAATAATAAATAAATCCTGAATAATTATGATATTGTAAAGTAAACCTTTACCATATTGGTAATATTTTAATTGTAATCCCCATGAAACAAATAAAAATATATAGATATGAATATTACCATATAATTAAAAATATTTATCATAAAATTAATTAATGGGTAGTATATACACCACACAAAAGAAACAAGTAGTGTATAAAGAATGTGTCCCATAGAAATAAAAGTTAGATGAAAATATCTTACCATAGGTCTGACTTTCCTTTTATAGTTAATTAACCTCTAGTATAATAAATTTAAATTTATGATAAATATATAATAGAATAATTTACATTATTATTATATCATATATATTAATTATATATATATATTTATTTAAATTCATCCACAATGATATAGATATAAAATGAATTATGTTGTCCATGGAGATTTCAGACCGTACGTATGCATGAATGTTATATTCACATTTTGAAGGATGGAAAAAAAATAAAGGTAAAAAATAATCCATATTTCCAAAATAATTATTATATAATTTATATCATATATATTCATCATATATATCCTTATTATGGTAAAATTAAAATATAAATGAAAAATGAATCACATTGCTTCATGGAGGTGGTAGTCCACCCGTACGCATGAGTGATGTTATCATTTTCCACTGGTTTAGAATGTTAGAAGGTAGATAAGATATTATCATTTAATAAGTATAATTATGTTATAAATATCATATATATATATATATATATATGTTAAACCCATAATAATATTCATCTATAAAATATGGTTATGAAAAATGAATCACATCGCTATGTAGAGACGGTATGTTTTATGTACGCACGAGCGATACGTTCACTTCTTGTTTGATGGAAAAGATGGTGTATATTGGTGTTTTAATAATCCTAATAAAATTTAATATTATTTATTATAGTAAATTTATTATTTTATGATAAATATAATAGATTTTTAGAAGGTAAATAAGAGTATAAAATGTAAGTGATCAGTTAGGATGATTATCTCTTCTTTGAAACGACTCCATTAGATCTCATCTAAAGGGATCTAGGGTTGGTATTTTAAATATAACAACACCTCTAAAATTTGAATAATTAATTTTAGAAGATAATTTATAAGGTTATGGTCAATATAAAAGGCTCAAAGTGGTGTAAATAAGTGAGGGAGTAGGGTCCCTTTTATAATTGAGGTTAGGGGAACTTTTGGAATTTCCCAAAAGATTAAATTATAATAAGAATATTTTAGAGAAAATTTATTAAACATTTTATATAAATGAACCGAGGATAAAATTTGGAGCCATATATTATCCTATTTTTCCTTGTATAAGATTTTTATTATTTTTAATTATTTAATAAAATGATATTTTCATCAAATGTCATTATTGTCGATTTTAACACTATTCATTACTATAAATTTAATAACATTAGTAAAATAATATAAATTAAAAACAAAATACTTTAATAAATCAATAACAAGTCATGTTAATCTATAAAAAAATTATAACATAAATTATCTCAAATTATTATACTTTTCATATTTTTAATAGCATTTTTTTCATTTTTTTCATTAATTGAATAATTATTATGTCAGCATTATGTAAGATTTTGTGGTAACTATATATTATCTAAAAATTAAAAATAAATTACCATGATGATGACAAAAATTTTACTTTTAAAAAATATTTATAGTCTAACATATCCTCTAGATAACCCCAAATTAAAATATTATAGTTATGAAAAACAAGAGGGTGACATGTTTAACTTTTCTTGAAATAAAATACTATAAAGGTTAAAATCTCATAAAATTGAAAAAAAATGTCTTATAATCTAAAATAGAATGATTATTGATTAAATTAACTCATAAAATAAAATTTATGAAAGTTTTGGGGTTATTTGATAGTCATTATGATTTTATTATTATCCTAAATTACTCGATTTACCCTTAACGTAGTAATAAAATAATTATAGTTCCTATTATTAATGAAAAAAATAAAAGGTAAATATTTACCAAATTTACAACAAAAAATTTCACATATTAAAACCATTTTTTAAGATTCAACTCATAGATGGGTAATAATTTCAATTGAAATTAATATCGCAAAACACAATGAAAACGGTTTTCTTAAAAAATGTGTTTTTATTCCCAAAAATATACTTATAACAAAAGAAGGTATAGGGATAATTAAAATATAATTAATTATAATATATATAAATAAATATTACTTAAGTTAATTTTATATAAAATTAAAATCTAAAAATTACTTTTTAATATAAATAATATGATAGTTTTATAAAAATTGTTATTTTTCACTTTCACTAAAAACTAAAATTTTCATAAAATTATTAAAAAAATATTCCTAAGATAATTTTGAAATTATGAATTAAAAAATTTAATTAATTTTTTCAAATAAATTTTCTAAAAATTTCAAAAATTAATTATAATATTCACTCACAAGGAAAACTTTTTGGGAGAAAACTTAATTTTGAATAATAAAATGACTTTACTATAAGATGATTTATTATTTAATAAGAATTAATCAATAGATTTGTATTGAGTATCATATTTATATATATTTTATAAATTATTTAATCATGTTCATACCTACCAAATTAATTTCTAGTTTATAGTTTTCACATTAAATAATAATAATTAAATAGTGTATCGTGGTTCGTTTGAGTTCAGTGTTGCGTGTAACTCAAGACATCGATGAAATAAAATTATTTAAAGAGAAATATTTTATTAAATATTAGGGTGTTACATTCTCCCCTATTTTATAAATTATATCCTCTAAATTTTAACTTGTGATGGTAAATAAAAGGTTTTATAATTAAAAAGTCCTTTGTGAAAACCCACATCATAAAAAGGTTTAATAAAACTTTCTCTTGAGAAGAGAAAAATGGGAGAACAAAAGTCATATGGGATTACACATAATTGGTTTCCAAATAGAATAAAATTATTGGTAAGTAAAGATATGAAGATGGAAGAAAATAAATTTATAGATATCATTGATCAAAATAAATTTAATGATCTTGACAAAGTTAACAATCACTAAATCTTAAACCACAAAAATGGAAAAGACCATTAATTCATCATAATTGAAAGTTATAGGACAATATTTTTGTCTCAATATCCTCTTCCTAGAGTTTAGGAATTATTTTATATTCTATACTAGAAATATAATTAAATATACTTACTTGAAAAGTATAATTTGATCCTCTAATAAATTTCAACCAAACTATCATTCTTTTTTATAAATGATGAATAACATGAATACTTCATGCCACAATAAATAAGACCAACTTATAAAAAATCACATAATCCACAAAAAGATAATAAGACACTCCTACTACCTTTATATATTAAATAAAAAAATGGTTAACATAAGTTATCCAATATGGATAAATAAATTAATTTATAAAGCATCAATAATAACTCCCATGGTTTAGCTTAATCTAATCCATAAGTAGTTAATCATAAAACTCCTTTAAATTATATCTTACTAAATTCAACACCCGAAAATTTATAAATAAAGCCACTATGATTCCAAAATAATCTAAACATTAATCCCCCAAATTAGATCTTAATGTCACATACCTAATATGTGACACATATCCTGTATATTCTCTAGAGATATGGTAATAACCTAAATTACCATAAAACATTAATGAAAACATGCATACTTACAAAAATTAGGATTATCTGTTTTTTTAAAACCATATACTATTTAATATATTCATTAAAATTTCAATAAACTTTATTAAATATGACTTAAATCACATTGTCATCAAATCACTTACCAATTTCAAGGTTACCAATATTTTTTCATCAATGAAAATCATATCTTTATCCCAAATAAACATTATTATCTTCACATTGGAAACATATTAAATGTTATCTTTCCATCAAACATGTGTTTTCAAAAAATATAATCTTGAAACTAAATAACTTTTCTTTGTTTTTAGTACCATTCAATATATAATTTAAATTCCTTATAGTAAAAAAATTGTGGAACAATCCATAGATGATTCATGATTCTTATAATCCAGAATATTATTTATAAAAAAAAAATTACAACATAATTCTAAAATCCCAATATATATGCATTTCAATCATTACACTTCCTTATTAATACAATAACCAATATTTTTTATCTTATGCCTTGACACTATTTTCCTTTCATATTCCATTCATATTATCTTTCTCATCAATGGAAAAAAACATTTATCATAAAACATTGCGGATCATTTTCTCAAGATTTTCCCCTAGGACATTAATTTTCATAATTCCCATAATGTACATATTTAAAGGATTCAACTTCTGATGATATATTATTGAAACCATTGTTCACATACATTTTTTTAACCAAACCATTCACTTTTCCTTCATATTTACTTTCTCTATGTCCTTTTCCAAACCCAAAACATCATCTTGTTCTTTTGAGGAATTCTCCCCCAGGCTTCTTCCCACATTCTTAACATGATGAAAATTGAACTTTATTTCCTCTATAGTCATCATGAAAATCCCTTTTCCACATATTAGGTGTTTTAAGAAACTAATTAATTTGATATTTTTTATCATATTACAATATTACTGATTATGTATAATAACAAGGTTTATCCTTTAATTTATCATTTAATTTGGTTTCTTAAAAGGAAAATCATTCCATAATCCCCCACGTTCCCCATTAACTTGAATCATCTTGGTTCCAGGGATTATCTAAAACCAAAATCATAGTGTTAGAAACCATAATCATAGTGTAAAACCACATAATAATTTATAGGATTCCTAGATCGTAAAATATTATTTTCAATCTATGAAACCTTAGGTTTAACCCAGGACATATATGATTATCATCTATTCAAATACTTTATAATGGTTCATGAGGAAAATATGGATTAACCCAATTAATATCCCTCAATATTGTCAGATTAGGTTTGTAACAAGACCGATTGTTGTGTACAAGGTCATGATCGAGTTTAGATCAGTGCTCCATTTTCAGGATTGTTAACCCTAGGTACAATGGTGCTAGACCCACATCCACTTTTTGTATCCAAACATGGATGTAATTGCTTTGAAAATCACATAATATCTTCCTTAATAAAACAGTATTATTTTATCCAATACATAAACTTATCCCTAGTGTTTTCACCAATGTTTTCTAACCCTAATATTCAAAGGTTGAACCTTTATCTAATGCCAAATATGAAAACACAAGCTTTTCATACTTAAATATTACATTTTCACAGATGAATATTCAATACATTATACAAAACATACACTAGAGGACCATATAAGTATAGTTTATTTAGATATTAGATATTAATGATATTATTTTATAAAATATATTCAACATATCTCATAAATATCTTCCCTTGTGTTACTCTTCATAGTCATAACCTACTAAAATCTTTCATCATAACCTAGGGAAAGTAAACATAAAAAATGTGATATTATAAGTATAGGTAAGCATGGGAGATATCAATTGATAATAATATGAAAGAATAAGATAATCATAAGGGTATAAGATCAAGACTATAACTTAAAATTTTTATAAGCAATCTAAAAAAGATAATAAAACAAGAGTTATGGAATAAAACATTAGTATTTCAAAATACATGAAATATAAGAATGATAAATCATCATAACTCAATCATGAACCATAAGTTCATGTCATAATAATGTGTGTAATCATCATAAGTTTATAAAATAATTTCCTTAGAAGTAAAGTCTCATTTATAAGGCTATTATAGTGAACTTTTCTCACTCCTAAAAGCATTATAGTAGAATGGGTTCACTCCCAAGACTATCATAGTGGACAGAGTCCCTTACTAAGTCCAGTTCACTCCCTTTTCCAGTCCTATTTATCTCATGATATATAAATATTTAACCAATTAATTTTATGGAGACATAGGTCCCACCCATCATATAATGAAAATCCTTTATATTTTTTCCAAAATATCATAAATTATTCATCATATCAAAACCCATAAAAAGAAATTGGTTTTTTAAAATATTCATCATATCAAAACCCAAGAAAAGAAATGGTTTTCATAAACATTAAGTTATCATAAACATAAACCTTAAAATTTAATAATAAGGATGGAATACATGGATCATATCCCCAGTAAATCATAAGTAAAATCAAGTTTTTTTTCAATGAATCATATAAATACAATTAAAATATCTTTATAACATTCTTGATGAAAATAACTTTTCAATTTTAAAATCACTTGTTTTTTTTTAACTGTGAACATGAAAATGAAAATATTTTATTTGAAATTAAATTTTTAAACTTGTAAAGGAATATTAAATTAAAAAATTATTCATGAAGGTAAGAAGAGTTTATCTTGTTGTATAAGTTAAAAACATTCCTTTTTATTTTTTTTTAGAAATTTCACAAAGTACCTCGTTTGAAAAATGAAAATAATATGCATTTAAACCATTTTTTAGAAAGTAAAACATGGTTAAAAATTACATTAAATATTTTTATGATAATAATAAAAACCTTTTTGAAATTATTTTTATAAAAAAATGACATGGAATAGAAATATTCTTCATTAGATACTTAAATATAAACAATCCTATATAATGATTATATTGTGAAATAAACCCTTACTGCTTTGGTAATATTTGATTCATAATCCACATGAAATAAATAAACATATGTTGGTATGTAAATAACCAAAAAATTAATAATATTTATCATAAAATTAATTTATGGTAATTATATACACTACAAGAAATAAATAAGTAGTGTAAAAGGAATATATCCCATAGAAATAAAAGTGAGATGAAAATATCTTACCTTAGGCCTGACTTCCATTGAAAGTTATTTAACCTCCTTTATAATAAATTTAAATTTATTATAAATATATAAAAGAATAATTTAAATGATTATTATATCATATATATTCATTATATATATATATATATATATTTAAATTAATCTATAATGATAGATATATAAAATCACTTACACCGTTCAGGGAGATGGTAGGTCATACGTATGCATGAATGTTGTGTTCGCCTTTGAAGGATGGAATGAAAGAAAGGTAAATAATAATTCACCTTTAAAAAATAATTATTATATAATTTATTTCAATATATTAATCATATCCAAAATCCTTACCATACAGGTAAAATATAAACAAAAAATAATCACATCTCTTCATGGAGGTGGTAGTCCACACATACACACGAGCGATGTTATTGTTTTCCAATTGTTTAGAATGTAAGAAGGTAGATATAATTTTATCATTTAATAAGTATAATTATGTTATAAATATCATATATATACATCAATCCTGTCATAATACTCATCCATAAAATATAGTGATGAAAAATTAATTGTATCGTTATGTGGAGACAGTAATCTATACAGACGCACGAGCAATACTTTCACTTATTTGGTGGGAAAGAGGGTATATGGTGGTGTTTTAATAATAATAATAAAAAAAATTTAGCATATTTAGTATAATTAGTTTTTTATTTTATGATAAATATCATTTATTTTTAGGAGGTAAATATAGTAGAAAAAGAAAGTGATTCATTACGGCAATTACTTCTTCTTTGAAATGACTCTTTTATATCTCCTCTAAAGGGCTCTAGGGTTGGTATTTTGGAAAGAAAAAAACCTATAAAATGTTACTAATTAAATTTAAAAGACAATATTTTATGGTATGGTCGATATATAGGGCTCAAGGTGGGGTAAATAAGTGATGGAGGAGGGGCCCTTTTATATTGGACGTGAGGGACACTTTTGGAATTTCTCAAAAGATTAAATTATAATAAGCCTATTATATATATAAATGCATCCAAATGTAAAATAAATGCATATTGGGTAAAATTTTCAACCATATTGTATCCCCTTTTCATTATTTAATATTATTATTATTTTTAAATAATTTAATAAAATATTATTTTCAAAAATTATTATTATTTTCAATTTTAACACACTATTCATTACATTGGATTTAATAACATAAATAAAACAATATAAATTCCAAAAAAATCCTTTAATATCTCTCTAAAATTTAATATTCATATATAAAATTCATGTATGAAACAAATTAACTCAAATTATAATGCTTTTAATATTTTTAATATTGTTTAATTGATTTTTCCATTAGTTGAATAGTTACTGTGTCAGCATTGTGTAAGCCTTTAAGATAATTATTTATTTTATAAAAATTAAAAAAAATAACATTATAAATATAAATATTTTAAAATTCATAAAAATATTTATAATCCAACATATTCTCTATAAAACCACATATTAAAATGTTATATTTATTAAAAATAAGAGTGTTATATGTTTGACTTTAATAGAAATAAAATACTATATAGGTCATAATATCATCCAAATGGAAAAAATGTTTCATATAAAACTAAATTGTATTATTATGGACGCAATTAAATCATCCAGTAAAATTTAGGCATGTTTTGGGGTTATTTAATGGTCCTTTTCATTTTATTTTTTATCAAAATTAACCAATTTACCCTTATCGTGGTAATAAAATTACTATAGTTACTAGTCATAATGAAGCAAAATAAAAGGCACATATTTACCAAATTTTGACCCACATATTCCAAATATGGAATCCATTTTTCAAAATTCGACTCAAATAAGAGGTAGGATTTAATTTAAAATTAATCCTGTAAAACGCAATAAAAAACAGTTTTCTTGTAAAATGTGTTTTTAATCCCAAAAATTTACATATGCCAAAAAAATGTATAAGGATCATTAAAATGTAACTAATCATACTATATATAACTAAATATTACTTAAGTTGATTTTATATCAAGTTAAAATCATATATGTACTTTTTAATATAAAGAAAATGTCAGTTTTACAA
Source organism: Viscum album (assembly GCA_963277665.1). Lineage (NCBI taxonomy): Eukaryota > Viridiplantae > Streptophyta > Magnoliopsida > Santalales > Viscaceae > Viscum > Viscum album. Next base: position 719,196,978 of record OY728150.1, read on the forward strand.
AAATAGTATTTTTCACTATTCACTGAACAAATTAATATTTTTTCATAAATTCTCAAAACAATTAATACTAAGATAATTTTTACATGATGAATTAAAAAATGAAATTAATTTTTCCAAATAAATTTTCTAAAAATTTCAAAAATTAATTATAATATTCACTTGCAAGAAAAACTATTTTTGTAGAAAACGTATTTTTAAAGTATAAAATGACTTTACTAAAAACTTGAATTATTATTTTCTAATAATTAATAAATACATTTATATTGAGTATTAAATTAATATATATTTCATAATTTATTTAATCATATTTATATCTACCAAATTAATGGCTAGGTTATAACTATCACATTAAATAATAATATTTAAATAGTGTGTTGTGGTTCGTTTAACTTGGTGTTGTGTATAAAACAAGACACCTAAGAAATAAAATTATTTAAAGAGAATTTTTTTCTAAAATATTAGGTTGTTACATTATCCATCACTCCCCCTTAATAAATTTCATCCTCTCAATTTGAACAGGTGCTCATAAATCAAAGGTTTGGCATTTTAAAATTCTTTTTTGGAAACCCACATCATAAATAGGGTTAATAAAACTTTCTATTGAAAATAGAGATAGGGAAGTATGAAGGTCATCTAGGATAACACATACTAGGTTTCCAAATAAAATAAAATTTGTTCTAAGTGAATATATGGACATGTAAGAAAAGTAATTTCCAGATATCATTGATCACAAGAAAGTGAATGATCTTGACAAAGTTAACAAACACCAAATTGTAAACTATAGCTATGTAAGAGTCTATAAACTCTTTGTAATTCAAGGTTGTAGGATAAATTTTTTGTCTTAAGATCATTTTCATAGGTTTGAGGCATTCCTTTACCATCAAGACTAGAAATATAAAGAAATATACTAACTTGAAAAGTAGAATTTTATCATTTAACTAATTTCCAGCACAGTCTCATGTTTTTCTCCAAATGATGAATAAGAGAATTATTTCATGCCTCAAGAACTAATATAAACTTCTAATAGATCACATAATCCAGAAAATTATAACAATATATTCCTATTATATTTATATATTAATTAAAATTTAGTTCCACAGCCCATTTAGCCACCTAAACAGTGCTTTGGGTTGAGTGCGACTATGCCTTAAGCACACCTCCCTAAATGCCAAAGGTTGCCGACTATAAGTGAGGGTGTAAAGAGGTGATAGTGGGGAGAATATACCCTCTAGTGATGATATAATAATGGTATATATAAATACATAATAAGTACAATAAAGGAAATAACAACAAACTATAAACCAGTAACCCACCCTCGGTGGAAGAATAATAATATCAAGCAGTAGAAAAAACAATAAAAAACATCAATAGCATAATAAATGAACCATCCAAACATGCCATTTTTAGCTAATAATGAATATAAAAATAGGTTATACATATCAATAAGAAGAATGGTCACAATGGACAACCTCAGTACATACATATATATATAACATGCTGATACAAAAGGAACCAAAAGGAAAATACAATTGAGGAAAGAACCAATGTTCTCTTGCCTTCCATCCCACGTCAACTCAATCACTATGATACAACTACAAAGGTTGATCCCTTACCAGGATACAAAATCTGTAAATTTACACACATCTCGAAGGTCCCATGAAGAGTGTGAGAACGAGCCTCAATATGTCACAACCAATGTGTGCTTATCTTATAATTGTGATTAATATGGTTTATAATAAAAATTAAATAAAATAAACACATGCATTTAAATAAACTCAAGCATCTTTGGTTCTCAAAATCCACTAGGAATCTATCACCTACATCAACCAATGCTATAAATCTAAGAATGAGAGGAACCTTAGCAATAATCTCAAGGCATCATATGATGTAAAATAATACAAGTGAACCCTCAAGTTCCACCTCTAGTTAAGTCACCTAACACCATGTTAAAACTAACACCTCATGACCATGTCATGTCACCGACATCTTGATGTCATGCTAAAACAATAAGATTACAGTCCCTTGAACATCCACTCAAAAGAAACCCCATTGTCCCTTGGCCGTAAATCCAAGGAATAGTGATATTTATCCTTTAATTAATAACACCATCATCTCAACAGCCTACAACTCTAAGAATGGTGATTCCCATCATCTCAATAAATTCTTATCCCAATGGCCCCCAAGTATGGTGAGACTTAGCCCCCAATAAATAGTCTCATCACTATCATTTGATGGATACTCACTATCCTCATGGATTTATATGGCAAGCCCCTCCAACCATAATTCCTAAGCTACAACTATTAGAGGCCTATATCCATATAAGTGGTCAATGCCACCTAAACATCTGAGTCATCTTGTGTTCACACGACTCCAAACGGAGCATTTCCAACATGGGTGAGTGGAAATAACCAATTTAGAACCTATCCCACATCAACTGTAACCTCGTTCCCCTATGACCATGTTTCTCAATATGATGTTCATGTCATCCCATATATTTTGGTTCATGCCCACAACCTGACAGCCTCACCACCTCAAACTGATGACCAATTTTCCCAACCTATGATTAACATCACTCATATATATATCAATCCATGAACAACCTGATGATCACATTTCTTCAATACATATGAACAATGCCATCTCAATCCTTAGTTTGAGACCTTGATGATCCCATGTATCTTAGTAATTCAATATAATCAATTTAAAACAATTCAATTTAATAAAAGAAACACACTTATCCTACTCTTCCCTAGTGTTTTTTGGCCTCTAACCTTGACTTCCACATAATATTATGGAAAGGGAATACCCAACGGTATCCCATAGGGTCTCAAAATTAATTTAAAGACAATACATCAAATAATTGGAGTCTCACTCAAACTAACCAATGGTGTGATCAACTATGCACCCCCAAAAAACCATGAAATAAAAAAAGGAAGGTAAGAACTACCTACCTTAAGTTAGAATATGATTGTACATCCGATCTTAGCCTATAACTCAGACTGATTTAGAATAATTTTTCATTTTAGACAAATGCACTAAAAATAAGGTAAAACCACTCATCAGGATTTAGTGTACTATATAAAAAGGGAAAAGAAGAAAATGGGTAAGAGGGTGAAAAGTCTTACCGATACGGATCCAACATCATATAAGGATCAAATAATGGAACTCAGATGGAGGATTTTTATCAATCCCTAGCAGAGGAGGAAAAGAGGGAGGGGCTCCTTGCTGCATGTGACCAAGGGAGGAGAAAGAATGAGGAAGAGAAGAAATATGGTGTGAGGGAAAAATGGTCATTTCACACTTTTAATGGGCTGCATGATTTTCCAAATTATGTATAAAATGTCTGTCTCCTACTGCTTATGATTCAAGATCAAAACGGTTGGGTCACATGGTAAGTCCAAACTATGTGCAAACCATGTGCTGTACAGTACATATATACTTCCCATTTGGCAATAAACATGTAAATTGTGAACGGATTTCCCAAACCTTTCACAAAATGTGTGTATCCCTATTCTAAAAACTATATAGGTCTTTCCTCATAAAATCATGGGTCTCCTTCTACACAGTTTACCAAACCAAGTTCAGTGAAAAAATAGGGTGCATAATTTCTCCTTAGAGGCCACCCAGTTTACCCAAACCATGTGCCTCAGTCTGTGCACTTAAAAAACTTGGATTTTAGACCTCCAACGAACCCATAACCAAAATAAACCCCAATTATACTTATAAATCCTTAAACCATGACTTAATAATGAATTAGTTCAAAGGAAAACTTTGAATTAAGTTATATTGATCGAGAAAGAATTTTGTCTACCCACCAGACTCTAAAAATTTCAAAATGGGTGGGGATTTCGACCCGCTCCAAAAGCCCGAGATTTTAGAATATCCCCATCTTAACATAGTTCATCCCCAAGCTATAAAAATCCAAAAATATGGTAAAAAACATACCAATACCATTCAAATAGCACCGGACTACCCCATTCAATATGGGTACAAGTCAACAACCTAAATGACCCCCTACCTTAGGTGTTACCTACCCTGATCACATACTAACCCAATGATGAAAATAAATTTATGGTCCATCGACCATCCCTAAACTCAAGGTCCTCCTGTGACACATATTCACTCATGTGCCTCATCAGGTGCTCCCATGTCTATAAGATCCTGTGTTTTGAACCGGATTAAAATTACGAATGTTTCTGAATTTTCTTTTTCAGTTTATCAATAGGTCTTTCTTTTTAAAACGAGCTCCGTAATTTTATTCCGAGTGTTGTATCACCTAAAGATGGAATTTTTTCGAACTTTGATAGAATTTTTGAGGTAAAGGGGAAGACTCATGGGCGGCGCACGGTTTGTCTAACCTTTCAGCCAAACCGTGCGTAGTTGGTCTTGGAGGCAGTAGCTTCCGCACAGGCAGCACATGGTTTGTCTAACCGTGTGTCCAAACCATGTGAGAAGGGTGGCCAAGTTAGTATTTAATACAGGGTTAGAACACGTTTTGTCAAACCGCGTGAACTAAACATGCGGGCACTTAAATTAGATCCTTAAATTGTGGATCCCACTCAATATTTCCATTAGATGGATCATTTTTCCTCATAAGAAGCCATAACTTGGGATTACTCTTCCTTGAAGGTAGGATAACCTCTCCCAAGAATTTTGGAGGTGATCCAAAATCTTCTCTTGGAAAATCAAAGTTGGTCTCTTGAGGTAGGTAGATGTTCTTCTTCGTTCTTGTTCTTAGATCTACTTAGATATACACCTCCTCTTCTCATGGTTTCTTAGATATATGCCTGTTATGGGTAAATATAAGTGTTTGAATGACAAGTATGATGAGTTTTGGTCTTGTTATTTCTAGGAGAAGTAATCTAAGGTGGGTTATTGAAGAATCAACATGTTTCTCTTAAGGGTTCTTCGTTCGTTGTGGTTTCCATCAAAACCTGAGGTAGGGTCCCAAATATTTAACACTTTATTTAAGAATTATAGATTATTTAAATAAATTTATAATGTGAATTTCCTTGATTTTGATATGTCGATTAATGACACTTTTGATGTTCTTGATTAGTTCCGCCCACATGAGATAAGTGAGGACTTGAACTTGTGTTGAGTTTATGCATGTTTGGTTAACTTGGTTAAAGTGATATGATTAAATAGTTAAATGATTGGAATGGAAAGATTGAGAATAAGGATAATTAATTTTAGAATTAATTATCAAGTCATTATTTGGAATGAGTTTGTGGCCTTTACTGATTATTGGGAATATTGAATATTTGACATGTTTGGGAGTTAATTTGGAAACTGGTAATAATTAATGGATGGATTAATTATTACATGTTAAATGGTAAATGGTTAACTAATTGATGATTGGTTAAAGAGATATGATTTAGTTAATTAATTTTTTAATTAATTAATTTTCAAACATTAAGTTAATATTGTGTATTGATTTTTTGTTATGATTGTTGGACAGGAGTACCTTTTGATGCGTATTAGTTTTCCATGCCTTAAGTTATCTTGGATGGAGTTGTTTAGAGATATGATATGTTGTGTGATATGATCACTAAATATCTTGGATTTGTTCAGCATGTTTTGAGATGATTATGGTGTGCTTGTAGATTGTTAAAGTCCTGGATGAACCATTGTTTGAATGGACGGGTTCAGACTTGTTAAAAAATTTGGATAATTAAGTGCTGAGTAAATTATTCAGTTATCTTGCTAAAAATAATTAATTGTTAATTAATTATTAATTAATGAGATGTTTAATGGTTAATTATTTGTTGACTTATCTGAAGAGAGATTTGTGTTGTTAATTAATTGTTTAATTAATTAACAGATTGGTTTTGTGGTGTTAGACATGGTATTCTACACCAATGATAGATATATATGTTTGATTGATGAATGGGTTGTGAGACAGGGACTGATGCTCCAAATACTCACAGGTTTTTAGACATGATGTTCTACACCAATTATAGATGTATATGTAATATTGATAAATGGGTTGTGAGACAAGGGCTGATGCTCCAAATACTCACGGGGTGCTAGAAAAGGCGTTATCCACCCAGCTTTCAAGCAAATATTCTTTTATGGGTCAGTGACTGGTGCTCCAAATACCCATCGGTTGTGAGACATGGACTGATGCTTCGAATACTCATGAGGGTGATAGACATGATGTTCTACACCCATTAATTAACATTGGACAGTGGGTCCAATTGTTCATGTGTGAAATGAGTTAATGGTTAATGAAGGTTGTTGTGACATGATGATTTGTGAATTGTTTATGAGAAAGGGTTAATGCATATTAATTAATTGGGTGAACCACTATTAGTGGATGGACCCAGGAGTGAATCACTATTTTAGTGGATGGTCTTAAACATAATATATGAAAGATTTAATTGAATAACTTATGACGTGTTATCCAAGCCAAAGCACAAGCTTGGATTCGGTCTTTACTTTGATTATTTAGATTCTCTTTAGAGACATCTTTAGTGAGTAACTTATACGGGAGATGTTAGGCGTAGGATGAATCTCAAGACTTTCATAATAATATTTGAGTAATTGATAAATGGAAAATGATTATGTAATGATTTTTGAGTATTCATGACAAATGAATGGTGTAGGTTCAGACACCAACTAAAGGCTGAAGCAGGTATATGAGTATATAGTTACTTTGTACTGCTTACTTTATTTTATGCATGCCTTCATGTGTTTTAAATTATTTATTAAATGTCTGGATTTGGGGTAAACACCAGTGGTCCCGGCCTACTAAGATTTATATCTCACACCCTACTCGAGGCTCCATTGCATTGGGTACTCGAGTAGATTCTATTTGGTTGCAGGAATATGTTGTTTGCATTTACTTGGGACTTAGGAGCAGAGGACCGAGCGAAGGATTGGGATGCTCAAGGAGATTTCCCTTGGGGCTTTGAGTCATTATTTAATTTTTCTGCGTTGGAATTTAAATCATGTTGTTTTATTCACTGTTTTCTACTTTTGTATCTTTAGCATGTCATGCATGCATCTATTGTATAATTTGGCATTGGACACTTTTAAAAAATGAGTTTTATTTGTCTTCCGCTATTTTTAATTTATGAGTTACTGCTTCCGCTATTGTTTTTTATCCACACTGATATACCGTTGTGCAACTCTGGAAAGAGGGTATAGTCTCCCCATTGACTATCCTTATACCCTCGCTGCTAGTCGGCAGCCTCTGGCATATGGGGAGATGGGCTTGAGGTCATGTGGCGACCGGTCCGGCCATTGGATTAGTGGTGACCCGGGTCAGGATGTTACAATGTCATACCCAAAACCCATCATAATCCTTCACTACATCGATTCCCACCTCATGCCCATGTCTTACATGGAACCTATGAGGTACTGCATCTCATCAGATGCTCAAAATCAATCCTGGTTCCTCCCAACTCTAACAAGTCTCACATCTCACTAATGAATTTATTCCTACACACCTCAAGTAATCCTATATCGTATTGATGCCCATATTCCAATGCACATCACAATACATTCATCCAACGATGCTCACATATATATCTCAATTCCATGTACCTCATACATATATATAAAACACATATAAGTTTATTCCAATCAATTAAAAAGTGTTTGTTTAGTACATAGATATATCTCATGTACCTTCTGCACCCAAAATAGACATTCCATAAAAAAGTAAATCCCAAAATAAAATGAAAGAGTACCCTAGCCACGTCTATGGAGTACCAATGGTCGTCGTTGGCTCACCAGTCTACTAGGACCCTAGAAACTCCACGGCACGCTCCTGGCATAAAGCCCGACCACCTAAAGCCTAGCCTCTCTTTGTTATTTCACCATCCACTATCTACTGACCCAACTATCGGGTTCTTCTATCTTTTATACAACCTCTGCATGTATTGAAACTCGGCTACTATCACCAAGTGTCGCTCCCAGTTCAATCTTAGAACCCTGAGCTTGCCCCGATCCCTAATTTTCATCTATCCTATATGGATTCCTATAGAACCTCTCGATATGTCTAACCTATACACATTCATAGTACTCCTTTCTAGTCCACTCACACGGAGTCTGAACATGTCCTGGATGTCCAAATTGGAATCACATCATCGATGGCCCGCTCTGAGGTGGCCTACATGCATCCTTAGCCTGACTTCCCTAATAGAAATCATCTCGATCCTTCTTCCTACTATCTAAAGTGTGTAACGCCCTGACCCCAGTTACCCAGAGTCGGTGCATTATTACATAACATTGGCATGATCACAAGAAAGATCAAATCTCGAAAGACCGATTAGTTTAGTAGCCTTGGAAACACTAGATATATTCATAAAGTTTTACATTACATCATAAAAATGAAAACTATAACAACATAGTCTCCATAGTCCACACTCTTATCCCCTCATATTATCCCTGCAGGTCATTCATAATTTACTTCTTCACATCCTGGGAAAAATAAAACATAGAAAAGGGGTGAGCTCAAATGCCCAGTAAGGATAACAATATAGCGGAAACTTTCATAAATAAGAATAAACATTTAAGGCAATGTATAACTAAAACAAAATCCTTTTAAACTTGAACTTCAACATAGTATGGAAAAAATAAAATGAAATAATTCCATTTACTTATTCACATGGATATTATTCTAATCGAATAATCACATGCAATATCAATAACCACTTTCATAATGATGGAATGCATAATGCCAGACTATCATAACCACATAGACAAGGCCTCGTGCCAAGACTACAAATAAGATTTTGACAAGGCCTTGTTCCAAGACATTGTATCATGATACCTACTGATGCATTGAGGAGATATAGCAGGCTCCACTGGTCACATATTAAGTCTAATGTATTCCCATATGAAAAGGTTTAAACATAACATAAACATTCGTATTAAAACTAGCATACGAAATGTAAATACTTCATCCATAAACCACGAATGATATAAAAATAACACATCTACAGTAAAACATATCACAAAACCTTAAATACAATATATAAGTTTTGTATCATAATAAATCAACTTCAAATAAGCTTAAAATCCATCAAAGGATGTTGACATAGATGAAATCAAAACTCTTTTTAGAGAAATATCTCTTTCTATTTTGAAATAATTTAAGAGTCATATATCTATAAAATAAAATATTTTCATTGAAAATATTCTTATAATATTGTAAGGGAAACTTCAACGATTTTATAACGGCGGAAAATAACCGCACCCGCCGTATAAGTTAAAAAAACATTCTTACCTTAATTCTGTCGAAAAGGATAAAAAGGACCTTGTTTGGAAAATGACAGAAAGATTCCTTTATAAACATCTTATTAAAATTCAAACAAGGGTATAAATTACTTCAAACCATATTCTATAAAATAGTAATAATGTTTTGAAAAAAACATTTTTAAGAAACATGGATATGGATGATAAAGAGATCCCAGTAGATTATTATGTATAAACAACCTTGGATAATGAAGAGATTGCGAAATAAACCATTACCAATTTGGTAACTTATGAAACATACAACAAATGAAAGAGGTACCATATATTTAATATTTAAATACACATAAATTAAAGTGTATTACAAAAATAATATAATTATGAGCTGTACATACACCACAAAAAAGGTAATAGTGGCAATATGGCATGAATCTCACGGAAATAAGGAGTGAGATGAAAACCCCTTACCTTGTACTTTTCCTTCATTGAGGGTAGGTTAACCTATTTTATAATGGTGAAATAATTGTTATTAAATTATACAAGAATCATATACATTAATATGATATCATATATGATCTTTTAACATTTCTTTGTTAATAATATCCTAGTATTATCGTCGTTTCGGGTGTTAACTTACTCGTTTTCTTTTATATGTTTTGTTATGTAGGCCATGTTTGTCATGGATAGGTTGTATATTATTAATATATAGAAATATATCAAGTCCTTAAACATTATTTTTAAATCATAAAATGATAATTATACTTGAATGGATACGATGGAGAATGAATCTCATCGCATTCGTGGAGACGGTAGTCTGTACGTACGCACAAGTACCAATATCATTATTTTGATATTAAAATAATATAAAATTGGATGGTATATCATATATACAGAATCATAATAATGTTATATTTATTATTTACATGAATTAAAAATCATTATTATACCCATCCAAATAATAATATATTGAATAAAAATTACACCACGACGTGGAGACGATAAGCTGCACGTACGCACGTATGGTGACATGTCATTCAAAGGATGGATAGAATACTGAGTATGGCTGTAACATATTTATAATAATATTAATGTATATAGGAGATACTGGATTCATTATTTTATAATGGGAATAACAAAGAAAGAAGAAGTTGAAGAAGAAATGAATTTGAAAAAGGGTGGTGAAAACATTACCTCTTCTTCGGGTTCTTCTTTTTGATTTGATAAAAAGGGCTCCTTAGGTTGGCTTTATGATCAAACTAAGGCCTCTAGGTTGAATTGAGGGAAGTTGAGAGAGTATTTGGGTAGGTTTTGGCCGAGCCAAAAGGCTTTGAATCTGTGAATTAGTGAGAAGGGGGAGTGCCATTTTATAAGAGGGGTGAGGGGCACCTTTGGAAAAGCTAGAAATATTATTTTATAATAAATTCATATTCGGTTTATAATGGCTCCAAAGTGTATTACTAAAAGTTTAAGGTGTGGATGGGTCGAAAAACACTCAACCAATAGAATTTAGACAGGTTTGGTTCATTATATTAACCTTATCTTTTAGTTTTAACTCTTAGTTAATTAGTTTGACACTTACCATGTCACTTTGTATTTTTATATTATATAGTTAATAAACTTACTATATACCTCCAAGAGACCACCAATTGGTCCATTAATGATACAAATATAATGATATAAGTCTATTGGCCTAACCTTAGATTTTTAGGAATTGAATATCAATTAAGAATATAAAATTTGTTTTAAAAACTCTTTTATGTCAATTTTGACACTATTTGGAAAATTGATTTTTGTGAAAATAATAACAGAATTATTAATTCAAAAAAAGTTAATTAAATCAATCCTAACATGTAATATTTAACTATAAAATTAGTTTAATTCATAAAAAGTCTCAAATTATATTTATTTGGGTATTTATAATATCAATTATTTTAATTTTTAACTATTATAGTAATTACTGAATCATCATTGTGTCATAAATAAATTAAATTATTTATTGTCTAAAAATTATAAATAAAATAAAATTATGTATTAAATCATTTTATCTTTCTAATGAATATTTACAATCGAATTTACCTTATGTATAACCCTATATTAAAAATGTTTTAGTAAATAAACTTTGATTTTAACTCTTTTAACTCTTCTTTAAATTAAATAATAATAAATGTCCTAATATAATTCAAGTGGACCTATGTAACGCCCTGACCCAAGTTACCCAGATTCGGTGCATTATTACATAACATTGGAATGATCACAATAAAGATCAAGTCTTGAAAGACCGATTAGTTTAGTAGCCTTGGAAAAACTAGATACATTAATAAAGTTTACATTACATCATAAAATAAAAACTAGAACAATATAGTCACCATAGTCCACACTCTTATCCCCTCATACTATCCCTAAAGGTCATTCATAAATTACTTCTTCACATCCTGGGAAAAATAAAACATAGAAAAGGGGTGAGCTCAAATGCCCAGTAAGGATAACAATATAGCAGAAACTTTCATAAATAAGAATAAACATTTAAGGCAATGTATAACTAAAACAATAGCCTTTTAAACTTGAACTTCAACATAGTATGGAAAAATTTAAAATGAAATAATTCCATTTACTTATTCACCTGGATATTCTACTAATCGAATAATCACATGCAATATCAATAACCACTTTCATAATGATGGAATGCATAATGCCAGACTATCATAACCACATAGACAAGGCCTCGTGCCAAGACTACAAATAAGATTTTGTCAAGGCCTTGTTCCAAGACACTAGTTTGTCTCATGAGACCTACTGATGCATCTAGGAGCTATAGCGGGCTCCACCCATAACATATTAAGTCAAATGCATTCCTCATATGAACAGGTTTAAACCTAACATAAAAATTCGTATTAAAACTAGCATACGAAATGTCAATAATTTCTCCATAAACCATGAATGGTATAAAAATAACACATCCAGATTCAAAAAAATCAAAAAACCTTCAATAAAATATGGAAGTTTTGTATCATAATAAATCAACTTCAAATAAGCTTAAAATCCATCAAAGGATGTTGACATAGATGAAAACAAAACTATTTGAGAGAAATATACCTTTTTGGACATCATTTAAAAGTCACATAATTATAAAATAAAACATTTACTTTCAAAATTTTATTATAAGCTTGTAAGGGAAGCTTATAAGATTTTATAATGGCAGAAAATAGCCACACCCGCTGTATAAGTTAAAAAAACATTCTTACCTTAATTTTGTCAAAAAGGTAAAAAAGTACCTTGTTTGGAAAATGATAGAAAGATTCTTTTATAAACTACTTATAAAAAGTCAAACAAGGGTAAAAATGAATTTAACCCATATTCTGTAAAATATTAATAATGTTTTGAAATACTTTTTTAAGAAACGTGTATGTGGATGATAAAGAAATCTCAGTAGATTATTACATATAAACACCCTCGGATAATGAAGAGATTGTGAAATAAACCCTTACCTTATACTTTTCCTTGGTTGGGGGTAGGTTAACATCCTGTATAATGGTGAAATAATTGTTATTAAATTACACAAGAATCATATACATTATTATGATATCATATATGATCTTTTAACATTGCTTTGTTAATAATATCTTAGTATTATCATCGTTTCGGGTGTTAACTTACTCGTTTTCTTTTATATGTTTTGTTACGTAAGCCACGTTTTTCATGGATAGGTTGTATCATATTCATATCCAGAATGATATGAAGTCCTTAAACATTATTTTTAAATCATCAAATGATAATTATACTTGAATGGATACGATGGAGAATGAATCTCATCGCGTTCGTGGAGACGGTAGTCCGTACGTACGCACGAGAGACAATATCATTCTTTTGATATTAAAATAATATATAATTGGATGGTATATCATATATACAGAATAATTATCATGTTATATTTATTATTTACATGAATTACACATCATTATTATACCCATCCAAATAATAATTTATTGAATAACAATTACACCACGACTTGGAGACGGTAAGCCATACGTACGCACCTATGGTGACATGTCATTCAAAGGAAGGATATAATACTGAATATGGTTGTACCATATTTATTATAACATCACAGTATATATAATATACTAGAGTTATTATTTTATAATGGTAATAACAAATAAAGAAGAAGTGGAAGAAGAAAGGAACTTGAAAGATGGTGGTGAAAACATTACCTCTTCTTCGTGTTCTTCCTTTTGATTTGATCAAAAGGGCTCTTTAGGTTGGCTTTCTGATCAAACTAAGGCCTCTAGGTTGTATTGAGGGAAGTTTTGAGAGTATTTGGGCAGGGTTTGGCCGAACCAAAAGGCTTTGAAGGTGTAAATTAATGAGAAGTGGGAGTGCCCCTTTATAAGAGGGGTGAGGGGCACCTTTGGAAAAGCTAGAAATATTATTTTATAATAAATTCATATTCGGTTTCTAATGGCTCCAAATTGGATTATTTAAAGGATAAGGTGGGGATGGGTCGAAAACCACTCAACCAATAGAATTTATATAGTTTTGGATCATTATATTAACCTTATCTTTTAGTTTTAACTCTTAGTTAATTAGTTTGACACTTACCATGTCACTTTGTATTTTTATATTATATAGTTAATAAACTTACTATATACCTCCAAGAGACCCCCAATTTGTCCATTAATGATACACCTATCATGATATATGTCTCTTTTCCGAACCTTATATTTTTAGGAATTGAATATCAATTAATAATATAATATTTGTTTTAAAAACTCTATTATGTCAATTTTGACACTATTTGGAAAATTGATTTTTGTGAAAATCATAACAGAATGATTACTTCAAAAAAAAGTTAATTAAATCAATCCTAACATGTCATATTAACCTATAAAATTAGTTTAATTCATAAAAAGTCTCAAATTATATTTATTTGGGTATTTATAATATCAATTATTTTAATTTTTCACTATTATGGTAATTACTGCATCATCATTTGTCATAAATAAATTAAATTATTTATTGTATAAAAATTATAAAAAAAATATTATTATGTAGGAAATATTTTTATCAATCCCCCTCTTCATATTGTCCCACAAAAAATGTTCCTTCAAATCTCTATACATTTTGGTGCTCCCAGGGTGTATAGAGAAATTGGAATTATGAGCATCATCCAGCAATTCCCTTTTTAGATCAGGTATATCGGGAACACAAATTCTCCTCCCGAATTTCAAAATTCCTTCTTCAAACACAAATTCTCTCAATCTCCCATCATTCACAGCTTTAATCTTCTTTCGAAATTCTTCATTATCGGTCTGAGAACTCTTAATCCTTTCTAGTAAAGATGGTTTGGCAACCATTTGAAAAATCATTGATGTTTCACCTTCCCTGGTTATTCCCATGTCCATCTTCACTAGATCCATGAAAATTATATCCCTTTCAATTCTCATATTGTTCAAAACATCATGATCTTTTCTGCTCAAAGCATCTGCCACCTTGTTTTCTTTCCCCGAGTGGTAGTGTATCGTACAATCATAATCCTTGAGTAATTCAAGCCATCTCCTTTGCCTCATGTTGAGTTCTTTTTGTGAGAAAATATACTTCAAACTATTTTGATTAGTATCAATCTCACATTTTTCACCATAGAGTTAGTGCCTCCATATCTTCAAAGAAAATATCACAGATGCTAACTCGAGATCATGAGTAGGATAGTTTTGTTCATGAATTTTCAACTGTCGTGATGCATAGGCAATAACCCTATCATTCTACATAAGGACACAACCAAGTCCTTTCTTCGATGCATCACTATAAATAACAAACCCGTCATTCCCCGATGGTAGAGTCAATATAGGAGCATTTACTAATCTTCTATTCAGTTCTTCAAAACATTCTTCACACTCTTTTGTCCAAACAAAGTTAACCCATTTACGTGTGATCTTTATTAATGGGTTAGCCAACCGGGCAAAATTCTGGACAAAATGTCGATAATAACCTGCTAAACTAATAAAACTATGTACCTCAGTTATACTCGTCGGTGTATTCCATTATTGGATTGCCTTGGTCTTAGAAGGATCAACGGAAATTCCATCCTTAGAGACAATATGGCCAAGAAAAGAAATCTCTTGAAGCCAGAATTCACACTTTCTAAATTTCCCATATAATTCATGTCTTCTCAGAGTCTTCAATATAATGCGCAAGTGATTTTCATGATCTTTGTAGATTTTGGAGTATACCAAGATATCATCAATAAATACCACTACAAATTCATCAAGATATTCCTTGAAAACTCTGTTCATTTGATCCATAAAAATAGAGGGTGCATTAGTCAATCCAAAAGTCATTACTGTAAACTCGTAATGCCCGTACCTTGTTCGAAAAGCTGTCTTCAGAATGTCTTCCTTCTTCACACACAACTAATGGTATCTAGATCGAAGCTCAATCTTGTAAAAGTATTGATCTCCATGAAGTTGGTCAAATAAATCATCAATGCGAGGTAGGGGATACTTGTTCTTTATTATTATAGCACTGATCTCCCTGTAGTCGATACATAACCTCATAGATCCATATTTCTTTTTAACAAAAAGAACAGGGGCTCCCCATGGAGAAACACTAGGGAGAATAAATCCCTTATTACTCAATTCCTCTAGTTGTTTCTTTAGTTCAACTAATTCTACAGTGGCCATTCTATAAGGGGTCTTTGATATAGGCCTTGATCCAGGAATTAAATCAATGGAAAACTCAACTTCTCTTTCTGGAGGATGTCCAGGTAAATCTTCCGGAAACACATCTACATATTCTTTCACAACAGGTACATCCTCTATTTGAACATTCCTTTCCTCACCCATAGTCATTTCATTCTCTTCCTCCCCAATAATTGAATTTAGTTGAGCTACTAGGGGTGGATCTATATAAGAATTAGGTGGCGACGATTCTGCTCTAAAGATAAGGTGTTCCTCATCATCATCATCAAGAATCGTAACCTCTTTCTTCTTACAATAAATATTCGCATCATGGTTCGAAAGCCAATCCATACTGAGGATTATATCAAATTAAATCATAGGCATGATGATGAGATCAGTAGATAAAGAACATTTATGTGCCTTAATGGGGACTGATTCACAAAACATTGTTGCAATGATACTTCCCTTAGGATTTTTAACTGACAACTCCCCTGTTAAATCAAATTGTAAATATCTAATTTTCTTAGAAAACTGGGAAGATATGAAATAATGCGATGATCCAGAATCAAATAATGCATTTTCTAAACTTGAGGAAACCATTAAATTACCTTCCACTGCGTCTTTTGGAGCTTCTACCTCGGCAGTAGTGATAGCATAAGCTTGGACTTGATCCCTTGGCCTTTTCTGAGGTAAGTTCCCCTGATGCTTAGGACATTCATTTTCATAATTTCCCATCTCTCTGCAATTGTAGCATTGAAAATCGGTAGCTTCCTTCTTCCCCTTGCAATCACGAGCTTGGTGGCATTTTTCACCACACTTGTAACAGACTCCTGTTCTTTTTAAGAAAGTACCAGGGTGTTTCTTCCCACATTTACTACGGGATGGATATTCAAATTTTCCCTTCTTCCCTTTATTTCCATTTCCAGATTGATCAGTAGATCTCTTCTTCTCTTTCTCTGCTTTAAAGTCATATGACTTAGAGAATTATTTCTCTGTCTTGATAGCACATGACACAATGTCTTCGTATGATGAGAAGGATTGTGAGACTAATGCTCGATGGAGAAATGGTTTTAACCCATAAAAGAAATGATCAATATTACTTTTTGGGTTACGTATATAATCTCCATCATACCATGATAACCTTGTAAAGTTAGCCTCATACTTTGTGACATTATCATCCTCCTTTTCTCTCAGACTCAGAAATTGTCTTTCCATATCTTCTCGATGGTCACGAGGAAAGTATTTTTCTAAAAACAGATCTTTGAACTCCCTCCATTCCATATTTTATACTTCATCATCTTCCTTCGTGTTTTGAATCAATGACCACCATTGATCAGCATCTCCAGTGAGGCGGTAAACTTCCATGATAACTTTTTCCCTTTCACTACTCCCTAAAGCCTGAAATATTTTCTCTAGGTTATTTATCCATTGCTCAACTACTAAGGGATTTTTACTCTCATTGATCGTTGGTGGTTGTTGCCTCATCAAGCGATCTAACATTGATCCTCCACGCTGCGGATCAGGGTGCTCCATACAAGTAAGGTTATTATTCAGAACCTGAGTGAGTTGTCCCAGTATGGTGATTAGCTGATCGGCACCAGATGCATCACCATCTCCACTATGATTATCTTGAGCAAGAGGGAAATACCTACATGGAGTCCGTTCATTGATATGGTTTCCATTTCTTCTACTAGGCGTCATTTCTAAACAATGGCATAAACTAGATCAGTTTATGAATCAAAATACATAATTTCATACTTATAAAATACTTAACATAATTGAACTATTTATGGATATAATCCATAATCATAAAAATGTTTTCTTTGAGGAAGTATAAACTTATAAACCCTTCATAATGATTTGTAAATAAAATGATAGTTATCCTAAGCATATCCCCTGGGAGTGTCATAACCAAGAGTGCAGCAAGGCCCGTTGTCGTGCACCAGTTCCCGTTTGAGTCCAGCTCAAAGCGGTGCTTTCGGGTTTTACCCCTAGGTACATCTGTGCCAGATCCACCTCTACCTGCTCGTATCCAGATAGGGATTTATTGCTCGGAAAACTCACAAAATCTCTACAATACCAAAATTCTAGGAAGTTCTTCTATACTAATCTTCAAAGTCCATCTTAGGTCTATGTGCTCTAATCAGAGTTTATCTAAATCTAGCTTCCAAGGTTTGTACTAAACTTGCTCTGATACCAACTATAACGCCCTGGCCCCAGTTACCTAGAGTCGGTGCATTATTACATAACATTGGAATGATCACAAGAAATATCAAGTCTCAAAAGGCGGATTAGTTTAGTAGCCTTGGAAAAACTAGATAGATTAATAAAGTTTACATTACATCATAAAATAAAAACTACAACAATATAGTCTCTATAGTCCACACTCTTATCCCCTCATACTATCCCTACAGGTCATTCATAAATTACTTCTTCACATCCTGAGAAAAATAAAACATAGAAAAGGGGTGAGCTCAAATGCCCAGTAAGGATAACAATATAGCGGAAACTTTCATAAATAAGAATAAACATTTAAAGCAATGTATAACTAAAACAAAATCCTTTTAAACTTGAACTTCAACATAGTATGGAAAAAATAAAATTAAATAATTACATTTACTTATTCACATAGATATTCTACTAATCGAATAATCACATGCAATATCAATAACCACTTTCATAATGATGGAATGCATAATGCCATACTATCATAACCACATAGCCAAGGCCTCGTTCCAAGACTACAAATAATATTTTTTCAAGGCCTTGTTCCAAGACACTAGTTTATCTCATGAGACCTACCGATGCATCGAGGAGCTATATCGGGCTCCACCCGTCATATATTAAGTCCAATGTATTCCTCGTATGAAGAGGTTTAAACATAACATAAACATTCGTATTGAAACTAGCATACGAAATGTCAATACTTTCCCCATAAACCATGAATGGTATAAAAATAACACATCCATAATCAAACAAATCACAAAACCTTCAATACAATATGGAAGTTTTGTATCATAATAAATCAACTTCAAATAAGCTTAAAATCCATCAAAGGATGTTGACATAGATGAAATCAAAACTATTTGAGAGAAATATCCATTTTTTTGAAATCATTTAAAAGTCACATAATTATAAAATAAAACATTTACTTTGAAAATTTAATTATAATCTTGTAAGGGAAGCTTTGAAGATTTTATAATGGTGGAAAAAAGCCTCACCCTCCGTATAAGTTAAAAAAACATTATTACCTTAATTTTGTCGAAAAGGTTAAAAAGCACCTTGTTTGGAAAACGACAGAAAGATTCTTTTATAAAATTATTATAAAAAGTAAAACAAGGGTAAAAATGACTTTAACGCATATGCTGTAAAATAGTAAGAATGTTTTGAAATACATTTTTAAGAAACATGGATGCGGATGATAAAGAAATCCCAGTAGATTATTACGTATAAACAAGCTCGGATAATGAAAAGATTGTGAAATAAACCCTTACCTTATACTTTTCCTTGGTTGGGGGTAGGTTAACCTCCTGTATAATGGTAAAATAATTGTTATTAAATTATACAATAATCATATACATTATTATGATATCATATATGATCTTTTAACATTGCTTTGTTAATAATATCTTAGTATTATCGTCGTTTCGGGTGTTAACTTACTCATTTTATTTTATATTTTTTGTTACGTAATACATGTTTTTCATGGATAGGTTGTATCTTATTCATATCCATAATGATATCAAGTCTTTAAACATTATTTTTAAATCATCAAATGATAATTATACTTGAATGGATACGATGGAGAATGAATCTCATCACATACGTGGAGATAGTAGTCCGTACGTACGCACGAGAGACAATATCATTCATATTATAAAAATAATATATAATTGGATTGTATATCATATATACAAAATGATTATCATGTTATATTTATTATTTACATGAATTACACATCATTATTATACCCATACAAATAATAATTTATTGAAGAAAAATTACACCACGACGTGGAGACGGTAAGCTGTACGTACGCACGTATGGTGACATATCATTCAAAGGATGGATATAATACTGAATATGGTTTTACCATATTTATAATAACATCATAGTATATATAAGATACTGGATTTATTATTTTATAATGGGAATAACAAAGAAATAAGAAGTGGAAGAAGAAAGGAGCTTGAAAGAGGGTGGTGAAAACATTACCTCTTCTTCGGGTTCTTCCTTTTGATTTGATCAAAAGGGATCCTTAGGTTGGCTTTATGATCAAACTAATGCCTCTAGGTTGTATTGAGGGAAGTTTAGAGAGTATTTGGGAAAGGTTTGGCCCAACCAAAAGGCTTTTAAGGTGTGAATTAATGAGAAGGGGGAGTGCCCTTTTATAAGAGGGGTGAGGGGAACCTTTGGAAAAGCTAGAAATATTATTTTATAATAAATTCATATTCAGTTTCTAGTGGATCCAAAGTGGATTATTTAAAGTTTAAGGTGGTAATGGGTCAAAAACCACTCAAAAAATAGAATTTATACAGGTTTGGATCATTATATTAACCTTATCTTTTAGTTTTAACTCTTAGTTAATTAGTTTGACACTTTCCATGTCACTTTGTATTTTTATATTATATAGTTAATAAACTTACTATATAACTCCAAGAGACCCCCAAGTGGTCCATTAAAGATACACCTATCATGATATAAGTCTCTTGGCCGAACCATAGATTTTTAGGAATTGAATATCAATTAATAATATAATATTTTTTTTAAAAACACTCTTGTGTCTATTTTGACACTATTTGGAAAATTGGTTTTGGTGAATATCATAACAGAATGATTACTTCAAACAAAGTTAATTAAATCAATAATAACATGTCATATTAACCTATAAAATTAGTTTAATTCATAAAAAGTCTCAAATTATATTTATTTGGGTATTTATAATATCAATTATTTTAATTTTCACTATTATGGTAATAATTGAATCATCATTGTGTCATAAATAAATTAAATTATTTATTGTTTAAAAATTATAAATAAAATATAATTATGTAGGAAATCTTTTTAGATTTCTAATTAATATTTAAAATATAATTTACCTTATGTATAACCCTATATTAAAAATGTTTTAGTAAATAAAATTTGATTTTAACTCTTTTAACTCTTCTTTGAATTAAATAATAATAAATATCCTAATCTAATCCAAGTGAACCTAAATGATAATATTTTATTCCTAAAGTTATTTTTGGTCAAATTAAGCTTATCCAATAGAATTAGGACATGTACCAGGATAATATTAATATCATTTTTACCCTTAATTATCCTATTTACTTTTAATCGTGGTAAATAAAAGTAAAAAGTTACTATTAACCAAAAATTATTTTCATCTCATTGAACCACATTTTACTCCTTGATATTAACCGTGTCTCTTGGATTTTTGAAATTCCACTCACAAAAGTAGTAAAATTAATTTCAATGAAAAAATCAGTTTTTTTAACTACCACTTAGTGGTTTCACTATTCATCAAAAAATGAAATTTTTCAGAAAAATACCAAAAATTCACCCTAGGATAATTTCGATACTCCGAATCCAAAAATGAAGTCCATTTTGAAAAATAAAATTTATAAATTTCAAAAAGTGGGTATTACTATTCATAACGGATAGTTTGATTGGTTGTGGTGTGTTAGAACTCGATGTTGCGTACAACACACACTATTGCATTATTCAAAGAGAAGCGTACCGTAGAAGCTTAGGGTGTTACAACCTAAATGATAATATTTTATTCCTAAGGTTTTTTTTGGTCGAGATACACTTGTCCAATAGAATTAGGACATGTGTTAGGGTAATATTAATATCATTTTTACCCTTAATTACCCTATTTACTTTTAACCGTGGTAAATAAAAGTAAAAAGTTACTATTCACCAAAAATTATGTTCATCTCATTGAACCACATTTTACTCCTTGATATTAACCGTGTCTCTCAGATTTTCGAAATTCCACTCAAAGAAGCGGTAAAATTAAGTTTTATGAAAAATTCAGTTTTTTAACTACCACTTAGTGGTTTCACTATTCATCAAAAAATGAAGTTTTTTAGAAAAATACCAAAAATTCACCCTAGGCTAATTTCGATATTACGAATCCAAAAATGAAGTCCATTTTGAAAAATAAAATTTATAAATTTAAAAAAGTGAGTATTACTATTCATAACAGCTAGTTTGATTGGTTGTGGTGTGTTAGAACTCGATGTTGTGTACAACAGGTTCTATTGCATTATTCAAAGAGAAGCGTATTGTAGAAGCTTGGGGTGTTACATTCTCCCCTCCTTCAAATAATTTTGTCCTCGGAATTTCTATAATACTACCGCATGAAAAGACTCAGGTGGTTCTTCATCATAAGTTCCTCGAGTTCCCACGTTGCATCTTCCATCTTATGGTTTCTCCACAAGACTTTTACCAGACGAGTCCTCCGGTATCTCAGTACTTGTTCTCTCGTATCAAGAATCTTGACGGGCTCTTCGCAATAAGAAAGATCGGGTTCCAGTTCTAATTCCTCATAGGTTAGTACATGCATTGGGTCAGGCATGTATTTCCTCAATAGTGATATGTGGAACACATCGTAAACTTTTGAGAGATTTGGCAGCATTTCCAAACGGTAAGCTACTGCCCCAATTCGTTCTAGAATTTCAAAAGGTCTGATGTACCTGGGACTCAATTTACCTTTCTTACCAAAATGTATGAAACCCTTTTATGGAGATACCTTCAAGAAAACATGATCACCGACTTGAAATTCCAAATCCTTCCTTCGATTATCGGCATAGCTCTTCTGCCTACTTTGAGCTGCTTTGATATGGTTTTGGATTACCTTCACCTTTTCGATCGTTTCCTCCACCAGTTTTGGGCCTATAAGTTTTCTTTCACCAACGTCATCCCAACAGGTTGGTGTGTGACATCTCTTTCCGTATAACGCTTCATATGGTGCCATATGAATACTCGAATGGAATCTATTGTTATAGGAAAATTCTACCAGAGGTAAATATTGATCCCACATACCCTAAAAGTCAAGTGAGAAGGATCTCAACATGTCTTCTAAGGTTTGAATAGTTCGTTCTGATTGTCCATCTGTTTGAGGGTGGTAGGCAGTGCTCAAATGAAGTTCAGCATCCAAGGCTTTCTGAAGACATTTCTAGAATCTTGAAGTAAAATGGGGATCACAATCGGAAACAATCGATAGGGGTACTCCATGAAGTCTCACAACTTCATTAATATATGTTCTTGCTAGTCGTTCATGTGGTAAATCTCCCCTTATAGTAAGAAAATGCTCTGACTTGGTAAGACGATCAACAATGACCCATATTGCATCGTTCCTTCTGGGAGTCTTTGGTAGCCCCATGACAAAGTCCATCGTAATATTGTCCCATTTCCAATCTGGTATGGGAAGAGGTTGCATGACTCCTCCAGGTTGTTGCCTTCCAGATTTCACTTGTTGAAAAACCATACATCTTGACACAAAATCAGCAATCTCCCTCTTCATGTGGTCCCACCAAAAATGTTCCTTCAAATCTCTATACATTTTGGTGCTCCCATGGTATATAGAGAAATTAGAACTATGAGCATCATCCAGCAATTCCCTTTTTAGATCAGGTATATCGGGAACACAAAGTCTCTTCCCAAATTTCAAAATTCCATCTTCATACACAAAGTCTCTCAATCTCCCATCATTCACAGCTTTAATCTTCTTTTGAAATTCTTCATCATCGGTCTGAGAACTCTTAATCCTTTATAGTAAAGATGGTTTGGCAACCATTTTAAAAATCATTGATGTTTCACCTTCCCTGGTTATTCCCATGTTCATCTTCACTAGATCCATGAAAACCGTATCCCTTTAAATTCTCATATTGTTCAAAAATCCATGATCTTTTCTGATCAAATAATCTTCCACCTTGTTTACCTTCCTCGGGTGGTAGTGTATCGTGCAATCATAATCCTTGAGTAATTCAAGCCATCTCTTTTTCCTCATGTTGAGTACTTTTTATGAGAAAATATACTTAAAACTCTTATGATCAGTATAAATCTCACATTTTTCACCATAGAGGTAGTGCCTCCATATCTTTAAAGCAAAGATCATATCTTCTAACTCGAGATCATGAGTAGGATTGTTTTGTTCATGAATTTTCAACTTTCGTGATGCATAGGCAATAACCCTATCATTCTGCATAACAACACAACCAAGTCCTTTCTTCGATGCATCACTATAAATAACAAACCCATCATTCCCCATTGGTAGAGTCAATATAGGAGCATTGACTAATCTTCTCTTCAGTTCTTCGAAACATTCTTCACACTCTTTTGTCCAAAAAAATTTAACCCCTTTACGTGTGAGCTTCGTTAATGGGTTAGCCAATCAGGCAAAATTCTGGACGAAATGTCGATAATAACCTACCAAACCAATAAAACTGCGTACCTCAGTTATACTCGTAGGTGCTGACCATTCTTGTATTGCCTTGGTCTTAGAAGGATCAACATAGATTCCATCTTTAGAGACAATATGGCCAAGAAAAGAAATCTCCTAAAGCCAGAATTCACACTTGCTAACCTTCCCATATAATTCATGTCTTCTCAGAGCCTTCAGGATAATGCGCAAGTGATTTTCATGATCTTAGTAGCTTTTGGATTATACCAAGATATCGTCAATAAATACCACCACAAATTCATCGAGATATTCCTTGAAAACTCTATTCATCAGATCCATGAATACAGAGGGTGCATTATTCAATCCAAAAGGCATTACTGTAAACCTGTAATGCCCGTACCTGGTTCGAAATGCTATCTTCGGAATGTCTTCCTTCTTCACACACAACTGATGGTATCCAGATCGAAGTTCAATCTTTGAAAAGTATTGAGCTCCATGCATTTGTTCAAATAATAATCAATGTGAGGTAGGGGATTCTTGTTCTTTATTGTTATAGCATTGATCTCCCTGTAGTCGATACATAACCTCATAGATCCATATTTCTTTTTAACAAAAAGAATAGAGGCTTACCATGGAGAAACACTAGGGAGAATAAATCCCTTATTACTCAATTCCTCTAGTTGTTTATTTAGTTCAACTAATTCTACAGTGTCCATTCTATAAGGGGTCTTCAATATAGGCCTTTATCCAAAAATTAAATCAATGGAAAACTCAACTTCTCATTCTGGAGGATGTCCAGGTAAATCTTCCGGAAACACATCTACATATTCTTTCACAATAGGTAAATCCTCTATTTGAACATTCCTTTCCTCACCCACTGTAATTTCATCCTCTTCCTACCCAATAATTTAATTTAGTTGAGCTACTGGGGGTGGATCTAGATAAGAATTAGGTGGTGATGATTCTGCTTTAAAGATAAGGTGTTCCTTATCATCATCATCAAAAATCGTAACCTCCTTCTTCTTACAATAAATATTCACATCATGGTCCGAAAGCCAATCCATACCGAGGATTATATCAAACTCAATCATAGGTATGACGATGAGATCAGTGGATAAAGAACATTTAGGTGATCTAATGGGGACTGATTCACAAAACTTTGTTGCAATGATACTTCCCTTTGGATTTTTAACTGACAACTCCATTGTTAAATCAAATTGGAAATATATAATTTTCTTAGAAAACTGGGAAGATATGAAACAATGCGATGATCCAGAATTAAATAATGCATTTTCTAAACTTGAGGAAACCATTAAATTACCTACCACCACGTCTTTCGAAGATGCTACCTCAGCAGTAGTGATAGCATAAGCTTGGCCTTGATCCCTTGGCCTTTTCTAAGGTAAGTTCCCCTGATTCTTAGGAAATTCATTTGCATAATTTCCCATCTCCCTGCAATTGTAGCATTGGACATCAGTAGCTTCCTTCTTCCCCTTGCAATCACGAGCTTGGTGGCCTTTTTCACCACACTTGTAACAGATTCTCGTTCCTTTTAAGCAAGTACCAGGGTGTTTCTTCCCACATTTACTGTAGGATGGATATTCAACTTTTCCCTTCTTCCCTTTATTTCCATTCCAATATTGATCAGCATATCTCTTATTCTCTTGCTTTTCTTTAAATTCATATGACTTAGAGAATTCCTTTTCTATCTTGATAGCACATGAGACAATATCTTCGTATGACGAGAAGGATTGTGAAACTAATGCTCAACAAAGAAATGGTTTTAACCCATCAAAGAAATGATCAATCTTACTTATTGGGTTATGTATATAATCTCCAGCATACCTTTCTAACCTTGTAAAGTTAGCCTCATACTTTGCGACATTCTCGTCCTCCTTTTGTCTCAGACTCAGAAATTGTCTTTCCATATCTGCTTGATGGTCACGAGGAAAGTATTTTTCTAAAAACAGATATTTGAACTCCCTCCATTCCATATTTGATACTTCATCATCTTCCTTTGTGTTTTGAATCAATGACCACCATTGATCAGCATCTCCAATGTGGCGGTAAACTTCCATGATAACTTTTTCCCTTTCACTACTCCCCAAAGCCTGAAATATTTTCTCTAGGGAATTTATCCATTGATCAGCTACTAAGGGATTTTTACTCCCATTGAACGTTGGTGGTTGTTGCCTCATGAAGTGATCTAACATTGATCCTCCACGCTACGGATCAGAGTGCTCCATATGGGTAAGGTTATTATTCATAACCTGAGTGAGGTGTCCCAGTATGGTGATTAGCTGATCGGCACCAGTTGTATCACCAGCTCCACTATAATTATCTTGTTCAGGAGGGCAATCCCTACATGAAGTAGGTGCATTGATACGGTTTCCATTTCTTCCACTAGGCGCCATTTCTAAATAATGGCATAAACTAGATCAGTTTATGAATAAAAATACATAATTCCATACTTATAAAACACTTAAAATAAATTGAACAATTTATGGATATAATCCATAATCATAAAAAAAAATTTTGAGGAAGTATATACTCATAAACCCTTCATAATTATTTGTAAAGAAAATGAGATTTATCATATGCATATCCCCCAGGAGTGTCATAACCAAGAGTGCATCAAGGCCCGTTGTTGTGCACCAGTTCCCGTTCGAGTCTAGCTCAAAGTGGTGTTTTTGGGTTTTACCCCTAGGTACATCTGTGCCAGAGCCGCCTCTACCTGCTCTTATCCAGACAGGGATGTATTTCTCGGAAAACTCAAAAATCTCTACAATACCAAAATTCTAGGAAGTTCTTCTATATTAATCCTCAAAGTACATCTTAAATCTATGTGATCTAATCAGAGTTTATCTAAATCTAACTTCCAAGGCCTGTACTAAACTTCCTATGATACCAACTGTAACACCCCGACCCCAGTTACCTGGATTCGGTGCATTATTACATAACATTGGAATGATCACAAGAAAGATCAAATCTCAAAAGACCGATTAGTTTAGTAGCCTTGGAAACACTAGATATATTCATAAAGTTTTACATTACATCATAAAAATGAAAACTACAACAACATAGTCTCCATAGTCCACACTCTTATCCCCTCATACTATCCCTGCAGATCAGTCATAATTTACTTCTTCACATCCTGGGAAAAATAAAACATACAAAAGGGGTGAGCTAAAATTCCTAGTAAGGATAACAATATAGCGGAAACTTTAATAAATAAGAATAAACATTTAAGGCAATGTATAACTAAAACAAAAGCCTTTTAAACTTGATCTTCAACATAGTATGTCAAAAATAAAATGAAATAATTTCATTCACTTATTCACATGGATATTCTACTAATCGAATAATCACATGCAATATCAATAACCACTTTCATAATGATGAAATGCATAATGCCAGACTATCATAACCACATAGCCAAGGCCTCGTGCCAAGACAAAAAATAAGATTTTTCCAAGGACTTGTGCCAAGACACTAGTTTGTCTCATGAGACCTACTGATGCATCGAGGAGCTATAGCGGGCTCCACCCGTCACATATTATGTCCAATGCATTCCCATATGAAAAGGTTTAAACATAACATAAACATTCGTATTAAAACTAGCATATGAAATGTAAATACTTCATCCATAAACCACGAATGGTATAAAAATAACACATCCACAGTCAAACATATCACAAAACCTTAAATACAATATAGAAGTTTTGTATCATATTAAATCAGCTTCAAATAAGCTTAAAATCCATCAAAGGATGTTGACATAGATGAAATAAAAACTCTTTTTAGAGAAATATCTCTTTCTATTTTGAAATAATTTAAGAGTAATATATCTATAAAATAAAAAATTTTCATTGAAAATATTCTTATATGCTTTTAAGGGAAACTTCAACGATTTTATAACGGTGGAAAATAACCGCACCCGCTGTATAAGTTAAAGAAACATTCTTACCTTAATTCTGTCGAAAAGGTTAAAAAGGACCTTGTTTGGAAAACGACAGAAAGATTCCTTTATAAACTTCTTATTAAAATTAAAATAAGGGTATAAATTACTTTAACCCATATTCTATAAAATATTAATAATGTTTTGAAAAACATTTTTAAGAAACATGGATGTGGATGATAAAGAGATCCCAGTAGATTATTACGTATAAACAACCTCGGATAATGAAGAGATTGTGAAATAAACCCTTACCAATTTGGTAACTTACGAAACATACAACCCATGAAAGAGGTACCATATAATTAATATGTAAATATACATAAATTAAAGTGTATTACAAAAAGAATTCAATTATGGGCAGTTCATACACCACACAAAAGGTAATAGTGGCAATATGGCATGAATCTCATGGAAATAAGGAGTGAGATGAAAACCCCTTACCTTGTATTTTTCCTTGGTTGAGGGTAGGTTAACCTCCTATATAATGGTGAAATAATTTTTATTAAATTATAAAATAATCATATACATTAATTTGATATCATATATGATCTTTTAACATTGCTTTGTTAATAATATCTTAGTATTATCGTCATTTCGGGTGTTAACTTACTCATTTTATTTTATATATTTTGTTAAATAAGCCATGTTTTTCATGGATAGGTTGTATATTATTCATATACAGAATTATATCAAGTCCTCAAACATTATTTTTAAATCGTCAAATGATAATTATACTTGAATGGATATGATGGAGAATGAATCTCATCGCGTTCGTGGAGACGATAGTCCGTACGTACGCACGAGCGACAATATCATTCATTTGATATTAAAATAATATATAAATGGATGGTATATCATATATACAGAATAACTAACATGTTATATTTATTATTTACATGAGTTACACATCATTATTATACCCATACAAATAATAATATATTGAATAACAATTACACCACGACGTGGAGACGGTAAGTCGTACGTACGCATGTATAGTGACATGTCATTCAAAGGATGGATAGAATATTGAATATGGTTGTACCATATTTATAAAAATATTACAGTATATAGGAGATACTAGATTCATTTTTTTAGAATGGTAATAACAAAGAAAGAAGAAGTTGAAGAAGAAATGAATTTGAAAAAGGGTGGTGAAAACATTACCTCTTCTTCGGGTTT
The DNA here is from genome assembly GCA_963277665.1 of Viscum album. NCBI lineage: Eukaryota > Viridiplantae > Streptophyta > Magnoliopsida > Santalales > Viscaceae > Viscum > Viscum album. The sequence goes on from OY728150.1 coordinate 719,226,400, forward strand.
TCCCTTTTGATTTGATCAAAAGGGATCCTTAGGTTGGCTTTATGATCAAAATAATGCCTCTAGGTTTAAGTGAGGTAAGTTGATAGAGTATTTGGACAGGTTTTGGTCTATCCAAAAGGATTTTAATGTGGGAATTAGTGAGAAGGGGGGGGTTCCCTTTTATAAGAGGGGTGAGGGGAACCTTTGGAAAAGCTAGAAATATTAATTTATAATAAATTCATATTAGGTTTCTAATGGCTCCAAAGTGTATAATTTAAAGTTTAAGGTGGGGATGGGTCAAAAACCACTCAACAAATATAGTTTATATAGGTTTGGGTCATTATATTAACCTTATCTTTTAGTTTCGACTCTTAGTTAATTAGTTTGACACTTACCATGTCACTTTGTATTTTTCTATTATATAGTTAATAAACTTACTATATACCTCCAAGATACCCCCAAGTTTTCCATTAATAATACACCTATCATGATATAAGTCTATTGGCCGAAACTTAGATTTTTAGGAATTGAATATCAATTAATAATATAATATATGTTTTAAAAACTCTTTTATATCAATTTTGACACTATTTAAAAAATTGATTTTTCTGAAAATCATAACAGAATTATTAATTAAAAAAAATTTAATTAAATCAATCCTAACATGTCATATTAACCTAGAAAATTAGTTTAATTCAAAACAAGTCTCAAATTATATTTATTTGGGTATTTAAAATATCAATTATTTTAATTTTTCACTATTATGGTAATTACTAAATCATCATTGTGTCATAAATAAATTAAATTATTTATTGTCTAAAAGTTATAAATAAAATATAATTATGTAGGAAATCTTTTTATCTTTCTAATTAATATTTAAAATATAATTTACCTTATGTATAACCTTATATTAAAAATGTTTTAGTAAATAAACTTTGATTTTAACTCTTTTAACTCTTCTTTAAATTAAATAAATATAAATGTCCTAATATAATTCAAGTGGACCTAAATGATAATATTTTATTCCTAAGGTTGTTTTTGGTCGAGATAAACTTGTACAATAGAATTAGGACATGTTTTAGGGTAATATTAATATCATTTTTACCCTTAATTACCCTATTTACTTTTAACCGTGGTAAATAAAAGTAAAAAGTTACTATTCACCAAAAATTATTTTCATCTCATTGAACCACATTTTACTCCTTGATATTAACCATGTCTATTTGATTTTCATAATTACACTCACAGAAGTGGTAAAATTAAGTTTTATGAAAAATTCAGTTTTGTAACTAACACTTAGTGGTTTCACTATTCATCAAAAAATGAAGTTTTTCAGAAAAATACCAAAAATTCACCCTAGGCCAATTTCGATATTCCGAATCCAAAAATGAAGTCCATTTTGAAAAATAAAATTTATAAATTTAAAAAATGGGTATTACTATTCATAACGGCTAGTTTGATTGGTTGTGGTGTGTTAGAACTCGATGTTGCATACAACACACGTTATTGCATTATTCAAAGGGAAGCATACCGTAGAAGCTTGGGGTGTTACAAAGTGTCTCCATTATAATCACTTGATACCGTCACCTGGCTCAAGTAAGACTGATTCTTCAAATTTCCATTTGATTTGAGTGCCTGATTCACTACCTTTGAGAATGATTCCAACCTAGAGATGTTTACCTACACTCAAATGGTGTGTCATAAACCATCCTCAAAATGCATCACCCTCAAGGTGTCATCACCCACCATGTTGGGTGTGAAGTGAGAAAACTTAGTGACTGTCACTACATAGTCCATATTAAACATTCCACTCTACTGAAGGATCAATAAATCTAGATCTCTCTTCAAGCTCATCATCTCTGTAAAGAAATTCTTGAAAAACTTGGAATCAAGGTCCTTTCAGGCCAGTCACTCATGTTTTCCTTCCTAAACCTACATGTCCCACCATCTCTTAGTCAGTCCTATGACCATATAATTACCCAAATTCACCCTTCACCCTAGAGGCATCTCTAGCTTCTCGAAGATCATTTTCATTGCCTCAATCTAGTTTTCAGCCACCTGTGGTCCGCCTTCACCCTGAAATAGTGTTGGGTGCAGCAACTAGAACTCCTGAGTCAAATACTCCATCGAAGGATCTACTCCTTGAGATCCCCTATCAGTCCCCTAGATGACATGTTCTATACTATCTCTGAATTTCTTCTCAAGACACAGCCCAAAAGCTATAAAATCTGATGGATTCTCTACTAGCACTAGAACGTATACCAGAGCATGTACCCATGTCCCATGCACTGCCTAATCCTCCATAGACTCATCCTAACCCTCTAGGGGTCTCGGCATGTTCCCTATGTCATGGAACCATGTCACCACCCTCCTGATTCTCCATATGAATCCATCTATGTGGAAACCTGTTGAATACTTATACATGGTCTGACACCCAAATAACATGTATATGTATAACACATATAAGAAAATCAGTAACATGCAGCACAATCTCACTACCCTTACCCTTCCACATCGCAACCATTCCACATGTAATCCTATCCTCGTGTCCTCATTACCTGCCCATATCAGAGAAAAATATCAAATATTCCTCGGGCCATGCTCGTCCTTCCAAAACATGTCACCTCAATCCAAAAACCTAGTGACCCAAACTGGTGATCAATATCACCCCATATCATCATACATGAATGATTATATAAGATAAAGTACCATTCATATATATATCACATTCCAAAAGAATTTTATATCATATCACATGAATATATAATCAACTCTTATGTAACTATAAACATTATAAATAGGAAAGAACCCCACACCATACTGAGCCAAGGGTCCAAATCTTCTTCCTTACCATATGAGGTCAGGGATCACATTAAATAATATCTAACAGTAACAACCATGTATACCAATCAAGGTGGTAATCAAATCAACTATAAAATGATCAAAATAGAGTAGCAATTCCCACCCCTAGCAACTCAGTCTTCCCCCCATGCACGGGGCTGTAGGCACCCAAACACGAGCTCTAAACCTAGTTCTGAAAACATCATAATCTTTGATATATCATATCCCAAATAGTATAACCAATAAGGAGGAAAAATAAACGTCTATAATACCATTTGTATCACCCCGGCCCATTTATCCACCCGAATAATGTTTTAGGCCGAGTGTCACTGGGCCTTAAGCACGCCTCCCCAAATGTCAAAGGCTACCGATATAGAAGATATAAAAAGGTGATAGTTGGGAGAGTATAAACTCTTGTGATGATATAATAATGGTCTATATAAATAGATAATAATATTTTTAAAGTAAATAATGACAGACTCTGAAATAGTTACCCGCCCTTGGTGGAAGTATGGCAATATCAAGCTACAATAAAAACAGTAGCCAACATCAGTAGTGGAATAAATAAAAAATCCAAACATACCATTTTTATCTAAGAATTAATATCAAAACAAGTCATACATATCAATAAGAATAAGGTTCACCAATGGTCGACCTCAGTACATACATATATATAACATTATAATACAAAAGGAAACTCCAGTTGAGGCAAGAACCAATAGTCACTTGCCTTCCATCCCATGACAACTCAATCTCTAGAATCTAGCTCTGAGCTCAAACCCTTACTAGAATGCAAAATCCTGAAATCTATAGACATCCAAAAGGTCTTATGTAGTGTGTGAGAATGATTCTTAGTAGTCCACCACCAATGTGTGTCTATCTTACATTTTTTATTAATCAAGTGTATACTAAAATGTAAATAAAATAAACATGTAGATTTAAATAAAAATAAGATTCCATGTTGCTCAATAGACACCAGGAAGCTGTCACATACTTCAACCAACACGGAAAATCTGAGAAGGATAGGATCCTTAGAAATAATCTCAAGTCATCCTCTGATGTAAAATAATCGAGGACAAACCTCAAGTTCCACCTCTAGTTAAGTCACCCAGTTCCATGAGCCAACCAACACCTGATGTCCATGTCATGTCATTGAAATCCCAAAGGCATTCCAAAATAGTAATATCCTTCTCCCTTAGACCTTATCTAAAAAAACCTCATCGGCCCTTGGTCCGACGTCTAAGGTACAATGATATATGTCCTTGAATTTATATCACTATTGACTCAACAACCAATATCCCAAGGAATGGTGATGCCCGTCCTCCTAAGAAATTCCTAGCCCAAAGACCTCAATTACATGATTCACATCCCCCAACTGATAGTCTAATCACTTTTATCTGATGGATCCTCACCATCACCATGTCTTTTTATTGCAAGCACCTCCAAACATAATTCTTAAATTGTAACTACTGGAGGCCTCTACCCACATGAGTGGTCAATACCAGCTCAACATCTGATTCATACTATGTGGAAACAACTACAAATTGTGCATTGGCTAACATGGGTGAGAAAAAATCACCAATTTAGAACCTAATACAAAAAAACCAGCACCTCATATCCCTATGATTGTGTCACTCAATATGATGGCATGCCATCCCATATATCTTGGGTGATGCCTGCAACCTGATGGACTCATCACCTCAATTGACGACTGAGTCACCCAATATATAAGCAAAATCACTCATGTGTGTGTGTGTGTGTGTGTCTCGATCCATGACCATCTTGATGATCGCATCACCTCAATCCATATGGTTAATTCCATCTCAACTCTCAGTTCGAGCCCATTAGAATCTAATGGATCTTAGAAATTCAATATAATCAATTTTAAAAAATAAATTTAATAAAATAAACACATTCGTCCTACAATTACCAAGTGTTCTACAACCTCTAACCCTTCCTCTAACATAATATCATGTCTAGGGAATACACAATGTCATCCCATAAGGTCTCATAATTAATTTAAAGGAAAGACATAAAATAATTAGGGTCTCTCTAAAACTAAAAAATGGTGCACTCAAATAAATACCCCCAAAACAAATACAAAATCAAAAATAAATGTAGGAATCTCCTACCTTAGGTTAGAAGATGCTCGCATGTTCGATATTAGCCTCTAACTTGGGCTGATTTGGAAGAAATTGTAATTTTAGACTAATGCCCAAAATATATGGTAAAACAACTCACATTGATTAAGTGAATTGTATGGAGAGGGAAAATAATAAAAAATTTAAATGATGGAAATACTTATTGATATTAATCCAACTCCATGGATGGATCAAAGAAGGAGTTTTGATGAAGGAGTTTTCTCAATACATAGCGAAGGAGGAAAAGAGGGAGGAGCTCCCTACTACGTGTGACCAAGTGAGGAGAAAGAAGAAGGGAGAGAAGAAATAAGGTGTGAGGGTAAAATGGTCATTTCACACTTTTAATGGGCCAAAAATTTAGGACAAGCCATGTGAAGACTATATGCGCTATAGTGTATTGGTACTGTCCATTTGGTACTAAATGTGCAGCTTATTCATGGTTTTCTGAAACCATATGAAAGTCATTAAGATCCTTCTACTAAAAACTATAGAGGTACTCATTCATTCATGAACCCCCTCCTGCATGGTTTAGAAAACCATGATCAGTACAAACCAAGGGCACATGGTTACTTTTTTGAGGCCACATGGTTTACTGAAACTATGTACCTTAGTTTGTGCACCGAGAAAACTTGGGTTTTCTGCCCCCGATAGAACTGAAACCCAACCAAACCCCCCATGAAACTTTTCATTCCATTAAAAAAGACTAAAAAAGTAATTAGGTCAAATAAAGGGTCATAATTAAGTTTTTTTTATCAATAAATAAGTTGTTCTACCCACCAAACTCTGAAAAAATTAAAACAGGTGAGGATTTTGACCAAATCAAAAAACTCGGGATGTTACACGAAACCAAAATGGTTGGCATAAGTTATCCAATATGGATAAATAAATTAAATTATAAAACATAAATATTAATTATTAAGGTTTATCTTAATCCAATCCATAAGTATTTAATCATAAAACTCATCCAAAATATGTCTCAAAAAATTCAAGACCCAAAAATTTAGAAATAAGGTCACTAAAATTCAAAAAATCAACTAAAAATTGATCCCAAAAAGTATCTATTAATGTCAGATAACTAATATGTAAATCACATTTTCATAAAATCACTAACCAATTTCAATGTTACCAATGCTATCCCATCAGTTTTAATCATCTCTTTATCCCAACTAAACATTATTATCTTCACATTGGACACATATAAAGTTTTATCTTTCCCTCAATCATGTGCTTTCCAAAAAATATCATCTTGACGCTAAATCTCTTTTCATGGTTATTGGTACCATTAAACATATACTTTCAATTAATTAAAGTAAAATATCTGAGAAACAATCCATATATGGTTCTTGATTCTTATAATCCAAAATATTATTCATAAAACACTTTTAAAACATAATTATCAAATTCTGATACTTAAGCATTTAAATCATTCCACTTCCTCATTAATTCATTAAAAAAGATTCATCGTATTCTTCCTTAACACTAATTTCCTTTCATATGTCATTCATAGTATCTTCATCATCAACAGAAAAACTATTACTCATACAACCGCGCTGATACTTTTCTCAATATTTCCCCCAATACATCAATTTTTATAATGCCCATAATTTCAACATTTAAAACATTTATCCACCAATGATTCCTTATTGAAACCATTATTCCCATCCATTGTGTTAACTAAACTGTTAATTTTCCTTTAAAATTACATCCTTTATGTCCTTATTTTCTACACCTAAAACTTCTTCATGTTCCTTTTAGGAATTATCCTCCATGATTCTTCCCACATTATTGACATGATGAAAATTTAACTTTCTTTCCTCTATGGTCATCATGAAACTCCATTTTCCACTTGTTATGTGTTTTAGGAAACTCAATAAGTTTATATTGTTGATCATATTACGAGATTTTTAATTAGTCCTAATAATAAGGTTTCTCTTTCCAGTTCCCATTTCTTTTGGTTTCTTGAAATAAAAAATCATTCTATTATCCATCATGTTCATCATTAACTTGAATCCTCCTAGTTCCAGCCATTATCTAAAACAAAAATCATAGTGTGAGAAATTCTAAAAATAGAATAAAACCACATAATAATTTATAGGATATCTAATTAATAACTACTTATTTTCAATCTCATACACCTTAGGTTTAGCATACATCATCCATTATTGTCATCTATCCATATCATTTATAAAAGTTCATAAAGAAAATATGGATTGACCTAAATAATTTCCCCTAGGATTTTCAGAACAAGTGTGAAGTAAGTCCTATTATTGTGTACCAGGTGATGATTAATTCTAGCTCAATGCACCCTTTTAGGGTTATTACCCCTAGGTACAACTATTCTAGATCCACATCCATTTGCAGTATCTATGTAGGGATATAATTGCTTCGAAAATCATATAATATATTCCTTACTAAAACTTTATAATGTTATCCTATACTTATACTTATACCTAGAGTTTTCACCAAATTTTTATAACCCTAATATTCAAAGTTTGACTATTAGTTTCTTTGATACTAACTATGACAACCCATACTTTTAATACATAAATATTACATCTTAATAAATGAATATTCAATACATTTTTCAAAAAATATACCTGCGGACCCTATAATTTTAGTGTATTTAGATATTAGATATCAATATTATTATTTTATGAAAGATCTTAAACATAACCCATAAATATCTTCCCACATGGTATACTTCATAAGTATTTCCAATGAAACCATTTCTTCATAACCAAGGTAAAGTAAACATAAGAACATGTGAGATCAGATACAGAGTAAGGGTCGTCATTGAAAAAATTTAAAATGTTCATACCCAATATAAAAAAAGATCATAAAACATTATTTATGGCATAAAAAATTTAATTTCAAAAGAAAGGAATCATAATATTGAGATATCAACATAACTCAATCATGAACCATAAGTTCATGTCATAAACGTGTGTGTAATCATCATTAATATATATAATCATTTACATAGTATTAAAGGATCATTGAAAAATTTATCATAATGAAATGGTTTCACTCCCCAAACCATTGTAGTAGTCTCGGTTCACTCCCAAGATTATTATAGTGGATAGAGTCCCTTATTGAACTGCGTTCACTCCCCATTCCAATCTTTTTTATCTCATGAGATATCAATATTTACCCAATGAATTGGAGGTAGATATAGTTTACACTCATAAAATAATTAAAATAAAACATATTTGTGCCACAATATCATAAATCATTCATCATATTAGAACCAATGAACGGAAATGGGTTTCATAAAACATTCATCATATTAGAACCCATGAAAAAAAATGAGTTTCATAAACATTATGTCATCATAAACATTAATTCATCATAAACATATACCATCCAAAGAAAAATAAGTTTGGTATCCTTGGATCATATACCTAGTAAAGAAAATTTTAAATCAAGGATTGTTGTTATTGATGAATAAAAATACCATTAAAAGAGCAATAAAACTTTCTTGATGAAAATATCCATTCCATTTTGAAATCACATATTTTTTTAAAAACCACTATGCACATTTAAAGTAAAAAAATTATTTTAAATGATAATTTTAAACTTGTAAAGGAATATTCCAATAAAAAAAATTATGAAGGTGGTAAATCCTCTCATGCTGTATAAGTTAAAAAAACATTCCTTTGTGTTTTTTCAGAAAAGTCACAAAGTACCTCATTTGGAAAAAGAATAAAATATATTCATCTAAAAATATATAAAATGTTAAACATGGGTAAAAATTAATTTAAAATATTTTATGATAATATTAAAACCATTTTTGAAAAAAAAATTATAAAACATGTACATGGAAGTGAAATGTTATCCAGCGAAGACTTAAACATAAACAATCCTAAATAATTTTGAGATTGTGAAATAGACCCTTACCACTTTTTTAATATTTTAATAGTAATCCTAGTTAAGGAAATAAATATATATGGTTATTTAAATTGAAATAAAATTCAGAATATTTATCATAAAATTAATTTATGGAAATTATACACACACACAAAATAAACAAGTAGTGTATAAGGCATGTGTCCCACAGAAATAAAAGTGAGATGAAAATACCTACCTTAGGTCCGAATTCCATTGAAAGTTATTTAGCCTCCTATACAATAAATTTAAATTTATTATAAATATATTTCATAATAATTTAAATTATTATTATATCATATATATTCATTATATATATATTTAAAGTAATCCTAATAATAAAGATAGAAATTAATTACACCATTTATGGATTCGGTAGGTCGTACGTATGCATGAACATTGTATTCACCTTTTGAAGGATGGAATGAAAGAAAGGATAATAATAATTCTCCTTTAAAATAATTATTTTATCATGTATATAATATATATTTATCATATCCATCCTCTTTACCATCCAAGTAAAATATAAATTAAAAATGAATCACATCGCTTCGTGGAGGTGGTAGTTCACACGTACGCACGAGTGACGTTATTGTTTTCTAACGGTTTAGAAGGTAAGAAGGTAGATATGATATTATAATTTAATAATTATAGTTATGTTATAAATTTAATATATATACATTAAACCTATCATAATACTTATCCATAAAATATGGTGATGAAAATGAATTGTATCGCTATGTGGAGAAAGTAAGTTGTATGTACGCACGAGTGATACTTTCACTTCTTATTTGATGGGAAAGAGGATGTATATTGGAGTTTTCATAATAATAATTACATTTAATAATAATTATGTTACTAAAGTTATTATTTTATGTTAAATATCATATATTTTTTGGAGGTAAAGAAGAGTTTAAAAAAGGAAGTGATCGGTTATGGCGATTACCTCTTCTTTGAAATGACTCCTTTATATCTCCTCTAAAGGGATTTGGGGTTGGTATTTTAGAAATATCATAAACTATAAAATGTGACTAAGAAAGTTTATAGGATAATTTGGTAGGTTATTTTGGAGCTATAAGGCTCAAATTGGTGTAAATAAGTGAGGGAGGAGGGACCCTTTTATAATCGAGGTGAGGGCCACTTTTGAAATTTCTCAAAAAAATAAATTATAATAAGACTATTATAGATCCAAATGATTTCAAATGGACTATAAATGAATATTTGATGAAATTATGTACCATATATTAACCCATTTTCCATTATTTAATAACTTATTATCTTTTAATAATTTAATAAAATATTATTTTTACAAAATATCACTATTTTCATTTTTAAAACTATTTACTTTGACTTTAATAACATCAAGAAAATAATATAAATCCAAAAAATTAATTAAATACATCTATAAAGGTCGTGGTCATCTATAAAATTCTTGTATCACATAAATTATTTCAAATTATAATACTTTTAATATTTTTAATATCATTTATTTGATTTTTTTTTCATTAATTGAATAATTACTACGTCAATGTTGTGTATTCATTTAAGGTAATTATTTCTTTCCTAAAAATTAAAAAAATTAAAATGATTAATATAAATATTTTATATTTAAAAATAATATTTATATTATAACTTATCCTCTAGATAAACCCATATTAAAATATTGTAGTTATTAAAAATAGGAGTATGACATTTTTTACTTTTCTTGAAATAAAATACTATAAAGGCATTAATATTTTCCAAATGGAAAAAAAGGTTGCATGATAAGAATTTAGATTATTATCGATAAAATTAACTCATCCAAAAAAATTAGCCAATTTTCGGTGTTATTTAATAATCCTTGTCATTTTGTTTTTAACTAAAATTTCCCAATTTACCCTTACCGTTGTAATAAAATAACTACAGTTACTATTCTTAATAAAAAAAATTAAAGGAATTTATTAACCAAATTTTTATTCCCTGATTACAATTATGAAATCTATTTTTCAATATTCACTTCATATAAGTGTCAGAATTTAATTTAAAATTAATCCCACAAAATGTAATGAAAAATAGTTGTTTTGAAAAATATGTTTTTATGCCCAAAAATGTACTTATACCAAAAGAAGGTATAAGGATAATTAAAATGTAATTAATTAGAATATATCTAACTAAATATTAATTAAGTTACTTTGGGATAAAATTAAAATCATAAAGGTACTTTTTAGAAAAATAATATGACGGTTTTATAAAAATCTATATTTTCACTATTCATGGAAAAAAATTAATCTTTTTATTAGATTCTAAAAAAATAATCCTAATATAATTTTGAAATTCTGAATTCATAAATGAAATTAATTTTTTCAAATAAGTTTTCAAAATATTTCGTAAATTAATTATAATATTCACTCACTAGAAATACTATTTATGAAGAAAACGTATTTTGGAAAAATAAAATGACTTTACTAAAAATTGAATTATTATTTACTAAGAATTAATAAATACATTTATATTGAGTATTAAATTTATATATATATCATAAATTAGTTAATCATATTCATATTTTCAAAATTAATGGTGTGGTTAAAACTGTCACATTAAATAATAATATTTAAATAGTGTATTGTTGTTTGTTTAAACTTGGTGTTGCATGTAATGTAAGCCATCGAAGAAATGAAATTATTTGAAGAGAAATATTTTCTAAAATCTTTAGGTGTTACCTTTTTTTTTGAAAAACCCCTATATTTCAAAACCCTTACTTTCAAAATCATTTTTTTAAATTAACAAAAAACTTTATATGGTTTAAAAGAGGCCCCAAGATCTTGGTATGATAGGCTTGGATAATTTTTTATTTATAATGGTTTTTAAAAAGTAATAGTATACCCTAGTTTATTTATTAAAAGAATTTAAAAATATGTTTTAGTATTACAAATATATATTTATTTTATGATCTTTGTATCTTGAAGAAATTATTTGTGTAGTAAATTTTTAAAAGTGATAAAAAATGAATTTGAATTGAGTTTGATGGGTAAAATAAAATTATTACTTGGATTTAAGATTTTTCAAAATGAAGAAGGATTTATTTTAAATCAATTAAAGTACATTGAATATATCTTAAAACCTTTTGGTATGTATAGTACTGAAGGTAGTGATACATCCACTTTTATAAGTTATAAACTGGATCTTTATGAAATTGGGAAACCAATTGATCAAACCACTTACAAAGGTATAATTGAAAGTTTACTATAATTAACTATTATCCAATAAAATATTATGTTTAATTTGTGTATTTATATCCATTTTCAATCAAATTCAGAGGAATCACATTTTCTAGATTTTAAAAAAAAATACCTCAAAAATACAACCAATTTAGGACTTTTTATTCAAAAGGATAGACATTTGATTTAGTAATTTTTTCAAATTTATATTTTAGTGGTTGTAAGTAAGATAGAAGAAACACATCTAGAACATGTCACTTTTTGGTAAATTATTTAGTTTCTTGGTGTAGTAAAATTCATAACTATTTTTCATTGTCCACTACTAAAGCTGGGTACATAGTTGAAGGTAGTTTTTTGGCATAGATTATGTGTATAAAACATACATTACTAGAATATAGATTTTAATTTATACATATCCCTATAAATTTTGATGATACAAATATCATAAGTATTTATAAGAATATTTTATCACATTCTAGAACAAAACATATTGATATAAAAAATCTATTTTTGAGAGATCATTTTAAAAAAGGTGATAGAATTCCTGAATTCATTGTAATTGAACATAATTTTATTGATATATTTACAAATACTTTGAATATTGAGAGAATAAATTATAAAAAACATTAATTGGGTATAAGAAATTATGTCTAATTGTTTTAGTTTATCTTTAGCCTTTATAGTTAATTAAATTATTATTTTAAATGTTTAGATTTTTTTTATGAGCTTTTTTGGAAGTTACCATGAAGTATAGTTCACATGGTCATTATACCAACCATGAGTTTTGTCAATTTGGTTAGTATACCTATCATGAAACTTAACTCACATGACCACTATACTTACCATGAGTATTTACTCACACGGACACTAATTATTTACCATGAATTTTTTATTCATTTGGATTTCATTCCTATCATGAGTTCATGGTCAGTATACCCAGCATAAATTTTTCATTTTGGATCCATGGTCAAAGTACCTATCATGTCTGTTTTATATTTAGAATTTTTCATAGATATGTTTTAGGGGGATTTTAATTTTATTATTATTTTAATCCCTAAATGACATAATTTTAAAATACAAATTAGAAGTTGAATAAATGAACGTCTCTAACTAAAAACATCTTTATTCATTTCAACCCCTCACTTACTACCAAATCCCTCTCTTGAGAAACCTTTTTCCAACCTGAACCTTCTAGTATCATTTATCTCTCTCTTGAATCTAAGCCTTCCAAATTTGATTTTAATCAAGAGTGTAAAGGATGAAGAATCTTTCTATAATCGTACCTCCTATCAAATATCCTTCGACTAAGAAATCAAATAAAATAAAATTCGGATCAAGCGCAATATTGAAGCCTAGAAATCTACATGTAGTAGTTCTTATAGTATCTATATAAAATTAAGTCGATGAATAATGGTTGTAATCAAGTAAATCTCTAGTGTGGAATGTGATTGTGAATCAAGGTTGGGTTGTTTGGTTTAAATAAAATGGTAATTTATTCAATCCAAAACTTGTTAAAATGTTTTATAGACACCTATAGTTTTTCTATGGAGTCAAAAGAGACACGATTAAGATGATGATCAGTGGTGATGTTTTGTATTTATCTTAAAAATGATTGGAAAAGTGTTTGGGTGTTCCTCATAAAGGAAAATTGAAGATTACAAAAGCTTGTATTCAGTTAATCACACACACTTTGAATCTCAATGTTCTTTGGAAGAGATTACTATGAATGTAACCCTCAGAATACCCACTATTGTTGAATTAAGTGGATAATTTAAGTTGTTGGATAGGTTTATCTAGCACCTAATCGGTCTAAGAAGGGATATTTTAGTATCCTGAGGATAAAGATATTTTTTTTTCTTATTTTTAATGAAAAATGGTGTTTAAATCCATCTATAGAGATATTTCATGATACATATGTTTATGTTGTGTAAGATATATTCTATTTTTATTTCCTTTCCTTACATAAAGTTTATTTTAGCCTTATTGGAGTAAAAAATCTTAGTTTATTTGGGGGAGGAAAGAATTACCTCATCATATGGTCTTTTACTTGCTCCAAAAAAATTAAGTAAATGAAGGTAAACTAAAAGACATGGAAAAGGAATGGTTGTATAACCTAGAAAATTTATATGAAAGGTTTTATCTAATGAAGTACCTAGTAATAATAACAGATCTTGGGGATCCAATTTTAGAAATTAATGAGATTATGGTTTATTCTAATGATGAATTGGTTGATAGTATTGAAGAAGGGGAAAGTAATCAAAAATAAGAGGAAGAAGAAGAGGAATATGAGATAGTTAATCTCAATGAGGAAACCAGGTAGGATTATGGGGATGACAATCCATCCAATCATTTCTTATAGACCAATTGAATCTCCCTTAAATTTTTTACCACATGAAAAGAACTTCACTCTAAGGATCCGTTTGACACTGAGGTGTCAATTATTGGGTATAAGGATGAACTAGAATGGTATTAATCTTAAGACTCTAAATAAGCTAAATAAAGTTCATATAGATCTCATGTTATTGGTATTAATCTCATATCTCCTATTCTAAATGCACCTGCTAAGGGGAGAAGTCCCCTCAGTTTCTTATTGATTTTATAAATTCTTAAGAAAGGCTTGAGGTATCTCCTATGAGACCTTCATTTGACTAAACTCTCTAAAAAATATTTTTTCCTACTCTCACAAAAGTTGGTGCGTAATCTAAGCATAGTATTTATCCTAGTGAAGCTATTGAGGTAGGTGATCCTATTGTTTATTATTAATAATTTGGTGTTGATGTAAGAGTTGAAGATCAATTTATTAGAGTTGAATCAGTGGAGGTTGTCCCTAAATTATATGGTAGGCATCAGTCTTATTATCCGTCTACTTTTATCCCTTCTACATAATATATTACCAAGGATTATTTGAATGAATTCAAATTGGATCTAATAGGTGTGTTAAATTGAGTATTTATTGGTTTTGTAAATTCCTTGGAGCCTTCTAGTGAGGAAGACATTATAAGGAAAGTGATGTTTTTGAATTTTCATCTTCAACCTAAGTTTTATCTTGATATGAATTTACTAAAAATGAGATTGAATATTTTAAGGTGAAGATAAGTTTATTTTAGATAGATTTATCTAATATGGTGATGCATTTAGATCATAGGTTCGTGAATATAGTGTTTCATCCTACTTATGTCCTTATTCTTGTTCCTCCTCCTACTCCTCCAATTCATCTAATTTTTTATGAAGATAAGATTAGAAAATTTATCATATATGAGTTTAAGGATCTATTTGATGAGTTAAAACAAACTATGGAATAAGGGTTTGATGTTTTTAAAAAACATGACTCCAAGACCATGGAACTTGTAAGAGAATATTTAAAGAAATCTAGGCAAGTTGGGGAAGCTATAAATATGGATATTGATTTCTACCTTAACAGAATATTCACTAAGTCAAATTTAAATGGTATGATCATAATTCTTAACTTGGAACTAAATATTACTCCTTTAACCCAAGATTTTAAGTCATGGGTTGACAATATTAAGGCTCAGGCTCCATTTTTGGAAGATTTCATGGAAAATAGGAATGATTTTCTTTAGTATCTGGAGCTTGGTTCTTAAAAAGTCAGTGATTTTACCATATTAATGGAACCGTATCTCAATAATTCTCACACCTTTGTACTATCCCCTCCATCCACTACATTTTTCCTACCTTATACCACTACCTACTCTATCATAAATCCTTTTTCCCTAACTCCTAGATAAGAAATTGAGAAACTGAGATCTTTTTCTAGGTGTATAGTCATTGGTGATCCTATAACCACCTATGAACCTTAGAATACATCCTCTTACCCTACTTTTACATCCAAAAAGGATATTTTCCATCATTATGATTTTATAGATGTATCTGATTCAAATTTAGGCTATAATTTAGTATATGGTCTACTTATATAAATTTTTGTAATCTCTTTTGAAATGTTGGGGAAATACTTCATTTATTCTCATTTGTGTTTCTAGTTTTTTTATTAAATTTTAATTTTACTTTCCCTATAATTCACTTTTTTATAATCCCAAAATGGAGAGTAACTATGTGACATAAATTGAATTCATTGTAAATATTTGAATAATTTAAGATACTTGATAACTTTGAATAATTTTAGGGACTTGATAACATTGAATTATTTAAGGGACTTGATTATCCATTGAGCTGTATTTTTTATAATTGTATTCAATTCATTTCGTTTTAAATGTCATGATTTGTGATAATCAAAAAGGGGGTGATTGTTGGATTAGACCAAAACCACCTTATTTTAATGATCTTAATTCATGTTTATAATTTTATTAATGAATTTCATTTTCTTTAGTAGTAAATGGTTTTCTTTCCAAAATTTAATTTTTTGATAAGTCTAGAACTTACTATGAAAACCTACCACATGTTTAACGTACTTACCATGTGAATAATTTGAACTGACCATGAAGGGAAAGTGACCGTGTGGAAATGATCACACATTATCCTTCAAATGACCACATGAACAAACTACCTACCATGAATCAGATGAGAAAATTATATCCAAGTCATGAACAGAATGTTTATCAAATTGAAACCTACCATGCGTTAAGAGTTAACTGACTGTATAAACAATCAACTTACCATGGGATAGGTAAGTCAAATTTCTCTAAGTCATGTACTAACCAAGTGAATCTATTTTTATAGTTACCTAAAGAAAAAATACCTACTATATGAAGAGTTTTACTTACATTGGGACTCATTGAAGTGACCAATCAAATAAATGAAGCTACCATATGACATAATCAAGTGAATGAATGAAGTCATGAACATACCACAAGATAAAATGGCCTGGGTACATGAAGGAATGAACTGACCATGATAAGTTGTCATGTCAACTGACCATGATAACTGATCATGAACTCAACTAACTATGTCTTAAGAAAATTCATCCCGCTATGTCTAACTTAGTGGTGGAGAATTTTGAAATCTCCAATAGATATATTTTTGAAGCATTAATTAGAGCATGAATGTATTTAAGGCTGCATTCATTATTCTCTACTGACTACCTTTGGATCGATTTATTTTTAAGAAGGAAAACTTCTTGTTTTCATATGTGTGTGAAGTGTGTTATTTATAGAGAATAGCATAGAAATACACATGTGAACCTATGATACATAGAGTAGTTATTCCTAAATATTCATGATACTTTGTTTTCATGAACCTGATATAAAACTTTTCCAGACTCCTTTCAAAGAACATTCAAGGACTCTTGGACAACTGAAGCTATTCAGATTGTATTGCACTACATTTTATATTCTATTATCA
Organism: Viscum album; assembly: GCA_963277665.1. Lineage (NCBI taxonomy): Eukaryota > Viridiplantae > Streptophyta > Magnoliopsida > Santalales > Viscaceae > Viscum > Viscum album. The sequence continues at coordinate 719,243,759 of OY728150.1, forward strand.
TTTTTTCTCTATATTTATTCTTATCATTTGAGTTATGTTTTATTATACTCTTTTTATATATAATAATAGTCTCCAGTATAGAACTGGATAGTGCTTAACACTCTCTTTAAATTATTTTCATCTGGTATCCCATATTTAACTATGGAAGAGGTCATGTGTGACCTGGTATCTTTATCTCCCATGAATAACTATGGAAGAGGATATGTTCCTAGACATCCTTGTGATATGTGGTTTATAAAATCAAATCTAGGTTGTGGGTTATTTTATTTATTAATGAATTGGTTGGTAGTGAGTGATTGCAAAGTAAATGGGATTAGGTATTTTCTTAATACTGAACCCCTGGTTTAAATTTTTTCTATCTTTTAACTATTTGTGTAACACCCCAAGATTTCATAGTGTGTTATTTCTTAAAAATAATTCAATAACTTGCACTACACGCAACACCGAGTTCAATCTCACCATGACTTACCAAAAAAGCCATTCAAAAGAGGTTATAAATAGTATTAACTAAATTTTAAACTTTATATAATCTTTATAATTTTAGAATCCATATTATTTCTTAGACATAATGTAAGAACAAATTCATTTTCAGTATTGCACTTTTATCAAATTTTAATAGTGAACCCTTTTTAAATACAATATTTTAAACTTTTTGACTAAATGGGGACATCAAAAATTTAAAATGAAACATCCCAAGCTTCCACGGTACGCTTTCCTTTGAATAATACGCTAGCGTGTGTTGTACGCAACTTTGAGTTCTAACACACACCACAACCAATCAAACTAGCTGTTATGAGTAGCAATACCTACTTTTTGAAATTATATATATTTTATATTTCAAAATGGAATTCATTTTTGGATTCGTAATATCGAATTTAGCCTAGGGTGAAATTTTGGAACTTTTCAGATAACATTTATATTTTGATGAATAGTGAAAATAACTAAATTTTAATTAAAAATAACTTTTTTAATCAAAATAATTAATAGTGATAAATAATGAATTTGAGAGGTTTTAAAGTATATTTAGAATATATTTTTACAATTTAATACAATTTTTGTCATTGGACATAATTTTACAATTAAACCGGACATAAACAAGTGTCAATCTTTTGATAGTTATTATCTCTTTAAAACACGCTTTTTGTTTTAACAACGGGAATTAATTTTAAATTAATTTCTTCCACTTATGTGTTTTGAATTTGGAAAAATGGATTCCATATTTGGAATCAGGATGTTCAAATTGTGTAAATAGGTAACTTTTATTTTTATATATTTTGAATAATTATTGCGGTAAATGTTTTATTTACCATGGTTAAGGGTAAATCCGGTAAATAAGGGTTAAAAAATAATATTATAATAATACTAAATTACCCTAAAACATGTCCTAACCTTATTGGTTGATACATGTTCGATCATAGGAATCTTTGGGTCAATTTTGGGACCCCATGGAGCCACTTGTAAGTGATAGGGACACTTTATTTTAATTAAGTTAAAATGAATATAAAAATGACACAAGCATATATCTTTTAGAAAAACAATTTTTACATAGGGTTATATATGTTGTATTTTCGACTATAAATAACCATTAGAAAGAGAAAAAGATTTCCTACATAATTATATTTTATTTATAATTTTTATAGATTACATATGTTAATTTATTTATGACACAATGATGATGCAGTAATTACCATAATAGTTAAAATTTAAAATAATTGATATTATAAATACCCAAATAAATATAATTTGAGACTTTTAATAAATTAAAATAATTTTCTAGGATAATATTACATATTATTATTTATTTAATTAAATTTTTTCGATGTAATAATTCTGTTATGAGTTTCACAAAAATCAACTATTGAATAGTGTCAAAATTGACATAAAAGAATTTTTAAAACAAATATTATATTATTAATTGATATTAAATTCCACAAAATCTAAGGTTCGGCCAAGAGACTTATATAATGATATTTTTATCATTAAAGGACCACTTGGGGGTCTATTGTATGTATATAGTAAGTTTATTAACCATATAATATAAAAATATAAAGAGACATTGTAAAAGTGAAACTAATTAACTTAGAGTTAATACTTAAATATAAAGTTAATATAAGTACCCAAACCTATCTAAATTCTATTGTTTGAGTGTTTTTCGACCTATACCCACCTTTATATTTAAATAATAAACTTTGGAGCCATTAGAAACAGAATATGAATTTATTATAAATTAATATTTCTAGCTTTTCCAAAGGTGCCCCTCACCCCTCTTCTAAAAGGGCACTCCTCCTTCTTATTTCTTCACACCTTAAAAGCCTTTTGGTTAGGTCAAACTCTGCCCAAATAATCTCCCAACTTCCCTCACTACAACCTAGAGGCCTTATTTTTATCAGAAAGCCAACCTAAGGAGCCCTTTTGATCAAATCAAAAGGAAGAACCCGAAGAAGAGGTAATGATTTCACCACCCTTTTCCAAGTTCCTTTCTTCTTCCACTTCTTCTTCCTTTTTTATTACCATTCTAAAATAATAACTCAAGTATCATATATATACTGTGATGTTATTATAAATATGGTACAACCATATTCAGTATTATATCCACCCTTTGAATAACATGTCACCATACGTGCGTACGTACGGCTTACCGTCTCCACGCCGTGGTGTAATTGTTATTCAATATATTATTATTTGGATGGTTATAATAATGATGTGTAACTCATGTAAATAATAAACATAACATGTTAATGATTCTGTATATATGATATACCATCCATTTATATATTATTTTAATATCAAAAGAATGATATTTTCGCTCGTGCGTACGTACGGACTACCGTCTCCACGAAGGCGATGAGATTCATTCTCCATCGTATCCATTCAAGTATAATTATCATTTGATGATTTAAAAATAATGTTTAAGGACTTGATATAATTATGTATATGAATAATATACAACATATCCATGACAAACATGGATTATTTAACAAAACATATAAAAGAAAACGAGTAAGTTAACACCCGAAATGACGATAATACTAAGATATTATTAACAAAGCAATGTTAAAAGATCATAAATGATATCATATAAATGTATATGATTCTTGTATAATTTAATAAAAATTATTTCACCATTATACAGTAGGTTAACCTACCCCAACCAAGGAAAAGTACAAGGTGAGGGTTTATTTCACAATCTCTTCATTATCCGAGGTTGTTTATACGTAAAAATCTACTGGGATTTCTTTATCATCCACATCCATGTTTCTTCGAAATATATTTAAAAACATTTTTAATATTTACAAATAATATGTGTTAAATTCATTTATACCCTTATGTGTTTTTAAATGAATCTTTCCGTCATTTTCCAAACAAGGCACTTTTAACCTTTCAACAAATTTAGGGTAAGAATGTTTTTTTAACTTATACGGAGGGTGCGGCTATTTACCGCTGTTATAAAATCGTCAAAGCTTCCCTTAAAAGCTTATAAGAATATTTTCAAAGTAAATGTTTTATTTTATAATTATGTGACTTTTAAATGATTTCAAAATGAATATTTTAAGAATTTTTGAAAGGTACTCTTTATCAAGATCATAATTTTAAATGTTTTAAAGATTTATCTTTCTAAATATTTTTAATTAATGTCCATGTTTTCAAAATGATTTTAAGGATTTATTTATATGGACATGAAGGTTTTGAAAGGATATTTCTTTTCAAAAGTTTTAAAGTGGTATGGGACACTTTGATTCAAAAATCTCTTTTAAATTACTTCGTTTATAAATGTGTGACTTTTCAATGATTTCGAGAAAAGAGATATTTCTCTCAATAGTTTGATGATTATTTTAATCTATGTCAATATCCTTCATTATTATCTATTGAGGTTAATCTGATACAATAAAATCTTCCATATTGTATCGAATGAGTTATGTTTGACTGTGGATGTGCTATTTTTATACCATTCATGGTTTGTGGTTAAAGTATTGACATTTCGTATGCTAGTTTTAATACGAATGTTTATGTTATGTTTCAATATTTCAATATGAGGAATGAATTGGACTTAGTAAGTGACGGGTGGAGCCCGCTATAGCTCCTTGATGCATCGGTAGGTCTCATGAGACAAACTAGTGTCTTGGCACACGGCCTTGACAAAATCTTATTTGTAGTCTTGGCATGAGGCCTTGGCTATGTGGTTATGATAGTCTGGCATTATGCATTCCATCATTATGAAAGTGGTTATTGATATTGCATGTGATTATTCAATTAGTAGAATATCTATGTGAATAAGTAAATGGAATTATTTGATTTTACTTTTGCCATACTATGTTGAAGTTCAAGTTTAAAAGGCTTTTGTTTTAGTTATACATTGCCTTAAATGTTTATTCTTATTTATGAAAGTTTCCACTATATTGTTATCCTTACTGGGCATTTGAGCTCACCCCTTTTCTATGTTTTATTTTTTCCAGGAAGTGAAGAAGTAAATTATGAATGACCTGCAGGGATATTATGTGGGGATATAAGTGTCAAATATGGAGAAAATATGTTTTTGTAGTAGTTTTTCACTTTATGATGTATTTTAATACTTATGAATATATCTAGTTCTTCCAAGGATACTAAACCAATCAGTCTTTTGAGATTTGATATTTCTTGTGATCATTCCAATGTTATGTAATAATACACCGACTCTGGGTAACTGGGGTCGGGGCATTACAGTTGGTATCAGAGGAAGTTTAGTACAAACCTTGGAAGCTAGATTTAGATAAACTCTAATTAGAGCACATAGATTTAAGATGGACTTTGAGGATTAGTATAGAATAACTTACAATAATTTTGGTATTGTAGAGATTTTTTGAGTTTTCCGAGCAATACATCCATGTCTGGATACGAGCAGGTAGAGGCGGCTCTGGCACAGATGTACCTAGAGGTAAAACCCAAAAACACCGCTTTGAGCTAGAATCGAATGGGAACTGGTGCACGACAACGGGCATTGTTGCACTCTTGGTTATGACACTCCCGGGGGATATGATTAGGATAATTCTCATATTATTTACAAACCATTATGAAGGGTTTATGAGTATATACTTCCTCAAAGGATAAAATTTTATGATTATGGATTATAACCATAAACTATTTAATTTATGTTATGTGTTTTACAAGTTTGGGATTAGGTATTGTTATTCATAAACTAATCTAGTGTATGACATTGTTTAGAAATGGCACCCAGTAGAAGGAATGAGAACTCCAGCAATGCACATGATACAAAGAGAAAGAAGGATCATATATTTCGTGGTCTTAAGCTAGAATTTATAAGAGAAATAGTCTTGCATGTATTATCATCATATGAAGAAATAATATCATATGTTGATAAGATAAGTAAAGAGTTTACTGAGTCCTATGGATTTTAAGGGAAGCAAGAGAAGAAAAGGATGGAAGAGAGAAAGATGGATAAAGGGAAGAGGGAAAAGAAGAATTTTCCCATATGTGATAACTGTGGGAAGAAACACCCTAGAACTTGCTTGAAAGGAATGGGAGTTTGTTATAAGTGTGGAGGAAAAGGGCACAAAGTACGTGACTGCAAGGGTATGAAAATGGTTTCAAATGTACAATGCTTCATTTGCAAGGAGTTTGGACACTATGTGAACCTATGTCCTAGTCATCAGACTATGCCTCAAATGATGCTATTGGATAATAATCAAGTTATGATACTACCACAGATAAAGAGGAATGATTAGAGTTCTTATGTTGATTATTTCATTTGAGTGTTGTATCAACAATGTACTTTTTATAATAATTATGGAGTATATAAGGATTGTACTGTAGTACTATTTCATTATGGACTTGAGATTGTGTGGAACAAAGAAAAGTGAATCAATATCAGGTTAAATTTTTGGAAAATATATGGTTGAGAGAAAGATAAACCATAATATGGTTCTGATACCGAGGTAGTGATTTTAGAATAATACATGATTGTTTTGGATAAATTATATTGGAAATTCTTGACTACCTTGAAACTGATTAATGATTTGTATATTCCATCATTATTGGGGTTTACAACATTTTTGGATTGAAGGAGTATATCTATTATTCTATAAGTAATAAGGGATCATGAATGTAATCAATAAGGTTTTATGATAATTCAAGATGTTGTAGTGTTTTAAAAGAATACATGATGAAGGTGATCACATGTTATTACGTGGAAAAAAAGGATCTTCATTGTGTTTACCTTCCATATAAATTTTGGACTGAAGTATTTTGGATAGTTCTAGTTTGGATTATTTTGGATTGCCATAAAAGGACAACCCGGAGGTCAGGCGGCAACTCGTCGCGTCCGGCAAGGCCGCGAGACTTAAACCCACAACCGAAGGGAGACAAGGGTGTATCACCTACCACTGACCCACGTGATGTTCGGGATTAAATAATGTAGTTTTTTTTAAAAGATCTGGTAGATGAATTATAAATTTGTTTTTTTGGAACCCTATACGAATAGGATAAATAGAATATTTTTTTACGTTCTATTATCTTTTAGAGTGAAAGATGAGTTTGTGGTAGAAATTAGTTAAAGGATGGAACTCTACATGTCAAGAATATATTTTTATTCTTCTCTTATTCTATGAAGAAATTAATTCTTATACTTTATTTAAGGAATCCTAAAACCAAAAATGTGTTATCCTAATACCCTATGTTTTTTTGAACCGATGGTATTTCAAATCATCATAGATTGATGAATTTAAGGACCTCAATTTTACACTTGTTTGTGATTGATGACCTCAATCACTACCTATAAATATTTATGTTTTTCTTCCAATTATATGTCTCTAATTGTCACCAATGTTCTCCTAATCGAGATCATAATTTGGTGGTGAACCTTTCATTTCTCTTTTCCTCATATTAAGACTAAATTTTAGTAACCTAATTTCCGATGTGGGTTTTCCCACAAAGATATTTTCTATTTTCAACCTTTTATTTTCAAAGAACAATTTCAAATTGTGAGGACACAATTTATTGAAGGAGGGGAGAATGTAACACCCCAAGATTTCATAGTGTGTTATTTCTTCAAAATAAGTCAATAACTTGCACTACACGCAACACCGAGTTCAATCGCACCATGACTTACCAAAAAATCCATTCAAAAGAGGTTATAAATAGTATTAACTAAATTTTAAACTTTATATAATCCTTATAATTTTAGAATCTATATTATGAGTTTCTTAGACATAATGTAAGAACAAATTCATTTTCAGTATTGAACTTTTATCAACTTTTAATAGTGAACCCTTTTTAAATACAATATTTTAAACTTTTTGACTAAATGGGGACATCAAAAATTTAAAATGAAACATCCTAATCTTCCATGGTATGCTTTCCTTTGAATAATACGCTAGCGTGTGTTGTACGCAACTTCGAGTTCTAACACACACCACAACCAATCAAACTAGCTGTTATGAATAGTAATACCTACTTTTTGAAATTATATATATTTTATATTTCAAAATGGAATTCATTTTTGGATTCGTAATATCGAATTTAGCCTAGGGTGAAATTTTGGAACTTTTCAGATAACATTTATATTTTGATGAATAGTGAAAATAACTAAATTTTAATTAAAAACAACTTTTTTAATCAAAATAATTAATAGTGATAAATTATGAATTTGATAGGTTTTAAAGTATATTTAGAATATATTTTTACCATTTAATACAATTTTTTCCATTGGACATAATTTTACAATTAAACCAGACATAAACAAGTGTCAATCTTTTGATAGTTATTATCTCTTTAAAACACGCTTTTTGTTTTAACAACAGAAATTAATTTTAAATTAATTTATGCCACTTCTGTGTTTTGAATTTGGAAAAATGGATTAAATATTTTTAATCAGGATGTTCAAATTTTGTAAATAGGTAACTTTTATTTTTATATATTTTGAATAATTACTGCGGTAAATATTTTATTTACTATGGTTAAGGGTAAATCCGGTAAATAAGGGTTAAAAAATAATATTATAATAATACTAAATTACCCTAAAACGTGTCCTAACCTTATTGGTTGATACATGTTCAGCCATAGGCATATTTGGGTCAATTTTGGGACCCCATGGAGCCACTTGTAGGTGATAGGGACACTTTATTTTAATTAAGTTAAAATGAATACAAAAATGACACAAGCATATATCCTTTAGAAAAAAAAATTTTACATAGGGTTATATATGTTGGATTTTCGACTATAAATATTCATTATAAATATAAAAAGATTTCCTACATAATGATATTTTATTTATAATTTTTATATATTACATAAGTTAATTTATTTATGACACAATGATGATGCAGTAATTACCATAATAGTGAAAATTTAAAGTAATTAATATTATAAATACCCAAATAAATATAATTTGAGACTTTTAATGAATTAAAATAATTTTATAGGATAATATGACATATTAGGATTGATTTAATTAACTTTTTTCGAATTAATCATTCTGTTATGAGTTTCACAAAAATCAACTATTGAATAGTGTCAAAATTGACATAAAATAATATTTAAAACAAATATTATATTATTAATTGATATTAAATGCCTAAAAATATAAGGTTCGTCCAAGAGACTTATATAATGATAGGTGTATCATTAAAGGATCACTTGGGGGTCGATTGGTTGTATATAGTAAGTTTATTAACCATATAATATAAAAATACAAAGAGACATTGTAAAAGTGAAACTAATTAACTTAGAGTTAATACTTAAAGATAAGGTTAATATAAGTACCCAAACCGGTCTAAATTCTATTGGTTGAGTGTTTTGCGACCTATACCCACCTTTATATTTAAATAATAAACTTTTGAGCCATTAGAAACTGAATATGAATTTATTATAAATTAATATTTCTAGCTTTTCCAAAGGTGCCCCTCACCCCTCCTATAAAAGGGCACTCCTCCTTCTCATTTCTTCACACCTTCAAAGCCTTTTGGTTCGGCCAAAATCTGCCCATATACTCTCCCAACTTCCCTCACTACAACCTAGAGGCATTAGTTTGATCATAAAGCCAACCTAAGGATCCCTTTTGATCAAATCAAAAGGAAGAACCCGAAGAAGAGGTAATGATTTCACCACCCTTTTCCAAGTTCCTTTCTTCTTCCACTTCTTCTTCCTTTTTTATTACCATTCTAAAATAATAACTACAGTATAATATATATACTGTGATGTTATTATAAATATGGTACAACCATATTCAGTATTATATCCACCCTTTGAATAACATGTCACCATACGTGCGTACATACAGCTTACCATCTCCACGTCGTGGTGTAATTGTTATTCAATATATTATTATTTGGATGGGTATAATAATGATGTGTAACTCATGTAAATAATAAATATAACATGTTAATGATTCTGTATATATGATATACCATCAATTTATATATTATTTTAATATCAAAAGAATGATATTATCGCTCGTGCGTACGTACGGACTATCGTCTCCACGAACGCGATGAGATTCATTCTCCATCGTATCCATTCAAGTATAATTATCATTTGACGATTTAAAAATAATTTTTAAGGACTTGATATCATTATGTATATGAATAATACACAACCTATCCATGAAAAACATGGCTTATTTAACAAAAAATATAAAAGAAAACGAGTAAGTTAACTCCCGAAATGACGATAATACTAAGATATTATTAACAAAGCAATGTTAAAAGATCATATATGATATCATATTAATGTATATGATTCTTGTATAATTTAATAACAATTATTTAACCATTATACAGGAGGTTAACCTACCCCAACCAAGGAAAAGTACTAGGTAAGGGTTTATTTCACAATCTCTTCATTATCTGAGGTTGTTTATACGTAAAAATCTACTGGGATTTCTTTATCATCCACATCCATGTTTCTTCGAAATATATTTAAAAACATTTTTAATATTTAAAAATAATATGGGTTAAAGTCATTTATACCCTTATGTGTTTTTAAATGAATCTTTCCGTCGTTTTCCAAACAAGGCACTTTTAACCTTTCGACAAATTTAAGGTAAGAATGTTTTTTTTAACTTATACGGCGGGTGCGGCTATTTATCGCCGTTATAAAATCGTCAAAGCTTCCCTTACAAGCTTATAAAAATATTTTCAAAGTAAATGTTTTGTTGTATAATTATGTGACTTTTAAATGATTTCAAAATGAATATTTTAAGAATTTTTGAAAGGTACTCTTTATCAAGATCATAATTTTAAATGTTTTAAAGATTTATCTTTCTAAATATTTTTAATTAATGTCCATATTTTCAAAATGATTTTAAGGATTTATTTATATGGACATGAAGGTTTTGAAATGATATTTCTTTTCAAAATTTTCAAAGTGGTATGGGACACTTTGATTCAAAAATCTCTTTTAAATTACTTCCTTTATAAATTTGTGACTTTTCAATGATTTCAAGAAAAGAGATATTTCTCTCAATAGTTTGATGATTATTTTAATATATGTCAATATCCTTCATTATTATCGATTGAGGTTAATCTGATACAATACAATCTTCCATATTGTATCGAATGAGTTATGTTTGACTGTGGATGTGCTATTTTTATACCATTCTTGGTTTGTGGTTAAAGTATTGACATTTCGTATGCTAGTTTTAATACGAATGTTTATGTTATGTTTCAATCTTTTCATATGAGGAATTCATTGGACTTAGTTAGTGACGGGTGGAGCCTGCTATAGCTCCTCGATGCATCGGTAGGTCTCATGAGACAAACTAGTGTCTTGGCACAAGGTCTTGACAAAATCTTATTTGTAGTCTTGGCACGAGGCCTTGGATATGTTGTTATGATAGTTTGGCATTATGCATTCCATCATTATGAAAGTGGTTATTTATATTGCATGTGATTATTCGATTAGTATAATATCCATGTGAATAATTAAATGGCATTATTTCATTTTACTTTTGCCATACTATGTTGAAGTTCAAGTTTAAAAGGCTTTTGTTTTAGTTATACATTGCCTTAAATGTTTATTCTTATTTATGAAAGTTTCTGCTATATTGTTATCCTTACTGGGCATTTGAGCTCACCCCTTTAATATGTTTTATTTTTCCCAGGAAGTGAAGAAGTAAATTATGAATGACCTGCAGGGATATTATGTGGGGATATAAGTGTGGAATATGGAGACAATATGTTGTTGTAGTAGTTTTTCACTTTATGATGTAATGTAAGACTTATGAATATATCTAGTGCTTCCAAGGATACTAAACCAATCGGTCTTTCAAGATTTGATCTTTTTTGTGATCATGCAAATGTTATGTAATAATGCACCGACTCTGGGTAACTGGGGTTGGGGCATTACAATTTGGTTTTTTTTTCTTATTTTAAATAACAAACCAGTATCAATGTTTATAACTAATAACAAACATTTTCTATAAAAATTTGATTTAACTTGTGTTTTATGTAAGGTTTTGGTTTCAAGTAAATTAGTGTCAAAAGTTAGAAAGAGTTTTTAGACCTTTTTTAAACTGAGTTCTGATCAAATTTCTAAGAACCTTTTTAAAATAAAAAAATATATAATTCTATAATTTTAGTGATGTTTTATTATTTTCTAAATTGGTGGATTTTAGTTTTAAAACTTTTTAATATAAATTTTTATTTTTAAACTCAATTCAACCCCCCCCCCATCTTGAGTTGTCCACTGGGAGCAACAATATTGGTTTACCAAATTTGTGAGTTTGAACAAAAAAATCAAAATCTTTATTGCCTTATAGAAATTAGGCACTCATAATGAATTAATAGATAACTTAAAAATTTTCATCAAGGATACTTTATAAATTTCATTAAATTTTAAATATTTAGAAATTAGAAGAAATATCAAGGGGGAATTTGTAAGTTTTATTAGTGAAATTCATAAAGTTCACTAGCTTTGTAAAATATGTAATCTAGTAGGAAAATTATGGTAATTTCATAAGGTTTATTCCCATAAAATTAGGTGATACTTGTTGTGTTCTTTAATGTAAAAACATCATGTTTGTGGTTACTATCATGATTTGAGCTACTAGTTTTGAAATTAATAAATGATGATATGTTATACACCAAGAAGGATATAATCTATGTTGTAGAAAAGACTATAGAGAGAAGCCAAAGCTAATTCTGGAGTTTTAAGTATAATTGTGTTGTATGGAGAGTTACACACTACAGATAAATTTGGATTGAAGTTTCCATTATCAAACATAAATAATGATTGATAACTTGATCAAAAATTATAGATTGAAAACTATGAATATTATATAAGGATGAAGGCTGTGATATTTTTAGATTATTTATGGGTTTATTAATAATTAATGAAGACTATTTCTTTGAATTTCCATATTTATAATATGGAGAATATATTATGTATAAAATATCTAATAATAAAAAGGGAATGGTCTAGACTAATAATTGTAAAAAAACAGATATTTCTTGAGGTAATGATCCATTAACTTCCATTAATTTCCAGTTTAAATGTTTAATTATTGCCTAATATGATTGTCTATTGAGTTCATCGAGTTATCGGGGGTGTTTTGGGCTGGTTCGGAGCCCGGAACCCACCCTTTGGGTAAAAATGGTCTGGTTTAAAGTTATAAGAGACCATGTAGGGTAGGATTAATAGTTACTTCTAATCTTCCTAAGCTAGATAGAGGAAGGCTATAGGCCACACAGTTTGTTAAACCATATAATATGGGGTGTACGACGATGCGATCTTGTATATAATTTTGACAATGTATATTTTCATGATTTGTACATGGTTATTAAAATTGTGTGCACTAATCATGCAGGGTTCCCCTTCATATAGCAAGAGGCATGTAACATCTCAGGTTTTTGAGTCAGGTAAAAAACCACTCCTGATTTGAAGTTTTCAATTAGGGGATATGCTACTTTTTGTTTCATTGATTAAAACATAATTATGAGACTTATGTTGGTCTTATATGATGGTTTTAGGTTAGTCTTGGTTCTTGGAGAGTGACTCAAGTATTTTGGTTTTGTTTTGGGATCTTCGGATCCCAAATGGAATGTTTTGAAATTGTATCTCAGGTTGCAAGATTTAGGGAAAATCGTGCAGCCCCTTCCAAGTAACCACGCGACCTGGTTTTTTATTAGGGAACAGTTTGTGTAAAACATGTGTGGGAGGTTCATAGTTGTGTGGGTTTCTCTATACTTTTGATATAGGGTTACTGAATGGTTAGCACATGGTTAGAAAACCGTGTGGATAGCTTGTGCGGTCCTAGATCCTTGGGTAGTGGTTGTCGTACAGTTTGGTAAATCATGCGGGTAAACCATGCGACATGTCTAGTGGGTTTTTTAGTTTTTATTTTACTTTTTTAGTTTTTATTTTTTCTTTCCTCCCCTTCTTCTTCCTTTCCATGCATATTAGAGGGTTTCCCCCTCATTTCTCCTTCTCCACTGATTTTGATCTCTCTTCTCAAGTGGTGGTTCGTTCTTTGATCCTTCATAAGCTAGAGACTTGTATTGGTATGTACAAACTCATCCATACCACTCTTCATCTTTGTTTTTTCCTCATGGAACACTATTTTCATCTGAGATGATTTTAGGGTTTTTAATGGAAACTCGGATCAGCATCAATCGGCTTTGAATTGGATCTTGATATAAGACGTGCCTACCTCTATGCATCTAAGATAGGTGGTGAATATCTTGATTTTTGTTTTCATGGACATTTAGAGGGTGGATATTTTAATCATATTTGGGGTATTTTGAGAGAGGCCTTTTTATATCTACTACTTCATATGGAAATGACCGTATGACCTGTGGGATACCATTGGTAATTCCCAATACTTTTTTTGTATGAGTGAGGTCAGGTTAGAGGTTAATGATCCTTGGAGTATTTTGGTAAGGGGTTCCAAAATCATTTGAATTGAATTGTTTTGATTTAAATTAATTCATTTAAAATGTTTAAGTTTGATTAAATGAATATGATTCATTCAATTCATTCATACTAAATTAATGTAATTGATAGACTGTAAAATTCAATATGTTTAAATTGAATTTCTTATTTAAATTGTTTTAAATTGATTTATATATATGTAATGCTTGAAATTTCATATTCTAAGACTTATGGGGTTGTGACGGGCTTGGCACGAGGTTGGGATAGCATGGCCATCAGGTTTGAGTGATGTTGATCACAGGTTGGGATTGGCCCAGATTTTCTTGAGTGGTTTTAACCACAGGATTCGGTGTCTTGGAAATCAGATTGAGGCAATAAGGCCATTAGTTTGGGCATGGCCTATTATACTTGGATATAATTTTCATCATATTTGAGTGACAAGGTCACAGGGGAATGAGGTGTTTATTGGTGTGTCTTAGGTTCTTATTTTGGTTATTTCCGCTCAACCGTGATGGCCAAAGTGCTGATTGAGTCATGTGCACGTAGGTTGACTCCGTTGATGGGGTGGTTTTGACCACTCGTGTGGGTAGAGGCCCCTAGTAGTTTCAACTTAGGAATTTATGGTTTGGGGTTTATTACCATAGAAATCCACATGGAATGTGAGGATCCTTCATATATTAGGATTTAGTCTAATGGTTGGGGGTTGAGGCTCGCAGTGATTGAGGCCATGGACCGAGATATTTATTTGAGGGTAGGAAACGATGTTCCTCTAGTTGTCAGCTTGGGTTAAAATGAGCTTTAGATTAGGGGTATGTGGGACCAAGAAACTATTGTTTGGTCATTCCATTGGGTCATTGGTACTTTGATACATATGGTGTCAACAGGCACGTGGTGATGGGTTACGTGATTGAGGTGAAACCAAATGGTTCACCTAGTCTTTATGACTATAAGAGTACCTTGGGCCATGGTCCAAGGACTCACTTTACTTATGAGATTATGGTGCTAGCCGAAGCAGGTGAAAAATCCATGGTTCCTATTGGGAAACAATGGATATTGTGTTTATTTTAGATTCATGTACTACATATTTAATTCACATCATATTTCTTCTTAAAGACATATTCTTGGTATGAACCATTGGGTGGTATCTTACTGAGATTCATTGTACACCCTATATGGGTCCTTCGAAACATGTGTAGACTTTATGAATTTACATTTAAGTAAGGGACCAGCCTCAGGAGCTTGATCTTAGTAGTTTCTTGTATGGAGTTGGCATGGACATTGAGGTCATGCCTAGCTGGAGTTTTTGTTTAGCTTTCATTCCTGTATCAGCATGATTATTTTATACGTAGAAGTCGTGCTCTACCATGGGAAGTACCTTGTGTATATTAACTTGTATGACCTATTTTTATAAATGAAAACATGGATTATTTATTTTTAGTATTGGATACAAGTGTTTTTTGGAATGTTGGTTTGTTTACTTTCTGATGTTATTTCTGTTTATCCTTCGCTTCCTCTATTTATTTGATATTGTTGTGCTTCCTCTTTTCAGGTTTGGTTTGAGTCTGTTGAGGCTTATTTCCACTGCATCTTAAATTTTTATACCTAGACCAGTTTATTATCTATCCCCATAGGTTATAGTCTCCCAAAATTGTTAAATTACACCCTTACTGCTAGTTGGTAGCCTTTGGCATTTGGGGAGGTGCGCCTAAGGCTAGTGGAACCCAGAATGATAGCACCGTTTGGGTTGATTTTCTGGTCAGGGACGCTATAGGTGGTATTATAGGAGTTTCTTTTACCCCTTTTCTTGGTATTACTATTTGTATTATGGTATAATAGAGATTAGTTTGTGGTCGGAACAAGGTTGATAGCTTTTTCTTAGGTTCTTGCAGCCCCAGGTACGAGGGAAGGACCATGTTGTGAGGGGTGGGTAATGTTGTTCTATTTTAATCAGTTATATTTTATATTATTTCCACCTTAGTGGATTGTTTTTAAAGTGATAGTTATTAGTTATGATATGGAACCTTGTCTTGGTATAGCATTATATGAGATTGGACCATGGCCTGGTGAGGCAAGGCATGGTTTCTTGGCTTTTGATAGGCACATTTTAGGGTATTTCATGTATTCTTTGTAAAGTGAATATACTATGTGATATATATAGAATTCCAAGATTTAAATGCTTGTGAAAATTTGAAATTTGATAAGAAATTTTTATTTCATGATATATATATATATATATATATATAATTGAAATTGATAGATTA
The DNA here is from genome assembly GCA_963277665.1 of Viscum album. NCBI lineage: Eukaryota > Viridiplantae > Streptophyta > Magnoliopsida > Santalales > Viscaceae > Viscum > Viscum album. Next base: position 719,259,880 of record OY728150.1, read on the forward strand.
AATGGATCTAGCTCTTATAGGAGCAGGCAGGTGAAATGGTTGAGGGGATTTTTATCACCAAGATTTGGCGACTCAGTCATCAGTTTGAGGCAATGTTGGTTTTTAGGAGGGTAATGGCCCTAATTTATATTGATACTTGCATCTTTTGAGGGTAGGTAAGGAGGCTATGAGACCGGGATTTCATGGGGCATGGTTGCAGTGGGGAGGGTAAGGGTAGTGAGGATGTGCTAACTTTTTAATACTTTACATATTTTTGTAACATATATTGTTATATATATGGGTTTTCTAACCATTTATGATATTCATTATGATCCTCTTGGATGGATCGGATGGAGCGTCAGGTGGGGTATGATATAATTTTGTAGGATCATGAACAAGTTCATACTCCTAAGGGTTAGGGAGAGCATGAGATGCAAGTATAGTCTTAGGTTCAAGATCTAGTGTAAGCAAGGTAGTTGCTAGACTTGACAGCATTTGGGTCATGGCTAGATGAGCAGCTCTAATCGATCCTCATATGTGTCTTTCAGGGGATCGACCAGGGTTTTCAGGGAGCAGTGAAATCTATGGATTACCTTATGAGGGAGTTCTAGTCACAGTATCTGCTGCTTTTTCAGGGTGAGGGTGGTCCGCAGGTAGCTGCAAATTGGATAGAGAGCATGAAAATGATTTTCGAGCAGCTCAAGACACCTTTAGGGTGAAGGGTCAAGCTGTTGATGTACATTCTTAGAGGACCATCAAATCACTGGTGTGATGTATAGGTTTAGGATGGAAGACATGAGGTACTATCCTTGAAGGATTTTGAGGCCAGCTTCCTCAAACACTTTTTCCCAGACACACTGGGGGCAGAGAGAGCTCAGGAGTTCTTGAGTCTTCATTATGGTGATATGTACATCATGGAATATGCAACTACATTCACTAAATTGTCTCACTTCGCACCCAGTATGGTAAGTGATGACACCTCGATGGTGAGGCACTTTGAAGACGGTTTATAGCACACCATTCGATTACTGGTAAACATCTTTAGGTTGGAATAATTCTTAGAGGAAGTGAATTAGGAACTCATAGCCAAGGGAAACCTGATGGAAAGGTATTACTTTATCTATTTGGTGGCTTCATGTGATGGTTTAGATGGTATAAAATGAGTTCTGGATGAGTTCTAGTAGGTCGGTCAGGCCAAGGACTCTGCTAGACCACCTTATGGTAGATCAGTAGTGGTTTGCTTCTAGTTTGGGAAGCCAGGACATGTCTGGACTCAATGTGAGAGGCCTCCAAAGCAGTTCTAAGCATGCGGAATGGTTGATCGTCTCAAGAGGTTCTGAAGGAATCCTCCTTATACATCCAATAGATAGGGACCAAGACAAACACATGCATATAGAGTTGGTTCAGGATCGGTACCATGTGAGGGTAGTCGATGTTCAACTGCATGTGGAGGATGTGGAAAAGATAGTGAGACCCATTAGTTAGGTCAGTGTCCAGTGGCTGGAGCAGCACAATAGGAAGTTCAGGCTTCAAAAATCCATATGTCAATCCAATATCATGTCATGGAGCTACTAAGTTCTAATCAGTATTGTGATCCGATGAATGGAAGAGGTACACCACAGGAATGGTTGTGATTTACCTTTGTATTTCTTTTGGCATGTCCCGTTGAGGTATGTCATTTTTTAGTGCATGGGGTGAACTGTCTATATATGGACTGAACAGATGTTTTCCAGTATGTTGGAACTGGCTCAGGTGCATGATTTTATATATATATATATGAGGTGCTTGGCATCAGGAACATCGTTGGATGTCAGTTTTGAGGTTCTTAGACATCGGGGAATCTGAGGGATGTGGGTTACTTGAGGTTACTTGTGAATCGGGGCATCGAGGATGCAGTATTTTGTTGAGGTGCAAGGCATTAGTATTGTTTTGAGCATCCATGGGATGCGGGAACTTGTTTTCCATGAGTGTCATTGGTTTGAGGTGGGCACCAATACGATGCAGGTTGTGATTGGGTGTCGAGAGCGACATGGGAGCACCTGATGAGGTGTGGGAGTGATGATGCATCACAGGAGGACCATGGTTCTGGAAATAGTTTGATGGACCTTTTATTGATTTTAGTTTTGGGTTGGTATGGACTAGGTTAGGACATTCCTAAGGGGGGATCCCCTTTTAGGATATTGTCTTATACCCTTTATAATAGGGAAGTCTAGGTTGGTTTTTACTGAGATGGTTATGTTTGGTACCATCTCTAGATTTTGTTTGATAGCTTAGGGATGAGATATTTTATGGTGGAGATATTGTAACATCCTTGGTTTTTGAGTTGGGTTGAAAACCACTCCTAATTTGAACTTTTCAATTAGCAGCTATGCTACTTTTTGTTTCGTTGATCCAAACTCAATTTCGAGAGATTTTTGGCCTTATATGATAGTTTTTTGTTATTATAGGGGCTTGTATAGTGACTCAAGTGTTTTGGTTTGGTTTTGGGAGTGTTTAAACACAAATGTCATGTTTTGAAATTGCAAGTCAGGGTGCACAGCTTTGGGGAAAACCATGTGTCCCATTCTAGGTAATCGTGTGACCTAGTATTTTACTATGGAAGGGTTTGTGTAAACCATGTATGGGAGATTCATGGTCATGTTGGTGTCTCTATAGTTTTGAAAGAGGGTTACCGCACTGTTTTAACATGGTTAGAAAATCATGTGAATAGCTCATGCAGACCTAGAGCCTTAGGCAGTGGTTGTCGCACGGTTGCCACATGGTTTGGTAAATTATGCGGGTAAACCATGTGGCTTGTACAGTGGGGTTTTTTTAGTTTTTATTTTATTTTTTTATTTTTCCTTTTTATTTATTCTTTCCTCCCCTTCTTCTTCCTTTTCATGCATATCAGAGGGTTTCATCTTCATTTCTCCTCCTCCACTGATTTTGATTCCTCTTCTCAATTGGTGGTTTGTTCTTCAATCCATCGGAATCTGGAGACTCATATTGGTAAGGCTAACCCTATCCATACCTATCTTCTTCTATTTTTTCCTCGTGGACTACTATTTCCATTTGATCCAATTTTAGGGTTTTTGAGGGAAACTCATATCTATGTTGATCGGCTTCGAATTGGATCTCGATATCAAATGTGCATATGTGTATGAGTCTAAGGTAGTTGTTGCATATCTTGATTTGTATTTTTTTGGAATTTTGGGGGTGTTGATTTTTTACACATTTTAAGTATTTTGATCAAGGCCTTTTTTAATCTACTGCTTCATATTAAAATGTTCGTATGACCCATGGTATGTCTTTGGGAATTCCCAATACTTTTTTCAGATGAGTGAGGCTGAGTTAGAGGTCATTGGTCCTTGGAGTATTTTGGTCGAGGGTGCCAAAATTGTTTGAATTGAAGTGTTTTTATTTAATTTGATTAATTTAAATTTTTTAAGTTTGATTAAATGTATCTTAGGTGTTCAAGACCTTCATAATGAATTGATGTAATTGATAGATTATGCAATTCAATATGTTTAAATTCAATTTCTTGTGTAAAGTGATTTAAATTGATTTATATGTGTGTAATGCTTGAGATTTCATATGCTGAGACCCATGGGGTTATGATTGGGTTGGACCAAGGTTAGAATGGCATGGTCATCATGTTTGAGTGATGTTGATCACTAGTTGGGATTGGGCTAGATTTTCTTAAGTAGTTTTCACCACAGGATTGGGCATCGTGGACTTCGAATTGAGGTGGAGTGGCTGTTAGGTTGGGCATGGCCCATGATACTTGGATGGAATGGACATCAGATTTGAGAAACATTGTCATAGGGAAACGAGGTTCTATTTGGTGTGTCATAGGTTCTTCTTTTGGAGATTTTCTCTCACTCATGATGGCCAAAGTTCTAATTTAGTCGTTTTCACATAGGTTGACTCTGTTGATGAGGTGGTTTTTACCACTCATGTGGGTAGAGGCCCCCGGTAGTTGCTGCTTTGGATTTATGGTTTGGGGGTGATGGACATGGAAATCCACATGGAAGGTGAGGAGATTTTGGATGATATCATTGAGGCTAACAGTTTGGGTCTGAGGCTCATCGTAATTGAGGACATGGTGCTGGATATTTATTTTAGGACAAACATCATTGTTCCTCTGGTTTTCTACCTTGAGTTGATGTGAGATTTTGAGTAGGGGTCTGTGGGACTAGGACACTATTGTTTGGGTGTGCCATCGGGACATCCGTACTTTGAGACATGGTGTTTCAGGAGGCATGTGGTGCTGGGTTACATGATAAAGGTGGAACCTTCGGGTTCACCTGTACATTGTGACTATAGGGGTACCTTGGTCTATGGGCCAAAGACATGATTTAATTCTAAGATTCAGGCAATGACCGAAGTAGGTGACAAATCCATGGTGGTTTTTGGGCACCAATGGAGATTGTGTTAATTTAAAATGCATGTGTTGGTTATTTAATTCACATCATATTTATGCTTAAACACATATGCTTGGTATGCACCATTGGGTTGTATCCAATTTTCATTCATCTCACACCCTGCAAGGGCCCTTCGAGATGCATGTAGACTTTATGAATTTATGTTTATGAAAAGGACCAGCTTCATGAGCTGGATCTTATTTACTGCTTGCGTGGAGTTATCATTGAACCTGAGGTCATGACTACCTAGAGTTTCTGTTTAGCTTTCTTTCCTATGACATCATTTTTATTTTATATGTAGCAACTTTGGTCTTATATGGGCAATACCTTGTGTATATTGACTTGTATGACCTATTTTTATAAATGCGTGCTTCCTCTATTAATTTTTAGTAGTGGCTATAGGTGGTTTTTTTCATGATGATCTATTTACTTTTGGTTGTTTATTCTATTTATCCTTTTATTATGATATTTATTTGATATTGTTGTGCTTCAACTTTTTGGGTATGGTTCGAGTCTGTTGGGTCCTATTTCCACTGCATGTTACATTATTATACTTGGAATAGTGTATTATCTATCCCCATAGGGTATAGTATCCCCAACTTATTGAATTAAACCCTCACTGTTTGTCATAAGCCTTTGGAATTCAAGGAGGTGTGCCTATGGTCAGTGGCACCCAACTTGATAACAATGTTTGGGTGGTTTTTTTGGTCAGGTATGCTACAAGAAGTATGGTTGGTGCATGGTTTGGATAACCATGCATCCAAACTATGAGACCCTATGTTTTGGGTGAATTTTTGATTTTCCCCTAATTAAATCTATTTTAATATAATTTTTCATCTCATTCTCACATTGGACAACTTAGGCTTCTTAAGATGGTTTCCTTGCAGATAATTCTAGGAATTAAGAGATTATATATGTTTGATAATGGAATCCAATGATGTCGATCTCACTGAATCCACATCAATTATTTTTCAATTTTTTTTTTTCGTTCCTTGTTTGGTATTGATTTCTCTTTTTAGATATGAGCTAATATGCCCTATTTATACATCCATTTCTCGTTCTTCGATCTTCTCTCGATCTAAGATGAATTAGGAGTTGATACTATATGAGATATCCACTATGAACATATGGTAGGTGGTATCAGGATTTTCATTAAAAGTTTAAGTGTTTATATTTTTTTTGTCGCACACCCAATATTTAGAGTTTCACCCTTGAAATGGATTTAAATTATTGAATTAACTTGATATATATTTCATATGTAATTAATGAGGCACATTGATAAACATTAAATGGTTAAGAACCACAAATTGGAACCACTCCGTTGGGTAGGTAGTAAAACAAATGGACCACCATTGTTTTATTGAGCTTGGATGCCTTAGGGTGTGCCTTTTACCCCTTTTCCATGGGATGTGAATTGTGAATTAAATTAATTATGTTAATTTTGAATTGATATGTATTTTAAATTGAGATACCAATTTCATGTTTAATTTATAAATAAAGGGAATGGATGCCATGTCTTTACACACTTTCATATATTGGTAGATTTATCATAAGATGCTTATTAAGATGGAATAACCACATGAGTTAAATTAAAGTCTAATCCTTCTCAGCATAGCCAATGCCTTAATCCACCTTATGAGGTGAAGTTTAATTGAAATTAATATGGTGATGATCTTGATATGTTTAAGTGATATTAATTAAATGTTTTTGAATTGATTAAATTCTCATATTCCTTGGGTGACACGTGGATTCATATACGAATTCCATGGATGGACTCAACAGGATAGTAACTTTCCTATGCCCGGGTGATACTTGTAATCCCTATAAAACTTCCAAGGATGGACTTAGAGGCTTGACGGTTATACACTCGGGTGGCACTTGATATCCTTATTATTTTCCAAGGATGGACTTGAAGAGGTGATAATATATATGTTCAAGTGATACTTGGAATATTTATGGACTACCAAGGATGGACTCAAGGGTTTGATGGTCATATACACAATGGGTGATACTTGGGCTCCCTTAGTGGACCGTCAAGGACAGACTCGAATGGAAGAGATGTTATTCCACACCCAGAGTGATATCTGGGATCTTGTGAGGATCGTCATGGATTGTATTGTAGGTTGTTGGTTTATATTATACCTGGAACAATACCTAGATTCTAAATTAGGAATTCCATGGATGTGCTTAGGTTTATAAATGAATAATGAATGAAATGGTTTATATGACATTTCTTCCAAGGTAAAGAACAATCTTTGATTCGGTCTTTGACTTACACTTTATAGATGGCTTGTTTAGGCATCCTTTGAGAATATAACTACAGGGGATGTTGGGATACAAGTCAGGTCCTGAGACATAATAATTAAATGGGATTGATTAATTAAATGATTTTGATTATAAATGATACGAGTCTGGCTGTAAATTCAAAGACATACTTTATAAATGAAATTTATAATAATAATTGGTTATTAAACGAGAACCAGGACTTTGTAGGATGTTTACTTTTAGTACTTCCTTGAATATTATACTATTTACTTCACTATTATTGTTATATATATATTCACTAACTAGATGGTACTAGACCTTGGGTGGTTTCCTATTTTTATTTTTTCTCACATCCTGTTCAGACTACATTTGGGTACCCAAACAGCCTATATAATTACAGGTATGGATAAGGGAAATCACCCTGCTATAGGTTCTTGATGCTGCTTAGGAGTAGGGGAACATGGGACTGAGTTAAGGCATGTGATGCTAGCTGGGATAATTTTGGCCATTTTCTACTTTTGATTCATGTATTTTATTATACTACTATGTACCTATTTTCTCTTATTTATAGAGACATGTATCATCAACATTGTATATAATTTTACTTTTAGACTTTGTTTTTATTTTTGCTATTTACCTATTTTCTATATGATTTAATGCTTATTCTACTTATATTTTATTGATATTCCATTGTTATTCACTCTAGTTATGAGGTAATAATCTCCCCACAAACACACCTAGGCCCTCGCTTCTAGTTGACAGCCTCTGGCATTTGGGGAGATGCGCTTGAAGCCATGTGGCCAACTAGGCTCGGGCGCTATTGAGTGGCATCCGGGTGTGGGATGTTACAAAGAATTATTAGAGGGAATTATTTTCTAGTTTTATTTATTATTTGGAAATAATATAATGGGATATGAAGGAAATGAAATTTGGTAATGATCTTTGCCCCGGTGTAGCTAACCCACATACAGGAAAAAGTCAAATGTCATCAAATGACATTATTGTTTTCTAGATTTTGACTATTACGGTTGATTTGATTTCATTATTGGGTGATGCACAAGATTTTTAATTTTATTATTGATATGATTATGGGTTCTATTTTTTGTAACCTTATAATATGAGGGTATTCCATCTCATGCATTATTTTAGGAACTTTACTAGGATGCATTACTTGTTGAGTGCTATTGTGATATGTATCGTGATAGATATACCTGCTATTGTGATAGGTATTTTTGAATGTGTTATGGTGTTAATTTGTTGGATACCATACTTTGGTTCATGTGGAGTATGGGACCTCATGGATCATAATTTAGTGAATCGTTCAGTTCAAACTTTTTAAAATCAATTTTGATAAATGTGAAATAAATTAAAATGAAATGGAAACTAAAATTTCTTATAGCAGAGAACTTGATCCAGACCTGACCTTGGTATTGGGAAGTAGTTCGTGTCTCTCACTTTCTTCTAATCAATATGTCACTCAGGCCTGACTCTAGGATCAGGCATAAGGGTGTGTTCTTATATAGGAAGTCTTGTGCCTATCTAATTTTATTATCTACACTTTTGAGCTAAAAAATTTGATAATGATCTTGAACTGAGGAAAATGTTTAGAATTTAGAGGCATTCCACCATGGATACCTCCAGTCATATACCAGGAGGGTGGTGACGACCACACATCAAAGGTGGTGGGTCATGGACTACTTGTGGATCCTCCAGTTGTTCCAGTTGTGGAACTAGTATTTGTACTAGACATAGGTGTTGAGGCACAGTTCCATGAGGTCTTAATGTAATTCCTGAAAACCATTCAGAGAGCATCGCAACCTACCCTAACTATGGAATAGTTGGCATGTGAGTTCCAGTAGTAGCATCCACCCACATTTTCAGGGGATGGTGAACCACAAGCTATGGAGTCATGACTTGAGGCCATGTTGTCTATCTTTGAGAATCTAGAGACGCCTCTTCAAAGGAGGGTAAATATCACTACTTATATGTTGTGTGACTCAAAAAAGAGATGGTGGGATGTAATTACTCATATGGATCATCATTGGGATATGTATTGGAAGGATTTTAATATAGACTTCTATGAATACTTATATCTAAATATGTTGAGGATAGGTTGGGTCTAAGAGTTTATGCACTTGAAGCATGGCGCGTTTTCAGTTATGGAATATTCGACCCATTTCACTGATCTCCAGTGCTTCACACATGTTATAATGGGTGACAAGTTATTTAAATCCTGGTGATTCGAGGATGGTATCAAGTATGACATATGATCTGAGGTGAATGTATCTCAACTGACTACCATTTATGGAATAGTGAATCAGGTTCTTATCACAAATCATAACCTAAGAGATGATGGAGGTGCGATTCAGGGCAGTTTGGTATCTTGATCTAGTACAGAATTGGCCGGTAATAGGAAACATCATCTGGATCTTCCACATAGTGATATTAGTAGTCATAATACATACTCAGGTAGCCAGGTGAGGTGATACTAGTGTGGTAGATCATGACATATGAGGCCACATTGTACAAGGGACCCAGTTGAGTGCCAATCAGGCAGCAGGATGGGTCATCTATAGCACTTCTGTAGAAATTTTCCTATGGAATCTATTGAGAGAGTGGTTTCACCATCTACATGTACAAGAGAGGGGTCATTAGCTTCTCGTCTGGCTGGGAGATGGAGTACAGCTAGCCGATCAGGCCGAGGCAGTGGTCATGGCTATGGTAGTCAGACCCTGAATTTGAAGTGACAATAGAGAAGATCTGCTAAGGGTAGCCAGGTTGTATCATAGGTCCATGGATCATGCTAGATACACAATGAAAGTGACCCTTTAGAAGAAGGATCTCATTCCTTATACTGTGAGTGGTACTATTATAGTATCTTATACTTTAGAATCTGCTATTTTTTATACAAGGGATTCTCATAGCTTTATATTTTTTCCATTATGGAGAGCATTCAGCTTAGTGTTCAGACCACTGATGATTTAATGACACTTTATACTCTGTTGGAGATCATAATAGAGGATTTATGTTATTGCAAGGAGTGGTCCCTTGATATTAGTGGGTGTCACTTCATATGGGGCTTATTTTCCCTTAATATGGAAGGTTTGGACATCACTCTCTAGATGCAATGGTTTGTTCCCTTTCATGATTTCATTGATTTATATCATTTTAGGGTGACCATTACATTTATATATAGGGGATAGTTCATTTAGAAAGGTGAATGGGATTTCTAGGCAACCAGAGATGGACCCGAGCATCCTGTGCTAGGTGGGATAATAGCCTACATTGTGAGTTTATATCTGGATGATCAGGAAATATTTCAAAAATATTTCCCTACAATTATTGATCATTTGAGACACATTTTTTTAAATAACTTTTCAGGATTACCTCTAGTGATATAGGTATTGTTCTCTATAAAGCTAGTTCCAGGAGATGCACTGGTATCCATTCCCCCTTACAAGATTACTACTACTGAGATGCAGGTGCTCAAGAGGCATATAGAGGATTTAGAGGCAAAGGGTTTTATTTAAACTAGTACTTATTCAAGGGTTTTTCTGGTCCTTTTGTGAAAAATCCAGACGATACCCTCAGGATATGTGTGGATTTATGGAAATTTAACCAACTGATGGTTAAGAACCAGTATCCTCTACCATAGATAGATAATCATTTTTACCAGCTCCAAGGAGCTTAGGTATTCTTGAAAATTGATTTGAGATTCAACTATCATCAGGTGTGTTTTATACCATCAAACATACCTCGCATAGCCTTTCATAGTAGGTGTGGTCTATATGAGTTTATTTATGTCATTCGGTCTCACAAACTCTCCATTAGTCTTCATGTAATAGATGAATTAAGTTTTCCATCCTTATCTAGATTCATTTATAATGGTATCCATGGATGATATCTTGGTGTATCCTCACAATCTATATGACCATGCCAAACAGCTAGAGATCATATTGAATACACTAAGAGAGCATCATTTATATGCTAATCTCACAATGTAACACTTTTGGATGGATTATATTCACTTCTTGGGACACATTATCTTGGATACAAGAGTATTAGTTGGCCTAGAGAAGGTGAGTGTTGTAGTTTCCTGGGATAATCCTAATAATGTCTTTGAGGTACAGAGTTTCTTGGGGATATCTGGTTACTAAAATAATTTAATACAGGGCTTATCATGCCTAGAAGTTCCACTTACAGGCTTGAATAATAAGGTTTTGAAGTTTGTATTGTTATATTCTTGTGAGATAGCCTTTAAAGAGATCAAAGGAATATTAACTTCAGTGTTGATGCTGATTTTTCTATAGCCAGACATGAGTTGCATTGTTTACTGAGATGCATCAGGTATCAAGCTAGGAGTATCTATTATACAGGTAGATAGAGTCTTAGCTTATAGGTCTCAGCTGTTAAGGACACATGAGAGGAACTATTTGATACATGATCTCAAGTTAGCTATGTATGTTCACGCATTGTGTTGTTAGATACACTACCTATTGGGAGATAGTTTTGTGGTGTCAACAGACCATAATATCCTCAAGTATATATTTACACAGTGTGATCTGAATTTTAGATATTAAAGGTGATTTGAATACCTATAGTCTTTTTGACTTTGATCTCACCTGCATTCCTAGTAAATTAAATGAATTCGTTGATGCAATGAGCAGTATGACTCAGATTTAGGCAGTTCATCAGGCTGGTAGTGAGTGTAAGATCATGTTTTGTTATCTAATATGCACTTAGAGGTATATTAAAGTCAGGGATAGACTTTTATTTTATCCTTAGTTATAACCTCTAAACTTGTATATGGAGTGAGTATGAGGAATCTATTGGAATCAAAAGGCTTAGTCCTATGGGAGAGTGTGTATGATGAGGACCCTCCTAGTTGGACTGTAGGTGAGGATGAGATCCTATGTATAGATGGTCACGTATGGGTTTCTTCAAACATGTGCAAGGACCATATGAGGTACATTCCTAATTCATCTTAGGAAGTTCACCCTATCATCACCAAGATGTATTGGGATTTATATTACTAATACTAATGATTGGGTATAAAAAGAGATGTAGCTGATTTTTTTATTAAGTGTTCCACTTATCAGTAGGTGAAGGTGGAACACCAGTGACTAGCTAGGCTTTTACAATAGTTACCCATTCCTGAGTAGAAATGGTATGACATCATGATGGATGTCATGATAGATTTACTAAGGCTGCCTCAACGTAATTATTTCATTTGGGTTGTTGTTTACAGACTCACAAAGGTCACACGTTTTCTACCTATTAAGGATACCTTTTCAGTAAATGAGATTGGTAGATTGTATATTTGTGAGATAGTATGAATTCACAGGGTCCCATGAACTATAATTTTAGATAGTGATGTCTGGTTTACATCTCATTTATGGAAGAGTTTGCAGAGGGAACTAGGTACACGGGTGCTTCTAAGCACAGCATACCACCCTCAAACAGATGGTCAGTCAACGTATATGATTTAGGTGATTGAAAACGTGTTGTGGGCATGCTTCCTATATTTCAGGGACTCTTGGGAGAGTAATATACCCCTATTTAAATTCGAATCCAAAAATATATTTCAGGATACTATTAATATGGCATTATTTCATGGATGGACTCAACTGGCTGGTACCTTTCCTATGCTCGAGTGATACTTAGACTCCCTAGAAGACTGATAAGTACATACTCATAGTATTAATGATTATACACCTGAGTGAAACTTGGACTCCTTATGGTTTACCAAGGATGGACTCAGAGGGGTGATACTATATATTCCTTGGTGATACTTGGACTCCTTATGGACTGCTAAGGATAGACACAAGGGGTTGCTGATCATATATGCCATGGGTGATACTTGGGATATCTTTTTGGACTACCAAGGATGGAATCAAGTGTTAGAGATGTTATACCACACCCAGAGTGGTACCTTGGTTCTTTTGAGGATCTCTATGGATGGTTTTGTAGGTATGGACAAGGTTAAGAGCTCTACTATAGGTTCATGATCGATGCTTAGGACCAGGGGAGCATGGGACTGAGCTAAGGATCATGATGCTAGATGGGATAATTTTGGTCATTTTTTACTTTTGATACATGTAATGTATTATACTATTGTGTGCCTATTTTTTTTGTTTTGTAGGGACATGTATCATCATCCTTGTATATGGGTTTCCTTTTTGTCTCTATTATCTATTCCTGTAATTTTCCAATTTTTTGTTTTATTTATTACTTCCTCTACTTATTTTTTATTTATATTCCACTATAATACACTCTAGTGATGGGGGAATAGTCTCCCCACATACACACCTAATCTCTCATTTCTAGTCATCAACCTCTAACATTTGGGGAGATGCACTTGAGGCCATGTGTCCAATCGGCCTCATGTACTGTTGAGTGGAATCCGAGTATGAGACGTTACAATAATTGTGAATTATAGAGAATGAGATATCTCAAAACTAGGATTAAAGAATTAATTTCCATATTTTAAATATTTTAATATATCTAACTTGTTACTCAGGTTTTCTATAAGAAGAGAAGAATATGGAGATAAAGTTATTGATTTTTTTTATCGTGATATATTTATATATTTAATGAAAAGAAAAATATAGGGTTTGTGAAATATTCAAGATCTGATTTCAGAGACTGAAAATAAGAATTAGAAGATTAAAATTAATGTTTTGTAGTAAATGTGAGAGATATATAATTCTATGTGCTTGAAAGAATTGGAGATATCATTGGTGCTCCTTGAAAAAATTTCCAAATAAGAAGGAGAAGAAATTTCTATGACGACTCGTAGAAATATGATGAATCTATTCATGAGGATTTTCAATTTAGGTTTTTAAAGTAGAAACTAGATGAGATCAAATTTCACCATCTATATTTAGTTCAAGTATAAGAATAGTGAAGTTTTTTATCTTGTCTTATATTCCAAATTGGTAATCATTTATTTTAGTTATGAGCAAAGAGATGGGATGTAAAGAGAGAGTTTCTTGGGAGAAAATGAGATATCTGAAAAAATCGTAAGGGTAGATACCTTAAGAATAGGATTTTCATATCCTAAACCTAATAAAAATATTTATTTTAGTGTTTATTGGTGTATCATCACATTTTTATCACATTATCCTTGGATTATCATAGTTTTGGTGAACTAAGTAAACACTTGTGTGCTCTGTGTGCTTTAATTTTTACATTCTGCATGACATAATTGATTTTAATGGGTTGATAGTAATTAAATATATATTTTTTAGAGATAAATACAATAATTTTTATAATTATATCATCATCTAAGGAATAACTTGTAACATCTCAAGTTTTTAAAAATAGAATTATTTATGATAGTGTATCTGACATGCAACATCGAGCCTAAATGAACCATGATTATTTATGACTATTATAACCAAGCCATGAAATTGGTGGGTATGAATTGTATTAACTAATTTATTAAATATAAATAATGTTCCTAATCGATATAAATTTATTGATAAATTCCTATGAAATAAGCTATCAATTTTTAATGAATACATTATATTCTTCAAAAAAGCGTGTTTTCTAAAAAATGATTTTTATTGATTTTTGAGAGAAAATATTACAATTAATTTATTTAAGTTTAAGAAATTTTATTTTATAAAATGAAAATAATTTTTTAAATCATCATATCAACATTACCTTAGGGTGAAATTTTTTTATTTTACTGAAATATTTGATTTTTCAGTGAGTGGTGGAAACTATCGATTTTTCAAATACTTCTATTAATTTTCATTAAATAAAGTAATTTAAAAGTTAAATTATATTTTTTATTTGAGATTAAATTTAAATATGAACCATTTTATTTATAATTATATAATTAATTTCATTTTAGTCATAAATTGTCATGATTTTTTTATAAGTTTATTTTTATGCTTAAAAACACAGTTTTCTGCAAACTGTTTCTAAGTGGATAAAGTTTATCCATTTTAATTAATTCAAATAACCCCTAGTGAGAAAATATTTAAAGTAAATTAATATATTATACATCTATTTATATTAATTTAAGTTTATCTAAGGATTATTTCAAGTCATATAGTTAATATAAGATCATCTATTTCTTGAAAAATGCATTTCTTGAAAGACAGTTTTTTGACGCATTTTAAGAGTTCAATTTTAAATTGACTTGTTCCAATTATGTTATTTGAATTTGATAAAATGTATTAAATATTTTTAATAATTATAATTAATATTAGTTAATAATTTAAACTTAATTCTTGATGATAATGAATACCAAAAATGGTAAAAAAAATTAGTTACTTTGGTGAAAAATTAAATTGGTAAAAGTGAGTTGGATTTGAGATAAATAGACTAAAATGTTTAAAAAATATTTATTTATGAATTTAGACGTTTTTTATCGACCATTTGGTCCTTATAATCCATTATTTAACAATTTTTTGAGGCACTTTTCTTGAGAGTGACCTCCCATTATTGAATAGTTTTGGGTATTTACAAAAATATCACTCTCTCTCATTTATAAAAGGTCAACAACAATATTATTATATACACCCTTAAAAATCCTTTTGGTTTAGAAAATAACTATCAAAATACCTTCCTTAATTCCCTCCCCACTTCCTAGAGTCCTTTTATATCATAAATCTAATCTAGTTAGGAATTAGGTGTAATACTAAAGAGGAGGTCCAAAGAAGAGGTATCATTCTTAACTGAGAATTTTTGTTTTATTTCATATTTCACCTCATTCAAATATTATTAAATCATGATGATATAATAACATCATTACATTCCATATAATTATATTTTGGTTATTTTAATTTTTTAACCTACATCCATCTCTTCTTCCATCAAATGGGAAATGAAACCATCATTCATGTGTACGGTAGACTATCGTCACGCGAACTGATGTAATTAATTTTCTATCATCGCCTCTCATCGATATTCATAATTATATATTTAATATTTATGTATTATATTCATAAAATATTAATAATTTTTTAAATTAATATATCATATACTTTCTTACCTTACCATCAATTGAAAATGATAATGTCGTTCGTATGCACAGTTAACTACCACCTCGTGAAGAGATGCAATTCATTATTTATTACCTAATCACATGGATGGTATATTTAAGTTTATTTGAAGAAATATAATGAAATTTATGATATAATTAACAATTTATATATATAAAAAAATTATCTTATTTTCATCGTGATCTTTGAAAAATGAAAACATTACTCATGTTTGTGTACGACCTACCATCTCAATGATTGTAAAGTTGTTCATTTTTCATAACCATACTTCATGAAGGATTTTAAATATATAATTTATGTATAAAAATGATAATTATTTTCTGATTATTATTTTTTATAAGAATAAATAATAATATCTTTTACCTTGTTCAACTTTCCGAAGTGATTTTGGACATATGAGTAGAACATCATCAAAACATCTGACTTTAATCTAAATGATTGAGTAAATAAATATAAAGTGATAATAATTAAAATAAAAGGGAAAATAAAATTTAAAAGTTTTATTAAATAAGTAAATAAATAACATAATTTTATTATTCAGTAATATAAAGAACACACGTGATGAATCAGGCTCAAGGTAAGGGGTCTCTCTAAACCACCCTTTTCTTAGGGAAATGACCATAATCTCTCTAAATAATATTCTCTCTATATGTAATGTTATAAAATGATTATAAATTATATATATGTCCGTAATATATATAAAAATATTATTATCCCTTCATTTTATGTACTAATACATTCTTTATGTTCATTTCTTAAATTCCTTCATTATGAAATTTATTTTGATTATGATATAAGGTAAGATTATGAAACCCATTTTATTTCCCTCAGTAATTATTATGTTATAAATTATGACTGGATTCATTTATTTCGAACACATAAATCATGTACATTTTATGATGGGTTCTCCTAGATAGTGCTCTAATTTATTAGGTAAATCTTTAGTTTTGTGGGACATCATGTATGGGATTATGGAGTAAACCTAATCCATTATGGGACTTTGTCCACCGTGAGATATAGTTTAGGTAGTTAGCCTTTACTCATTTTTATGCCATGTTTTCTTGTTTCTACTACATTTACTATATTACCATTATCTTATGATATTATATTATTTACATTATGCTCACATGTGATTACTCTTTATATTTATATTTTATGATATCATTTTATACTTTTAACTCATACGTTATGCTTCATTATCATGTTTATTACATTACTTGTAATTTCAGCTCACCCCTCTCTTTTATGTATTCCCTAGGTTATCCTATGCATTTTTAGGTGCTCAAATGGATTTAGGATCACATTATATAAAATAAAATAATTATTTCCCATTTTAAGTTTCCATTTGATGTATCATGAACCTGGTCTTCCAAAGATACTAGTCCTAACGGTCATTAGGGTTATACTTATTGGATATTTATGTTTAAAAATAATTTAATAATTTGTGTAAAAGGAATGGGTCGATATAGTTGTTATCATAGTAAGGTCTATTTATTTTGGGGGATTAGGACTATAATGCTTTAGTAAGAATCCTATGGATAAAATAAGGATAATTCTAAGTATAGAAAAATATCTTGGAATTTTGGTGAAGTTTAGAGCAAGTAGTTTCTAAGCATTTGCATCCCTATCTAGATAATAAAAGTGGATGTGGCTCTATAATAGTTGTACCTAGTGGTAATAACCCTTAAAAGGTAACATTTATTTAGACTCAATCACCACCTAGTTCATGATAAAAATCCTTACTGAACACCAGGTCTGACACTCCAAGGGGAAATGATTTGTAAATTCAGAAAGAACTTTATGAACTATTATGAAGGACTTGAAAAAATTATTAGGTTAGAAAACCTAACAGGAAAAATTAACCTGAATAACCAATATTAAGACCTATATACACATAAGTTAGTATATAATTATCATTTATAACTTATTTATTATAAGTTTATAAGTTTCCATTTTGTATGTTAATTAATTCTCATCTTTTTTTTCTTTTTAGTTAATAGATGCAAATAGAATAAATTTTTCCATCAACCAATATGATGTTAAATGTGATGATTTACCCAATGATGTACCTAACTTTATGGGAGTGTGAGATGATAACTTCATGGAAGTTATAGCTCAACTAGATCAAGTTTTGAATAATAACTTCAATCCTATGTAACATCATCTTCCTCCTAAGAAGAAGTTAGTTACCATTGATCCTTTTATGTGACAAAGGACTCATAAATTTAGTGGATATTATGATACCCTCATCATAGAACAATGTATTAAATCTATTGATAATATATTCTCTTTACACCAATGCACAAAGTAAGATAAAGATGTGTTGGTAATTTATCACATTGAGGATGAATCCAATCAGTGGTAGAAACTGATCAAGAACACAAAGTCCAAAGGTGATATTAATTACATGGAATTTTAAGGATTCAATAAAATATGTTTCAATAAATATTTCCCCTAAACTCTCCATATTAAAATGAATAGGTATTTCCTCTATCTAAAGAAAAAAAATATGAGTCTATCAGGGCATATGAAGAAAACTTCACAGGGTTTACATGATATTCCTATGGATTTTTCATCAGCACCGAAAGTAAGCTGAATAATTTATTTTTTGGTTTAAATCCTATTATATGAAAGGAACTATTTATTTTGAACTTTAATATCTATGAAGAGATTTTTAATTGTTCCCTCAAAGTTGATATGGATATTGGTGACTCCCAGTGGCCTCATGGGACTAGAGACAAATATGTAAAATGAATTTTTCTTTTGGATTATCAATAGATAGATCCCATGGAGGAAATAAAACTCAACATCTCACTTGTCAAAAGTGTGGTAAGAAGTAATCTAGAAACTATCTAATGGAAATCGGGAGTTGTTTCAAATATGGAAAAGAGGGGCGTTAGGATAATCAGTTTTGAAGAGAAATGAAGAACCCCAATAATGTTGAAGAATAAAATAAGGTTTAGAACAATACTCATACTATGGTTGAATTTTTCAACTACATGGAACATGCGCATTATACAAGACAATTCCATAATCCAAGGGTAGTTGGAGATAATCAATAATAACAAAATCCAAGGCCTAGAGAGAAAGGAAGGGATTATGTTATTTCTAGAGTTGAGGTGGATTTTGGAAATGATTTGGTGATAGGTATACTTTTTATTCATTTAGGAATAGAAAATGTACTATTTTATTCTTGTTCTATGAATTATTTCATATCTTTAAAGTTTAGTAAGAACTATCCAAGCACTGCCTCAAAACATGGTAGTTGAGATATTTGAGGGAATAGAAAATGTTTAAATGGTTGAATCCCAAGTTTATAACACCTCCAAAATCAATGTTTGTGGAATTAATCTTCTATAAAATCTCATTGTACTTAATTTAGTGGAGTTTGATGCTATATTGGTCATGTATTGGCTATCCTTATATAAATCCAACATCAACTATCGATAGTGAGAGATCACTCTCCACATCTCAAGTCATCCTCCTATTGTGTACATGTGTTAGGGGGATGAATCTCCCCTAGAATCATATTTTAAATCATGGCTATTATTGCTTAATAATCAAGCATATCTAACCTAAATGATTAATACAAAGGAGAGAATCATTCTTGAATACATTCCCATTGTCAGGGGTTATACTAATGTATTCCACAATGAGTTTCTTGGCATTCCTCTGGAATGAGAGGTTTAATTTTCAGTTGAACCTATACCTGTATCACTACTTATATAAAATAATCCATATATAATATCCAATAATGAGTTGGAAGAGCTAAAAAATTAGTCACATGATAATCTGGAAAAGGGTTTTAAACATCCAAGTGATTCACCATGGAGTGTGTTGGTCCTCTTTTTCAAGAAGAAGGATGGTTCAATGCACCTATACATTTATTATAATGAACTATAAAATCATAATAAAAAACATTTATCCCCTACCATGGATAGATGACTTATTCAATCAACTATGTGGAGTCTACTATTTCTCTAAGGTGCACCTTCATTTGAGATATCACCAATTAAATGTGAATAAGGAAGATATTCCAAAAACTGACTTTCAAACAAGTTATGGACACTATGAGTTTGTATTAATTCTTTTAAAACTAATTAATTCTCTATAAATCCTTAAGGAATTATTGTATAGTCTTTAGATATTACATCAACAAATTTTTTGAAATATTTATAGATGGTATTCTGATTTACTCCAAAAGTAAAGAGGATCATGTTGAGCATTTGAATACTATGCTAAAGTCTTTGATAAAGGATAATCTATTTGTAAAGTATAGTAAGTGTGAGTTTTTGATTAATTAACTATCATTATTGGGTAATATTATCACCAATAAAGGTATATTTTGTGGACCCTTCTAAGAAAAAAGAAATTAGGGACTGGCCTAGACTAGCATCTCTAATGGAGATCCTTAGTTTCTTGGACTAAATGGGTATTGATAATGATTTGTGAGAAACTTATCATGGTTTTCAAACTCATTAACCAATATAACAGGTAAGGGAGTAATGTTTTTCTAGATTAGTGAATGTGGAGGGAGATTTAAGGAGTTGAAAAGGAGGTTTATCATTGCACCAGTCCTCATGATACCCTCAAATGGGGAACTTTTTTTGGTATACAGTGATGCTTCAAAAAAGGGCTTGGGAAGGGTACTGATGTAGAATGATAAATTGATAACCTATTCTTCAAGGTAGTTGAAATTTCATGAGCATAAATATCCCATACGTAATCTGGATTTGGTTATAGTGGTCTTTATATTGAAAATATGGTGACATTATCTCTATAGGGATAATTATTAAATATATATGGACTATAAGAGCTTAAGATATATATTCACATATAAGGATATTAATATGATCTGGTGAAGATAGTTATAGTTGATCAAGGGATATGAATGCTCAATCCATTACCATACTGGGAAAGAAAAAAAGTGGTAGACTCTATAATTTAAAAGGATCTAGAAACTTTATCACTAATGTGAATTTAGAATGATCCAATCAACTTATATTTGAAAAGTATGTACATGGGTATCATGAAGGAAGGAAAACCATCATTCCATTATTAAATAATTTCTCAACCTTACCTTCTATACAAGATAAAGTATTATCAAAGAGATGATTTCGACATTCAGAATAAGGTGGAATATTTAAGAAAATGGGAATTCTCAAAGTTCAAAATTGATGAATGAGTTTTGATATTTGGGTCATGGGTATGTGTACCATCAAATCTTGAGATAAATAAATAATTTTTAGATGATGCACATATCTTGACCTTCCCCATCTACCCAGGGAGCATGAATATTTATTGAGATCTATGATAGAACTATTGGTGGGAAAATATGAATAATGAGATTAATGAATATATATAAAAATATTTAGTATGTTAATAAGTGAAGGATTAAAGGAAAAAATTCTAAGGGAATATGAAACCATTACCAATAACTATACTGAAATGGGGAAAATCACCATTGACTTTATCACTATTCTTACAAAGACATCAAGAAGAAGAAAATACCATATGGGTTATGGTGGATCATCTTACAAAGACTTCTCACTTAATTGAAATTATAGAGGACTCCTCACTTGATCAGCTTGTAAGGATATAAATTAGATAGGTGGTAAGTTTTCATGGAACACCACTGTTAATTGTATCTGACTGAGATATAATATTTGGATCCAAATTTTGTAAGATCCTCCAACATGATCTAAATATTTATTTGAACATCAGTATGGATTATCACCCCTAAACTAATGGTCAATTTGAGAAGACTATTTAGAAACTATAATACATTTTGAGATCATACTCGATGGACTTTGAAAGAAGATAGGATCGATGTATTCGTTTGGTCAAGTTCATATAAAGTAAAGTTTCCACTCAAGCACCAAAATGGATCCACATGAATCCCTTTATGGGAAAGATGTCGAACACCAATGTGTTTGGGTGAATTTGGTGAATGCAATATGTTGGGATCTGATATAGTTATGAAATTGTAGAAAATATTAAGACCATTTAGAAACACATTAGGACTGCTCAGAGTTGAAAGAATATCTATGATTAAAATCATTAATGATACCTGGAGTTTGAGGTTAAGGATAAACTATTTCTCTTTATATCTTCAAATAAGAGAGTCATTATATTTGCGAAGAAGGGAAACCAAATCCCCAGGTACATTGTTCCCTTTGATATTCTTGATTGCATCGAAGTTGTGGCTTATCGACTAACACTCCCACCAACCTTTTCTTAAGTACATGATGTATTCCATATATCCCTCTGGAGAATGTAAATACTAGATCACTCACATATAATGAATTCATATATGATACATTTTTAAAATGATACATCTTATAATGAGTATCCTGTGAATATATTAGACCGTAGAGATAAATTTCTATATAAGACAACTCTCCTAGTCGAAGTGCTATGGTGGAACCCTAAATATGAAGTGAAAACATGGGAATAGGGGAAATCCATTAAGTAGAAGTAACCTCACCTATTTTCACCTTAGTATTTAATATGAAATTTTTTGGGTGAAATTATTTAAGGGGGCATAATGTAACACCCATAGTTTTTATACATAATGTTATTTTTAATAGGATATATGACACACAACACCGAGCCTAAATGAACCATGATTATTTATCATCGTTCTAACCTAGCCATTAAATTGGTGGGTATGAATAGTATTAACTAATTTTGGAAATATATATAAATTCACTAATTAATATAAATTTATTAATAAATTTATAGGAAATAAGCACTCAATTTTTAATGAAGACATTTTATTCTTCAAAAAAATATGTTTTATTCAAAAATGATGTTTACTTCTTATTAAGAGAAAATATTGCAATTCATTTATTGAACTTTTAGAAATGTTATTTTATAAAATTAAAATAATTTTTAAATTTAGTATATCAAAATTAACATAAGGTGAACTTTTGCTATTTTTATGAAATATTTGATTTTTCAATGAATAGTAAAAATTACTGATTTTTCAAATACGATCATTTATTTTCATTAAATAAAGAAATTTAAAACTTCCATAATATTTTGGATTTGGTATTAAATTTAAATATTTACCATTTTATTTATAATAATGTAATTGATTTTTTATTAATCATCAATTTTAATGATTTTGATATAAGTTTATTTTTATGCTTAAAACGTTGTTTGTTGTACATTGTTTTTAAGTGCATAATGTTTATACATTTTAATTAATTAAAATAACCCCTAATAATAAAATATTTTATTTCTTGAAAAATTCACTTCTTGAAAAACTGTTTTTTGACACGTTTTATGATTTTAATTTTAAATTGAATTATCCCAATTAAATAATTTAAATTTTGATAAAAATGGATTCCAAATTTTCAATAAACACAATTCATATTATTTAATAAACTCAACTTAATTTTTTCCCATAGTGAATAGTATAAATTGTAAAGAAACTAATTATCGTGTTGAAAAATTAAAATTGTAAAAGTGAGTAACCTTAGAGATAAATAGAATACATTTTTTAAAAAATGTTTATTTTTAAATTTTGGAGGTTTTTATCAAAAATATCACCCATAAAATCCATTATTTATTAATTTTTTAGGTACTTTTCTTGAGATTGACTTCCAGTTATTGAATAGTTTTGGGTATTTACAAAAATTTCACTCACTCTCACTTATAAATGAGCACCTCCTATCCTCTCCATTACACTATTAAAAATCCTTGTGTTTCATGAAATACTAGATCAAATCCATTCCTTAATTACTTCCACACTTCTTAGATCCCTTCTTATGATCAAAAAGATAATCTAGGGAGGCTTTAAGCGTAATACTAATGAGGTTGTCTGAAAAAGAGGTGTATTTCTTAACTGAGTGTTTTTATTTTTTTCTTATTTAACCGTATTAAAATATTATTAAATCATTATGATATAATAACTTATGTATCTCCCATATACTGATATATTATTTTGTTAAGTTATTAACCTAAATCCATCTCATATTCCATCAAATGATAAACAAAACCATTGTTTGTGTGTACAGCCGACTACCGCCTTGCAAACCGATGTAATTTGTTTTCCATAATCACTTATGAATGCTATTCATGATGATGTATTTAATGTTTATGTATGGTATTCATGAAATATTAATAATTCTTTAAAATTACTATATTCTTTACTTACCTTACCATCTAATGAAAAGTGATAACGTCGTTCGTGTGTACGGTAGATTACTGCTTCGTAAAGCGATACGATTCATTTTTTATTACTACATCACATTGATGGTATATGTAAGTGTATTTAAATAAATAATATGATATTTATGATATAATTATAATTATTTAAAGATAAAATAACACTTACCTTATTTCCATTATAATCATTCAAAAATGGAAACATTACTCATGCGTACGAACGGTCTACCATCTCCATGATTATAACATAGTTCATTTTTTATAAAAATACTTAATTATTAATTTTAAAGGTATTATTGATATATAAAAATGATAATTTTTTCATTATTATTATTCTACATATGATGAAATAATAATCTCTTTGACTATAGTAAACTTCCCAATGTGATTTTGGACATACAAGGCGAACATCGTCAAAATGTCCGACTTGAACCTAAATGATCTTGTAATTGAATATAACATGATAATAAATAACATAAAAAGAATAATACACTTTAAAAAATTATTAATAAATTAAATAATTAATATAATTTTATTATTTAGAAATATAAATAAAAAAATTATGAATCGAGCTCGAGGTAAGGGATATCACTAAACCACCCTTTTCTTCGGATTATGACCATTCTCTGTCTAACTCACTTTATCTCTCTATTTAATGTTTTTGGATGCTTCTAAATTGTGTATATATATCTCTCACATATATACCTATCTTAATCTCCTTTTATGGGGTAATATATGCCTTATTTTCATTTCTCATATTCCTTCATTATGAAAATTCATTTGATTGTGATATGAGACAAGATTATTCAACCCATTTTCTTTCTGTGGGTAATTATTATGTTATGCCTTATGACTGAATTCCTTTATGTGGCACACATAAATCATGTAAATTTTATGATGGGTTCACTTATAACATCCCATATTTTTTCAAAGGTACTGGTCGTTACTTTTTGGTTTAAATTCCTTAAAATGGCCCTAATAATGATGCCTAAAAGGTTCAAGGAGGATTTAGGTGCATATGGGGGTCATTCGGAGACTGGTGCCCTAAAATGGGAAGAAAATACTAGGCCACATGGTTAGAGGAAATAATTTATCCCAAACCACATGGTTTCCCTAAATCATCTGGTTAAAGACAGTGGAGTTGTAGGGGTTGCACGGTTTGTCTACAATTGTGTGACCTAGGTTGTACAGTCGTGCGAGCCATAAGAAATTATTGAAAGAGAATTTTGCATGGTTTATGCATGGATAGAAAAATCAAGCAAAAAACCATGTGATGATCCCCCTTATAGTAGTGATTGTCAAAAGGTTTGTCCAACTGTGTGGCCAAATCATGCGCAGTGGTTTTTAGGGGTTAAAATACCAATTTTCTCTTCTTTAATGATTTAAGAAAATTATTTCTTATCCCTTTTTTTCTCTAATGGTTGAATCTATTCTCCTCCTATAGAAACCCTTTTCTCCTATAAACATAATAATTCAAGAAATTCCTTCAAATGGACTCTGATTCATTCATCATCAGATCCAAAAAAAAGCTAGAGGTATGATCTATGTTCCTCTAATCTATTTCAAGTTCTTCATCTCATCTATTATCCCATTTGGGTGCAAGATCATTTTCCCCATTTTTAGGACATTTGATGATTTTTTTGATTTCTTAAAACCTAGATTGAATCAAATTTTGATACTGAATGAGGGAATCTCTATGAGGCTAAGGTAGGCGGTCTAAGATCATTCATTTCATTTCATTGTGTTCTATAATTTGTGTCAGTTTTCCGTTCACTGGGAAAATACAACAATGCCTCCAAAATGTCAATTAAATTATTCCAAGTGGTTTAAAAAGTGTATTATGACCCTTCTAACTGAGAATCACCTCATAGGTTGTTTTACTTGACCAGAACCACCCCAATGGATGTTTTCTACCCCTTGTGGCCTAATTTCCTTTTTTTGCTTTAAATTAGTCAAACAACCATGGGTGTGTCATTGTATAATTAATCCCTTAAGTGATTAACTTTTTTGGTTCAGTAAGGAGACATATGTTAAACCCTCTACCCATTTTTTAAATGGAATGGCAGAATTAAATCAATGGTCCATGTGAAAAATGGTAATACTGATACCTTATTCAATACATGGTCCCTTAAATGATAATGCATTGTCCAAAATAACCTTCATGCTATAAATAATTGAACCAATTCAATGTTACCTATTTCTAGACATGTTATATATGTAATATTTTCTTTCAACTGTTTGACATTAGTGTTGTGGGTGATACAAGGATTTCTAAATTAAGGACCCCTTGGATGGACTCTCATTCCATAATATATTTTATAAATGTTTTGTAAATACATCAGGGAGAAATTAGTTGTTCCTAAGATGGGATTGTCAAGAGTTGTCTATTTTTACCTCTAGACGAGTGACACTAGTTCTTGAGGGGAGACCCCTTGGATGGGCTCAATGGAAAAATTGGTTAAACCACGCCTCAAGAGAGACTCGAGCCCCTATGTGTGATACCTAGTATGGAATAATAGGTTAGTACTTGACTTTTCATACAATTCTTGGAGTGACATATGGGACTTCATTCTTGGGTCACCATGGATAGACTCCTCAGTATTGTTTAAAAATTGAGCCCCTCAAGCGATACTTTGTAGGTCCTTCCAGATTTCCATGGATGGGATCAGGGTGTCTCACCAAAATTTATAAAAGGATTTTCAAATTAAATAAAAGTATGGGGATGATCTCAAAATGAGAACTGATATTTGGTTCAAAAAATATAGGGGTGTGTCCTCCAATCCCAAGAACTATCTTGGGGACAGCCCAGCTCCTTATACATTATTACACACTTTACCATTGAAGGATCCTTCAGTTTAGACACAACAGCTTAGGATGATGTAGGTATATTGGACAGGACTCAAAGTGGAACCCAATCCAATGTATTTATTTATTTATTATATATTGAATTAAAATTATTAAGGAACGTTTCTTATCATGTATTGCACAAAATGGAATGGCCTAGACATCATGGGTGTCGTCCTACTGAGATTGTATCTCACACACTGCTCAAGCACCATTTGGTACCCAAGTAGACTTTATAGTTGCAGGTTTAGACAAAGAGAAGTAGCTAGCTTCCGATTCTTGATTGACTTGAATTAATGTGATGGAGTTGGGTGTAGAGGACCGAGCCTATACTCGAGATTCCAGTCTTAGTAATTTTTTCCCTTTTTGAATATTTTGTTGGGTTTTTTTATATGCTTGAATATCTTTCCCCCCTTTCACTCACTTTTTGTATAGATATTGTTCTATGATAATAATATTTATCTTCTGATTATTTAGCTTCCTCTTACTGGTTATTTATCTTACATGATTGCGTGTTATTTTTCCATTTTTTCTAATGGTTATATCTTTTTCTAATATATATATATATATATATTGTTGCACTCCACTCTAATCAATGAGTAAATAGTCTCCCCATGAACACACCCAAGGCCCTCACTTCTAGTCAGCTACCATTGACATTTGAGAAGGAACACTTGAAGTCTTGTGTCCAACCATCTCGGGACACCGGTGAGTGGAATCTGGGGTAGGACACTAAAAATTGGTATCATAGGTTTATTTCCCCTTTTTATTACTATTTGGGTTTATACAAGAGACTAGGACATTGGAATTTGGTTAAGTTCTTGTTCCTGGAAGTAGCTACAGCACATATAGGGGAAACCCAAATTTCCTAGGATGGGTAATTACTAATATTGATTGCACCTATTATGGTTTCGTTGTATTTCAAAAATGATTGAATCAATTGATATATGATGTTATTGATATTGATATTATTTTAATGTATTTTTCAGCCCTATCCCGATGATACGAGGGCGTATTATAATCATGAATCATACTATAAATAATAGTACTTAAAATTCCATGCATTATGTCATCCCATATTTAAATTTCCACGTGCATTACCTATATTTCATGTGGTTTCTAATTGCACCTTGTTTTTAGGCGTACTATTATTCACAATGATGGAATAATTGGTTTAATTGACCAATCATTCCATGTTGGTTGGTTTGATTGTAAATTTTCAACAGAATCTCATCTGATCAAACCACAAACATGGCATGTTACACTTTTTTCCATTTTAAAGGTTAGGATACAGTTATTCAATCTTCTAATTTCAATATATAAGGTGTATGGGCCCTTATGAATTGGAATCGAAGACATAATTAGCTAGATCATGATATTAATAACCAAATAAATAAGAATGAAACTGAATGAAATAAAATGAATTTGATCCTTTAAAATAAAATGGTTACCAAATGTGAAACCTTAGCATGACATGTCCTAGTAGTGGGCAGTAAGTTGTGTCTCTTATGCTTTGTTCTGTGACTTGTTGTGTTGCTAAGACCAGGATCCTAGAGTAGGGGAAGGTTTTTAGCATGACTTTATGTGGTCCTTATACTTTTCATTCTCTACATCTATACTTTTTTGTTATAATTCATATTTGAGGTATGTTCCTGGAATTTGTAGAGTTATGTCACCACGATGACCTCATGTTATACACCAAGAAAGTGGTGATGAGCATACCTCGTAGGTGGTGGGCCCTGATCCACCCATGAAACCTTCTATAGTGCCACCTGAATCACCTCCTCTTGATCCTACATTGGGTGTTGATGTCCAATTTTGTGATAGATTCCTCCAGTTTATTCAATTAGTCTAGGGTGCACCTCGACCTTCCCCTTCCATGGAAAAGTTAACCTTCAAGTTCCTACAGCAGCATCCTCCTACCTTCTCGGGGGATGGAAGGCCTCAAGCTATAGATCCTTTTTTATAGGCTATGGTTTTAATCTTTGATCATATAGATATACCTCTAGAGTGGAGGGTCAAGCTCATGACCTACATGCTTCATGACTCCTCCAAGCAATGGTGTTATGTTCTAAATTAGTCTGGTCAACACCAGGGTATAATCTGGGTGGATTTTCATGTATCCTTCTTTGACTATTTCTTCCCTCAGACTTTGATAATAGATTGAGTTTGGTAATTCATGCACCTTGAGCAAGGTGACATGTCAGTGATGGAATACTCAGATCGCTTCATCGAATTTCTGTGTTTTTCAATGACCCTAACCAGTGATGAGTTGAATACTTTTAGGCGCTTTCAGGATAGGATTTATTATGTCATATTCTCATTAGTGTACATATTTTGGTTGGCCACAGTTTCATAGATAGTCAATCAGGACCTTATCACTGAGAAGAACCTGAGGGAATCAGGTGACGTGAAGCGGGGTAGCTCATGTTCTAGGAAGAGAAGTGGTTTTTCCAGTGGAAAGTTGAAACACTTCGAGGTTACATGTGACATTAGTACCAACCAAGTGGCATGCAGTGAAACTAATATAGTGTGTTTCCAGTGTGGTAGATCAGGCCATAATAATCCCTAGTGTATGAGGAACCTGATCGAGTTCTGAGCTTGTGGTAGGATGGGTCACCTCTAATGTTTCTGTAAATCCTTTCCGCTAGTCCCAAGTGAACGGGGTTATATACCCACACCACCTTTAGTTTTAGGGTTAGTGACACCTCATCAGGTAGGAATATAGGCTTCTGTAGGCCATTTGGGATGAGAAGCTGGTCGTAGCTGAGGCATTCAGGCTATAGAGTTCTATTTTCAGTAGAGTGGACCTGTTTAGGTTACATAGATAGCATCTGAGGGTCACAGATCAGGACATATATATAATATATTTCCTATGCTATAAAAGTAGAGTTTATGTCCATCTACAGTTAGAGATACTATTCTAGTATCCTCTAATCTAGTATCCACCGTATTTGATACAGGTTCATCGCACTCTTTTCTATCTACTAAAACTATGGGATGTGTGGGATTAGTGATAGAGTACTCAAGTGATGTTTTGACTCTTGATTCACCATTAATAGTTTGAGAAGAGGGTATAATCTAGTTACAGGAGTTCCCCTTGAGATAGGTGGGTACCATTTTCTGTGGAGTTTCTTCATCCTTGAGATGACCGACTTTAACATCATTCCTAGTATAGACTGGCTTGTGACTTATTGAGCCCATGTGGATTTCTATCACTGTCATGTGTCTTTATTATCACTTGAGGTAAATAAAGATATCCATAATGGAAAGTGGGATCTTCAATCCATTTGAGCTGGACTCAAGCATACTGGTCTAGGTGGAGTGACATCCCATATAGACAATCTCTTTATAAGTGATTAGGGGATGCAACTCATGGAATTCCCTCATGTTTTGGATCATTTTAGGGATGTCTTCCTAGATAATCTATCTAGATTATATACTAAGATATATATTGAGTTTACTATTGATCTTGTGTTAGGTGCAGCAACAGTGTTAGTTCCTCCTTATAGGATTGCACCTACAGAGCTTCAGAAACTCAAGAGGAAACTTGAATACATAGAGGCTAAGGGTTTTTTCAACCCATCGCATTTCCATGGGTTTCACTGGTTCTCTTATCAAAGAAGTTGGATGGTACCCTTCGATTATGTATGGATTACCACCAATTGAACCAGCTTATAGTGGAAAACTAATACCCTCTTCCTCGAATAGACGACCTCTTTTACTAGATTTGAGGAGAAACTATTTTCTTTAAGATAGAATTTAGGTCGGGATACCATCAAGTTTATGTGAGGCCATTGGACATACCACATATAGCATTCTGAAGTAGGTACGGTCTTTATGAGTATCTATTCATTTCGTTCATTCTAATGAATTCTCTGGCATTCTTCATGACTCTAATGAATTGGGTTTCCCACTTGTATCTTGATTCCTTTATGTTAGTCTTCATAGATGACATCTTAATGTATTTTTTCACCAAAACTGACCATTCCAATCTTCATGATATCATGTTGAGTACACTAAGATAGCATCAGCTATAAGTGAAGCTTAGTAAATTCCACTTTTGGATCAGTAAGGTTCACTTCTTGGATAATATTATATCTGAGGCAGGTGTATCAGTTGACCAATAGAGGGTGGGTTTTGTGGTTTCTTTGGAGCATACCAAGATCATATTCGATATATGCACCTTCTTAGGGATAGATGGATACTACAAGTGATTCATTCAGTACTTCTCACACCTAGCAGTTCCACTTATGAGATTGATTAGGAAGGGTGTGAAATTTGACTGGACTAAATATTATGAGATATATTTTAAAATTTTAAATGGAAGAATCACTTTATCTCTAATTTTTAATCTTCCAGAGCTGGGAATAAGTTATACAGTCTATTATGATGCTTTAGGTATTAGGCTGGTTGTGTTTATGATGCAAGGAAATTGAGTCGTGGCATATGGATCTCGCAAGTTGAGGCCTCATGAGCGTGACATTCCTACACTGTACCCTGAGATATTATTCATGGTTTATGCTTCATTCTATTGGAGGAACTACTTATTATGTGAATGTTTAATCATTTTCATAGACCATAAAAGTATCAAATACATCTCCATGCAGCGAGACTTGAATCTGAGGTAGTGTATGTGGGTTGACTACTTGAAATCATTCAAATTTGAGCTAGCTTATACACTTGGAAATGGAAATGTTGTAGTAGATTCTTTGAGCCAAAAAAATCTAATGAAAGATATCAAGGAGGCCATCAGTGAGTGGCAGTTGATGGATCTATTTTCCAAAATGCATATTCAGGTTTAGGAGCAGCATGGGAAACCAGTTCTAGTAGCCCTAGTTGTGAGTTCCTCCCTTATTAAATGGGTTTGGGTGAGAAAATTATCATATTTTGAGGGCCATGTTATGAGGTAGAGTGTCACAGGAGATAACCCACCTATTGGATGGGTTGTGGATACAAGTGAGACCCTACTATTCTATGGTTATGTATGGGTGCCTTCAGATATACTAGAAGAGATTATGAAGGAGTCTCATGCTTTATATGGGTAGTCTATCCTGGAATTACCAAGATGTATAGAGACATGAACCATCAGTATTGGTGGCCATGTATGAAGAGGCAGATAGCCAGATTCATCACTCAGTTCTCCACCTGTCAGCCAGTGACAGTAGAGCATCAGTGACCTACTGGAATTTTCTAGCTTCTATCCATTACTAAGTGGAAATAGAATTATTTCACCATGGATTTTGTAATAGGATTTCCTAGATCCCCTCTAAGAAGTGATGTATTATGAGCGATCAATTATAGGTTGACCAAGGTTTCACGCTTCATACCTATCCTATAGTCCTTATCTATTGATGATCTAGGAATGATTTACATCCGGGAGATAGTGTTGTTTCATGGTGTTCCTTGTTCTATCATTTCAAACAGAGATGCTCATATT
Organism: Viscum album; assembly: GCA_963277665.1. Taxonomy (NCBI): domain Eukaryota; kingdom Viridiplantae; phylum Streptophyta; class Magnoliopsida; order Santalales; family Viscaceae; genus Viscum; species Viscum album. The sequence goes on from OY728150.1 coordinate 719,292,003, forward strand.
TATTCATAGTTATAGAAAGGGTTGAAAAAATCACTGGGTTCACAAGTATTCTTGATTACTTCATATCACACTCAAACCAATGGGCAGTTCGAATGGATAATTCAGGTGTTAGAGGATATGCTATGGGCATGTATTCTTAATTCTTGAGGTTCCTGTGAGAAGAATATTCCTCTAGTTGAGTTTTCCAAAATAATAGTTTCCAAGAAATGATTCATATGGATCAGTATGAGGCCCTCTATGGTAGACCATTCCATTCACCTCTATGTTATCTTGAGGAAGGTGAGGCAAATCTATTGGGTCCTTATATTGTTTAGGTGACTTCAAATCTAGTACCACTGATTTATAAGCATATAGATACAACTCAGTCTATGCAGAAGTCTTATATTGATTTTCATTATAGACCTATGGATTTCAAGGTGGGGATCAGGTCTTTTTGTGTGTATCACCTAGATTGGGTTAGAGACGAATTAGGAGGTAGGGAAAGTTATCACCTCGATATGTTCAGCCATTTAATATAGTAAAGAGGTTCAAGCTAATATCATATCAGTTACTATTACCTCAGAAGTATTGTTCCATGCATAACATCTTCCACATATCTTATCTTCAATAGTATCATGTTGCCTCATCTCATTTGTTTAACCCCGAGGATATTGAGTTGGAAGTAGATGCATCCTTTGAGGATTATCATATATGTATCATGTATCATAGCACAACGGTTCTCTATGGTAGGTCAGTTCCTCTGGTACAGGTGATATGGAAGCACAGATTCATACAAGACGAGACCTAGAAGAGAGAGGATGATGTACATGCACAGTGGCTAGAACTTTTCTCATATGGTGTTCTACTACCCTTAGAAGGGAAACTTGGGGATGAGTTGACATAAGGAGGGGAGGTTGTAATGTCCCTTCTTTTTTCAAAGGTATGGACCATTAGTTTTTTGTTTTAATTCTTTAAAAATTCCATAATAATGAGGCCTAAAAGGTTCAAGGAGGATTCAAGTGTGTATGGGGATTATTCTAAGCCTAGAGCCCCAAAAGGTGAACAAAAGACTAGGCCATATATGTAGAGTAAACTGTGTATCCCAGTCTGTAAAGTTTCTTTATATCATGTGGTTGTAAACAATGGAGATTTAGGGGCAGCATGGTTTTTCTGAAACCATATGACCTAGAGCGCATGGTCATGTGATCCATCTTAAATTCTTATAAGAGAATTTTTTTATGGTTTGTGCATTGCTTGGAAACAGTTTGTCCAGCCGTGTGGACAAACCACGCACAGTGGTTTTTGGTCATGAAATTACCAATTTTCCCTCTATTAATGATTTAATAAAATTATTTCTTTTCCATTATTTTATTTGATGGATGATGCTCTTCTCCTCCTATAGAAACCATTTTCTCCTCTAAACCTAGGAATTCAAGAAACTCCTCCAAACAGACTATTATTTGTTCACCATCAGATCCAACAGAAATCTATAGGTATGATCTACTATCATCTCTAATTTATTTCAAGTTATTCATCCCATATATTGTGATATTTGGTTGTAAGATCATTTGTTCCATTTCAGGGAATTTGAGGGTATTTTCAATTTTTTACAACCTATTTTTAATAAAATTTTGATGTTGGATGAGAGAACCTTTATGAGGATAAGGTGGGCGGTTTTATCTCTTTCATTTCATTTTGTTGTGTTCTATAATTTTTTATGTTGTGCTCCTCTCCAGACCAATTTGGCGATGCCTCCAAAATGCCAATTAAATTATTCCAAGTGGTTTCACGTGGGTATTATGATTCTATCTACCTATGAATCATCTATGAGGTTGTTTAACTTGACTCGAACCACCCTAATGGGTGTGTTCTACCCATTATGGACTAATTTCTCCTTTTTCTTTAAATTATTCAAATACCCTTGGGTGTGTCATTTCATAATTAATGCCTTAAGTGATTGATTTATTATTTGGGAAAGGAGACATATATTAAACCCTCTACCCATACATTAGATGAAATGGTAATGTTAAATCAATGGGAAAAGTGGAAAATTATAAGCCTTATACCTTCTATTATACATGGTCTCTTAAATGATAATGAACTGGCCAATATAACTTGCATGATATAAAGGCTTGAACCAATTAAATGGTCCCTCCTGGTATACATGTAATATATGTATTCTTTTCTTTCAGTTGATTGACCTTAGTGTTGAGGGTGAAATAAGGGATTCCGATTTAAGGACACCTTGGATATACTCTCATTCCATAGTGGATTTTACAAATGTTTTATAAATATACTTGGGGAGACATATGTTATTCCAAATATGGACTCACCAAGAGTTATCTATTTTTACCTCTAAACGAGTGACACTGATTCCCTAGGGGATACCCCTTAGACGGTATTGATGGCATGATTGGTTGAACCATGCCTAGAGAGAGACTCAGGCCCCTGTGTGCAATACCTAATACAAATTGGGAGGATAGTGCTTGACTTTCCACACCATTCTTGGGGTGACACATGGGACTTTATTCTTGGGTCACCATGGATGAACTCCTTGGAATTGATTAAAAATTGATCCCATCGAGTGATACATGTTAATTCCTTCCAAATTTCCAGGGATGAATCAGGGTGTCTCACCATACTTTATTAAGTGATTTTCAAATTAAATAAAAAGTAAGGGACTGATTTCAAAATCAGAACTGGTATTTGGTTTAGAGAATGTAGGGGTGTATCCTCCAAGACCAAGCACAGGCTTGGGGATAGCATGGATTCTTATACATTATTCCTCACTTTAATGATACAAGATCCTTCGGTTTAGACACACCATCTTAGGCCCAAGCAGTTAGATTGGATGGGTCTCCAAGTGGAACCCAATCCAATGTATTTATTTATTTATTGTGTATTGCATTTAAATTGTTATGGAAAATTGGTTATCCTGTATTTCATGAAATGGAATGGCCTAGACACCGTGATTGTTGGCCTACTGAGATTGTATCTCACACCCTACTCAGACACTATTTGGTACCCAAGTAGACTATATGGTTGCAGTTTTAGACAAACGTAAGTAGACAGCTTCCGATGCTTGATTGACTTGCATTACTAGGATGGATTTGGGTGTAAATGACTGAGCCTATAATTCATGTGATAGTATTATCATTTTTCCCCTTTTTTATTTTTTTTAGAATTTTTTATATTCTTTTATCTCATTCCCCCCTTTCACTCACTTTTTTATAGCTACAATACCATGACCATCATATTGTATCTTCTGATTATTCAGCTTCCACTTACTAGTTATTTCTCTTGCATGATTTCTTATTATTTTTCCACTGCTATCTAATGGTTATATATTTTTTTCTATTCTTATATATATTTACTATTGTGCTCCACTCTGATAAGTGGGGAAATAGTCTCCCCACAGACACACCCAAGGCCCTCATTGTTAATCGGAAGCCTCTATCATTTGGGGAGGCACACTTGAGGTCTTGTAGCCAATCATCTCGGGGAACTGGTGAGTGGAATCTGGGGAAGGGTACTATAGAACCAATATAGTTATATAATTCATTTGATAAAGATTTAGTCTCATTAGATGTCATATATGGGATTAGGGGTAAAGTTAATCTATTATGGGACTTTTTAAACCATGTCATATTGTCTTAGTTGTTATCCTTAACTCATGTTTATGTCATATTTAATTTTTTCTGTCACATTTAGTATGTTAACATGATATTATGACACAATTTTATTTATGTTATGATCCCATGTGATTAATCTTGATAATTCTCTTTTGTGATATCTGTTAGGACCAAAAGGGGCCTAAATACCCTGAGAGGGGGTGAATATGGGTATAGATATTCTATTTCAAAATTCTTCATGCCCCACTGGATCTTGACCTCTTTATTATTAGGATCACTTTGTTTGCACTTGTGTGTTTATGTTGATCACTTATTTTTATCGTTATCTAATGATGATGCAATGCAGAGAAGAAACTAGGAAGACATAGAGATTTTTACTTGGTTCACCCTCACTAGGCTACGTCCAAGGAGCATACAACAGCGATGTGCCATTGTACCAAATATACTAAATCTCACTACCAATAATTTTTGGTCTAGATCACTTCTATCCCTAGGATCACTGACTTTACAATGTTTAGGTTTATATCACTATTTTTTCAAGGGTCACTCCCTATTTCTCTCCCTCTTTCTCACTTCCGATAGAAAGGATAATCTTCTTCCTCTTCCTTTGCTCACTACACTAGGAAGGGGTCCACTCACAGTTTATAGACCTGTAGGTCTCTTCATTACCACTAATGAATACATCCTCCACTGTATGTGGATGCTCTATTGAAGTCCAAATTCCATCCACTAATGAATACCCCTTTTCCCTGGAACACTAGGCAATTTATTTGGAAATACCTTCGCAAAGCACCCTACTTCACGAGGTTCCCAATATCGCGAAGCTCAAACAAGCCTTCGTGAAGTACTTTCCTTTTCACAAATCTCACACTTTCACAGAGATCAGACCATCGTGGAGCTCAATTCATAGCAGATAAACTTCCCTCATGAAGCTCACTGAGCCAACGCGAAGCACACAACTTTCATAGAGCAAGATTAGCCGTCGTGAAGCTCCTTCCTTTCACAAAGCACACTGCCTTCGTGAACCACCTTCGCGAGTCGAGATCAAAATATTTTCTTTGAAAACTCTATACTTTTCTCAAGGGGTTCAAGGCCTATTTATAGGTGATTCCACTAACCCTTGAACCTTCCGCGCAAAGTCAGCGCCACATCATCACAAATGGCAAAGCTCCTAAATTCCTGTCGAAATTATCTCAATATCGCGAAGCACCACGGTAATTTTTCTGATCGTGGAGCTCTTATTAATCACGGAGTGTTCCATAAATTACTTCACGCCTTCACCACAAATCTCCATTCACAATGACCTTCATCTCCATAATGTTATTCAATGCTTCCATTCATGAAGCTTGTCGTAATCGCAAAAAATCACTATCAACATTTTCCATGTCTTCTCGGAATCGAATCCATGGATCCCATCTTCACAAAATTCATGCCTTTACCATATTTTGATGAGATCTTCAAGGATATCAAATTTTTTCTATGCTCACCAAACTCCAAATTTTGGACCCCAAAAATTTTTCAAACACTAGAAAACGGTGCCACCTTGTATCTGTTCTTTTGTACCACCTCTAGATCGTCCATTCCTTTGTCATGGTTCTTGGTCAACAAGGATTGTCAACAACATCTCTAGAACTTGACAATTCACCATGGAAACGTACTTTGTCAACAAACACAATTAACCCAAAAATACAGCAATGTTACCTTGAGGGATTTTTTCCCAACAATATCATGTTATACTTTTGAATCAAAAGTTATGATTAATTATCATGTTTATTCTCTTACTGATCTTTTTAGCACATCCCTTTCTTTTGTGCATTCTCCAGGTTATCCTATGTAGTTTTAGGAGTTCAAATGGATTTAGAAGATCATTTTGGATGATAAAATAAGGATTTTTTTTAAGTTTCCTTTTGATGTATCATGAAACTATTCTTCCAAATATGCTAGGCCTTATGATATTTTGGGTTTCACTTATTGGATATTAATAATTAAATATCATGTAATAATATCTGTAAAAGGAATGGTTCACTATAGAACTTTAGTTTTAACCTACTAATCATGAGGTCAAGATCATCTTGGGTAGTGATATTTTAAGAAAAATTATTTAAGTTGGAAAGTTTCATACCCTAACCCCCATGTCACTCAGGGTATCTCTCATTAAAGTCCACCATGGTTCTAATAATTATATTTATTTCTTCATCACATGGATCATATAAGTTTTTCATATATAAAGGAGGATAATATAAGTGGTTTATAAAATAATAGTATTAAATTTATTCCAATATTCCTATTCATTATCATTCTCCTTTATCTAAGTTTAGTAAATTCATTTTATTCTTCAAAAAAATACATTTTCATCAAAAATGGTTTTTGTTTTTATTTTTTGAGAAAATAATATAATTAATTTTTACAAATTTTAGAAAATTTATTTTAAAAAATTAAATTATTTATTTAATAAAAATTTAATAATTAGAGTATAGTGAAATTTTGATATTTTTCTGAAAAGTTTGATTTTTCAATGAATAGGGAGAAATACTGATTTTTATTGGAAACTTTATTTTTGATTCAAGTATTTAGAAAGTATAATTTTATTTAAAAATGGTTTCAATGTAACAATAGTTATATTATATTATTATTTATCCAATTAAGTTCAATGTAATTAATTTTATGGTCAACTTTTTTATAAAAACATTTATCTGAAAAAACTTTTTTTCGTTGAATATTTCTTTTTTATCATAAATTAATTTCTTACACTTATATAAATTTAATATTGAAAAATATATTTAATATTTTTAATCATGAGTTCCAAATTTTTTAAATATTTCCCTTTTATTTTTAATCAATATGAATTGTAATCATAGTAAATTTTTGTTACCATGGTAAAGATAAATTAATTAGGTTTAAAACAATGATATATGGTCTCAAAATCATCCCAAAGATTTACTTTATTTCATTTGATAGAAAAAACTCATCCATAGTCATCTAAAATTCAAATATATAGAATTTTGTTACCATTTTCCCTTGATAGTGACATTTATATTATTTTAAGTAAATAAAATTTTATAATGTCACTCTCTTGACTTTAATATCTCAAAACAATTTACAAAAGGATAAAATGAGTATAATTTTTTTATAAATTTTTATTTAAAATATAATTAATTTTTTTATCATGGTAATTTATTTTTAATTTTTAGTGATGAAATAATTACATTAAATGTTTACACAATGCTGACACAGTGTTTATGCAAGCACTAGAAAAATCATGTAAAATATTTTAAAAAATCTAAAAGTAATATTTTTTTAGTTATTTATAGAGTTACATAAAATTTATAGATATATATAACATATTATAGATGTTTCAAAGTTTTTTATTCTAATTTTATTATTTTTTTGTTGTTTTCAAACTCAAATTATGTGAATAGCATCAAAAATGACATTAATGATATTTTAAGAAAAAATAATATTTTATTAAATTATTTAAAAATCATCTAAATCATTAAATAGAATAATTATGAAGATAAATGGTATAAAATATCATTACTTATCCATTTATGGTCATATTTTTACCTTATAAGTAAAATTATACCCCTTTAAAGGTTAAAATTTTGTTATCATGGTTAAGGTTGAAATTGGTTATCTAAAGGGATAAACCAAAAGATAAGGTTTAAAACACACCTTAATCAGCCCAAATTTTATGGTTTGATGGTATTTAAACCATATCATTACTTATCATTAAATATCTATCCATTTTGAATCATTTTTCTAGAGAAAATATTTATTATATTTTTTTCTTTTATGAAATTCCAAGAGTGTCCCTCTCCTCGCTTATAAAAGGGCACCCTTAATTTATATTATTTACACCACTTTCAGCTTTAAATATAGAAAAAAACTACAAAATTATATTCTAAACTTTATTATCCATTGATTATCGGTTCTTTTCTTCTTAAAATAACATTCAATTTGTCCTTAATAACATATATAAAGGAGGCATGTCGAAGGATATGTAATCATCTTACCCAACTTATTTCAATTTCATTATTGTTATACATCATATAAATCCATGGTATTAATCATATAATAATAAATTAAATATCCTAAATAGAATTATATTTTTTTATATTATAACTCCACCACTATTAACCCTCTTTTATATCAAATGGAAAGTGAAAGTATCAAAAGCGTCTATGTGCGACTTACTGACTCCACGTATCTATACAATTCATTTTTCATCACTATATTTCATAGATGGTTATTATGATGGGTTTAATGTTATATATTATGTTTGTTAAATAATTATTATTATATAATTATAATATCATATCTACCTTATTTCCTTTTAATCTTTTGGAAAACGATAACATCGCTCATGCCTATTTGTGGACTACTACCTTCATAAAGTGATGTGATTTTTTTTTGACTTTTGATTTACATAGATTGTAATAAGGATATATTTAATGAATAAATATGTTATATGTGATATAATAATTATTATAAAAAGTTTAATTCTTATTTACCTTGCTTTTATTCCATGTGAAAACAGCGTTCATGCATACATATGGTCTATCGTCTTCAAGAATGATGCGATTCATTTTTATATCTCTATATTTTATGGATGACCCTAAATATATATATATATATTATATTTAAATAATTATTAAAATTATTTAGATTATTTAACCTTGTTTTAAGTATAAGGATTGAAACTACCAAATTGAAAGTCTCATGAAAAATAAAACAATTAACACTCAGAGGCGATGATTTTAATAAGGAACTATTATTAAGTGGGTGTTGAAATGTTATAAGTGGATAATATATGATATTATTGGTATGTAAATTATTTATTTATATTATTATAATAAATTTAAATTTATTAAACATGAGGTTATATCACCTTCAAATTAAGTCAAACTTGAGGTAAGGGGTTATTATCTTAAATTGTCTTCTTTGGGATACATGTTATGTTATGCACCTATCTTGTTTTATGAGGTGTATATACAACCCATTTTAAATTTTATAATAATAATATCCTTATTTAAATTATATTTAAGGTTTCATTTTATTTTATTCTTTAATGGATATTACGATCCAAAATTTACCAAAGCGATAAGGGATTTATATTATAATATCATTATTTGTCGGGATTGTTTATGATCAAGTTTTCAATGATGAAATTTTATGTGATATATCTTAAGAATCCCTTTAATTTTATTAACCTGTGGTTTTTTCTAAGGAATTCATGTTTTCATTTCATTTTTCTCACTTTAATTACTCAATAGACTAAAAGAATTTTTTTAAGGAGAACCAACTTTATTTCTTCCTTTAGTTGAAAATCCTTTTTTCCCATGTCCATGTTTTCTAAAAAAATAAATAATGTTTTTAATATTATCCAATGATTTTTTAAATTTCATTTTTACCCATGTTTTACTTTTTACAAAAAACATTTAAAGGAATCTTTTTGTCATTTTCTGAATGAGGTAATTTTGAATTTTTACTAAAAATATGAAAATAATCTTTATTTTGACATACATGGCATGAACAGAATTTCTCATAATCATTAATGATCAATGATTTGAAACTTACTTTACAAGTTTCCAAGGTTATTTTTATAGAAATTGTTTTTCTTAATATTTGATAAATTTTTAGATTTTAAATAAGTTATTTCAAAGTGAAAAGGGTATTATTATCAAGAAATGTTCCAAGTGATATTTTATAGGAATTTTAATCTATGATGAAATCATTAGATGCTACTTATGTTTTACTTAGGATGTGATCCAATGATACCATCCACTTTTATTATTTATATGGATTATGATAATTATGATTTAAGTATTATTCTATGAAACCCCTTTCTTTTCGATCGGTTAATTATGTTAGGACACTCATTTCTATTCCATTGGTTGTGCTTTTATGAAATTATGAAATATTTATGAAACCTATTTCCTTTTCAAGGGTTATTATATGATGGATGTTTTTTGATCTTGTGTAACACATATGTAATATTTTAATTATGTGATATGTGGGCCTATAATTATATACCGCTTAAATACATTTGGTAAATACGGATACTCTTGAGATAATAAGGACTAAATGGGGAGTAAACCAGGTTTAGTAAGGGACTCTATCTATTATAATAGTCTTGGGAGTGAACCTTGACTAAGGATATGATGGTTGGGGGAGTGAATCTAATTCAATTTGATAGCCTTGGAAATGAGCCTTTACTACTAAGTAAATGATTTATAATGCTTATGTGTATGCAACAAATTCATGCCTTATGCCAATGTTATGATCTCATGGACCATGATATTTGATTATTTTATGATTCATGTATTATAACCTCACAATTTTTATTCCATGTCTCTATATTTTGATCTTTGAAATGAATGGTATGGTTTTTAAATGTTAAAATCATGTTCTCATACCCTTATAACCATGTTATGTTTAAGTGATCAATGGTATCTCCTGTTTTTTCCTTACTGTGCATCAGATCTCACCCTTTATTATGTTTCCTTTCTAGAGGTTATGAAGAAATGTTTTAAGTATGACATGTCTAATATGGGTGCTAGTTATGAAGAACTTAATGTAAGATGATGTAGATCTCTTATGAATAAGTTTTTTACGTATCCAATTTTCCAAGGACACTAAAACTATATGATTCTAGAATGGATCATATTGTTATGTAATGAATATCCATATAATAAGATGCAATATTTATGTATGAAATTATGGGCCACTATAATTTCAACTTCTATAAGGAAAAGAATATTATTTCATTTCACTTTTGTATTTGTAACCACATTTGACAAGAAATTCAATAATTATCCCCAAAATAAAGTGGCTTTGGAACCATGAAATGAACATCCTCATGGGGATGGGAATAAACATGATTTCTTAAAAATATTTGTAAATGAAAATAAAAAAAAATTGTAATAAATAAAATTATGTAAAATGTTCTTAATAATGTATTTAATAAATTTAATTTTATTATTCAAGAATTTAGGTGATCTTACCAAGCAATCCAAGGACCCGAGGTAAGGGAACTCTCCAAACAACCTTTTTCTCTTTCAGTTATACCTTTTTACATCTACCTATATTTTTCTCTATTTAATTTTATTTAATGCTTTTAAATTTTTTATATATTTATCTTACATGTATACTTATCTTATTCTCCATTTCTTTATTGCGGTTATGCATGCCTTGTGTTCATTTCTCAATACCTTCTTTAAAATCAAACTCAGTTAAGGGGGGATTTTATATCCCTTAATACATTCATGAAACACCCTATTAAATTCATTTAACAATTCATGATTTCATAAAATAAGAACTATTTTAAGTTGATTTACCTTTGGTTTTAAACAGAATTCCATATTCTTTATTTCATTAAAAATTATTTATCGATTCCTTAAAAATGTTATTTTAAAAGGTTTAATTCTATACCCAATTCCATACCCTTTCTCATTAAATTTTCTTAAAAATTAAATCTATATTTGTGATCTATTATTATTTATTCATATATTAATTTTCAAAATATTTAATTTTTTATAATCCTTGGAATCATTATGAAATTTCATTTGAATCTTATTTGAGGCAATATTAAGTAACCCATTACACTCTATGGGTATTTCTTATGCTTATGACTTATGTTTGATTCCCTTATGTGTCACACATATTCATGTACATGTTATGATGGGTGATCCTATATAGTTATCCAATGCATTGGGTAATATTTATATCGCATGAGATGATATATATGGGATTATGAAGTAAATCTAATTCACTATGGGACTCTGCACACCATGTTATGGTGTCTTGGTAGTGAGCCTTAACTTATTCTTATGTCATATTTTATATTGTTTTCACATTCTTATGATTCATTGATTCTATGATCCCATATTATTTATGTCATGTATTTATGTGACCATTCATGTACCTTGTCTATTATGATATCATGTTATGTCCTTTGACTCATATGTTATGCTCCTTTATCATGAGTATTCACTTATTGGGTTTTATAGATCACCCATTTTGTTTAGGTATTCCACAGGATATCCTACATAGTTTTAGAAGCTCGAAAGGATTTAGAATCTCATTATGAAGATTGAAATAATGATTTTTTATTTTAGTTTAATGCTGATATTTCTTGTACCTAGTCTCCCAAAGACACTACTCCTCGGGATCCTTGTGTTTTTTTTATTATATATTTATGTCAAAATCATATAATATTATATGTAATAGGATTTGGTATATATAAAATCCCTATAATGAAAATAAATATCATAGATATCAAGGGGTATCATGAGTTTATCATAATAAGTTGTATCAATTTATTTAAACATGTCTTATGATTAACACACTGATTAGTTTATTGATTATTCAATAATGGTTTTTTGTAAGTGTTATTGAGATCGTGGGATATGTTGACAAAGAATTAAATTCTAAATATTAAAGTGTTTATGGAAATGAGTGAATGATGTGGGAATATTTGGAATTATTAACTTAGAAAATTATTTCTTATACCAAGTTTAGAGTATATGATAATGACTCATCATCATGTGGTAAATTCAATTACTGGAAACATTGAGAAAAATATAGATGATAATGGAAATTTATCGAAGCTCAAAAGGTGAAAAATATGGGATTTTTTATGAGCGTCCAGTATTAAGGATCAAGTGAAAAATCTATATTTCCACTAGTGGTAAATAGATCCAATGGTTCAATCGATAAGTAGTTGGGAGAGAATAGAGGTTGAACATTGGTAAGCAGAGCCAAAAGTTCAAGAGGTAAGGGTGATTTAGAAAATGTTGAAATATCCTGATTTTTTTAAAATTACTTTCAATGTGATTGATATAGGCAGGTGGTATTGAATGGGTTATGAAGTAGTTTCATAAAAATAAGGAGTATTAACTCTCTTAAATCTAGTTCATAGAGGCTATGGTAATACATCTTGTCCAAATAATACTCTTATATGATTCATTAGAAAAAACAATTAGAGAAATACTTGTATAAAAGAGTGGGATTAGAGATGTGAAGATAAACCTATGGAATTATGTGGAAAATAGGGACAAAATGTAATGAAAATCCAGAATTAAAATCCCTTTTTATTTTATGGACAATGTAGGAGTGAGTAGAATAAACCAAAAATCCATCCATTTATTTAGAGAAATTTTAGTTACATAGTGAAGTATTATTTATATTAGTATTTTTAAAAATAATCTAAAGAGAGAGAATATTTTAGATCATAGGTTGTGTATTGAATTTTTTGACAATAGTTGTTGGACTTATTGACAAAGTACATGAAGGTTGACATGAGAAGGCAACAAATCTTAGATAAAGTGAAGATGGTTTCTATAACGGCATTGACTCTAGTTACCCAGATCTGGTTTCTTACGTTATTAAATTATCATAGGATATAGGGAATCACATCATAAAGGACCGAATGGTTTAGTAGTATTGAAAAACTAGATACATACATGATTCTCATGTTACATTTGAAAACACAAATTACAGCATACTTTTTTTTTCAAGAATAACATTATTCCCTATAAAATATCCTTATATATCAATCATAGTATACATTATGGATTCCTTGGAAAGGAAACAAATGAGGTTGATATCAAATGATCAGTAAGGGTTAAGTATAGAAGAAGTTATCCTTAATAAATAATCATAAATGACATAGAAAGGTAAATAATTAAAAACAAATTTCATTTAAATAATTTGACTATCATGATTAGATAATGAATAATCAATATGGAAAGTTAAATAAATTAAAATGCATTCTATTTAATAAATAACTTTACTATCATAACTGTATAAGTCATAATCAATATGTCAAGGTAAATAACTGAGAAAAAGGAGTCATTTAATCAATAAACTGAGAATAAAATGCATCAATAGATAATATCATTTTGAAAATATCATGGATAACAATAGTTGAATTCTCAATGAAGGAAATTTTTAATTATATAACATCATGATGTCAAGCATCATGAAAACCTTTACTGTCAAGATCATCCTCAAGATAGTTTAAAAATGATGGGTAGGTATACATCATAAACCCATTTAACTAAGGTTAGCCAACTGATTCGTCTCATGATAAAATCGATGAATTGAGGGGTTATTTATAACTACAACCCACCCATGTCTTCATGTCCAAAATATTCCCCATATATCAAATAAATGATTTAATTCATGAACAATATTCCCTATCAACGAATATCTATATTGAGTAAAGGATTCATATTAATCAATATTTCCCCATTTAATAAAACAAATTTCAATGTAAAACAATGTGTGTAGAAATGATATATGGTTTAATCAATATGAATTTTCATGATAAATAATATGGATATTTATGGGAAATTTAATGTTCAACGATCATTGGAAATCAAATATTTCAAGGTAAAGTTAATTACTCAAAAATGAATCAAGAAAATGAATTTCAATACTTTACTTGGTCAAAATGATCATAAACCATCCATAGGAAGAATAAGTATAGTATCAATACAACATATCCCCTGAGTATTATAAGTTAAATAAATGGTTTTTGTCATTGAATAATAATAATAATATAAAAATATCTTTAAAAAAATTCTTGAGGAAAATATTCTTTTTATTTTTAAATTTACCTTTAAAAAAATTCACAAAATATTTTGTAAATAATTTTATTTGAAAATTCAATTTTAAAATTATAATGTAATCTTTAAAAAAATATTGAGTGGTCGTGATGGTAGGAAATCTCATACATACCAATTATGTTAAAACAAATACTCCTTTCACATTTTCATTAAAAGCCAAATGGGCCTTGTTTTGAAAAAGATATGAATATTCATTTCAAAACATTTATTAACAAGTATAAATGGGTAAAAATTTATTTAATAAATTATTTGTAAAATTTTAAGAACATTTTTTGAAAATTTTTTTAGAAAAAATTGTTTCTAAATAAAATGGATTTACGATCGAAGAGAGAAATAAAGTAATATTTTATTAAAAACATTTTATTAATTATTCTAAGTACCAAATATTGTAATAAAATGGTAATATTACATGAAAATGTCATTATTAACCATTGGATAATATAATTAAATTTTTTTATTAAAAAATTATCAATTAATTTCCTTCAACTTAAATTCAAGAAAAAATAATCTTGATTAGAATGAGATTGTGAAATAAACCCTTGTAATGATCATAACGTTGAAGTGAGAATTAAACAATGAATCAATTATGTGTATAAAATTTAAATCCATGTAAAACAAGTGTAAATACAATAATATATATTCAAAACTCATTACACACATAATCTTATAATATCAAATACAACAAAGGAGTAATATAACCCAATTAAAAAAATTGAGTTATAAACTTCTTTACCACTTTGTAAGTTTTATGTCAAAACCCCATAGATGAAATAATTCAAATTAAAAATTAAAATACCATGAATTATTAAATAATCATAATATTACATGTAAAATATGAATTTTTTACACCATATATAATAAATTATGTATGTAACATTACAATATGCCTCAATGAAGGGAAATTGAGATGAAGTCCCTTACCTCACGCTTCCTTTTGGTTGAACATGATTTAAAATTATGTATAGTGATTTTAAATATATTATTAACTTATTAGAGAACCATATTAATATTAATAATACCATATATGATCATTTTATAACATATTATCACTCGTTCATTAATAATCATTCATTATTTTCACTATTTTAGGTTTTAATTTTCTTGTTTTCTCATTCATGTTTTGTCATGAAAGTTCTGGTTCTTGTGCATATTATATAGTTTCATCAGGAAAATAATAAAAATAATAAAATAATTATTATATTTATACATAAATTATAGTTTTAAGACTAATCATGAAATATTTCTCTGAGAAATGAAGTACATTATGATCATGGAGACGGTAGGACGTACATATGCATGGGTAACGTTTCCATTTTCAACAATCATTATGTAAAAGAGGTAAGTAATATTTTATCTATAAATAATGATCATAATATCATATTATTTACTTAAATATACTTATATATATTATCTATGTGGTTTGTTGATGAAAATAGAGAGTCACATCACTTCGTGAAAGCGGTAATCCACACGTACATGAATAATGTTATCATCTTTTAGTGAGTGAAAAGGTGAGAAATAAAATGATATATATTATATTTTTTAATGGTAAATATTTAATTAAAATAATAATTATATCATTTATATCACATATATTCATTAAATTTATCCTTATTTCCTTGCATGTAAAGCATTATTGAAAAACGAATCGTGTCGCTTCGCGAGGTGGAAGACCGCCGTACACATAAGCAACATTATCATATCCCCTATTGAATAGAAAATAAAAAATATATATATTACATAATAAATAAATATGTATAATTATTTTATAAATATCATATATATACTTTTGATCCATCATCATACATAATTGTGATAGGTGTTGATGAAAAACATATCACATCGGTTCACGAGACAGTGGCCCACCGTACACATGAGTGGTGTTATTGTTTCCCATTTGAGAGAAGAGGATATGGATATAGATAATTAAATTAACATAATAACATATAAGTATATGGGTGATAAATATTTTATTATATAATCATAAATTAAGAATATTTTAAGGAGGTGGAATAAGAAAAAAAACACACATAGTTAAGAATATGACCTCTTCTCATACCACCACTTTAGGATTATACCTAAAGTATTACTAGAATTGATTTATGACCAAAAAAAGTATTCTAGGAAGAGGTTATGGAAGTTTGGAAGTTATTTTTTATGCCTTTTCTGAACCAAAATTGTTTAATGATATGTATATTAGTGGATATGTGGTGGTCTTTTATAAGTGAGGTGAGTGGGACACTTGTAATTTTTGAAAAGAAAAAGGTGTACCCAAGTTAATCACATGAAAAATTGGTGAAGAATGGATTATTATAGATAATTATACATTATAAGGTTTAAATATTCACATAAAATAGATTTTATACAATTTTTTTCTCATTTTAACCCTTATATTTTTAGTTTACCCCCCCCCCCCGCTGGTAAACCTATTTTTACCTTAATAGTGGTAAAAAAATTATTATTTTTATTATCCATTATGGTCAAAAATTAAGATTACCATATTATAAAATATAAATTATTATGATTAAAAAAAATAATCCATTTTTCCAAATTCCATTCACGTAATTGAAAAAATATAATTTAAAATTAATCCTTCATGTGCAACAGGAAATCGAGTTTCAAAGAGAATATGTTCAGAAGTTTACAAAGTTTTTATATCAAAATTCAATACTAAAATGATTAAAATGAAATATATTTGTTAAATTTTAATATAATTGAACTAATTTGACTATAATAATAATTTAAAATATAATTTACCTTTATAAATAATTTAAATTAAAAGGTTGTCTTTAATTAAAATTCAGTATTTTTCACAATTCATCAAAAAATGAAAATTTTCATAAAAATCCAAAAAAAATCACCCAAAGTTGATTTTTATATGATTATTTGAAAAACTAAATTTATTCTTCCAAATAAATTTTCAAAAATTATTAAAAAATAATTTTTATTTATGTGCGCAAATCACAACTAAATTGTCTTTTATAAAAAAAAAATTTCAGAAAACATTTATTTTTCTTTTAAATGATTCATATTTTATTCATAATAAAAAGATAACCATAATTTTTATAATTTAATTAATATTATTCATACCCAAAAATTTAATGGCTAGGTTATAACAGTACACTATATTACAGTTCATTTAGACTTAGGGTTGCGTGTTCTATAAGCTTTTGAAGAGATTAAATTTTAAGAATATATATTTCAAGGGTTATTGAAGCTCGATATTTCATGTCGCATATGATATATAATAAAATTTTCCTATTTTATAATTTTTGGGTGTTACATTCTCACCACATTAAATAAATTATGTATTCATAATTTAAAACTGATCTCGGTAATCAAGGCTTTGACATTTAGAAATGTCATTGTTAAAAAAACCACATCATAAAAAGGATTAATAAAATATCCTCTTAATAAGAGAGAAAGGGAATTACAAAGGTCATATGGAATAACAAATAACTATATTT
This sequence comes from Viscum album, assembly GCA_963277665.1. Lineage (NCBI taxonomy): Eukaryota > Viridiplantae > Streptophyta > Magnoliopsida > Santalales > Viscaceae > Viscum > Viscum album. Next base: position 719,309,712 of record OY728150.1, read on the forward strand.
CTAAGTAAGAGAACATTGGTGGAAAATGAAGATATGGACATGGAATAAAAGTGTAACTAATTATAAAGAGTCGTAGAGGTCATTGATCACAATAAAGTAAATAATAAAAGGAAAGTTAATGTCCTAAAAACCATAAATATGTACTGATTTTAAAGACCATTTGATACATCAGATATAAAGGTATTAGGATTAAAATTTTACTTCATGATTTATTTCCTAAAGTTAAGGAATTATATTACTATCTAAGGAAATATACTTAATTGATATATTTCTATTTAATAAGTAACATTTCATTCATTGGTTGTGTTTCTGTCAATTTACAATCCATCGCTTACTCCAAGAAATAAATATCCAAAAATGAATTTTTTATACCTAAATCTCTAAAATAAACTTTTAACAGATCTTACTATCCATAAAAGATTAAACATTCTTTCCATTTTTCTATAACTATTTTAAAAAATATATATGATTAGTACAAGTTATCCAATATAATACATTAATATATAAACCTCAATGGTAACACCACTAGTTTATTATTAATATTTATTCATAAAATAATTTAACTTAAAATAATTAATTTCTAACCAAAAAATTACATATGTTGGTGGTAGGATTTAAACCCTTATCACCTTTTAGTTTTGGGTTCAAGTCTTGTGATCATGATAGATGTTATAGGTTGTCACCCGATATGTTGGTTATCTTTTTTCTAAAACTATATTAATATAATTCTTATAATATTCCAAAATTTTGATGGCCCATAATTACTAAAAAATCAAAGATATTATAAACCTTAATGGTTCCCAATACCTTGTATCTTAATTCCAGATTTTAAAGTCATTATTCCTCAAATAAATTTTTCATATACTAAACCAATGGTTTGTATTCCCATAAATGTTTTCTAAAAAATATCCTCAATCATATTATATTCCTACCACATAAATTTTCAAAATGGGTATTTAATAATTTGAACTTATTATCAACCTTAAATTCATAAACCTATGATGGTATAAATAACTCTTAAGTTAATGAAAACATATATGCTTATGAAATTTTTCACAATGCTTATATGTTTCATAATTCTTATAATAAAAATACCATTGGTAAAAATACTTCTACAATTTAATTATTAAATCCAAATACATAAATACTTCTTCTATTTTATCTCAACATAGTCCCTTCCTTGGTTTAGGGGTTAACTTATATTAGAGGGAATTGTCTCAGATGATTCCCAAGTTCCCCAAATTTAACACAATAAGCTATAAATAGATCCCTATGATGAAATTTATTTCCTTCCATCACACTCTTCATTTTTCCTCAACAATTTTTTTCTTTATATCCTTATTTTCCACACATAAATCATTTTCCTATTCCTTTTTATCACTTTCATGGGTGTCTGTTTCTATATTTCTGATAGGATGGAAATTGATCCTTATTTCTTCCATGGTCTTTACTACTATAGCTCTTAGAAAACTTCATACTTCTCTTCTTTTATGAGTCAAATATTTGGTTAAGGTATAGGTTATTAAACATATTTTGGGTAACTGATTAGGCATAATCATGATATCTTTCACTCCTATTATAATCCCATTTGGTTACTCATAATCACTACATTGTCCTTCATGGTCAATGTTAACATTATTCCTTCGAGTTCAAGTCATTGAGTAAAACCCAAGATCATAGTGTGAGGAACAATAATCATAGTGGTAAAATCATATAATCATTTATAGTATATTTAAATCATGACACCTTTTTTTAATCTAAGACACCTTAGTTTTAACCTATGTCATTCATTTTCATTATCTATTTAAATCCTTTATAACTTTTTATGAATAAAATGTGAATTATCCTAATCATATCCCCTAGGAGTGTCAAACCAAGTGTGCAATAAGGCTTATTTTCATGCACCAGGTGATGATAGGGTAAATACTACGCACTCTTTTCACAGTTATTACCCCTAGGTACATCTATACTTGAATCACGTCCACTTGTAGTATCCATGTAGGGATGTATTTTCTAGATAAAACCATATAATCACTCCCTTACCAAAACATTAGGATGTTCTTCTATACTTATCCTCAAATTATACATAGGGTTACATTCCCTAATCTATGTTTTCCTAAATCTAGTTCTCAAGGTTTAAACTAAACTTCCACTAATACCAACTATAATGACCCCAACTCCAGTAACTTGAAGCTGGTATCTTACTTTATTACATTGGTATAAGATATAAGGAATCACATACCAATTGACCAAATAGTTTAGTATTCTTGGTAAACTAGATACATACATGATTCCCATGTTACATTTTAAAATAAAAATTACAACAAAATTTTTTTTGATAATAACATTATTAACTCTATAATATATTTTCATATCAATCATAGTATACTTCATGGATTCCAAGGAAAGGAAAAAAATAAGGGTAAACTTAAATACTTATTAAGGGTTAAGTAGAGTGGAATCTATAATGAATCATTAAGAATAAATGACATGGAAAGGTAAATAACTAAAAAAACATTCCATTTAAATAAATTGACTATGATGATTAGATAAGGTATAATCAATATGCAAAGTTAAATAACTGAAAACACATTCCATTTAATCAATAACTTGACTATAATTTCTAGATAATGAATAATCAATATAGTGAGGTAAATAACTGAAAACACATTCTATTTAATCAATAAGATGAGAATAAAATTCATCTAGAGATAATATCATTGTGAAAATATCATGGATAATAATAACTAAATTCTCAATAAAGTAAATTCTTAATTATTGGATATCATGATCTCAGAAATTATAAAAGCCTCTACTATCAATACTTTCTTCAATATTGTCTAAAACTTATGGTTATGTATACTAGAAACCCATTTAACTATGGATAACTAACTGATTTATCTCATGAGACTATCGATGCATCAAGGGAATATCAATAATTGGGCTCCACCCATATCTTCATGTCCAAATAATTCCGTATATATTAAATAATATATTTAATTCATGAAATATATATCTTATCAACAAATATCCATATTAAGTAAATGGTGCATATTTATCATTATTTACCCATTCAATCAAATAAATTTCAATGTAAAACACTATATTTAGAAATGATATAGTGTTTAATCAATAAGAATATCCATGAAAAATAATATGGATATTTAGGTGAAATTTATTGTCCAGTGATCATAGGAAAGTGAATATTTCAAGAGAAAGTTAATGACTATAAAAATAAATCAAGAAATTAAATGTCAATATTTTCTTTGGTAAAAATGACCATAAAACTACCATAAAAAGCATAAGGATGGTATCAATACAACATAAATCCATTGTATTATAAGTAAAATAAATGTTTGTTGTCATTGTTGGATATAAATACCATAAATAAGATAATTAAAAACATTCTCGAGGAAAATATCCTTTTTTATTTTGAAAATAAAAATTTAAAACTAAAAGTTCATAAGACAGTTTGAAAATAATTTTCTTTTAAAATAAAATTTGAAACTTATAAAGGAATATTTAAAACATTTAGTGGTCATGATAGCCGGAAATTTTGTACTCGTCTAGTATGTTAAAATAAATATTCCTTTCACATTTTAAATAAAAACCAAACGGGTCTTGTTTTGAAAAAGACATGAGGATTCCTATCAAAAAAATTATAAAAAAGGTAAAAATGGGTAAAATTTTATTTGATAAATCATTTTTAAAAGTTAAAATACATTTTTTGAAATTATTTTTAGAAAGCATGGTTTTGGAAGAAAATGGATTTCCGACAGAAGAGAGAAATAAAGTTATATTTTCATAAAAAAAAATTATTAATTGTTTTAAGTACCAAAGAGTGGAAAAAATGGTAACATTAATTAAAATTATAATGAATAATTGAGGATAATAAAATAAAATGGTTTTATCATAAAATTATTGAATAATTTCCTTCAACTAAAATTTCAAAATAAACAATCTCGTTTAGAATGAGATTGTGAAATAAACCCTTACCATGATCATAATTTTAAAGTGAGAATTAACCAATGAATCGTTTATGTGTATAAAATGTAAATACGCTTAAAATAAGTTCAAATAAAAAATATATATTCAAAATTAATTACACACATATCCTTAGAATATCAAAGTCAGTGAAGGGGTAATATAACCCAATGAAAATAAATTGAGTTATAAAATTATTTACCAATTGGTAAATTTTAAGTAAAATCCCCTTAGATGAAATAATTAAAATTGAAACTTAAAATAACATAAATTATTAATGAATCATGATATTACATTTAAAAATTTTATTATGTACACCATATAAAATAAATTAGGTGCAGAACATTACAATATGCCTCAATGAAGGAAAATTGAGATGAAGTCTCTTACCTCACGCTTCCTTTTGATTAAACATACTTTAAAATTTTTTATAGTTATTTTAAACATGATATTAATTTATAATATAACCATATTAATATTTATAATATCATATATTATCCTTTTATAGCATCTTATCACCCGTTCGTTGATAATCTTTCATTATGTTCATTGTTTTGAGTGTTAATTGCCTTATTTTTTAATTCATTCTTTTTTATAAAAGTTATGGTTCTTATGTATATTATATAATTTAATAAAATACATAATAATAATCATGAAATTATTATCATATTAATACATCAATTATATTTTTAAGACCAAATAATGAAATATGGTTTTGAGAAATGAAGTATGTTATGGCCATGGAGACGGTAGGTCATATGTACGCATGAGTAATGTTTCCATTTTTCAACGATCATTATGGAATGGAGGTAAGTAATATTTTATATTTTCATAATGATCATAATAATATATTATTTCAATAAATATAATTTTATATGTCATACATGTGGTTTGGTGATGAAAATATAGAGTCGCATTGTTTTGTAAAGGCAGTAGTCCACACGTACAAAAACGACATTATCAGCTTTCATTAAGTGAAAAGATAAGAAAGAAAATGATATACATTATCTATTTAGAATGATAAATATGTTATTAATATCATAATTATTTCATTTATATCACATATAATCATTAACTTTATCCTAATTACTTTTCATGTAAAGCATTAGTAAAAAATGAATCTCATCACTTCGTGAGGCAGTAGTTCACCGTACGCATGAGTGACGTTATCGTATCCCCTATGAAATGTAATTTAAAAAAGTTATATATTATATAATGACTAAATAGGTATAATTATTTTATAAATATCATATATATATTTTATATTTATCATCATTCCCAACCGTGAGAGGTGTTTATGGAAAACGTGTCACATCGGTTAGTGAGGTAATAATCCACCGTACACACAAGCGACGTTATCATTTCCCATTTGAGGGTAGAGGAGATGGATATAGTAAATTAACTTAACATAAAAATATCTTACTATATGGGATATACTGGTGTTATTATATAATCATAAATTAATAATATTTTAAAGAGGTGTAAGAAGAAATTAAATAAGAACACATAGTTAGGTTTTTTACCTCTTCTCAAACCACCTCTTTAGGATTATACCTAAAGTATTTATAGAATTAATTTTGACCAAAAAAAGGATTATATGATGAGGTTATTTAAGTTGGAAATTTATTAAGGTAGTTATTAGATGAGAAAAAATGGTTTAAATGTGTGACTAAGAGATAATATGGGGTGGCCTTTTATGAGTGAGGTGAATGGAACACTTGTAATTTCTGAAAATAAAAAGGTGTACCCACCTTTTTCACATTCCAAAAGATTCATAAATGAAGTATTATAGAGTATTAGAAATTATAAGGTTTAAATATTTCCATAAAATAGAATTTATAAAAAACTTAGGTCATTTTAACCCCTATCTTTTTATTTTAACACCTTGGTAAACCCATTTTTACCTTAACTGCAGTAAATAATTTTTACTATTTTTAATATTAATTATGGTCAAAAATTATGTTGAACTTATTATATAATAGAAATTATTTTGATTCCAAATATTAAATCTATATTTCCAAATTCCATTCACAAAATTGGAAAATTTTGATTTAAAATTAATCTCGTAGACACGATGAGAAAGTGGGTTTTCAAAGAGAAAATGTTCAAATGTTTACAATGTTTTTATATCAAAATTAAATATGAAAATGATTCAAATGACCTATATTAATTAAATTTTAATATAATTGATATAATTTTACTTTAAAACCAATTTAAAATATAATTTAACATTATAAATAATTTAAACAAAAAGGAATTTTTCAATTAAAATTCAGTATTTTCCACTATTCATCAAAAAATGAGACTTTTCATAAAAATATAAAATAGTCACCCCTAAGATAATTTTGATATGATTATTTCAAAAATTAATTTTATTTTTTAAAATAAAATTTCAAAAATTGTTAAAAATTAATTTTAAATTATGTTGGAAATGCACAACTAAACTATCTTTCAAAAAAATACAATTTTTTTAAAACACTTCTTTTTGTTTTAAATGATTCTAATTTTATTTCTAATAAATAGATAACCATAATTTTCCTAATTTAGTTAGTACTATTAATACCCACAAATTTAATGGCTATGTTATAATGGTATACTATATTATGGTTTATTTAGTCTCAGGGATGCATGTTATACATGAAATTGAAGATATTAAATTTAAAGGAATATATTTTTTGGTTTTTTTAAGCTTGGTGTTGTGTGTTTCATACTCTAAAGAATAAAATGTTATTATTTTATAATTTTATGGTTTTATAGTTTCTATAAATTGGGACCAAAATTAGTGAAGGATTCATGATAATGACATACATTAAATTAGAGATTGGTGATCTTAACAGATCTGTAAATGAAAGCATTAAAGCCATTACGATGACTATGTGGAAGTAGTTGTGAATGAAGACACCTTGATAGTCCCATATATAAAGGTAATGATATGAGGAGATAAATATTTGGGGTGTGATTATGAATCTTACATTTGTGGAAGTTATTATGGGTATAACATGTCTTAAACTAGTTTACTAAGGTGTTGGAAGAAGAAAGAGGTTTCATGGAGATATTTGGAGAATAATGGAGGTGTTTTGGTGAAGATTGTAAATCAAACCACAACAAGAGTAATCAAACTGCAATATAATCTCATGTGAGATAAAAATAAAGTTTTAATACGGATAAATTAGGAGCTGTTTGAATGGTTGTTTCATAGAATATATTATCATTCCACAAGGGATATCACGTGAGGATAATCTTACTGTTGCATAAGATTAATTATAGATTGGATCTTTAGTATTGCATCATGATAAGAGGGGACCATGCCACAAAATATTCCATTTATTAATAATTTAGAGGTTTTGTATTAGGTGTTGCACCATGGAATAATATACCACCCCGCAAGTTATCTCATATAATATTAAACAAAAAATTATAGAGGTACACAAGATTAACTCTGAAAAAACATAAAGGGTATCTTGGATTATTAGAATATTGTACCATCATGAAATAAGTGAACACACCACAAGAGATTTTATGAAAGATTAAAAAAAAATATTGAATAAAGGATAGTTGGATGAGACCTCACCACATAGTGAAGTTGGTAGAAATAGATGTAGCCCTTGAATAAGAAGGATTGTAGGAATCATTTCATGATACATGAATCACACTGCAACTAGTTACATGTTGATAAATATTATTCCACAACATAGTGGTTACATCTTGAAGGATGAATTTTTATAAAAAATTGTAAATCTGGTTGGATGAGGAAGAAATTCCTTACACCATGAAGGGGAGTGTTACCATGACCCCATCCCTCCAAAGATACCACAATGAAGGAAGAGAGATAATGACCTCTGAGTCCCACCTCCAGTAGGACCAGGGTTGGAGAATAGCACCTAATGTATAAAAATATCACTTATGGGAGGAATTACACTCTATAAATAAAACAGGATTGAGAGATAGGATAAAAAATCCATCATATAATATAAAAGAAAACTCAAAACTATCCCATAATGCATGAACAGAAATAAATAAATAAAAATAGAATTCTCCAGTATAAAGTACCAAAAGAAAAGTCCTATAGTAGTGAATCAATAACAGCTCCAACACAATCTAGAAATGTCTAGAACAGTTCCCAAATTTCTCCTAAAAACCTAAAAAATAGTTTATATACATAGGATGAGAATATGAGTATACTCAGTAGGATCATACCCAAGGTCTCAAGTAAACATGTGAAAATAGTAAGTTAATGCACCGGTGAACAAACAGTAGAACCAACAAACACCTATAGAGGTCAACTAACCAAGCCCAGCCTCACCATGGCTCGCTCACCAAATCACACATCCAATATAGTAATATAACATCAAGATCATAACAAAGTATGATGCCTCATTTTCGCTTCCCCAATGATTTTATGCTCTCATTCCCCAATGTCGATCATTGTGTTCTCCCATCCCTTCCATACATGCCACATCCCAACCACATCACATCACATCTCACCCAAACACATTGGTCATCTATGGTGTGGTTTGGGATGCATCCTTTCATACCCCACCCTCATAAATTCTATCATCTCATGCTAGAATCAGGAATCATCACATCACATCTCGCCTGAAGAAACCTGGGACATCACATCACATCTCACCTGAAGACACCTGATCCATCACATCATGCACAACCTCATCACATAACCAGAGTAGTAAGGTATCATGAACATGAAGGAAATCAACCTCGTACTCTCCTCCTACCACGCATGATCCCAACCACATATCGCATCACATCTCTACCTCATCAAAACAAATATATCCCAAAAACACTTAGTCCAACACTAGTGGGTAATCTCCAACACCAACCTGAATCATTACTACTACTAAAGGAAGAGGGGGGAAGAGGGGGTAGTCATCCATCAATGTCACTACCATTCTGGATGTTGGGGAAAAACCTAGAACCCAGAACCTCTGAGTGTTGGTAAGGTTATCCAACTTGGGTGGGTGTGTATAGAAATAAAATAAAGATACGTGATATATAGATATCCCACAATACCCAACCTATGGGTCCACAACAATTTCACTAATGTACGCCACCAAACCACCATTTCCCCACATGTCAACCATCACCACTTCTACCACCACTATATGCAACACACCACACAACCACAACACAAGACACACATTTCCACATTTCTTTACTAAGACACTTCATTCATATTTACACCGCCAATTTATTTAATGTTCATTTCATTTAATCTATTTACTAAACATCCATTTCTATCCCATTTTGTTTATTTAAAAGCCTATTTCATTTCATTTTATCATCAAAATTTGTCACATGGACAACCATGAAACTAACACAACCACACCATGCAAAAAGTGGCCCATATCATAACATAACCATAACCTCAACACCTCACATCCACCATCATTATCGACCCATACCATTCAAACCAAATCACCACAGAAACCACACATCACCGCCACATGCACACCACAACCACTATGCACCACATCACACAAATGCCCACATCACATTCATACCAACCACCGCATCATAGCCCCTCACATCACATATCTTAACTAGTCACCTTCATTACCGAAAAACATCCCAAACCATGTAGGGAAACAAAAAAATCACAAGCACACACCAACACACATCTCAGCTTCCACATTTATTTGAGGTCTTTAATTTCATTACTTCTTTATTTAGAATGGGAATTATCACACAAAACATTTTTCCATGGGAAACCTACTTATTATCCAAATATAAATTCTTATCCTTTTATTTGGGGTGTGATCACATAGAAACATATTAAGGGTCATCACATCATATCACACACAATGCAAACAAGGTTTCCAATATCCATTATTTTCAGTAAAGTAACAACTTGGAATAAACTCATCAGCAACATATATCAAATCATAAAAACATGTTATTACTCCACCATACCCATAAATATCAAATATTTTCATAAATTATCTTATTACTCTGGTTCTTATTATCCAACCGAAGAGGAAAAAAGAATTCAATTCCCACACATAGTATGTAAACAAGTGAGATCAAGGGTCCCCAATCTCAAAAAAGATTTCTAATATCACTACACACTACAGGGTGAAGAAGAAATCTCCCAAAACCCATAACTACATAAGGAACTCATGGATCAGACTACACCGCATCAATTGTTTTCAAAACATCACTCAAAACACACCACAAACGAAACAACACCACCGCAACAGATCCTTAGAAGAAGAATGGAATAAAGCATGGGAATGGGAGGATAACTCACCTTAGATCACAAAAATTCCACCACTGAAACCCATGGATTTAAGCAAGGAGCGATGGGATAAAAGATATCCTTGATCCACTAGATTTTATCGCAAAATTGAGAGGTAATGAAGGTTGAATGAATGAAATCATCCAAGCCTCATGTTTTATATCGGGTAAAACTCTCCTAATTAAAGATGTAAAATATATATTTATGACATAAAATCCATGGGTCTGCAAATATTATGTCATAAAACCAACCTTTTGGTCATAATCTCCATTTTCACCAAAAACATGGTTCCTTAAACTGGAATAAAATTACAATGTAAACCCCTATCTTATGATGTAATCATATTTCACACGATATCCCCTCACCGCACACTAGTTTTAAACCACCAACTTCTCAACATGTAAACTAAGAAATCGTGTCGTAAACCCATAATTTATGGTGTAAAAGGCCTTTTGTACTTCTACTACAACTCCAAATTGAAGGACCCCAGAACACACTGAGAGGGGAGGGTAAATCAGGGTATCAAATGTTTCTTCTTAAGTGATGTATCTTATTCCCACATTGGTAGGAACTTGTTAAACTAGTTTGATTAGAACATGCAATAAACAAACAATCACATCCAAAGAGAAGATGTAATAATTTTACTTGGTTCACTATTAAGGGCTAGTCTAAGGAGAATACTGTGACAGTGTGTCAGTCATACCAAAATTCCACTAATCTTAAATAGTTGTGGAATACATACTTTTAGGCACAACCACTCTATTCTAAAAACACTAACTTTACAATATTTTAGGGATAGCATATTGTGTCCCTTAGAACACTTTCATTCACTCCCCCTAGATAACTTCTTTGAGAAAATTCAAACACAGTTTATCGACTTAAAGGTCACTTCAATAGATTAGCATTAAAGACTTTGTCCCAGATTTAGCACAATACTCTGCTTGTATTGAAGACCTGAGTTGATGCACTCTAAAATCTCTATTCACTAAAAACTAAATGTTCAAAATTTCATTTCGCAATTCTACTTTGTGAAGCTAACTCCTTCACGAAGCACACTTGCCTTCACAGAACAAACAACTTCACGAATCTCAGTAATTCAATGTAAAATACCCCATAATAACAAAGAACCCATTACATAGAATCATTGGAATCAGTTAAGACTTGACTTTTCTTTTTGTGATGTTCAATATTGCATAAAAAACCTAATTTGTGGAGCTCCCCTAGCTTCTTGAAATCAAAGAGATTTTGTATTTTCTCTGAACTCCACATCCCAAATGAAGTGGGGTAGCCTTATATTTATATGATCTTCCATTTTCAATGCTCCACTACCTCCAATGTGTTTTTATGATCTTTTAAAATCAAATTTGTGGTTCTTCTCACTATGTGATGCTCCAATGAAATTTAACGTAGTTGTTGAGCCCTCTATCACCACATCATGTAGTCATAATGATCCACTTCTTGTAATCACATAGAAACACTGTCTCTATTCGTGATGCTCCTCATATTTGCGAACATAATCCCAAGATTCATGAAATCCATGCCTTTATAATATTTATGAAATTTTGATTCCATAAAATACCTTTTATGATGCTCATCATAATTGCGGAGCACACCATCAGAATTCATAAATCATTCGCGAAACACAACTCATATAGACCTTCTTCACAAAACTCATTCATTTTTTATATTTTCAAAAGGCCTTCAAGGAAATACAATTTTCGCAATGCAAGACAACTTCTAAATTTTGGACACCAAAAATTTTTCAAACACTAGGAAATGACACCACCTTCAATATTATTGTCTGGTTGAACTGTAAGATCCCATTCCTTGAAAATTCAATGATCTTCCATGTGAGGATTGAAAAGAAACACAAACCATAGTCCATTTCAAGAAAGTAACATCCTTGGTTCCAATAAAAATTCCACTGAACCTCCTCTGAACACCTCTGAATGCCCAAACTAGAAAAGTAATGGGTCAAGAAGGCATGAACCGTTACATTTGATACCTCTCAAATGATTCCCATCCTCAAGAATCAAAACCCAAACTGGTAAAAGGAAATATTTATGAACAACCACCCCATGAGATACATCTCAAGTTTATTATTACACCTCAACACTACCATTAACCAAACAAACCCAAAGGAAATGCCCTCAAGAACACCACATAGCTGCATTACCATCTCTCATCGGGCACAACACCACATCATCCATCACCAACCAAAAACCACCTACAAACCACACAACCATCCATAGTAACATATCAACCTCCACACATCCCAAACTAACCACTACCACAACCAACACATAGAACTTCCCTAATCTCACAAATCAAGTAATTTCATCTTTCATGTCATGATATTATCTACTTCAGGTGGCACTGACTCACCCCATAGTTTAAATCATGTCAAAGTATAATGTGTATTGATTAGGATTCAGTTCCTCCCCTTTTCATATGTGGGAATCTATGTCACACATCACTTCAATAAGAAAACAACACATCTAATAAAACAACAAGATCCAAACATCACATCATGAAAATAGCACATAGAAAAGGAAAATTCAAAACAAATCTGGGTACTGGCCATGCATCTGCGTCTCTTGCTCCCAAGTACTCTCCTAAAATCTACCATGCCTCCAAAAAACACAAACTAAGGTGATGTTTCACCCATGAAACACATTATATTATTGATCATGGATATCTACTAATCACTCCATGAATGTTGCATCATCCTTGACATCCAACTCTCCCCAATCATTGATGTGTGATTCATCATGAATATATTAGTGAAGCTGGGACATGTGAAATGCATTGTTGATCCTCTCTATATGTGGTGGAAATACCAACCGATACACTACCTCTCCAACTCTCCCCAACACCTCAAAGGTCCTATCAAACTAAGGAGAAACCTTACTCTCCCTTCCAAACCTCTACTACCCACATCTAGGAGAGACTCTCAAGAACACATGGTCTCTAACCTCAAATTCCATGAGCCTCACCCTATGATCAGCATAGGCCTTATAATGGTCCTATATCATCCTCATCCTTTCTCTAACCAACTATATCATCTTGTTCATGTTCTTTACTATATTAAGAACAAGAACTAGTGACTCCCCAACCTCCATCTGGTATAACGGCGAATGACACAAATTCCCAAACAACACCTCAAATGAGGTCATGCCAATAGATAAGTGATAGTTGTTGTTGTATGAAAAATAAACCATAGTAAATTAACTTACCCACAATATTACAAGGTCCAAGATGCAATATTGTAACATATCCTCCAGCATCTACATGTCCCACTATATCTTCCCATCTGTCTAAGGGTGAAAAGTAGTGCTAAGGCGCAATTAGGAGCCGAAATCATATTTCAATACCCTATAGAATAATGAGGTAAAACAAGTACCCCAATAAAAGATGATGGTCCCTAATACCCTGTGAATCCTAACCACATCATCCATATACCGCCACACCAAAAAATTCATGATACTTAACTCATGGATCACCAAAAAGTATGAAAGATTCATCAACCAGTCCACTATCACCCAAACTTTATCCCAAAATCCCTGAGATTGGGGTAACCTAGTGATGAAATCCATCATTATGTATTCCCATTTCCTCTAGAAAATATATAAGGACTTCAAAAAACCTCCAAGAACTCAGTTCTACAATTTCACTTACTGAAAAACTAGACACCTTTCCACAAACTCAGCCATTGACTGTTTCATCCCTAGGCACCAAATTTGTCTCCTCGAGCCATGATACATATTTTTCAAAGTGGGATGCATCAAAAAAGGTGGTCTATGAAACTCATGGATAAATATATCATGAATTTCCTATGGAACAAACAACCTCCCGTGAAACAAAATCTAGTTCTGACCATCCTTCGATCATCCCTCAGGGGCATCACCATGGACAACATGATCATGCATCACCTATACCTTTGATACTCTTTAATAAGAATCCTCCACATGCTACATCAAGGATGAATCCAAACTCATCTGATAAAGACAACCACATTCATTACTCTATCTAAAATCAAGATGCATCACTGCAAGCTCCTCCAACCCTTTCCAAACATCCAGAGCCACAAATTCATGAACCACATATCATCAGGACTTCCAACACAATGCATCAGCAACCACATTCCCCTTTCCTAGATTTTAAGAGAACTAAAAATATTAATTTGTAAGAAACTACATCCACCTCCACTAGTGTAGATTCAAATCTTGGTGAGAAAAAACATATTTCAGGCTCTTGTGGTCTATGAAAATCACAAAGCACTCATCGATGAGGTAATCCTGCCACAAATTTAATGAAATCACAACTGTCACTAACTCCAAATCATGGATGGAATAATTATCCTCCTGGGAATGTAATATCCTAAACACATAAGATATCACCACTCTCTGATTCATCAACACGCATTCTAATCCTGGACAGGACACATCATAGAATACCTCAAACAACACACCTTCCTCAATAAACTGAAGCACTAGAGCACTAACCACCTTCTCCTTTAGGAAACCAAACACTAACTGGCATAGATCACTCCAAAAAAATCATGATCCTTCTTGGTCAATGATATTAGTGGGGCTAGAATTTGATACAAATAGATCATGAACCTTTATTAATAGCTTAAAAGACCAAGGAAACTGTAAACCTCTTCCACATTCTTGGATGTTTCTCAAGAAACAATTGTATCAATCTTCAATAGGTCTACTACCACACCCTAATAAGACACCAAATTTCTAAGGAAATGAACCACTCATTACTAGAACTTACACTTGGAAAACTTCCCATAGAACTGGCGGTGTAATAGGCCTTGTAAAATAGCTTTGAGATGCTCGGAATGCTCCTCCTATTACTTCAAGTAGATCAAGATATCATCGGTGAATATGATGATGAACCGGTCAAGGAATTCATGGAACATGAAGTTCATAAGCTCCATGAACATGTATGGTGAATTCATGACACTGAATGGAATGACTGCAAACTCAAAGTTCCCATACATTCACTTGAAGTAAGACATTAGGATATCCTCATCCTTAAACCTCAACTAGTGATATTCAGAATCTAGATCAATCTTTAAGAACCAAATAGCTCCTCTTAGCTGGTCAAAAAGATCATCTATCCTCAAAAGAGGGTAGTGATTCTTAACTGTTTCCTAATTAAACATATGGTAGTATATACACAACCTCATACTATCATCCAAATTCTTGGAAAACAACATTGGATCACCCCAAAGAGACACACTGGGTCGGATGAAACCCCTCTACATCAATTCATCCACCTTCATCCTCAAATCATGAAACTTTGTAGGCACCATATAGTAAGGATCCATAGAAATTGGAGATATTCCTGGTTGTAACTCTATCCCAAACTCAACATCATGTCATAGGGGTATTGTCATAAGATCCTATAAGAAAACATCTAGGAACTCCTCAAAAACTCTAGGAACATCCCCAAACTGAGCGCCACTCATTGGCTCTCCAAATAGAAAAACAAAACTATCCTTTGGAAATAGTCAATAATTTTCTACATAGTATATGGTCAATCCATTCTGAGGATAACAGCATATGGTTTTATCTATAGAAATAATAATTCCTCTGTTGACTAGTGTTTCCCCATCACTAGTATGCATTTCTAGCACACGTCAAACAAAGAAGCTCGGCCTTCAACTGGTGTGGATAACTCTAGGGGTATTGGAAGCCTCTCCATGTGAATTCTCAAAGAACAAACCAAATAGGGAGTAAAAATGCTTTTAAGGCTCCTAAATCAAACAAATCACACACAAGGGTAGATATTAAGATAAATTTACATCGAAAAACTCTCGTCTCTGTGGGCGTTTTCACCTCTAATGCATGCATCTAACCACATCCATGTCATATGTCTCTTTATTTTCATCTTTCATGACCATGCTTCAGTCTAGGTCCCTATGGATGGGGACCATCATGAGGTTTCTATAGCATCCCGCCTTTTTATCACATAAACTTTCATTACATTTTACAAAACCGAGGATCTTTAAGGTTTAGTGTCTTGGAAACCGGGAACTTAAAACATGAAAACATAAAACATTCTTCTTAAACACTTGAAAGGCTTCTCATCATGTTCATACTAGGTTCATTACTGCATCTCATAACCTGGGGACATACATCAAAATAAAGGGTGAGCAGAAGGCCTAGTAAGGGAAACAAGAGAAACATTTTACATGTGAACTTGAGATACTTCAATAAGGTCATGAAAAGAACTTTAAGGCATGAGAAATAAATCATGAGATATATCATAATAAAAATAACATTTTTCATAACTTGAAGATGTGGCTTCAACATTTAATATTTACAATCATTCCGTTTCACCAAGGTCCATCCCCAAGGTGTCATTAAAAATTACCAAGGTTATTCACCAAGGTATCAATCTAAAAAGTCATCTCTAGAGATTAAGTCTTTACCCAATGAATTGGAGTGCTATCTGGGCGCACCCTTGACATGTCTTTATTATCATGTGAGCCACATATATCATCATCAATCATTTCATAAAAAACCCATATAGCATAAAAGAAATGGGTTTCATTTCATAATCATAACGTTTTAAAAACTGCTTTAAAGACATGATCTTTATGTCACTTTAAACCCACGGAAAGGGAAAGCGAGTTTCATGTATGTAAATCCCAGAATTTAAAATATAAAATTTTGATATATATGTGAATACCCCTGTAGAAATAAGAGCTTTGAGTATTCACTTAATAACATAAAATAATTTTGAGATAAAGAGGGAGACATTTTGAGACGAAAATTATGCAGTATAACGGCTATGATACATGGTTTTTAGAAAACATTGAAAAGAGAGGGGACATGGGTCACCCACTCAAAAATGATACATAAAATAGTAAGGGAACAGAATATAAAGTATTTAAGAACATGGTAATGAAATTTTAATGATATACCATATGAAATGAAGAACTTGAAAGGAAGACAAAAAATAAGATTTCTCTTATGAGAATTCAGCAGCCTAACGGCGTCACTTAAAACTTCCAAAAATGGATTGATGAGATAAAATAGGGTCTCTCATCATATGAAAATAAATGATTAGTATGATAGATATAGATATCATACCCCAACATAATTAAAAGGAACTTGAAAGACTTGACCAGAAAATATAACTTTAAAAAGAGAAGGGTGAACGAATCCCTTAAAAATTCGGCAGCCTAACGACGCCACTTAAACTTCAAAAAAAATGAATTGACGAGATCAAATAGGGTCTCTCATCATATGAACATAAAAGATAATTATGATAGATATAGAGATCATACCCCAAAATAATGAAAAGTAACTTGAAATACTTGACATGAAAGTAGAACTTTGAAAAATGAGAAGGGTGAAAGAACCACTTAAAAATTCGACAGCCTAACGGTGCCACTTAAAACATCAAAATACTGAATTGAAGAGATCAAATGGGGTCTCTAATCATGTGATCATAAAAGATCAGTATGATAAATTTAGTGATCATACCCCAACATAATAAAAAGGAACTTGAAATACTTTACATGAAAATAGATCTTGAAAAATGAGAAGGGAGAAAGAATCCGTAACAAAAAATTTGGCAGCCTAACGGCGCCACTTAAAACTTCATAAAAAGAAATGATGAGAGTAAGAGGGGATCTCTCATCATATAAACATGAAAAGGGAAGTAAGAGGAATATAAAATAACATCCTCCCAGATAAGAACATGGAGCATAAAAGGAATGACATAAAAGAGATTACTTGAAAAGAAAGAGAGAGGTCGGATCCCTTACCTTAAAACGTAACTCTTAAAACTCAAAGGTTGGGACCTTGAGGGCTTGGGGGCACCTTGTGAGGACTCCTTGGGAGGTAATGAGACCATAAATTAGTTGGGGGAGAGTGGGGAGTCTAAATGGATGAGAGGATGGCTTGGTATTTATAGGGAAAGTGAGGGGATAAGGCATTAATGGCCAAGGGACACCTCAAAAGTGGTTCTCTCAAAACCATGTGCTCTCCCATGGTATTTCCCATGGAGTTAGGCCACATGGGGCCCCCACATACAATACTTAATCACCTTTGGTCTACCATCCCTTAAAATATCTCATGGAATCATCATGACACAGTTATGATGTCATTAAACATATTGAAACCCTAAAACTGTATTTTTACTATTCACTGAAAATTCAACTTTCTCAGAAAAATCCCAAAATTTCACATTAACCAAATATCAATGCTCTGATTTCAAAAATTAATTCCATTTTATAAAAATAATTTTCTAAATATTTTTAATTTAACTTTTAAATAATTACACTATTCACCAAAAATTCATTTTTTCAGAAAAAAACCCAAAAATTACCTTAACATAATATCGATGCTCTGAGTTCAAAAATGAAATCCATTTTATAAAAATAGTTTTCTAAATATTTTTAATTTAATTTTTAATTAAAAACACTATTCACCTGAAAAAACTAATACTTGAATAATAATTTATGAAACCGTTATTTAACCATTTTATTGAATCACATTACTTAATCAAGGTGCCTAGATTATATTAATACTTTATTTAAGTGAGATTACTAATCCATTTGGTCACATTACTAATCCTAAGCATAAAATCACTATTCATAATTTACTATTCATCAAAAATGAAGTTGATCTTATTAGACTCTAAATTTCGTACTGAACATAATTGTAGAAGACCATTTTTTTAATATCATTACACATTTTTAATTATTTAAGGTTTACATAAACATTTTTAAAATATCCTTTTTCTAAAATTCATCAAAAATATGCATACTATATTTATCCGGTCATTTGAAAATTCATAAACTTCATCATAAGAAGAAATCCCAATTTTTATTTAAAACAAAGGATTACACAAGGCAGTTATGGTCTCCTTACATAGCCCCTTATCACACCAGCGTAGGACCTAAGTGTAAGGTGTGTTAAGGTGAGAGAATCTAAGGGAGGCTTGGCTAACATCGCACGAGTAGTAATTTCTATCAGTTTGAACTTCTCACAAAGGTGATTCTGTTCTAGCTTCACACGATGAAGTTCGGCTTGGGTTTGGTCCAGAGCAAAGCCCAATGGTGCTACCTCCTTCCCAAGTTCTGTTAGATGGGCTTCGATCGGTCCAAGACTACTAGGTGAGGCCATCGAATCTTATTTCTATAATAATTAACCAAGATTACTTATATTTAGAGACAATAATCAAAAGGTTTAGTTTCCAGGGGTCATATTGACCAATGGTAATATAACAGTCAAAACCCAATTGTCTCATTTTAATTGTACTCATGTTATTAAATGAAACATTTTTGTTGAGTATAAAAATAAAATAAAATAACACATAAAATTAGGAAACAAGATTTATTCAAAATTTCGGGTTGTTACAGTTTCCCTCTAACAACACCACCTATCCTCGGCTAATGAACAAGCATCATCAGTCCTTGCTACTGAAACTACCTCAGAGGAAACTGTTACTGCTGTCGAAAAGGGGCATGAACAACCATCTAAAATTGACCTTCCTGATTGGCCATACACTGAGGCTGGTGGTTCCCATGTTCTTTATAGACGTGACATAAAAACAGAAATCCTCTTATAGGTTCTCAAGAACCACCTACCCCTAAATAACAGAAAGGGATCTACCGCGGTCAATTCCCCACTAATCGAAACCCTAACTGCCTGAACATCAATGGCCCACTACCTAAAACTCTACTCCTTGAGACTCCCTTCTAACCACTCTTCTGGGTATAAAATTTCAAGGGAATCATTATCTCAATAAGCTCTAACTTCTTCAGAACCTCCAAATACGTAGGGGTCATAAATGAAGTGACTTCATACTTGATAACTAGAAATAAAGCCTCCTCCAGATGTCGTGCTCTGGACTCCTCATCTAGAAAAACATTTGGGGAAAAGTGAAAAGGTTCCTTGAACCCAATCTCAAGATATCGTACACTCAGGATCCCCTAATGAAGTGAGATAAAATACTACCGCTTTGTTTCCTTTTTCATCGATGAAAGGAACTCAAAACAGAACTCCTTCAGAAGTAAATCCACAACACATCTTCCTCTTTACGGACCCCAAGAAATAGTGTCCACCACTGATGTGCAGTTCCCCACAACTAAATAATTTCCAATGGAACCTAAAACTCATCTTGTGCTTGGATCATACTAAAAGTGATTTTGATCTCCTTAAACTAGTTCATTGTCTCCAGATTTGAGATGTTCCCCTCTTACTTTTCCAAACTCTTCCACTAAAAGACACACAAAGCCTACTACCAAACCTCATCCTCGTATTTTGGATCGACTCTCTGACGATCAATAGGATCAGCTTTCTAAACCTCACATAACTAAGCTACTTGCAGATAATGAACATGATCTATTCCTAAAAATTAAGAACACCCTAAGCTTGGTAGCATGGAATTTCATCATATGATTATTTAAATAATTCATTTTAACCTTCCCAAGATCACACAATTCAACATGAACAAAATCAGTCATGATGCATGTACCTATCCTAGGTCTCTACCCTTCAAGAAGTTTAATCTCACTTGGTCATTCAATAAGCTCAGAGTTCAAGCAATAGATCATAAGGGGGACTAAAATCTCATGCCCTGTTCATTCTCTCTAACCCATGTCATTCACCAAGTTCAACTGACACTGTTTCTTTACCAACTCATGCAATATTCACTATAATTAACTCCAAACTTCATCATATCTCTCAACCATCAGTTTTGATACCACTCTGTCACTACCCCCTCCCTTCTAAGATATCACAATAAAGGAACATAGATAATGACTCTCAATTCTCACTTCTAATAGGCCCCAGGTTAGTGAACATCACTGAGGGGATAAAAATCTCACATATGGGAGGTATTACCCTTTATAATTAAAACAATATCGGGAGATGAGATAAACAACTGAAAAAATAACTCCAATATATAATATAAAAGTAAACTCAAAACCATCCCATGATGCATGAACATAAATAAATCAATGCAAATAAAAGTCACTAATATCAAGTATCAAAAGAAAAGTCATATAGCAGTTACTCAACAATATCTCCAACCCAAGCTATAAATGACTAGCTCAGTCCCTTAAGTCCTCTTGGAAACCAGAAAAATCATTTATATATGTTTATTTATCATACAAGTATACTCAATAGGACCATACCCAAGGTATTAAGTGTACATGTGAAAAGATAATGTTAATGTGAAATTGAACAAACAAAAGAACCAACAAGTGCCTATACAGGTCAACTAACCAAACCCAGCATCACTGTGGCTCACTCACTAAATCACACATCCAATAATGTAATATAACTTCGTGATCATAACAATGAAAGGAGACTTACTGCTTCTTCCCAATTGATTTGTCTCTCAAATACCCCAATGTCAAACATCTTGTTCTCTCATCCCTTACATACATGTCACATCACAAGTACATCACATATCATCTCATCTAAAGACACATGGTCCATCTATGATGTGGGTTGGAACGCTTCCCTACCTACCACAACCTCACAAGGTCTATCATCTCATGATAGCATCATGCACATCATGTCTCACCTGAATAAACTTGGTCCATCACATCACATCTCACCCAAAGACACCTGGGTCATCACATCACGTACCACCTCATCACATAACCAGAGTAGTAGGGTATCATGAATTTTATGTACATTAACCTCATTACCTACTACCACGTATGACCCCCACCATATATCACATCACATTGCTACCTCATCACATCACATCTCATCCAAAAAAACTGGTTCCAACACTGCTAGGTAATCTACAACACTAACTCGTATCATCACTGTTTTTGAAGGGAGATCGGGGAATAAGGGGTAGTCAGTCATCTGTGTAACCACCATCTTGTATGTTAAGGAAAACGCCTTTAACACAAAACCTCTAAGCATTGGTGATTTTATCCAACTCAGATGAGGAACGTATAGAAATAACATAAAAATACATGATATATAGATAACATGAAATACTCATCCTATGGGTCTACAATAACATGACACACAACCATGACACAAGCCACACATTTCAACATTTTTTTACTAAGACACTTCACTCATATTTACACTATCCATTCATTTAATGTCCAATAAATTTAATCCATTTATCGCACATCCTTTTCAATTCCATTTTTTTATTTACTAGTCTATTTATTTTTGTTTTATCATCACAATTTATTTCATGGATAACTGGGAAACAAACACATCCATGCCATGCCACAAATATCCCATATCACCACACAACCATCACCACAACATCTCACATCTTCCATCATCATCACACTACATCAGCCAAAAAAACTCACTACGACAATCAAATATCACACATCCCAACCACACGTACCACTACAAATGCACCAAAACCACTGTGCACTACATCTCACAACTTCCCACATCGCATCCATGTTAAACGACCACTACATCACAACCCCACACATCACACAGCCCAACCATTCACCTTTATCACCACACAACATCCCAAACCACGTAGGGCAACACAACAAGCACAAGAACACATCCTGAATTCCACATTTATTCAAGGGATTTCATTTCATTACTTTATTATTTAGCATGGGTAATATCACACAAACCAGATTTCCATGGGAAACCAAATTATAAGAAAAATATGTGTTCTTAGTCTTTTATTTGGGGTGTGATCACACAATAACACAGTAAGGGTCATCATATCATATCATACACAGCACAAACAAGGCTTCCAACAACCATTATTATTAGCAAGGTGACAACATGGTATAAACTCATCGACAACATATACCAAAGCATTAAAACATGTGATTACTCCCCCAGAGCCATCAATTTAAAATATTCCATACATGTCAGATCACAACCACATAACATCATTCCTAATTGATCCTTGGATTGTTGGAATAGTGATGAACTTGGACTTCAACATAGAATCAAATTTGGACATGATAATTCATAGAGTTTTAGTGACTATGACGGCCTGGAAGAGACCTTCATGTCTATAAACTACTGAAGAAACTCTCACGTATATATACTGATTTTGTATTTACTGAAGTAGTGAGTGATGGAAAATAAGATGGAGTGACCCTTGGTTCGATAGTGTCTTTCCTAAATCATTTCATGGAAGTGCGACTTGGCAGGGAGTGATCATAGCCTAAAACTTGTATCCATTGAATGTCAACGTGGAAGATTTTGATGCATCAGCACACCTTTGTTGAATGATACTTAGACATATCCATTTTTAGTGGACCAAATAAAATCATTATGTGGTTTTTTCTTTATATTTCTATATTTCTATATGCTTTGGTGAGAGCCCCGTCAATAGAAAGTGAGATAGAATGTGTTCGTTACAACAAGGGAACAATATCTTTGCATGCAATGGGACTTCGAGGAATAAAAACTTTATTGGGTGTGAACCTTGAATCACCCCCCCCCCCCACAAACACACAAACACACACCCCTCTTTCGGTTTTCACAATTAGTTTGGTCCCAAAAATAAAATATATATTGTAATAATATTAGAAAAAAAGTGTAAATATAATTAATTTTTATTTTTACTTGACATCGGAAATTGTGCATCCTTGAGTGCTTGAACCTATATAGAATGTTGATTGTCATCCTCCTATATACCTACCACTAGACATGCATATCTCTACTCATACTCGGTATGTTGTGTTAATCGAGAATTCATATTGCACAATGTTTTCTACATCATTGCATGCATCCTTCTTTGCATGCACCAACCACTTGCACTCACTCAACCATATGGTGTTGGACACCGGTTCCATACATCAAAAAATAACCTTGTATATGAAACCCTACAACACTTTGTAATATCTCAAATATATGTGTAGTAATATATTATTTCTTCTTTGAAAAATGTGTTATCTCAATGTTAAACTAATCATTTGAATATATATAATTAATAAATGATCAAAGATTAATATTTAATTTTACATTAAAATATAATTTTGTATAAAATAAGTTACTACAACACCAGAAATATCTAGATCAATGGCCCGATGAGACATCATTCACACCTCACTAGAGTAAATAGATTGAGTGGCTAGGTGAGGTGCAATATAACAAGGTTCCCCTAGATGAAAACCTTGATAGAGGGTGTGATAAAGTGATAAGTAGAGTTCCTTTACACATCTAAATTGTGTAAAGAAACCCACCAATGGAGGAAATATCAAGTGTATTTGTGATAAAAAATCACATACTTTTAGGGGCATGACTAGAGAGAGACAATGATATTATAACAACAACGACCTAGAATAGTCACATTTCGTATCAACTATATTTGCATTCATTTTTCATTTTCTTTATTATATGAATTTTATCCAACAAAACCCACCATGTTTACTTCATTTTTATACAACATAAATACAAAAAATATAATAAAGTAACATCAAGTAAATGTTTCCAGTCCTCATAGGGCATCCATGTTATTCTATCATTGTTTTTTTATGGTCATGAACCTAATTCTCTATCTCCCCAATGGAACATTTCTACTATTTCCATATCCCTTAAACTATTTTAAGTGTTTTTGTATTGTATTCAAAAATAAACTATCCCTTTTTTATGAGTGGAATGGTCTGGATAATTTAGAATTATAGACTCAATCAGAGCCTCACTTGATTACACTCCCTTGAGGTATGCATCAAGAAAAGGGATACTCAATTATATTCAAGCTCGCCTATCTATAATACTGATATATTCACTATATATTACTAAGATCATCAATTGGATTAACTATGGATAGTAAGAATTGAATGAACCCACAAATTAGAGAGGAAATGAATGTGCAGTGTGATGAGGGTGATGAGGGTTGATTGTCACCTAGATTGGTCTGGGCAATTTAGCTTTATAAAGTAAATCAGAGCCTCACTTGATTACACTCCCTTGAGGTATGCATCAAGAAAGGGGAGACTCAATTATATTATAGATCACCTATCCATACTCTTGGTCTATTCAATCTATATTACTAAGCTCATAAATTGGATTAACTATGGATAGGAATCATTTAATGAACCCACAAATTAGAGAAGAAATC
This sequence comes from Viscum album, assembly GCA_963277665.1. Lineage (NCBI taxonomy): Eukaryota > Viridiplantae > Streptophyta > Magnoliopsida > Santalales > Viscaceae > Viscum > Viscum album. The sequence continues at coordinate 719,335,012 of OY728150.1, forward strand.
AATGTGAAATGTGATGAGGGTGATGAGGGCTGACTATCACCTACTCCTCATCATCCAAAACATTTATGTCTCAAATAACAAGATTAGAAACATAAACAAATTATAAAAAATTTACATGAAATTCAATAACAACATTGGATACACTCTTTTGAACTAACCAACTGGTTAGACTTCTATAAAAATGGAATCTATATAGAGGAACACCAAAATAAAAAATGATAAAATACAGAAGAAAAATGAAAATATATAAGAGAATATAGGCTATAATTAAATCCCTCCCCTAAAAATATCCCCCCATAAACTATCTATATCTAAGACATCCCTCAACCCAAATTATAAAATGATATTTTATAAGAAAATATGTAAAGGTTTGTACCAAAAATATCTTGATATTATACCATGTGTTATACTGAATTCCATGTTCCTCATCCATCTCCAATATCTATAATGAATTTGGTCTATGATTTTCACTTCTCGTGATTACTCAAGATTTTGGTATGTTTCACTACCTTTAGTTGAAGCATTGAGGAGGAGTGAGCAGTTAGTTCTTCTACAACATGATATAGTAGAGTAAAGCCTTTGTGAGCTACTCCGCGTAACAAAAAGGTGTTCCATTTTTTCTAATTTTATGAAGTAGTGGATAGATATAGTGAACTAGGCTTTGGAATGGTGGTATTATTAATCCCTTGATATCTATTTCTCACTGATGATTATCTTCAATCAACATGAAATGAGCTTCGAAGTGAACTAGAGCTTATGTAAGAGCAACCGCAGTAGACTAATGACTAGTTCACCTCTGTAAATAATTTCATTGAAGTGCCAATAATATACTTTCATTATAAATTTAAAATACCTCTATTTTAAACATTCACATATATAAACATTTTTCTAATTAAATTGAAAAAAAACACTAGATTCTCATCCTTGATTTCCAAGTTAAATAAAAATTAAATGTCATATGTTTTCCCAATTTCATATAAATTGGGGGGTTATTTATCATTCAAAATAATTAAAAATAAATGAAAAATGTATGCTACACACTCAACTTTATAGCATAATTACATATGTATAACACCAATTAAAAATTGGCATTCATGTTATACTAGTATAACTTAAATATTTAATGAAAATTGAATTTTATATTCACTTAATATCTAATCATATCACATGATGAGTCCCATGTTTGGAAGATTTCCCATGTTGCCACTGATTACGTGAATAATGACCTCGGTCAACATTCAATGTATTCAGTTATTATGTATATGAAGTATTGAACACATTCAAATATAAAATGAAATTAATCCCATTATCATTGCCTTACCACCTCACTAGATTAATACACAAAAAAATAAAGCTATTTTGAGGGAAAAATTCCAAGCTAGACTTGTAATAAGATACATGGAACACCCACAAATGGTTCCCTGTGATATTTCTTCTCCCATTTTCATGTAACCATTCCATAATTTTCAGACTTTAGTTATACACATGGTATGAAACTCATTGAGATATGATATTAAATTATCCAATTAAAAAATTTATTAGCTATAATAATAATATATATAATATCATGAAAAATTAATTTTTCATGTCACATGAATCTTCCTCCATAATCTATCGATCACTTCCTAAAGGAGCTTCCTAAAGGAATGATGTTCTCTTATGAGTTTTTAGGGGGAATTTTCGGAGGACTCCCATTATATTTCCCAAATAATGAATGAAGGAACTCTCCCCATCAAACTAGATTAAATATGTCATTGAATCAAACCTCTATCTAGGTACTAGAGTTTCAAGCATGAACCCCGCTATATGGGACCCTTCATATGCTAGAAGAGTCTTGGATCCTACTAAACAAAAATTCATAATGTTTTAAATGGAAATTTATTTTTTATTAGAAATTTTATACTTATAAGAGAATATACATGGGAAAAATATAGAAAATTAACATATGATTGAAATCAAACACACCACCACCACCGGAAAAAGCACCCTATAACATATTTATGTGTATAAAAGTAAAATTCCATTAATTCCAGTAGATTTTTTATAAATATCTCCTTAACATTTAAAAAAATTGATACAAATGTTAATATAATAATAAAAATTTATATGAAACCTTTTATTGATCTTGAAAATCAACCAAATCTCTTTTAATGTTATCCCTAACCTATTAAATATCTTATTCTCATATAACTATAATGGTTTAATCACACTTTTTTAAAAAATATAATAATATCAATCTCCTCTCATTCAATTAAAAAACTTCCCTTTTAGACTATTTTATCACAACCTTTAGGTATAAATTCATTCTAGAAATATAAACTTGTTCAACTTCTAATGTCAAAATTAAAGGGCTTTTTTATTGATAGTTCATCTTGATATGAAATGTTAAATTTTACCAACATAAATTAGAAATGAATAAAAATGGTTCCACAAAATGGGTCAACCAAATCATACTTTAAAATTTTAAATTTTAAGCTATGACCATAGGAAAAAAAATCAATGATGTTATTCAGTGGGCCATAGTAATTACCTACATTGAAAAATGGGAAACTGATACCACCACTTTTGATTGAATGATTCACATCAACCTCAATGATGTGAAATTAAAATCCATTATCATTTAAATACTTGTAACATTGAGGTTTAATAAACAGAACATCATCTAGTTGATTAAATTCATCAGTCACTTTCTTTATCCAAACACACACACTCCCTTTATTAAGGACCTCATTTAAGGTCGAGTGTAGTCACCTTTGACATAATTGCAGAAAGGAACACCACATCTTGAGTCTCTTTACATTATCATTAATGAGAATCTAAAGAAAAAAATAGCTGAAACTCAATTGGCGATGTCAAACCATTCCAAAAAACCCACAAAATATTGGACCTATTGTCCCATTTAACATACCAAGAAAGCTAGAAATTAGTCCAATTATGATAAATTTGTATGAGATCTTAAATATAAAGATCCATCCTATCCTAAATCATAAGAAACTCTTGCAGATTAATTTTACCTTATTAATATCTAAAAAGAAGCATGTGAATTTGAGTGTTGGTCCATTTTAATTGATTATTATTGAAATCTGATTCAATTAATCATTCATTCATTTTGTAAATGTATTAATTCTAAGATTTAATGTTGATTACCTTACCTAGAACCTCCTTGGAATATAGAATCAAAGTCATTAAATATGAACTATTAATATCATCTCTAACCTTATTTCCTATAACCACTTGTGTTCCTTTATTATCATTAATCACCCACTATCAAAGGTGTCGATCTTGTTCTCATGTTTGAGTAGTCTTTGCATAGAAGACTTATTTTTCCTTGAAACAGTTTTGAAACCTTCCTTTTCAATCATAATTTTTTTCCTTTCTTATTAGGTTGTAGGAAAGGAATTAAAAGATCTGATTTAGAAGCAGTTAGGTATATTTATCATTTGGAAGAGTCATCCTCGATGACACTAGAATATCTATTTTAGTTTCATCCTGATTGGAAGTAGTAATATTCTTTATAGAAGAATAAATAGGGGAGAAACAATATGGGAATCCTCTCAATACCTCATTAAATAATTATCCATCACAATTTAATTTTTAGTCTTAAGGTTGTAACAATCAAAGTTAGAGAAGAAGGCATGAGGTGTAAAACTATTGAGTATATAATGGCTAGAGGGGTGAATTTTATGTTAAAAACATAAACTAATCAAAAAAATAGACACAAATATCATCCAATGATCTGACCATTTATATCGTACACACAGAACGTCTAATTATCAAAGTTTAGAAAAGTTTAGTAAAACTAAACATTCTATATAAATGCACAGCAGAAAATAATAACTTGTGAAAACAAACAAGTAAATACATAGATTAATACAAATTTAAAATTGACTTACAAAAATAATTATAAAATATTTTCTACTCTTTAACCTTAAGAGTCAAGGAAGTTACAAACTATGAATTTGGGTATCCCTATATTCAACCCAACTGTATGGTCGGTATTTCTACAGCAAAAAATCTCTCAATCATAAAGATCGGAATCATCTATGTCTTCCAAACCCTATAATCCCTCAATCATCTTGATTAGAATCGGCATTCTTCATATCCTTAGAATCCCTCGATCTAAACTCATATCAGACATGGTGAATACAAATTAAAAATGTTTTATGGAATTTACAATCCTCACATAGATTCCTTAGAACAAAAACACTATGTAAATTTACAAAGCATGAGTAACAAGATGTTATAGAAGATAAAACTTCAAATAGTTTGAGTTGAAAAATCATCACCTCCCAAATCCTCTAATGCACCTCTATTTATAGTCATACATGAAACGGTCATATTTCGTGATTCTTAGATTTGGTTTCAATGGTATCATTTGAGCTTCATCTTGAAATCTTAACATGTTCTATACATATCCATCTAATGTCATTTTTATAGAACCATTACAATGCTATAAAATTCGTTCATCCAATAAAAATTATTCTAACAATATGATTATAAACATTATTATAATGATCGAATAAATTGTTTTTCGTTCAATGCATTAAACTTCATCAGTCCAATGGAATGAACTCAGTCAGTCTAATGGACCAGAATCAGTCAGTCTGATGGATTGAACTCATTCAATTCAATGGATTAGACTCTGTCATTCAGTTGGACTAGATAGTGTGTAAATTTTTTATTCATTAGTTTGAAATATTTATCCATCTGATAGAATAAAAAAAATTCAACAAAAATAGACTAAAATAATTTGGAAATATAATGTTAGTAAAACATTGTTTTTAAGGAAGTGGGTTGTGATTTTCAAAACTAAGGATATAAAGTGTAAAAAGTATAACTTTTGAATCAACAACCCTATCAACCTTGACTGTACCCTATGTAGTTTTCAAGCATAGTGGAATTTTCTTTGCTGGTATGATGAACTCAACTTTTAGTTATAAATCACGTATAATTGTTTCTTTACATGATCAAAACATCATGTCCAATGAGAACAGTAGATTACTTTACTATATTAAAACACTATAACCATGAGAAAAATATATTCACATGAAATTTATAATTAATTTATAAAAAGATATAGAATTACCTTAACTCATAATTCTATTTGTTAATGATTGGTGGAATAGATCTTGTCGCACCATCATTACAATGTGGGATCTGAGTGCAGAATCTCTCTAGTGGTGATTCACATGTGCACCACAATCTCTGAATGGTGTCACAGAATCGCCAGATACTAGAATGGACGATCATGATCACTTTTGTTGTTCATGGTTGACCACAGTAGAGGTTTTTCTTGAGGAATAACTATTTATGATCTCTTGTTGGATTGAGAGAGGAGGGGAACAGAGCACTCTATATATCTTGATCTCTCCCTAGGGATTGAGAGGGTCTCACTCTATCCATTTTACACACCAATTATATCTAGGAAAAATATATAATTAGATTTTTTTTTTTGACAGGTTTAGGGTTGGAAAAACATACACAATTCCTTTCTTAATTCCATAATATTTAGTTGACTTCATGTCCAATAATAATAATATAAATATTATCATTAAACACTTGAAAGGTGAAACATATAAAGAATATAAATAAATATTATTTATACAATTTCCAATCAGACCATCAAACTCAGTCTGTTTTCCCTTATGCACATTTATCAATTCTTGAATAATGACTATTTATTTAATACATAAAAATCACAGTATTATTTATCGATAAATATAATAAATGTTATATTCATAAAAAATGAAAATAAATAATATATTATTATTATTTAACTCGCTTATTCTCCAAAAAACTTTTGGTTAAATTATGGTGATCAACCAAAACAGAATAAATATTATTTATTTTAACTTGTTAAATTCAATACTAAAATTTTACTAAGATTGTGAATACACTTAGTTTGTGACCCTCTAGGACTCTTTTTCAGTGGCATTAGGCATGACCGCCCAAAGTACAATGTTAGAATCTTTCAACACACCAAGGCATCCATAGAGAAAGAACTTAACATCATAGCAACATCCAACCTCCTATGAATGTTTACCATGTAATATAATATTTTTATCACAACATCTCAAATCAAGAAGATTGAATGACGGTTCCATCAACCTACATGTTTGATGACTCTTTATTTGGCCTTTTAGAAATGAAATCACTCATCGAACACCATGATGAAGGATTTATTCAAGTGGTTCCATTCTCATAAAAAGTATTGAGATATTAACTTTTTTTAATAGACAAAGGGGATAAATCCTTTATCATATAATTCATTAATATTATATCATTCAGGACACACTCAATATATCCTACATCACCCCAAACATATTTCATCAAGTTTTTCATCAATATGTATAAGTATGTGAGTCATGATATCCATTAAAGAAAATCTTAAAGTATGAGGATCAATACACACGTACACAGATAGGATCCAATGACACGTGAAAATGTGGATTTCCTATTGATGAGTATGTTCTCATAACCACCTATATTGGATATTACCAAGGGAGAACATGATGAGAAGGTGTATAAAGGTATTATGAGCCTCCTAGCCTTGATAGACTATATTTTTTGTGTCCCATTAGATAATATCATCCATACATAAAACAATATTTAAGAATAATGTCATGGTTCCTCTAGGTTCTCATCCTAGCATATAACTATTATGACCTTTTAGCATGATATACATTATAAGGACATTATCACATAAAAATATTATGCAGAATAATAGCCATGATGTGATAATAAAACTTATTTAATAATAAAAACATGTAATCAATCACTAAACAAGTTGGTTCTAGGGCACCAACTTTAACAGACTCTCACTTACACTAGATTTAACTGACAACAGCTTTCATTCCAATAGCTCTCACAATATAATCATTATTATACTGAGATAAATTCTTTGTTAAGGGGTCCACCATGTTTTCATACATGGATATTCTTCTCACCACAAATTCACCTCATTGATAAAAATTCCTCAATAGATGAAACTTCCAAATTATGTGCTTTGTCCTTTTATGTGACTTTGGCTCCTTAGAAAGAGTCACCATTACAGTGTTTTCATAGTAAACTGTAATAGGTTATTTACTGCTAGGAACCACATCAAGCTCTTGAAAAAAAATCAAACCCAAGTTTCTTCCTTTGTTTCATAGAAAACCTCAATATAATCGGACTTTTTTATTGAATCAGTGACAACTAGCTTCTTAGAACTCTTCCAACTCACAACTCCTCTATTGAGACAATACATATCCAAACTGTGACTTCAAATCATTCAGATATATCTGAAAACTAGCATATGTATAACCCATAATGACTAGTTCTTCATATCCTCCATACACAAGAAACATGTCCTTAGAGTGCCTCAGATACTTAAGGATAGTCTTAACAACAGTTCAATATTGTTCACCTAAAACTGCTTGATATCTATCTATCTTTCTCAAAGCATAGGAAACATAAAGACTCATACATAACATGACATATATGATGAATCCTATAATATAAGAGTATGGGATATTACTCATTCACTCTCTTATCCCATGTCTGAGGACACATTTTCTTAGAAACATGTATACTAGTGACACCGGAACTAATCCTCTCTTAGATTGTTCCTGTCACAAATCAAGCTGGGTTTCCATCCAAACTGGCACCTGACCCGATCCGTGGTAAGACCCATAGGGAGTTCCCTATTCCCATGGGCTATCATAAGTTCCTAGGTATCATAAATAAAGAGTGGTAATGATTTACATGAATTTACATGAATTAATCAACCAACAATAATCAATGAACCAAATATGAAAATTCAAACAAAAAAACTTAAACAATTTTTAGAATTGAATTACAAGGTTTTAAACCAAAATCCAAAAAGGTGAAACAATTATAACTCAAAAACCACCACAAGTCAAGGGTTAATCTCCCTCAATCCACCACCACAATGTCGCACCAATAATACATCTATCAATAAGAACCACCATCACCAAAATACTTTCCCTTGCCTATGTCAAACATTAAAAAGTCTACTTACACCCAAAGGTGTAGGTAGGGTGTGAGGATAATCTCGATAGGATACCACCCAAGAAAAGATTCCATGCACTAAACATTATAAGGTAAATTACTTGCAATATTTTATACAAATTAAATTCTAGTAACAATTTTAAGAAAAAAATAGCTTTAAATGAAAGACAGTTTTTAAAGAAAAAATTTTAAAGAGACACACTTGCTTCTGAAAATTTACAACCAAATACTATTGTATGTTAAAAGTAAGTTCAATATAGCCAATGAGCACTAATCATGGGAACTACCCCTAGGCACTAGCTAGCAGTGGGACCCTAGGTACCTCGTATCTCAGTGAAATGTGGTATAGGAACCATGACCAAAATCTTTCTCATGCATGAGACACTAGAGAGGAGAAATATCCAAAGTTATAGTGGTCTCAAATCATTTCACATATATAGTTTGTGTTTTAATCATCAATCCTGCTAAGTCAAACTAGGATGCAATCACTTCTAAATCACTAGTATACTAGTCCTAGCTTGCTGACCAAGATACTTGGGCTTCCCTTTATGCTCAAACATGTTTCACATATCACATAACACCACTTGAACATCCAAATTCCATTATAAAATCATACACACACAAAAACATTTCCCAAACATGATTCAAACCTCTTATACAACCCAATATACCATTTATACAATTTATAAAATAATTTTCAAGAACACCACAAGTCTTTTCCACCCAAAAATTCACCCAAATTCCTCTTTTAAATTTAACCGCACATAAAATTCATACCAAAATATGTTTTTTATCCCTTACATAATATAATAAAACAATTTCATAATTTATAAAATCATTCCAAGTGTCACAATAAGATTTTACACATGAAAAACACCCAATTTCTTGTAAAAGTTCTAATTTAAAATCAAACACACACTTAATACTTTTTGGAAACCACTTTCTCACCACACATAATGATCAAAGAACATGCTAAATTAAACATACAAGAAAGATAAATTCACCAAATAATTTTTACACATGGAACCACCTACCTTTGGTGTCAAAAACCCCAAAAATTAGTGTGAATATTCAACTGCACCACAAGTGGGAAATAATGAACCCTAATACACGAGATCAAACCCAAAAATCCACGCTAAACCCTAGGGATGAAACCCTAGATATTCAAAAATTAGAACCCCAATAAAGAGGGAAGAAACCCTAAAAAGAAGGAAGAAACAAGGGAGGAATCAACTTAATTGATGATTCATGAAGTTTCTCTCACAAAAACCCCTCTAAAAATGGGTTCCAAGGGAGCTTGAGGGAGATTGTAGACCTCCTATGGCTGAAAATCCCGAGTGGGAAGGAGAGGGGAGGATTAGGTTTAATTTCGGAAGGGGAAAATGGTAAATAAATTTTTTTAATGACCTAGAAAATGTGCATGGTTAGTCTATATGATTTAATAAACCGTGTGGAAATTGTGTGCACGTTATTCTTAGAGTGCATGGTTACCTGGGCCAAGTTGCATGATCATATAGTATGTTCTGCCTTTTACTGCACAGTTACCTAGGTTAGGCGCACAGTTTACACTAATTGTACGCCAATTGTGCACCTGGTTCTACCCACCCAAAAACCTCTATTTTTTTCAAAAATTAATAATGGAACCTAAGGGAAAAAAGATAGACCAAAATAAAAAGGAAAATACTTGAAAAGAAATAAATGGATGTTACAATTCTCCCCACCATTAAAAATTTCCACCCCAAAAAGTTAACCTGAAGCTTGATCATAAAACAAGAATTGATACTCTTGATCAATCCATGATTTCTACTCTCATGTCTCATGTACATTATCCCCATGGTGCCAAAGGACATAGACCAATGTAATAGACTTCCCACAAAGCACCTTCTCTTAGGAATCCACTATCTACATCGGTCGTTCAAACACTAATAAATCAGGATCTATCTCCAACTCTTCCCAATTCAACACATGGGAAGGATATAGATTATACTTCTTCAATTGGGATACATTAAATACATTTTTAATTGAGGCCATATGATAAGGTAACGCTATCATGTATTCCACATTTCCAATCCACTCGGTGATTTCAAAAGTCCTAACATACCTCAGTGTAAGCTTTCCCTGCTTCCCCAAACAATGATGGATCAATCTAGGGTCAAATTCAAGAACACATGATCACCCATAGAAAACTCAAGATCTCGATGTCTCTGATCGAAAAAAGATTTGTGGTGAATCCGATTATTCAATAACCACTACCTGATCAACTTGACTTTCTCAAATGTCTCCATCACAAGGCTCAGTCCCAAAAGTGAGTTCATGCCTACCTCATCCCAATATAAAGGAGACCAACGTAGCCAAATATAGAGTTCCTCAAAAGAAGCCATTATATTATAGGATTGGTAACTATTATTATAATCAAACTTGACCAATCCCATATGGATATCCCATAATCCTCTAAAATCTAAAGCACATGAACGAAGCATATCCTACAGAATCTGATTTGCTCGCTCCATATAACCATCCATTTGAGGATGTTATGTTGTACTAATTTTAATCTAAGACCCCAAATACTTCTAAAGTCCTTCCCATAATTGAGTAGTAAAATAGGGATCTCCATCTGAAACAACTACTGACAGAACCCCATGAAGCGTTACCACCTCCCGAATATACAATCGGCCCATCTCATCCACTTTAGTTGTATCTCTGATCAAAATAAAATATTCTTATTTGTTTAAATGATCAATAACCACCCAAATGAAGTTCCTTCCCCAAGCTGTATGAGACAAGACAATAATAAAATCCATGGTAACCTCATACCACTTCTACGTAGGAATGGGTAATGGCTAAAGAAAACTAGAGGACCTTTGATGCTCTGCATTTACCTACTGACATGTATAACACCTCGATACAAAATTAGTTATGTACCACCTCATGCTTAGCCACCAAAACTACTGACGCACATCATAATACATTTTGGTAGCTTCATGATGAATGTCCCACTAATATTGGTGGCTATCCGGCATCACCACCTTCCTTAGAGACAATGGCACCACTGAACGAACCTTAAAGCACAAGATCCCTTTAGGAGATGCGGACCAATCAGAAGATGTATACCCACCATGAATAATCTGCATAGACCACTAATATGGATCAGCACTAGGATATTCCCACTGAATCATCTCTAGAAGAAAATGATTCAACTGAATGCTCGCCAAGAATTCACCTCCACTATGCTCCTTGGTCTCTAAATGAATCTGGGAAAAGAGCCTCATTAGAGTAAACTCATCACTAGACTTCCTTAAAGCCTACAATGTCACTTTTTGGCTAAAGGCATCAGCCACCACATTAAACTTTCCTAGGGTATAGATAATATCAAAGTTGAATCTCTGTAAATACTAGATCTAATGGAACTACCTCAAGTTCAAGTATTTCTAGAAGAAAATGTAGGCTAAAATTTTATGTTTAGAGAAGACCATATATTTCTCCCCAAAAAGATAGTGGTGCCAATACATCAAGGCATGCATAACCACTACCCATTCCAATTCATCGGTTAGGTAATTATTTTCATGTGGTCGTAGTTGGTAGGAGATATACACCACCATGTGATCACCCTACATAGGCACACACCCGAGACCCATACCTAAAGAATTATAATAAACCGTGTAGCCCTTCTTATACTCCGGTAAGATCATTATAAGTGTAGTAGTAAACTTCCAATTCATCTCCTCAATGGATTCCTGGCACTCTGGGATCCACTCGAAATTCACCCCTTTCCGAGTGATTGTGATCAGGGATGAGAAAATCCAAGAGAAATACCAAAAAATAATCTATAATAACCTTCCAGTCTGAGAAAACTCCTGATCTAAAACACATTATTTGGATACTCCCATGACATAACTACGTTGATCTTCTCAGGGTCCATGAAAACCCCCTGATCTGAAATCACATGACCCAAAAATATCACCTCCCGGATCTAGAAAGTTCACTTTGAAATATTGGAATATAGGTGGTGATCCCATAGAGTGCCCAAAATGATCCTCAAGTGATGATCATGCTCCCCCTCAGATCCAGAATAAACTAGGATTTCATCCACAAATACCACAACAAAAGAGTCAAGATACTGGTAAAACACCCTATTCATGAGTTCCATAAAAACTTCTAGAGCATTGGTCAACCCGAAAGGCATGACCAAATAATCAAAGTTGTCATACCTACTTCGGAAATCTATCTTCAGGATGTCTGCCTCTCTCACCCTAACTTGGTTATAACCCGAATGAAAATCTATCTTGGAAAACTACTTTCTCCCCTTCAGTTGATCAAGAAATTCATCGATTCAAGGAAAATGGTATTTATTCTTAATAGTTACCATATTGAGCTTTCAGTAATCAATGTACAACTGGAGGGATCTGTCATCCTTCTTTGTGAATAAAACAAGAGTGGCCCAAAGAGAGACGCACAGGCAAATGAACCCTTTGGATTATAAATCATCCATCTATATATTTAATTCCTTCAGCTCGTTGGGGGTCATATGATATGTGGGAAGAGATATAATTTGTGTTCCCAATTACAAATCAATTGAGAAATCCACATCCCACTATGGGGGTAAGCCCTAAAATAATCTAGAAATACCTATGGGAACTCATCCACCATATGAGGTAATCCATCCTCGGGAGAACCACCACCATCCTCCAAAATGAGTGAAGATAACTGAAAAACCATATTTCCCAACTCTGGTAGTGGATTCCCCACAAGACCCGACCGAGGATCCCATTCCCCAAGAAATACTTGACGAATCCCATCAGGTGCCATGAAACTCACTTACCGCCTATATAAATCGATGTGCGCTTGGAAGAACACCATCCAATCCACATCAAGGATCACATCAAAAAGGTCCATATCCAAGACTAGGAAATCCCATTCCATCTTAACCCCTAACACATAGATTGTACACAACAAGCACCTGAGTCCATGATCCTTCCTATTATCAAACGTCGTCACCAAATCCAATGCCAACGACATTATCTGAGTTGGAAAATTCAATAGGTTCACAATACAGAAAGATATAAAATAAATTAATGCACCAGTATCAAATAAAATAGTGGCTATAGTAGATGCAATCTGAATGGTACCTCGAACTATCTAGGGCCCTGCATCATATCCCACTAGTGCCTAATCCATAGCATGAAGATGTCTGGTCTCTTCTTGAGAACGACCGCTTGCCTATGGCTCTACTCTGAACTGGATCTACCCAAAATATGATCTGATCTTTCTTCCACAACCACCAAACTGGTATCCCACCATCCTAGATGAATCTGACTAAACTGGCACCCCATGGAATCCACAGACCCTTCCCCACTCTGTTATGGGTGTGTCATCCTACAAAAACACTACAAGTTCACCATAAATCTAAATTGATGACAAGGCCTAGGTGGTGATGTACATGCAAGTTAGATATTATCTATCCTCCCACACTGATGGAACACAAAACACCCTACATCAAAATCAATAGATGAAGTCTTCCTGGAAGGATGGCCAGAACTACCACCTCCTTTCTTCCCCTGCTCCTCTCGCTTCCTATTCTTCTCAGATGAACTGCCACTTCCCTACATTGACACTACCCCAGAGGAACTAGATCATCCATTGTGGTCAATCTCCACCATACAATCTTGATAAACTACCTTATCATAGGTCTTAATATTTAATAGTAATACCTGGGAATAAATTTATAGTCGCATCCCCTTCTCAGAATTCTGAGATTTCATATATTCATTAGAAAAAATATTAGGTGTGTATCGCACTAGATCAGAAAAATGGTTAGAATATTCCATCACTGAATGATCTCCCTGGGAAAGATCCATGAACTCCCAGGATCTGGAATAGTCCAGGACCTCAGGACAGTTTTGCTCATTAATGATGGCCTTGAATTACTTCAATATCATTTGCTCATGCTTCCCAGCTTAAATCAATGATTCCCACCACCTTCAACTGTGACCCTCTAACAATAATAAGACACAATTTACTCTAACTTCATCAAGATTGTTAAGAAACTAAAACATGCTCTTGATTATCTCAATAAACTCCTCTTCATGAGGCTCTGTTCTACCTCAGAAAGAAGGAGGTTTGTTCTTGAAAAACTCCTGGGATTTTTCCTTCCTAGGACCAAATTTGTATTCTCTAACTAGAGAAGGAGAAGGACCCTCTCTGTATCCTAGAGCCTAGATATCTTGGACCATAGCTTCCACCAACCTCTGATTAAGCGGTGAGGGAGAACTCTCTCCGGCTTCTTCCCATTGGTGTAAGGGAGTTGTTCAAGGAGGCATGTTGCTACAAAAATCAACAGCCACAAGAGAAACATTAGTACAATAGTTCTAAAAATTTTAGTAATAGCATAAAATAGAAATAAATTAAACATTCCACAATAATAAAATGATCAAACCACTATACCCCCACCCAATATTCACATGTAGTCTGCAGCCTGCATGTCCTGCAAAGAAGAGAAGCCAAACAAAGATCCCAACATCCCATGGAGACTCGTGGTCTATCATGAGGGGTGTTGTCTAAGAACCCTACTCACAACCAAGACTCTGAGCCCCGATAATCCTAGCTTTTATCTATCCAGACTCATCCCAAATAACATAACCCAGAGAGAAACAACCTCCTCTAATACCATTTTTTCATGAACCAAGCTAGGACTTCATCCAAACCAGTTCCCGAACTGGTATGTGGAAATGCCTAAAGGGAATTCCCTATCCCCAAAGGCTGACACAAGTGCCCGGGTATCATAAATAAATAGTGGGAATGATTTACTTGAATTTACATGCATTAAACAAACAACAATAATCAATGAACCAAATATGAAAATTTAAAACAAAAAAACCTTAAAAAAATTTAGAATTGAATTACAAGGTTTTAAACCAACATCCAAAAATGGAACAACAAAAAGGTGCAGCAAGTCTAACTCAAAAACCACCACAATTCATGGGGGCATCACCCTGAATCCACCTCCACAACACTGCACCAAGAAGAAAGCTAGCGACCCAAACCTCCATCACCAAAATCTGTGCCCTTACCTATGTCAAACATTACGACTGTACTTACACCCATAGGTGTAATTAGGGTGTGAGCCTAAGACTAGTATGATTCAACTCAAGAAAACATTTCATGCACTAAACATTATAAGTTAAATGACTTGAAATATTTTATACAAAATAAATACTGGTAAAAATTGTAAGAAAAAAATAGATTTAAATGAAAGAAATTTTTTAAAGAAAACTATTTTAAAGAGAACACGATTTCTTATGAAATTTTATAACAAAAAACTACTGTATAGTGACGTTAAGTGCAATATAGACAATTATCACTAATCACGGGAACTACTCCTAGGTACTATCTAGAAGTGGGACCCTAGGTACCTTATAACTCAATGAAATATGTTATAGGAACCATGACCAACATATTTCTCATGCATGAGCCACTAGAGAGGAGAAATATCCAAAGTTATAATGGTCTCAAATCATTTCCCATATATAGTTAGTATTGTCATCGTCAATCCTGCTAAGTGAAACCAGGCTGTAACCACTTCTGAATCACTAGCATATTAGTCATAGTCTTCCCATCTAGATACTCGGGCTTCCCTTTTGTGCTCAAACAAGTTTCACATATCACATAACACCACTTACACATCCAAATTCCATTTTAAAATCATATACGCGCCAAAACATTTCCCAAATATGATTTTCACTACTTACACAACTCAATAAACCATTTATACAATTTGTAAAATAATTTTCAAGAACATCACGAGGGTTTTACACCCAAAAATTCACCCAAATTTGTTTTTTAAAATCAAATTCACATAAATTCCATACCAAAATATGATTTTCATCCCTTACATAATATAATAAACCAATTTCATAATTTATAAAATCATTCCAAGTGACACAAAAATAGTTTACACATGAAACCCACCCAATTTCATGTAAAAGTTCCACTTTAAAATCAAATGCACACTTAATCCTTTTTGGAAACCACTTTTTCACCACACACAATGATCAATGAACGTGAAAAATTAAACATGAAAGAAAAATAAATTCACCAAATAATGTTTACACATGAAACCACCTACCTTTGGTTTCAAAACCCCCAAAAATCGGTGCGAATATTCAACCACACCTCAACCGCACTACAAGTAAGCAAGAATGAACCCTAATCCAAGATATCAAACCCAAAAACCCAATATTAAACCCTAGGAATAAAACCCTAGCTACTGTAAAATTAGAACCCAAAGAAAGAAGGAAGAAACCCTAAAAATTAGGAATAAACAAGGGAGGAATCCACTTATTTGATGATTCTTGAAGTTTCTCCCACCAAAATCCCTTCAAAAATGTGTTCCAAGGGAGCTTAAGGGATCTTGGAGACCTCCTATGGATGAAAATCCTAAGTGGGGAAGAAGAGGGGTGGATTAGGTTTAATTTTGGAAGGTCAAAATGGTAAATACATTTTTATTGACCTGGAAACTATGCACGGTTAGTCTGCATGGTTTAATATATCATGCCTAAACTGTGTACATGCTCTACCTAGAGCGCATGGTTACTTGAGCCGAGGTGCATGGTTTTGTGATACCCATGCGGTGCGTTCTTCTTTCTACCACACAGTTACCTGGGTTGAGCACATGTTTTACACTAACCATGCGCCAACTGTGTGCCTAGGTCTCCCACTCAAAAACTTCCATTTTTTCTCAAAAATTCATAAGAAACCCTAGGGGAAAAAGATAGACCAAAATAAAAAAGGAAAAATACATAAAAATAAAGACACAGATGTGATAGTTCCATACTAAAATTCTTAGTATTTGTTCAATATAAATACCTTGACTTAGTCTGAGAAACCTCTTGGATCTATCATGCATGATCTTGATCCCTAAAATATAGGTTTTTTACTTAATTCCTTCATGGAGAAGCACTATCTCAACCATGACTTAACCTCTTGTAAGGTTTGTATATCATTTACAATTTGTAATAAGTCATAAACATATACTACTATGAAAAAAATTGTACTACCACTAAACCTCTTGTAAACAAATGGATCACATTGGTTCTTAATAAAACCAAATTCCTTTATGGATTCATCAAATCGAATGTTCCATATCAAATGATTCATGGCCTAGATATTTTATTTAATCTATAAATGGATCTCTATTAATTTCATAGATTTTTGGAATTTATCAGAGTCACAAAACCTCTGGTTGTGTCATATACACGTCTTCTTGAAGGTTCCCATTAAGGAATGAAGTTTTGACATCCATTTTTAAAATCTCATAGTCATTGTAAGCTGCTATATCAAAAAAAATTATGATTAATTTAAACATGAAAACTGGAGAAAAGGTTTCATAGTATTCAATTTCTTGAATTTTTATAAACCCTTTAGCCACTAACCATTATTTATAGGTATTTAGTTTACCTTCCCTGTGTATCTTTCTTTTGAATACCCATTTAGACCCAACAGGTTTTACATCAACCGGTGGATCAATGAAAACTCAAACTTGATTTCAATACATGAAATTCATCTAAGAATTCATGGTTTCTTGTAATTTTATAGTCTATGAGATCTCTAATACCTCCTATGGGAGATAAGGGATCATCATTGTCAACCAATAATTAGTCACCATCATCAGTGACTATAAAATCATATTTTTATGGTTCTATTACCTCCTTTTCACTCCTACATAGTACCTATGTTTTAGAAACAACATCTTCCATAGGAACATGTGGAATTAGTTCTTATACCACCAACTCTTGTGTATCTTGATCATAAAATACATATAAATCAATCTTTCTCTCACTATCCTCCTTCAAGATGTGCTCCCTGGTAAGAAATATAGCATTTCTTGTGAAAATTACTTTCTTGTTTGAAGAGTTGTATAGATAGTATCCCCTTGTTTCCTTGGGATACCCTATAAATATACATTATGTGCCTCAAGTTCTAATTTTTTGCTTAATCTAGACTAACAAAATCTTCACATCCCCATGCACAAACATGTGACAAATGGTTTTTTTTCAATACATAACTTAAAGAGAATATTGTTTTCCACTTTAGTTAGTACTTAGTTTAGTAAGTATAATGTTGTCTTTAATTCATGTCCCCAAAAGAATAATGGAATGTCTATGTGACTCATCATAGACCTTACTATGTCCAACATGGTATAGTTCCTCCTTTCACTAACAACATTCCACTGTAGTGTATAAGGTGGAGTGAGTTAAGATAAAATCTCATACTCCCGTATAAAGTTGATAAAGTCTTGGGTCAGATATTCACTACCTCAATCTAATTAAATTTTATTTATCTTCTAACCAAGATTATTCTCAAACTCATTCTTGAACTATTAGAACTTCTTAAAGGATTCAAACTTGTACCACATTAAGTTGATATAACCATACCTACTCAAGCCAAAGGTAAAAGTAATAAAGTATGAGTATCCACCTCTAGCTTATACTTGAAAAGGTCAACACACATCAGTGTGTATCAAATCTATAATCATTGTGGTGCTTTAACCATGACCACTGAATGGTGGCTCGATCATCTTACCTTATAAATAAGAATGACATATTTCAAGGGGATTTAGCTTAAAATAATCTAAATAACCATCTTGAAAGAGATTTTTCAAATTCTCCTCATTTACGTGACCAAGACGGTGATGTCACAACTGTGTTTCATATGAGTCGCATGTATTACTTTCATTATCAATTGTTAATATTTTGTTTTTTAATTCAATACATAAGATTTTTATCCAATTGTGTCATTCCATAACATATTATATATTTATAAAAGTAGAAAACTTATTTCCAAAGATGAAAATAAGTTCATCTATATCTAAGAAATAAATGGAAATAATTTTCTTAATAACACTAGGCACATAATAATGATTCTTTAAAACCAAAATCAACCTTTTCAGCAATGTGAGATGGTAGTATCCAATGGCTAGAGTAGTCAGCCTCACTCCATCGGCAGCCCATAGATCCACCTCACCTCTTGAAACCTTCTGAAATATTATTGGTTCTTGTATTTGGATAAAAATGTTATCACCACATGAATAATATAATACTCAACTTGTAGATATTGAAATATTACACTTGATAATGAATACACTAGAAGCTTCCCCTTATTTATTTGACTAGGTGAAATTCTTCTTCCAGTGGCCCTGCTTGCCACATGAAAAACATACAAGAATTTTGTTCCTTTCCTTACCTCTAGATCTTATTCTTCTTAGAGGGATGGTGCTTTGAAGCCTTAGACTTGGAATGAGTCTTTGTCCCCTTTTCCC
The DNA here is from genome assembly GCA_963277665.1 of Viscum album. NCBI lineage: Eukaryota > Viridiplantae > Streptophyta > Magnoliopsida > Santalales > Viscaceae > Viscum > Viscum album. Next base: position 719,354,336 of record OY728150.1, read on the forward strand.
TCTTCTTATTCTCCATAATGATAGTGGGTTTGTTGTGACCCATGTCTTTATCAACTTGGCAGATAAGAGTAAGAAGTTACAATAGTGTATTCTTTCTATTACTCATATTATAATATACAATAAAACTGGAGAAGTTTTTTGGTAGTGAGGATGAAATGATATTTGTGCACAGCTCATCAGGGATCTTAAAACTGAAGATTTTAAGGTGCTCAATGTAGCCAATCATTTTGAATACATGTACCACAGCTTGTGCATTGTTGTCAAAGGTGCGCAGTGCAATAAGGAACAACGGCTGCTTAGGGATGTAGCGTGAGGTGCAACTAAGGAGAATGCACACAAAATTATATACAGTTTTCAATAATATTTTAAGTTTTAAAAAACATAAATTCAATCAAAATAAATACAAATTAAAATACATACTGATAATGTTTAACCAAAATCATAATCAAATAATCAATCCTTGGTAACTGATTTATGAGGTGCAGTAGGGTTCAAGTGAAGCGTGGTGAAGGGAGGTGATATGAGTGATGTTTTTATAGTCTATTATATTTTTTATTAATATATTAAATGTTATATTTAACTAAACTTACCCTGATTTCCATCATGGTGCACCATGGTTTCTGTCGATCGCCCTCACCCACCCCTGATTTCCATCCTACCAAGATCTCTGGCTCCACCCTGAATAATATCACATGAACTCATCCACCCCTGTCTATACCACAAATTTCTGCCTATACCCTAGATTTCTATCCTATCTTGATTTCTGCTTCCACCCCTAATATTGTCACTCCTGATCTCTGTCGCCCATGTCTGTTGTAACTATACCCATGATTTTTTTCCCCTGATCCCTGTATCCATTAGTGCACCTTACGACGCCTAGCTCATTTATCACCCCTTGGTTTAGTGCACAAAGTTTACCCCTCTGTTAGGTTGCACCGCCTTACCAGTAGTGAGGCACACCAGGTGCACCTCAGCTCACCTCACGCCAAGGTATGTTGAGGCACGTGCCTTCAACAACACTGAGCTGCTGTAATGACCCATATTTTTATGAAGGTACGTATCATTAATTTTTCAATTAAAATACTTTTTTTAATCTTATTAAATGTGTAATATGGCTTAAGAAAGGTTCTAGGATCATTTGGTTCTTGTTCGAAGCCCCGAGTTTTGGAAAATGTGCAAACCTTGTAGGATGCACTGTTTCCGCACAATTAGTACAAACTGTACAAGGAACTTTTTGAGTAGTAGGGGCCGCACGGTTTTTCTACAATTTTGTGACCTGAGGCACATGAACCTATGAGTTTTTAAACATTCTTGAAATAGGATTTCTACACAGTTTTTTCATGGTTAGGGAAACCATTCAACTTAACCTTGCGGGGTCCCTCTTTAGACAGTGAGCTAAACACGGTTTGCACATGGTTTGGCCAAACCATGTGGCCAAACACTACACCCCTATTTTTTAGGGTGAAATTAAAATGTTTCCATTAATTAAACATAAAACCTTATTTCTTCTTTTCGACTCCCCATTCCAGTGGATAGCTTCCTTTTTCTTCTCCTGTGGGTTTCTCCAAATCCTATTCTAGACTTATTGATTTCTCCTAGATCGGGACTCCAAATCAAGATCTATCAGAAGCATTGGATATCTATCAGTAAGATCTCTAATCCTCTTGTTTCCTATCTAAGTTTATCTTCCCCTATGTTGTTCTATTTTTGTGCAATCTTATTCATCCTATTTTAAGGGTGTTGGACCATTTCTCTTATTTATTTTAATCTACATCGAATATGAGGCTGCTATTGGATGAGGATCCATCTATTACACTAAGGTAGGTGGTCTAGTTTTTTTCCTTAAAAATAAATTTGTTTTCATAGCTACATTATTGTTCCGCACGCCGTCCATTATCGAGTGACCCCTTAAAATGTGTTCTTCATTTCTAAATTGATATATGCATAATTTTATACTCTTGTTGATCCTTGCTAGGTGATTATAGGATGTCAACTTAAATTATGGACACCCTTGGGTTTTACAGCTTAAAATTCCCCTTTGTAATTAATTGATTAAATGATTGGAACACCTCTTAAGTGTTCAGTATGGGTTGTAATTGAAATTTCCCACATATATGTGAATTTTTATTGAACAAAAACACCTCCTAAGTGATTATATTAACTTATAAATGGAATTTCCCTTGTATGTAATGTCCTAAATGATAATGGCACCTTCTAAGTGATTGGTTGAACATTGAAATTGAGTTTTCATTCCTTGGTTAATTAAATGGCTTCATTATATTGAACGACTTTCTTCCTGATGGTTTTCCTTGCTTAAATGAATTAAATGGACTAATTGAATAAATGATAATGGGTGGAAAGGCCATGCCAATTGATTCATGATTATTTATATGGATTATATGAACTTTGAAACCCCTTTTTATATAGGGATTGATGTTTATTATTACACAGTGGTGATCCCATATGGTATTATATTATTATGATTATGCCATTGACATTAGCTGTGGAATGATGGTAAAGTGAATTGTTGAAAATGAATATTCACTCTCCCTTACATCGGTTGTTGAGAATGATGTCTCTCACTATTATATTGTTATCTAGATGTTGGGAATGAAATTCCATGTTCCTCTATTTAGGGAGTTGGGAATGTTTTCTCACCCCACCTATCTCAAGTGTTGAGCATAAAGACTCTAAATCATTATGAGATTCAGGCCATGTACCATCTTACTTGATCTTATAGGATCATTTAGATTGGTTATGGATGACTGAGTTATGCCTCGGTCCAGCCATCACCTAGTATTCAGGTATATATCTACTTACATCCTCACAAACCCAATGTATATAGGTGGATATAGTATATAACTATACTATGAATGTATTATTACTATATGCATATGCTTACTAAACAGACTATCATTACAACCTGATCCAAAGTAGGTAAAAATGCCATGTGTCCTATAGTTTCCTGAGTATGTTGTTTATTTATTTCCAGAAATGCTTATCATTCAGTTTTACTTGCATGCTTAGCTATCTACACAGCTTGGATTACTTATAAACACTATTGGTGGTGGCCTATTGGGATTTTCTCTCACACCCTACTCGGGACGCATTTTGTACACAAGTATATTACTTTTCTATAGGTATGGATAAGGCCCTGTTTTAGATATTTGATATGCTTTACTTATATTTGGATCATAGGATAAGAGTATTAGGCATATACTTGAGATGTTAATGGAGATGTCTTTTTTCTTTTTTTATAGCATCTGGTATATGTATGTCCCCTATTCCCTTTATGTATATCATCATGTCATGGAATCATGTATATGACATTGTATTGTGGATTTTGATTATTATTATAGTTTTTAGTTATTTCCACTTCTGTAGTTCATTTATTATATATATAATATTGTGCTTCTACTACGGTGGGTTACTGGTCCAGTCATTTTAGTGTCTATTTATATTATGCTTCTGATATTGTCTACTTATTGTTTTTTTCACTATTCCACTCTAATATGAGGGTATAGTCTCCTCACTATAACACCATAGACCCTCGTTATTAGTTAGAAGCCTCTAACATATAGAAAGGAATTCTTGAGGCTATGTGACCCACCGGCTTGGGGCCCTAGTTTAGTGGATGCCATTTTGAGACATTACAAAGTGATATCCGAGCATCTTTTTTCTATTATCTTATTGTTTGGGTATTAGATAGGAGACTATGAGTTAATGGGATTTGGAAATGAGCATATGTATGGGTGTAGTTAACCCACGTATAGGGAAAACCCAAATTACCTAGGATGGGTTATTCTTGTTATTGATTATGCCTATTATAGTTAATATGACTTCACTGTAAGGTGATGCACATGTCTTGTGATGTTATTGTTATTGGTATTATGGAAATGAGATTTATTTTACCTTGGACCAATGAAATGAGGGTGTGGAATTACATGCATCATTATAGGCACCATAAGACTAATATGTCATGAATTTTTCCATGTCACGTCTACTTTTAGCATGCATTTTCTTGTTTCATATTATTAGTGCCTTAATTATGTATACAAATGTACTGAAATTTCTTACAGGACAGAAAAAACATAATTAACACATAAAGTGTCTCCCTTAAACTAACAGTTTTTTCCTGTATAGGTTAAAGAATATGACTTAGGTAGTCAGTTATGGCACGTTGAGCCATGGACCATTGGTTTTAGGGGCAGGAACATGTTATGGTGTAGATTAAGTGGACGCCATATTTCAGTTCATGAGGATTATGGTCCCTTATGGATCAAAAATGGTGATCTATATAATTTAAAAATTTAAAGAGATTTAAGTACATAAATGGGTACAAATTAAAAATAAATAACTTTTATAATGAAACAGTCATCTTATACATGCGATACGAAACCTAGACCTAAACTCATCCTTAGTAGTGGGTAGTTAGTGTCTCTACGTTCTTATGACCTGCTACAGTCTTTCTCTTTCACCTAGACATGGATTTTGGAGTAGGTAGAGAAGTGTAATATTTTCATAGAAATACTATGCACTTATCCTAGTTATCTGTAATTCTATTGGCTATTAAGATCTCTTCTAAGGCATATGTTTGGAATTGTAGCATCATACCTCCATGACGTCCTCCAGTCGTACGTCCTGAGGGTGGTGATGACCATGCATTGGAGATAGTGAGCCCTAAGCCGCCAGTGATTCATCCTAGTGTCACCTTTGGAACCTCTTCCTACACCTGATGTGGGAACCAACTAATAGAGAATGTACTTAATCTACACACTTGGATACACCTGTTCGGGTGGATCAATTGGAGTCACTAGTGCCTTTGAAGAATTATTTTAGGCGGAGGCATCCAACTAATTTAAATAAAGGGTAATATGGAAACCTTTCCTCTTCCTTATGGTTTATTATTCTTGGAGTTGGTTTGAACAGGAACGATGGAAGCATTTCATGAGCTATAGAAGAACTATAGAGGCTCTCAACTAGGCTCCTAGAGAGAAACCAGAGGATTTCATTATCTCTCTTATAGTACTAACTTCTAATCATTACATGAGTTTTACTGTTATAATTTTGTAGAAATTTTAACTACAAGTGTAGCGATTTGAATAAACGTGTTGATTTTCTTGAATAAACTCTACAGTTCTATCACTTTGGTGATTTCATTGAGATAAATAACGAGTGGAGTAGAATTTTTTTTGGATAGAATCATTTTTTCTAGTGGATTCTGACAAGAATGGATACTAGAGTAGAAAAAATGGAAACACATATGGAGTGGTTGTGGTTAGTGAAGATGGATGAGACTTTACATAAGGTAGAGATGCAGCAAATTAGTGGAATAAATTTCATCGATCTCCAAAAAAATAGTTGAAGGCTTATCGCAGAAGCTCCAAGTACAGTTGCAGGAGTCTGTAAATGATCTGACACAATATTTATTGGAGAAAATGAAGGCTACAGTGGATTTTATTATGCGTTGGGTGGTTTTGGATTCGATTTAGTGAGTTGAAGAAGAACCATAGTCTTTTAATGTTTTCCAAGAAGTTTCTACTGGGATAGGAGGGGAGTGGAAAAGATCTGACATAGACTGATAGGTGCAAGGAAGTTTCTATCCACACACATATAAAGTTTATCTTTCTAAAAAGTGGGAGGATGTGGACAGTATTGGATGTGAACTGAGTGAAATCAGTATAGAAATGTGAATTGAGTTGAATTCTCTAGCTAAGTAGGTTGAACTTCTTTATTTCTCCGAGGAAGATCCAATAGCTTGGATGGCTCGGGCAGAGACATATTTTATGATCCATAAAACTCATCACCATTTACATATTCCAATTGTGAAATTGTGTATGGAAGAACATGTTCAGCACTGGATCCTATCTTTAATTAATCTACGGCTGACTCTAGAGTGGGAGGACTTGAAGGTGGGTCTCTTAGGATGGTTTGAAATGGCTTTAGAAAATGATCCCCTTAAGTATTTAAATGGGCTTAAATAGGAAGTAACCATGGAATAATATATTTCTAAATTTGAGAGAGTCACTTTGCGAGTGACAATTTTCTCTGAAATCTTGTACATAAGTTTTTTTGGAGGATTACATCCAAAAATCAAGAGCACAGTGGATACACACGAAGATGGAACTAAAGTGTGACTAATTTATCTAACACAAAATGTGTAATAGAAATTAATAGTTAAGGGATTTGTTTGTGGTCCAGATGTATGGAGGTCAACTATACCAATGTCTTGTGGTCATTCTAGCAGGGGGAGGGTAAAATTAAAATCTGCTCCATTGGCTATGGAAAGGGGGAATACTATTGAGAGGAAGGATGAAATTATGAGGTGGAAAGGGGTTATTGATATTTCTCATTTATAATTTAATGAAGGAAGGTCCAAGGGTCTTTGTTATTCGTGCGGGGGAAAATTTGTTCTGACTCACAAATTTCCAGACAAAGGTTTTAGGCTAGTGGTATGGGAATTTATCAAGCCTCAAGGTACCAAACAAGACCCTCTTACACCTGAGACTCTGGATTTGGATGGAGAAGAAGAAAATATGGATATTACTTGTCAAGATTTATGCTTGGGAACTTTGGCTAATTAGGGAATTAGGGGTTCTCAATATAGATTCTTGAAGGCTCCATTTTGGGGTACCTATATTAGTGATTGTAGATAGTGTAAATAGCCACAATTTTGTTTCTAGTTCATTGTTTAAAATTTTTTATGTTCCAATAACTTAAACTAGACCTTTTGGGGTGCATTTGGGTGATGGTCAGTGAATAATTTCTGGTGTTGTGTGCAGGACATTATCTGTTAAGATGGGAAAATTTTCTTTTGAGGTGGAAGCATTTTTATTTAATACTTGTGGTTCAGACCTTGTATTGGGAATTTCATGGTTAGAAACTTTAGGTTATGTCAATTACCATTGGAATAACTTAACTATGAGTTTCATAATAAATGGAAAACTAGTTACCTTATAGGGGATTCAGACCAGTTGGGATGCCCCATTTTCTTTGCAAACAATTCTTGTAAACTCTAAAATTTTTGCATAGTGCATTCAAATGTAGTTAGGAATTCAGGAAACCTAGCTTAACCATTCTACTATATAGGACTTTACTGCAGTGTTACATAGGTTTTTGGAAGAGAATTTGAGCTTATTCGAAGAGCCCAGGGATCTTCTGCCTTTCAACGCTATAGATCATGCTATTATTCTATGAAAACTAGTGTTTCTAGTTAATATTCATCCTTATAAAATTGATTATTTGATGAAAAATTAATTTGAGAAATAGGTGACAGATCTGTTATAGAAGGGTATCATCCATAGCAGTTCAAGTCCATATTCTAGTCCGATTATCTTGGTTCTTAATAAAGAGGGTGGTTGGTGTATGTGTGTAGATTATTGGGCACTAAATAATCACACCATTCTAGATAGATCTCTTATTCTATTTATCGATGAATTGTTAGATGAATTATTTGGCATGAAATATTTTTCCAAATTAGACTTTAAATCAGGTTTCCACCAATTTTGTGTCTAGGAGGAGGATTTTTAGAAGATAGGTTTTCACACTCATGAGGTCCATTAAAAAAATTTGGTTATGCCTTTTAGCCTAATGAATTCTCATGAAACGTTTCAAGCTACTATGAATGTCATTTTTAAACCATTTTTGTGAAACAAAAATACTTTTTTATGATATATTGGTTTATAGTGTCATTTGGAGAGAGCATTTAGAACATTTGGCCTCGGTGTTATATATTTTAAATCACCAAAATTTCATTGTTAATCAGAAAAAAAATTTCTTCAGAAATACATAGGTTGGTTATCTTAGACATTTTATTACTTAGTAGGGTTTCTCCATGTAACCCAAGAAAATTTCCATCATTCTTGATTGTTGATCGTACCACGATTCACTGTTTTATTTCACCCTTACACTGCTGTTTTAAACTAGTTTTGTAATGAATATTCCAAATATAATAATAAATTTCACTTCATGTTTAAATCATTTAATTAATGTTAATCAACATTATAATGGTCAATGTTACTTGTTTTTATTATTTCAATGTAGGTGGAGGTGATTTGGAGGGCCCTTGATGAAGTGAAAGAAAAATGGGCCAAAATTGCATAGATCCATGGACATCTGTGCACTGTTTTGCATATTACAAGACATTAGTGCATCCAAATGGGCTGAAAATTTGTGGTCCTGTCCAAAATTTAATTGGATACATTTCATATTGAGTAACTCAATCCTGATTCGGCTTCTATAGGGCCCATTCGAACTGATCTGTCCAAGATACCGAATTTGGACCAAGTCAAATGAGGTGTTCTGTATTTTATCAATATCTTGATCTGTAGTTGTCCAAATGGTGCTACACTTTCTGTGGAGACAGTAAAAAGGTAGGGATACAACTTTTCTATTTTCTCCAAAGCGATATAAGGCTGTCTGAAGACCGCAACGCGTGGTACAAGTGGATTGATGAAATCTGTGTGCCTAAAACCACCTTCCAATTTTCCTATAAAAGGGCACCAAGGGAACCTCATTTGGAAGTTCGAACCAGGAGACACACTCTGCCATTTTGGATACCCAAAGGTTTCCTCTCACCATCCAAGAATTTTTGGAGGCCCCTATCCTCATAGGGGAATCAAGGATGAAGGAGTTCTACCCGAGCTTCCTCCTCCTCCCGATGTCGAGCTAAGAGTTGGGTGTTCGTTGTGAGGGAGCTACACACATGTCGAGGGAGTTCCGATGCATAAACTAGATACTGGTTTGGAGTAATTTGTGTTTTTAAACATTTCATTCCATGTATCTTATTTTATTTCATATTTGAATGCTTGATTTGATGCATGTGAGTGTTATGCTCTTAATTTCTAACCGATCGGTGGGAGGTTTTGAGTGCATGACTTGTGTTGTTCCGATTGGACATCACAAGAATACTTTTCATAACCACCTTATTGAGATTTCAATCTGATTTGGAAGCTCTTATTCCATGCATAAGTACTGGACCTTGACAATACGATTGTCACGTCAAGGTTTGGTCCTTAAAGCATTGAAATAAAAGCTTAGGAATTAATCGGGATTCCAATTAACTCCAACCAAAGAATTACTCTAAACCTAAGATGAATCTCTATGAAAAATGAACTTGATATGTGTGTAGTGAAATCACATCGACCCTTTTATCTCATATTTTTCACAATCCACTAGGTCATTCAACTTTTAATCTATTTCAACTAAGTCATTGTTTTAAACTCTTTTCAAAACCACCCCCTCTCTTAGTCATTTTTATTAAAAATACACACTCTAAACCTACCAAATCTCCTTGAGAGATGACCTAGGGTCTACCCTAGACTATAAATAAACCTTAAAAACATAATCAATTTGACGTTTCATGACAATGCGGTCAAATTTTGGCATCGTTGCCGGGAAGCGCTTTGGTTTTTTGTGCGTGTTTTTGATAAATTTTTTGTAATTTTTGTGAATATTTGTTTGTTTTATCTTCTACCTTTGCATTTATTTTTGTGTTCTAATTTATTTATTGTGTAGGTTTTTTGTATGACGCGTTCTACTCCGGGATACCTACAAACTTTAAAACCCGAACCAGAGAGGATCCTATATCAACGAAACCGAGACACACAAGACCACACTTTGAAGGAGGATACATCACATCTTAAAATTCTTCTTGATTCTTCTTCTTCTTCTGAAACCAAAGTTAAAATTGAACATAACTTGTATAAAATGGATGAAAATAATAGAACACTAAAATAACTCACCTCACCTGATGTTGATATCTGACCCACTTACATTCAATTACAAGGCGAGGCACCCAATTTTGAACTAAAATCTGGTTTAATTCATTTATTACTAAGATTTCATGGACTGCCTGTAGAAGATCCACATAAGAATTTAAAAGAATTTCATATTGTATGTTCAACATTAAAACCTGCTAATGTGGATGAAGAACAAGTAAAACTTAGGGCATTTCCATTTTCATTAGAAGACACAGCTAAAGATTGGTTGTATTGTGTTAATTCACCTATTAGAGGTTGGGCGGATATGAAATGACTTTTTCTTGAAAAGTACTTCCTAGCCTATTGAACTGCAACAATAAGGAAAGAAATATGTGGGATAAGACAATCTCAAGGATAAAACCTTCATGAATATTGGGAACGCTTTAAAAGATTATGTGCAAGTTGTCCACACCACCAAATAAGCGATCAACTTTTAATACAATATTTTTATGAAGGTTTAATTCCAATAGATTGTAACATGATTGATGCTGCTACAGGTGGTGCACTAGTGGATAAAACCTTAATCGCTGCAAGGACCCTAATTGAGACCATGGCATAGAACACTCAACAATTCAGTTCAAGGTCCAGTGTACCCATTCGAGGTGTCCATGAGGTGCAAAGTACTGAATTCGAGAAGAAGGTGGACACAAAGTTTGAAGAGGTGAGTACCCTTCTACGACAACTTGCTCTTTCCCAAGGAAAATTCCAATCTCCTCCTCCCATACATTGTGGTATATGCTCTTTTGATACCCACTATTCAGACCAATGCCCCCAATTGAGAGAAACTTCTGAGAGTTGTGAGGCAATATTCCCAGGACGCCCCTATAACCAACCCATTAGGCAAGAACCTTACTATCCATCCAACCCTGGGTGGAAAGACAACCAAGACTATAGGCAAGGGGGGTATTCAAACCAGCCTCATCAACTATGGAACCAACTAGGGAAAAGTAGTCATCAACCACCACTACCCATAAATTTTTAACCACCCCAAAGGCCTTTCCAACAATCCCCTCCAAAAACTGAGCCTAGCCTAGAAGATATGATGAAACAAATGGCTGCCAATAATCTCTAGTTCCAACAAACCACCCAAGCAGCCATACAAGACCTCAAAATCCAATTAGGCCAACTAGCTAACTCAGTGGGTGAAATCCAAAGCCATGGGTCTGGTAAACTAGCATCTCAACCACTTGTCAACCTTAGGGATAAGGTAAATGTTAGTGCCATCACCCTTAGGAGTGGAACTCAAATTAAAAGCCAAATTAACCCTCCATTAGAGTCATCCTCTCCTAAAGGAACCACCATCCCAACCACTGAAAAAGGTTTAAATGAGATGGAACCTTTTCTTGAGAGAAGTCCTACCAAAGGAAAGAGTGTGTCTATTGATGAGTTACCAAGCCGAAGCATTACTCTTCCATTTCCCCAAAGATCCACCCAACCAAGGAAACAAAAGGAAACTGAACTTGATAAATAAATCTTGGAGAATTTCAAAAAAGTGCAGGTTAACATTCCATTGATTGATGTCATCAAGTAAATTCTGAGATATGCCAAGTTTCTGAAGGAGATGTGTACCCACCGAAGGCGAATTAGAGGTGATGAGAAGGTGATCCTGGGGAGGAACGTCTCAGCATTGATACAACCATCACTTCCCACCAAGTGCAATGATCCTAGAACATTATCGATTCTATGCACTATAGGGGAGTATTATTTCTCCAATTCTATTCTTGATTTGGGTGCTTCTATTAATGTGATGCCTCACTCCACATACTCTTCTTTGCAGGTCAGTGAACTAAAGCCCACAGGAATAGTTGTTTAGCTAGAAAATCAGATTATGGAACACCCTTATGGTGTGTTAGAGGATGTTCTTGTGAGGGTTCAAAATTTAATATTTCCTGCTGATTTTTATGTGCTAAAAATGGAAGATGACAGGATGAATGGACATGCCCCAATTATATTGGGGAGACATTTCTTGAAAACCGCCAAATCCATAATTAATGTCCATAATGGTACATTATCTATGGAATTTGGTGGTGACATAGTCCATTTCAACATCCTTGATGCCATGAAGAACCCCTCAGAAGAACATTCCTCTCTCTGGATAAATTCAATTGATGTACTCCCTTCCCCTAAAATCACTTCATTTGTTTCCCCCGATCCCCTTTCTGAATTTTCCTCTTTGATTGAAATTCTTGGAAAAGAATCATGTGTTGATTGTTTTAGTGGTCTAGAAAAGTGTCATGCATGTTTATTAATTGATAATTTCTTGAACACGGAGGATCACATAACCATTGATGATACTGATACGCTTGTAAAAGCTAATTCCTAATCTAAGGATGATACCATTGAGCAGTTAGATGAGATTAGTGACCTCTCACTTTCACACACACTCCCATCAATCCAAAATCTACCTGAATTGGAACTAAATCAACTACCTCAAGATTTAAAATATTCATATCTTGAGAATGGAAACAAGTTGCCCGTCATCATTTCTAGTTCACTCCCTCCTGAGCATGAATTGCGACTGCTTGAACTTTTCAGGGAGCATAAACAAGAATTGGGATGGACACTTGCAGAGATTCCTGGTATTAGCCCATCAATTTGTACACATCATATTTTATTAACTGATGAGGCTAAACCAGTGAGGCAGGCACAACGTCGACTGAACCCAAACCTCTTAGAAGTAGTTAAAAAGGAAGTAACAAAATTATTGGTTGTTGGAATCATTTACCCCATCTCTGACAGCCAATGGGTCAGTCCCATTCAAGTAGTTCCTAAAAAAACTGGCCTAACGGTAATTAAAAATGAGAGCAATGAATTGGTTCCAACTCGTGTGCAGAATATTTGGCGTGTCTGTATAGATTATCACCGACTAAACCAACACACTAGGAAGGACCATTTCTCATTGCCATTCATTGACCAAATTCTAGAGAGGCTAGTGGGGAAGTCCCATTACTGTTTTCTTGATGGGTATTTTGGATACTTTCAGATCCATATTTCCCCCGAGGATCAGGAAAAGACAACCTTCACTTTCCCCTTTGGCACATTTGCCTATAGAAGGATGCCATTTGGTCTGTACAATGCTCCGGGTACTTTCCAGTAATGTATGATTAGTATTTTTTTGGATTACTTGGAGAATTGCATGGAAGTTTTCATGGATGATTTTACTATTTATGGATCCTCTTTTGATGAATGTTTAAGTAGTCTTGGTTCCATCCTTCGCCGTTTTATTGAAAAGAATCTTATATTAAATTATGATAAATGCCATTTCATGGTGCGACAAGGTATAGTTTTGGGACATGTCATTTCTAGGGATGGTATCCAAGTAGATAAATCGAAAGTGGATGTCATTTCTTCCCCACAATTCCCTAAAAATGTACGTGATGTGTGGTCTTTCCTAGGTCATGCTGGATTTTACCATCGTTTCATTCGTGATTTTAGTAAGATTGCACTTCCCCTCTCCCTCTTACTCCAAAAAGAAAAAGATTTTGTTTTTTATAAAGAATGTGAAGAAGCTTTTAATAAATTAAAATTGAGTCTCACATCACCCCCGGTAATCCAACCACCTCGGTGGGATTTACCATTTGAGCTCATGTGTGACGCCTCTAACTATGCAGTTGGGGCAGTCTTGTCACAAAGGGTCGTCCAAGATCCACATGTCATGGCCTATGCCTCACGTACTTTGGACCCTGCCCAAGAAAACTACACCATAACTGAAAAATAATTCCTTGACATTGTGTTTTCATTGGACAAATTCAGGTCATATCTTTTGGGGTCCAAAGTCATTGTGTTCTCAGAACATGAATCCCTCTGGTATCTCCTAAAAAAACCTGAAGCTAAACCACGTCTCATTCGTTGGATGCTCATCCTTCAGGAATTCAATCTATAAATAAGAGATAAAAAAGGAGCAGATAATGTGGTGGCAAACCATATCAGTAGGATCCTCCCAACCACAGACATTGTCTCATCCCCCTGTATTCCCATTAATGACATGTTTTCTGATGATCAATTGTACAAAGTGTAAGATGTTATTCCCTGGTATGCTGAAATTGTAAATTATTTGGTAGCATCTTGCATTCCTACTAATTTCAACAAAAACCAAGCCAGTCGTCTAAAACATGAGTCTCATTGGTACATTTGGGATGACCCCTACCTTTGGCGCACATGTAGCGACCAGGTCCTTAGGAGTTGTGTTCCCGATAGCGAGTTTCAGTCTGTCCTTAGATTCTTCCACACTCTTGATTGCGGGGGCCATTTTGGTCCCCAACAGACTGCTCGCAAAGTTCTTGATTCTGGTCTCTTTTGGCCAACACTTTTTCGGGATGCCCATGAATTTTGTAAATCTTGTCCTCGTTGTCAAAGAATGGGGAATGTCTCTAAATGGAATGAAATGCCACAACAACCCTTTCTCTTTCATGACATTTTTTATGTTTGGGGCATTGAATTTATGGGGCCATTTCCCAATTATTTTGGCAAATTTTAAATTCTTTTGGCCGTTGATTACGTATCAAAATGGTTAGAAGCACGGGACACAAGGATAGATGATTCCAAAATAGTTGTAGAATTTTTGAGAACTCAGATCTTTTGTAGGTTTGGATTACCTAGGTTCATTATCAGTGACCAGGGTTCTCATTTCTGCAACTGAACAATGCAATCACTTTTGTGTCGGTATGGGGTCAGTCATCGAGTTTCTACTGCATATCATCCACAGACCAATAGTCAAGCTGAGGTGTCAAATAGAGAGGTAAAACAAATTCTTGAAAAAATGGTTCAACCCAATAGGAAAGATTGGAGTCTTAGACTTGATGATTCATTGTGGGCCTACCGTACTGCTTTCAAAACTCCCATTGGAATGTCACCCTATCGTCTTGTGTTTGGAAAGAGTTGTCACCTCCCTGTTGAGATTGAGCACCGGGCCTACTGGGCCATCAAACAATGCAATTCTAATCATTCTGGTGCAGGAGCTCAAAGGAATTTGCAGATTTAGGAGCTAGAGGAAATGAGAAGAGATGCATATGAAAACTCCAGGATTTATAAGGAGAGAACCAAGGCTTCCCATGACCATCTTATCCTTCATCATCAGTTCCATATTGGGCAGAAGGTCATCCTTTATAATGCAAGGATGAAGTTGCATCCTGGTAACCTTCGTTCCCGCTGGTTTGGACCATACATTGTTACTAATGTCTCTCAATTTAGTGTTGTTCAGGTTCAAAATGAAGAAACCAAGCAAACCTTCACTGTCAATGGACAGTGGCTGAAGCACTTTCATGAACCCGTTCTAGAGTCCCCGATGGAGGAAATCCAAGTTCAAGAAGAAAACTATGAATGACATCAACCAGGTTTTATTCTTCCTTCCCACATTCTCTTTTACTACAGTGAGGACACTGCATACTCTAGGTGTGGGGGGTGGATACATTCCTGGGTTAGTTAGTAATTTTCATCTTTTTCTCCTTTTGTTTTCTCTTTTTGGCCTTCTTTATGGTATTTTCATTTTTCCCCATCAACAATTTCGAAGTTCCATGATTTGGCGACCATAAAGTGGGGAAAGTAAAAATACCATAACGAAGGCTAAAAAGAATATGTGTATGAATTTACCATCAAGGAGTGATTTTTTTTAGTGAATTTGTTTTATGTCAATGATTTAAATGGTTGTATCAATGTGAAACATTTGAGATGATTGATGCCCCTTGTGTGAGTAGTTTTGGGAAAACTATGTCACTAATATCTCCATACATTTTTACACCAAACCACAAAGTGTGAATATTTCTTACTTAATATAAGGTAAATATATGTTGGGTTAATATTTTTCAGCTTAAAATGATATTTCCATACGTTCGTTCCTTATCTGATCTGTTTCATTACTGTACCAGATTGACCTATGCGTGTGTACCTAATGTCCGACTGTTGTAAACCCTCAAAAAAAATGTTTGTGTCTTAGGCAGGTCAAAAACCACTCAGCTTCAACCTTTGATCTTGTTATAACTATTGCAATTAGTGTCGTGAGGAGATCAAACAAGGGTTGAGAGATGAGTGTGAGATTTTTTCCAATTGCAACTTCAAAAAATATATATATAATAAATGATGGGAGTGATGAAATGTGCAACATATGGGGATATCTAGGTCAAGAGCTTATGGTTTGACTTCTGGGAATGCTTAAATGAGTGGGTCTTGAAATATGATTGCAAAGGATGTAGGATAGGTTTGGTGAAAAATCATTTAAAGTTAAATAATGTTAAAATAACCTATATTTATTTGATAGAAAGTGGAAAGAATAGCATGGAATGGTTTTCACACACACACATGGAGATTTAGTGTAATGGTTGACCTTTGAATTCCTTGCTCATGTTGGTGTCATAAATCTCTTTGAATTTTATTGTGATATGATTTATGAGACATCTTTTTCCATTTTCACTGGGAAGAACTCCTTGGTGTGGTTTGTGCATTGATCGCATTACTTTAAATAAAATATTAAATCTTTATTATGTTGTAAATATATATATATGAATCATTTTATTTGGATATGTGATTTTTCCCAGGAGTGCAAATGTTTAGGTGTGGGGGTGTGATCGTACCACGATTCACTGTTTTATTCCACCCTTACACCGCTGTTTTAAACTAGTTTTGTAATGAATATTACAAATATAATAATAAATTGCACTTTATGTTTGAATCATATAATTAATTTTAATCAACATTATAATGGGAAATGTTACTTGTTTTTATTATTTCAATATAGGTGGAGGTGATTTGAAGGGCCCTTGATGAAGTGGAAGAAAAATGGGTCAAAATTGCATGGATCCATGGACATTTGTCCACTATTTTGCATAGTACACGAAATCCATACATCCAAATGGGCTGAAATTTTTTTGGAATGTCCAAAATTTAATACTCTACATTTCATATTAAGAAACCCAATCCTGATTAGGCTTATATAGGGCTAATTAGAATTGATATGTCCAAGCCATCGAATTTGGACCAAGTCAAATGCGGTGTTCTGTATTTTATCAATATCATGATCTGTAGTTGTCCAAATGGTGCAAACCTTTTAGTGGAGACATTAAAGAGGTAGGGATACAACTTTTCTATTTTCTCCAAAGCGAGATAAGGCTTTCTGAAGACCGAAACGTGTGGTACAAGTGGATTGATGAAATATGTGTGCCTAAAACCACCTTCTAATTTTCCTATAAAAGGGCACCAAGGGAACCTCATTTGGAAGTTCGAACCAGGAGCCACACTCTGACATTTTGGAGACCCAAATGTGTCCTCTCACCATCCAATAAGTTCTGGAGGCCCCTATCCTCATAGGGGAATCAAGTATGAAGAAGGAGTTCCACCCGAGCTTCCTCCTCCTCCCGATGTCGAGCTAAGAGTTGGGTGTTCGTTGTGAGGGAGCTACACACATGTCAAGAGAGTTCCAATGCATAAACTAGCTAATGGTTTGGAGTAATTTGGGTGTTTAAACATTTTATTCCATGTATCTTATTTTATTTCAGATTTGAATGCTTGATTTGATGCATGTGAGTGTTATGCTCTTAATTTCTAACTGATCGGTGTGAGGTTTTGAGTGCATGACTTGTGTTGTTCCGATTGGACATCACAAGAATCCTTTTCATACCCACCTTATTGAGATTTCAATCTGCTTTGTAAGCTCTTATTCCATTCATAAGTACTGGACCTTGACAATATGATTTTCACGTCAAGGTTTGGTCCTCAAAGCATTGAAATAAAAGCTTAGGAATTAATCGGGATTCCAATTAACTCCAACCAAAGAATTACTCTAAACCTAAGATGAATCTCTATGAACAATTAACTTGATATGTGTGTAGTGAAATCACATCGACCCTTTTATCTCATATTTTTCACAATCCACTAGGTCACTCAACTTTTAAGCTATTTCAACTAAGTCGTTGTTTTAAACTCTTTTCAAAATCACCCCCTCTCTTAGTCATTTTTATTAAAAATACACACTCTAAACCTACCAATGCTCCTTGAGAGACGACCTAGGGTCTACCCTAGACTATAAATCAACCTTAAAAACATAATCAATTTGATGTGTCACGACAACGCGGTCAATTTTCCAGTTCCATGAAATGTCAAGGAGGTGTGTGGGTTTTTAGGTCTCTTGGGATATTATTGTAAGTTCTTTAAATATTATGGTAAGTTGTAAAAATCACTTACAGATCTTATTAAAAAATTATTTTTCAGTGGGGGTAGGTAGATCAATATTCTTTTAAAGTTTTAATGCAATGATTGGTTACAACTCATGTTTTACATTTGCCTGATTTTACTCATCAATTTACTGTTGAATGTGATGATTCGGGCAATGGACTTGGTGTGATACTCATGAAGGAAGGGAGTATTATTGCCTATTACAGAAAAGTGTTGTCTAATTCTACCTTACATAAGTCTATTTATGAGAAATAATTGATGGCACTTATGCATGCTATTACTCATTGGATACAATGCCTTTTAGGCTAACCATTTGTTGTCTTTATAGACCCTAAAAGTCTAAAACATTTTTTGAGTCAAAGGATTATGTCCATGGATCTACAATGCTGGAAAGAAAAGCTGTTAGGATATAATTTTGATGTTTTTTACAAATCGGGAAAATCAAATACTACTAATGATGCTCTTTCCAGGCAACATGATCCAAAAATTGTGCAAACAAACCTTTCTGAACCATGTTGGATTGATATTACCCTAGTCCAATCTGAAAATAATCCAGATAAGTTTGTCCAGGACCATATTTTATCCCTTAAAACTCAAAATCTTGGTCCTATATATTTTTCTCTCTATAATGATGCACTTTTTTAAAGGGTGCTTGGTTCTTTCAAAACAATCCCAGGTGATTCCCCCCTTAGTTTACAATTTTCATGCTTCTACACTTGGTGGACACAAGGGATATATAAAGACTTATAAAGGTTTGGAGGTGAGTTTATATTGGTATGGAATGGCACAAACCGTCCAAAAATATGTCAGAGTGTGTGTTGTTTTCCAGCGACAGAAATATCAGACTTTATGTCCAATGGGTTTACTTCAACCACTTCCGATTCTGGGCTTGATTTGGGAAGAAATTTCAATGGATTTCATTTCATTACTCCCAAAATCACAAGGGTATGAATTAATATTTGTTGTGGTGGACTGCCTTTCTAAATATTCTCATTTATTACCACTTAATATTCCTTTTTCAAAAAAGGATTTCATTGATCTCTTCATGACAGATGTTGTTCATTTACATGTAATGCTAAGTGAAATTATTAGTGATCGAGATCCTATGTTTACTAGTTTATTTTTGGAAAGAAACGTTTTGTTTACATGGTACAAAGCTTAAACAAAGCTCTTCTTACCATCCTCAAACAAATGGTCAGATTGAGGTTGTCAAATGGACCCTTGAAACTTATTTACGTTGTTATTCTTATGAAAAAATAAAATAGTGGGTATGATGGTTTCCTTGGAATGAATTCTATTACAATACCACTTTTCATGTTTCTACTGGCCACACTCCTTTTGAAATTTTTTATGGCCACACTCCCCCCACTCTTCCACATTTTACTACTGGAGACACTACCTTGGATGCTATGGTAGCATCTTTAATTGAAAGGAATGAAGCTCTTTAACACATTAAATTCCATTTGTTGATAGCTCAACATTCTATATTCCAAATGGATAATAAAAATCACTGAGGTGTTTCATTCCAACTTGGGGATTCTGTTTTTGTTAAGATCTGGTTCCCCACTACAACTGTGTCTGCTTGAAAAATTTGTCAAAAGTTCTCTCCTTGGTTTTATAGACCTTTCACGGTAATTTATAAGGTGGGAGTTTTATCATTTGGATCTACCAGTTCATAGTAAGATTAACCTGGTATTTCACTTTTCATTGCTTTAGTTGGTTGCTTGTGATCTCATTCCAAAACATATCCCCAAACATATTTGTGACGATTTACGTGAGCAGGGTTTTCCTAGAGTCAATGTTGGATTCTAAGGGGTGTGGCTGTGAACTTCAGTGGCTAGTTAAGTGGAGTGGGTGACCTATTGGTGAAGAAACCTAGGATAATGTTCAGTTATTTCATGCTCAATTCCTTTTCTTTCTCCTGGGGGGCCAGGTGAATATTCAGGCGGACAAAATTGATAGAGTGTGTACTCAAGTTAGACACTTGGAGACACCTGTTCGGGTGGATCAGTTGGAGTCACCAGTTCCTTTGAAGACTTATTCTAGGAGGAGGAATCCAATTGATATAAATGAATGGTAATATGGACACTTTACCTCTTCCTTATGGTTTATTATTCTTGGAGTTGGTTGGAAGGGGCACAGTGGAAACATTTCACGGGCTGTAGTAGAATTGTAGAGGCTCTCATCCATGCTCTTGGAGAGAAACTAGGGGAGTTCATTTTCTATCTTCTAGTCCTATATTGTAATATTTTCATGTGTTTTATTGTTATAATTCTATATAAATTTTCACCATAAGTGTAGAGATTCGAATAAACTTGTTGATTTTCTTGAATAAACTATATGGATCTATCACTGATGCCCAGTTCTGTGATCAATTTTTCTGCATGATGCAATCTATGCAAGATGTTGCTCAACCTGCCCTGAGTATGGAAGAGTTGACTCAGGAGTTCAAACAGCATAATCCTCCCACCTTTTAGGGGGATGTAAGACCTCATACTGTTGAGTCTTGGCTCAAATATATTCTTTCTATATTCAAGAATATGGAAATGCATCTAGCATGGAGGGTCAAGCTTGTTGTATATATGGTACGTGGTTTTGCTAAAAGATAGTGGGATGTTATTACTCAGGTTGATCAGCCTAAAGATATGGTTTTGGAAGATTTCCAAATGATCCTTTATGATTATTTCTTTCCACAAACTTTGAAGGATGACCGGGCTAGAGAGTTTACGAACCTACAGCAAGGATTCATGTCTCTCATGGAGTATTTTTATCACTTTACTGAGTTTTTTCAGTTCACACCGACTCTAGCGGGTGATGATCTTATGACTACTAGGTGATTAAATGATGGGATGATATACACCATATGTTCATAGGTCAATGTTTTTAGGTCGACTACTATTTTTTAAATCATCAACCATACCCTTGTTATAGAAAGAAACCTGAGAGAAGCGAACAGTATGAGTCAGAGTGGTTTGATACTTAGGCCTCCGGGTGTTTCTTCTAGAAAACACAAGCGTCACTTTGAGTTTTCTCATGGGGGTAGCAATAGTCAGACTCCCTGTGGTGATGGTTTCTTGATATGTCACCAATGTAGGAAGTCGTGACATAAGAAACCTCATTGTTTGCGGGGTCTAGTGGAATGTAGAGGTTGTGGCAGGATGAGGCATATCCAGTGCTTCTGCAAGACTTTTCAATCAGTGCCTAGTGAGCGGGGATCTACACCTACTCCACATTCTGAAACAGGTCCAGTAGTATCATTCCAGGAAAGTAGTTGGAATACCACTGGCCACTCATGGTGAAGTGGAAATTGAGGCAGAGGTAGTCAGACTCATGATTCTCAATGCCAGTAGAGTGGGCTAGCTCAGGGCTGTTAGGTTGTGACTCAGGGCCACAGTACATACAGGTTTCATGAAATACACTGTATGTTGGAGGAGTTTAACGCCAAACCCAGTTCAAGGTACTATTCTGGTGGCCTCCACTTTATTTTCTTCTTTATTTGACATAGGTGTGTCCCATTCTTTCATATTCGAGACTATCATGGAGATTTTGGTCCTCGACGTAGAACACTTTTGTGGTGTTATGATGCTTGATACACCGTTAAGTATCTGATCAGAGATTGTTTTTCATTGTAACTCTTATCCCCATAAGATAGGTGTATATCTCTTCATATGTAATCTCTTCATTCTCAGCATGATAGGGTTTGAGGTAATTATCAGGATGGACTGGTTAGTTCACTATTGAGCCTATATTGACTGCTATTGTTGAAGGGTGACATTCACATCACTAGAGGGAAGTAGCCACGTGCATAAAGTAGAATGCAATGTTTATGCGATATGAGCTAGACCCGAGTATTAGAGGCTGGTTAATGTGATAGCTTTGATTGTTAGTCTCTTTTGGGATGACCAGGGGTTATGACCTACTTTTTTTACTCATATGATTAATCATTTCAGGGACATCTTCCCTAATGACTTTTATGGACTACCTCCAGTGCGAGAGGTAGAGTTCATTATTGATCTTGTTACAAGAGCAGCACCAGTGATCATTCCTCCTTACAGGATGGAACCTATGGAGCTTCTAGAGATCAATAAACAGTTATAGGATATAGAGGCTTAAGGATTTATATACCACAACACTTCTCTTTGGGGTTCACCAGTCTTTTTTTCCAAGAAGGTGGATGGTACCCTCAGACTTTTCATGGATTACGATCAATTGAACCATCTCACGGTAAAGAATTGATATCCACTGCCTCGAATAAACAAACTCTTCGATCAACTCTGGGGAGAGTGAGTATTCTCAAAGATAGATTTGAGTTTGGGATATCATCTAGTGCATGTCAGGTCTTAAGACATACCTCGCACAACTTTCAGGAGTAGGTGTGGTCTATATGAGTACCTGGTATTGTTGTTCAGTCTCAGGAACGCACCTGTTATCTTCATGGATCTTACAAATCGAGATTTCCACCTATATCTGGATTCATTCGTGGTAGTATTTATTAAAAATACCTTACTTTATTAACGTTCTAGACTCGTCCATGTCAACCATCTTGAGATCATGCTGAATACACTAAGGGAGAATCATCTTTATGCTAATCTTAGTAAATTCCACTTTTAGATCGACAAAGTACACTTCCTGGTTCACATTATCTCGGAGTCAGTAGTTTTAGTAGTCTTAGAGAAAGTGAGATTTTTAGTTTCCTAGGATAATCCCAATAACATCTTTGACATATGAAGTTTCTTGAGGCTATATGGATATTACAGACACTTCATCCATGATTTATCACACCTTACTTCGCCGCTTACAAGCTTGACTAAAAAGGGTGTGAAATTCATATAGTCAGAATCTTGTGATGTAGCCTTTTGGGAGTTGAAAAGCATATTGAATTCGGTGTTGATGTCGATTCTTCCAGATCTAGGAAGGAGCTATACTGTATACTGTGATGCATTAGGTTTCAGGTTTATAGCTATTCTGATATAGGATGAGCGATTCATAGCATATGGGTCTTGTCAGTTGAGGAATCATGAGCATAATTACCCAATGCACGACCTCTAGCAAGCTAAGATTGTTCATGCTCTATGTTTTTTGAGACACTATCTACTTGGAGATAATTTTGTGGTATTCACTAACCACAAAATCCTCAAGTACATATTTAAAGAGCGTGATCTCAATCTCAGGAATCACAAATGGGTTTAGTACCATCAATCCTTCGATTTTGGGTTTTCTTATACACCTAGGAAAGGTAATGTTATAGCCGATGATCTGAACCGAAAGACTCAAACACAGGCAGTTCAGGAGGTCAGTGGTGAATGGAAGCTCATGGATTTGTTTTCAGAGATGTATGTTGAGGTTTAGGATAATCATGGGCAGACTATCCTCACAACCTTAGCAGTGAACTCTACCCTTCTAGAATTGGTGAGAATGAGGCAACTTTTAGATCTTAAGGGCCTTATCCTAAGGGAAAGCATCTCAAGTGATGATACATCTTCTGGTTAGACCATGTACTAGGATGATACTTTACTATTCCATGGTTGTGTATGGTCCCCAATAGATATCCGAGATAAGATCATGTGGGAATTTCACACCTCATCATGGGTAGTTCATC
Organism: Viscum album; assembly: GCA_963277665.1. NCBI lineage: Eukaryota > Viridiplantae > Streptophyta > Magnoliopsida > Santalales > Viscaceae > Viscum > Viscum album. Next base: position 719,377,859 of record OY728150.1, read on the forward strand.
CCAGTTTCACCAAGATGTATCATGACTCACGTTTCCAGTATTGGGGTCTTGTTATAAAATGTGAGATTGTCATTTTTATCACTCAGTGTTCCACCTATCAGTAGTTGAAGGTAGAACATCAGTGACCAGACATGATTTTATAGCCATTGTTCATTCCTGAGTGGAAATGGGATGATGTTTCTATGGATTTCATGACTGGTTTACCCAGATCACCTTGTGGAAACGATACAGTGTGGGTTGTCATTGATTTTTTGACGAAGGTCGCTCACTTTTTACCTGTGTGAGAGACTTTTACGGTAGATGATCTAAGGAGGATATATTCCAAGGAGGTTGTACATCCACATGGATCTCCTTGTTCTATCATTTCTGATAGAGATGTCCACTTTATGTTGCAGTTCTGGTTGGGGTAGTAGAAGGCCTTGGGTACAAGGTGCTTCTGAGCACAACCTATCACCCACAGACCGATGGAAATATAGAGCGTATGATTCAGGTGTTGGAGTATATGCTTTGAGAATGTGTCCTAGACTTCGGGGGGGTTCTTGGGAGAAACATATACCCCTTGTTGAGTTCACCTGTAATAACAGATTTCATGCTACCATCGAGAAGTCCCCTTATGATGCCTTATATAGTAGGTCTTTCTGATCACCTTTATACTGGTTAGAGGTAGGGGAGGAAGCTTTGCTTGGATCTCATCTCATTCAAGAGACCACAAAGCATGTCCAGATGATCAGAAAGTGCATGATGGCAGATCAGTCCAGACAATAGTCATATGCCAACTAATGTTGACAACCTCTTGAGTTCGAGGTCAGAGATCCAGTTTTCTTGTGAGTCTCACCCAGGTTTAGTCATATACATATTCATAGGGAAGGTAAGTTCTTACCTAGGTTCATAGAACCCTTTAAGGTTTTAAAATAGATTAGGCCAGTGGCTTATTAGATATCACTTCCTTTGAGATATTGGTCTATGCATGTTTTCTTTCATGTATCTCAGCTTTGACAGTATTATCCAGACACATCACAAGTCTTTCAGCCTGATGAGGTTGAGTTAGATATGGATGCTTCCTTTGAGGAGTATCCAGTGCTTATTTTGGATCGGAGCATGAAGACACTCTGAGGTGGGTCGGTTCCTTTAGTACAAGTTCTACGATAGTACGGCCAAAAACAGGATGAGTTTTGGGAGTGGGAGGCTAATATACAAGCTCAGTGGTTGGATCTTTTCTTAGATGACACCCCTTTACCATCAGAATTCCAACTTGGGGATGAGTTTCTTTAAGAAGGGGAGTTTGTAACAACCCATATTTTCAAAAAGGTACAACTCATTCATTTTTTAATTTTAATCCTTTAATTAATATTGGTAAACGTGCACTACAGCCTAAGGAAGGTTTCAAGAGCGTTTGGGTCTTGTTTGGAGCCCAGAGTTCTGGAAAATGGGCAAAAAGGGCAAGTCACTCAGTTTTCACATAGTTTCCGCACGGTTAGTACAAACTGTGCTAGGTACTTTTTAATTAGAAGGGGCCTCACGATTTGTCTGCAACTATGCGACCCGAGGTGCATGACCATGTAGGTTTTCATACATTCTTGATAGAGTATTTTTGCACGATTTGCGCATAGTTAAGGAAATTGTGCACTATAATCATGTGGGGTCCCTCTTTAGATAGTGAGATGAACATGGTTTGTGCAAGGTTTGGCCAAACTGTGTTGATAAACTGTCTGCCCCTATTTTTTAGGGTGAAATTAAAATGTATCCCTTCATTAAAATTAAAACCTCATTTCTTTTTTCCTCCCCATTCCAGTGGATGGCTTCCTTTTTCTTCTCCCGGGGGTTTCTCCAAATCCTATTCTAGGATTCTTGATTTCTCCTAAATTCGGACTCCAAATCAATATTCTTCTAAAGATATTGATATCTCTTGGTAATATATTCAATCCTCTTGCTTCATATATAAGTTTCTCTTCCCATATGTTGCGCTATTTTGGTGTGAGCTCATTCTCCCTATTTACAGGGCATTAGACCGTTTCTCTGATTTCTTCCAATATACATTGAATCTAAGGCCGCTATTGGATGAGGAATCATCTACAACCCTAAGGTAGGTAGTCTAGTTGTTTTCCTTAAAAATAAAGTTGTTTTCATAGTCGCGTTGTTGTGCCACACACTATCCATTACCAAGCACCCCTTTAAAATGAGTTCTTTGTTTCTAAATTGATATACGCACGATGTTGTACTTCTGTTGAGTCTTTCCAGGTGATTAGAGTATTTAGAAATCAATTATGGAGACCCCTTGGGTGTGTCGGCTTCAAATTCCCCTTTTTGATTAATTTATTAAATTATCGGAACACCTCTTAAGTGTTCGGCTTGGGTTGTAATTGAAATTTCCCACATCTATGTAGATGTTTATTGAATCGAAGAACCTCCTAAGTGTCTGGATATACTTATAAAGGGAATTTCCTTTGTAGGTAATTTCTTAATTGATAACAAAACCTTATAAGTTCTTGAATAAACCTTCAAATTTAATTGGCATGCCTTGGTTAATTATTGATTCATGCTTATTTATATGGCTTATATGAACTGTGACACCCCTTTTCATACAGGTCTTGATGTTTATTATTACAAATTGGTGATCCCATATGGTATTATATTATTATGATTATGTCATTAACATTGATTGTGGAACAATGGTTAAGGAAATTGATGAGAACGAAAATTCACTCTCCCTTACATCGGGTGTTGAGAATGACATCTCTCACTATTATACTGTTATTTGGACATTGGGTATGATGTTCCATGTTCCTCTGTTTAGGGAGTTGGGCATGACGTCTCACCCTACCTATGTCAAGTGTTAAGCATGAAGAATTTCACTCATTATGAGATTTAGGGTATGTACCCTCTTGCTTGATCTTATAGGCTCATTTAGACTGGTTATGGATGATTGAACACCCTGGTCCAGCCAGCACCTAGTATACAGGTATATGGTTTCTTACGTCCCAACATACCCAGTTCATATAGGTGGATATAGTATATAAATATATTATGTTTTTATTATTACTATATATATGGTTACTAAACAGACTATCATTCTGGCCTGAACTGGAGCGGGTAGAGCTATCAGGTGTCCTATAGGAACCTGAGCAGACGGTTTATTTATTTCCATCATTGTTTATCATTCAGTTTTACCTGCACACTGTTTAGCTATGTGTGCTGCTTGGATTACTTCTAGAAATTGTTGGTGGTGGCCTACTGGGAATTTATCTCACACCCTACTCAGACCGCCTTTAGTACCTAAGTAGTTTACTTGTCTGCAGGTATGAATAAGGGAAATCTCTCTGCTATAGATATTTGGTATGATTTACTTATAGTTGGAGTAGAGGAGCAAAGGACAGAGCATATGCTTTAGATGCTAATGGAGAAGTCTTTTTTCCTTTTTTTTCTTTGTGTATAGCATGTTGTATATTTCTATACCCTGATCCCTTTCTGTATATCAGCATGTCATGTCATCATGTATATGACACTGCCATGTGGATTTTGATTATTATTACAGTTGGTTATCTCTGATTCCACAGTTGTTCGTTTATTATATCAGTTACATTGTATTTCCACTATGGTGGGTTAGTCGTCCAGTCATTTTTGTGTCTGTTTATATTATGTTTTCACTATTGTCTGTTTATTTATATTTTCTGTTGTCACTATGGTATGAGGGTATAGTCTCCCTACCGTACCACCATAGACCTTTGCTACTAGTCAGCATCCTCTGGTGTATGGAGAGGTGCGCTTTATAAGGCCTCGGCCTTAAACACTACTTATTATTGAATTAATTGAATAATTCACATTGAGGATCTTTTCAGGTTTAGAGTTTTATATAATTAGGTCATAACTATAACATTTCAAAAGATTACAAAGTAGACACTTCTACTAAGTTTCCATAAAATAAAAACTCTTAAAAAGAAACATGTCTAGTTCCATGTTTTAGATAGCATGTCTTTCCTTGATCCCATCCTTGACCCTATTCATCTTTAAGTCCTATGGAAAACATTTCAAAAACTTGGGATGAGCATAAAAATCCCAGTAAAGGATACACAAAGAAGGAAAACTATTAGTTTTTCAAAATAACAAGTAAACCATGAATACTTTACCAAAGTAATACTTTTCACCTTTATGAAGTAGTAAAAACTCTTCACTGAATAAAAGACCATTACTTACCCTTTTGTAACCAAAATATTACATTAAAACCCATATAAAGAACACATAACATATAAAGGTAACTTGGGACATAAACATACTTAAATGAAATAACCATACAGTCGACATCCACACATACTTAATGGAATAGCCATACGGATGACTTCCATACCCAATGCATTGGAGGTTATAAAATAACCACCCGTCCTAGTATTCACGGCACCACCCGTCATATGGTTTATCACGTAACCACCTGTTAAATTTCCATGTACCATTATAAAATCATAACACATAAAACAATTATAAAGGAAAGAAAACATTTCCACATTTCAAGCACAATATATCACTTAAATATATTGACATAAAAAATCCATTATCAAAACCATTTTCAATACCAAAAAGATTATATGGTATTTATTTACTTTTAAAAAAAATATAATGGCTTGTTGAGGAAGCCAAAGATCAAATAATACTCGTGGCGGTGGAAAGGTCATTGTCACCGTGTACGTTAAAAAGAAACATACTTTTTATCGTTTAGTAAAATGCTTCATATAGAAAAGATTCCTTTAGAATAAAAGTAGAATTCAAAGGGGGTTTATACACCATATAAAAGAAAGTTGTGTATAAAACAAAATATGCATCAATGAAAGGAGATTGAGACGAAGTCCCTTACAAAGTCGGTATCCTTAGATTAATGATAAATCAATTACATGATTATGTGTGACAAATATGAATACAAAAAATATAAGTGGATATTAAGTGTAAAACAATCAGAGGTCATTCACACATAATCTTGGAAAAACAAAACCAATGACATAGATATTTAACTCAATTAAATGAGATTGAGTAATGATTTCCCATACAAGTTCGTCTAAATGACCTAAGAATTTATCAATGAGATGATTATGTGTAGAAATAGTATATCCACACAAAGGTTTTTGGAAATTACAACATATAGATTCCACACATAATCTTGGCATAATAAAATCAAGAAGTAGAGGTTTAACCCAAAGAATTTAAAGTGGGTTAAGAAGTTCCCTTACAGAAATCTGACAGCCTAACGGCGTCACTTTAAAATTAAGAAAATGAGTTGATGAGAGATAAAATGGTATCTCATAACTTGGACATAAAATTTACATCAACAAGGATATAGAATAACATATCCCAACATAATAGTATGTGAATTAAAAGACATAACAAAATAAGTCTTTTAGAAAGAGGAGGGTGAATGGTTCCCTTACCGACTTGGGTAACTTTCGAAACGTACACCCCATGGAAGAAGGGTCATACAATGAAGTTGTAAATAACCATAATTGAAATTATACTACAAAAAGAGTATAATAATTGGTAGTACATACACCACTCAAAGGAAATGCTGGAAAACGTAGCATAAATGTCACGGGAATAAAAGTGAGATGAAAAATCCCTTACGAAAACTCGGCAGCCTAACGGCGCCACTTAAAACATCCAAAAATGGTTTGATGAGATAAAATAGGGTCTCTAATTATATGAACATAAAACATACAGTAAGAGGAATATAAAAGAACATCCCCAAACATAATAAAGATGAGCTTAAAAGAAATGACATAAAAGATAGTGCTTAAAAATAAAGAGAGAGGTAGGATCTCTTATGAAAATTCGGCAGCCTAACAGCACCACTCAAAACTTCCAAAATGGATTGATGAGAGAAAATAGGGTCTCTCATAATATGAACATAAAAATTACAGTAATATTAATATAAAATAACATCTCAATCATAATAAATATGATCTCAAAAGGAATGACATAAAAGAGTGTACTTAAAAAGAAAGAGAGGGGTAGGATCCCTTACCTCAAGTCCGACTTGTCTTGTTCGTTTCTTTATATTCCTGAATAATAAACTTTGGTAAATTTATAATTTATTAAGGACCTCCTTTAAATATTATTATTCTGTTCATATCACATATTATAATGTTATAATAATTGTTTAATAATTTTAGTTCATATCAGACGTTTTTGCCGATGTTTGGTACATGAGTCAAAAATGAACTTGTTTGAAAATGATTGCTCATGTAGTTATAATTAAATAATTTCCAGAATATTATTAATGATTAAAATATCATATATATCTAGTAAATATTCATTTTATACTATTCCATAATATTTGGAGATAAAAAATGAAAATAACCGTTCATGGAGACGGTAGGCCGTACGTACGCATGAACGCTACTTTCATTTTTTTTGTCATATTAATGGAATTAAAAATAATTGAGAGATATATATATTATAATTCCAGTATAATATATATGTTATATATGTCACATATTTTCATTAATTTAATTCTTTATACATTCCATTTATTGCATGAACGAGTCACATCACTTGAGGGGGCGGTAGTCCACACTTCCACGTATGAAATTATCGCATTTGCACAACATGAAAAGCATAAAGGCATGTTTTAAATATAAAATTCAGAAGCATATAGAAAAAATAAAAACCATATATATCATATATAAAATATAGTGACATCATAATGGACACCATGAAAGGTGTTAATAGAATATTGAACAATCATCGTTTCGTGAGGCGGAAATTCACCATCCACAGAAACAGTATGTTATATAACCATTAGACGAAGGTGTGTGTAAGTGTAGCCCGAATCCTTCACATAACAACATCCCAGTATATTGAAGATACTGTTTTTTTACAAAATAAAGGAATAAAAAGAGTTTATAGGGTTAGAGAAGCAAAATAAAACAAAAGAACACAAGGGAAGACATTACCTTTAAATCGGGTAACTCCTCTTGGTTTGAACCAAAAGGGTTTCTTGAAGAGAATTCTGCCAAAGGTGAGGCTTCAATGATGAATATAGGGATGTGGAGAGATGAAATGGGTAGGTTTTGGCTGAGACAAAGGCTTTAGAGTTGTGGGTAAGGTGGTAGAGGTGGAGGCCTTTTATAAGAGGAGAGGAGGGGCACTCTTGGAAAGTCTTGAAAAGTAACATTATTAAAAAATGATTTTCGGATTTTAAAGGTCCCACAATTATATATTTCAAGTATAAGGTGATAAGAGTTCTAAATACACCCATACAATAGGTTTTTGACAAGTGTAGGTCTTATATTTTACATTATCATTTCATTTTATTTAAATCGTTAAATAATGAGGTAATCGTTGCATCATCATGGTGTCATAAATAATTTAATTTATTTAATGTCTAAAAATTATAAAAAAATATCATGATGTATGAAATGTTTTTATATTTCTAATGAATATTTATAGTCAAAAATATGACTTGTATAACCCATGTAAAATTTGTTTTAGTAAAACAATACATGTTTGTGACATTTTAATTTTAACTTTAAATAAAAAGTTATTAATGTCATTTTCCAACCAAAGTGGCTCCATGGGGTCCCCAAGTTGAACCATGGATTGTCTTGGTCGGACATGACTCATACAATAAGGTTAGGACATGCATCAAGGTCATTTCATATTATTAAAACATTATTTTTACCTTAAATTACACTAATTACCTTTAATCGCGATTAATAAAACTTAAAAGTTACTATTCACCAAAAATTATTTTAATCTCATTGAACCATATTTTACTTCCTAATTATAATCATGTATGTCAGATTTTTGAAAATCAAATCACAGAAGTGGTAAATTTTCATTTAAATGAAAAATCAGTTTTTTTAACTACCACTTAGTGTTTTCACTATTCATCAAAAATTGATGTTTTTCAGAAAAACACCAAAAATTCACCCTAAGATATATTTGATATTCCGAATTCAAAAATGATGACTATTTTACAAAATTAAAAACATATAAGTTTCATTAATTAATTTAATAATTAATTCCCGCTGTCAAAACAAATAGCGTGTTTTTAAGAAACAATATCTATTAAAAGATTGACACTAGTTTAAGTCCAATTTCAAAGTGAAACTAATTACAATGACCACCATTAGATTAAATGGTAAAAATATATTCTAAATAAAATTTAATCTCAATTAAAAATATAATTTATCCATATAAATAAATCAGATTAAAATGAGGTTTTGAATTAAAATGAAACATTTTCACTAAAAATGATCTTTATCGGAAAAATAACAAAAATTTACACAAAGTAAATTTTGATTTCCAGATTCTAAATAAGGATTTTATTTTGTCAAATAAAACATATAAAATTTTCAAAAGTATATTTAAAAAGGGTTCTCCATCAATAGACGGTTAATCGACCTTTTAAAGAATATCAGAAGATTTATGCTTAAAATTGTATTCATTTGCATTTTAAGCCTCTAACATTTATTGGATAAAAGTAAAAATATTTGACAAACATATATAATCATTTTGTAGTTAGTTCTGTTCATTCCCACTATTACAACAGCTAGGCATTAACTACCATTTAAAATAATATTATTTTATTATTAGAGTGCAACATAAGATTTCAAAGGAACTCATTGTCGCGTATTGGGTACGCCATCGAGCATAGTGTTCCCTTTAAAGTAATATTAATATTTTATTCACAAATATGGATAAATATAAAAATATAATATTCTTTATTTACCTGGGGTGTTACATCCTTCCCCCCTTTTGGGAATTGCGTCCTCGCAATTTTAAAATTGGGCTTGGAAACTTCATTGAAAATCCCACATCGGAACAAGAGTCAGTAAAACTATCACTTTAAAATAAATAAAGAGAAGTACAAAGGTCACCCGAGTTAACCCATACTAGGATTCCATGTAGGAAAACATGGACGTGGAGGAAAAAAGCAAAGGGTCATATTCTGAGGGAGAGTGATATAAAACATGTTTAGTAGAAAGTTAACCACAAGAAAATCACAAACTTGTGGTGGGTTAAACGGTATTCGATTCCCCAGTAGGAAAATTTAATAGACAAAATTTTTGTTTTAAGTTACTTTTCATTGAGGAATTTATTTTTGATCTTAAGGAAACATACTTACTTGTCATGTTGACTTTCAACTTTTACTAGATTTTTACAAAAACTCGTACTTTCTCCAAAAGATGAGTATTTAGGATGACTTGTTCACATTAAGAGAGCTATAATCAACTTCTATATAATCACCTAATCCACAAAAGAGAACTATATACTTCCCATGTCTTTAGACTTTAACCAAAACCAAAACCAAAAAGGTTAGTACAAGATCAGATAATCCAGAAAAGAATAACCCTTTATAAAAAGAAAATATATTCTTAATCTCCAAAATTTGTCCAACAAAACCCAAAGTTCAACGAAGACCATTCAATAAACAATTTTTCCATAAAATTTTTCAAAGTAAACCAAAACTAAGACTAAAACCCAAATCTCTGAAGGATTTAATCACATATTCTTCCAAGGTAAAAATTAACATTTATCTCCAAATAACATTAGTTTCTCTTAAAGTCTCATATTGAAAAGTAATTAACCTAATCACATATCCTCCATGATAGGTTAATCATTTCCATAGATAACCCAAAATAAACTTACTCTTGATTCCTAAATGCATATAACTAAAAAGAATTAGTCAAACTAACCAGGGACTTCATGTAGTCCAGTGGTAGGTGATAAATACCACTCGCACTTTGGTTGTGGGTTCGATTCCCACAGCTTTGTCCGATGCGACGGGTTGTCACACGGTCTGTGTGTTGTCCTTTTTCCAAAACTATATAATTCTTATAATATTCCCCAAAAAATGATAAAATCTTCAAAAATAACCAGAACATAATTTAATCTCAAGTTTATCTCATGTCGTTCATATTCCATCATAACATATAGTAACCCATAATTACCTCAAAATTAGGGATCATATAAACCCTGATGGTTACCTTTATAATTATTTCCTGAACTTCCACATCGAGTTGGTCATCCCGTACATGATGCATTAGAGAACTCACCAAGGTTTAAGTGGTTGATCATGACTCCTTGATAGTTGGTTTAGAACAACCACGAGATTCCTCATTGAATCCCCCATTTCATCCAGTCTCTTAATCATAGAACCACCACTGTTTCCTTCAAACCCATTCTCACTTTGGTGCCTGCTAGATCCATCCATTTACTAAAAACAGAAATGTCAGTGTGAGTATATCAACAAAACCATCATGTACTAATGAGGAAGATAAACACTAAGATATACTTACTCATTCACTTTATCTAAAACTAGGACTCTTTCTGAAATCCTAACCATTATGGTAATGTCACTTATGCTTAGAGAATACCCTAACCTCTAAAGTTATCTAAACCGACCTCTGATACCAACTATAAGGCCCCGGACTTAAACATTACTTATTATTGAATTAAATGAATAATTCACATTGAGGATATTTTCAGGTTTAGAGTTTTATATAATTAGTTCATAACTATTACATCTCAAAAGATTACAAAGTAGACACTTCTACTAAGTTTCCATAAAATAAAAACTCTTAAAAAGAAACATGTCTAGTTCCATGTTTTAGATAGAATTTCTTTCCTTGATCCCATCCTTGATCCTATTCATCTTTAAGTCCTGTGGAAAGCATTTCAAAAACTTGGGATGAGCATAAAAAGCCCAGTAAAGGATAGACAAAGAAGGAAAACTATTAGTTTTTCAAAACAACAAGTAAACCATGAATACTTTACCAAAGTAATACTTTTCACCTTTATGAAGTAGTAAAAACTCTTCACTGAATAAAAGACCATTACTTACCCTTTTGTAACCAAAATATTACCATAAAACCCATATAAAGAACACATAACATATAAAGGTAACTTGGGACATAAACATATTTAAATGGAATAACCATACGGTCGACTTCCACACATACTTAATGGAATAGCCATACGGCCGACTTCCATACCCAATGCATTGGAGGTTATAACGTAACCACCCGTCCTGGTATTCATGGCACCACCCATCATATGGTTTATCACGTAACAACCCATCAAATGTCCATGTACCATTATAAAATCATAACACATAAAACAATTATAAAGGAAAGAAAACATTTCCACATTTCAAGCACAATATATCACTTAAATATATTGACATAACAAATCCATTATCAAAACCATTTTCAATACCAAAAAGTGTATATGGTATTTATTTACTTTTAAAAAAATATAACGGCTTGTTGAGAAATCCAAAGATCAAATAATACTCACGTCGGCGGAAAGGTCATTGTCACCGCGTACGTTAAAAAGAAACATACTTTTTATCGTTTAGTAAAATGCTTCATATAGAAAACATTCCTTTCGAATAAAAGTAGAAGTCAAAGGGGGTTTATACACCATATAAAAGAAAGTTGTGTATAAAACAAAATATGCCTCAATGAAAGGAGATTGAGACGAAGTCCCTTACAAAGTCGGTATCCTTAGATTAAGGATAAATCAATTACATGATTATGTGTGACAAATATGAATACACAAAATATAAGTGGATATTAAGTGTAAAACAATCAGAGGTCATTCAAACATAATCTTGGAAAAACAACACCAATGACATAGATATTTAACTCAATGAAATGAGATTGAGTAATGATTTCCCATACAAGTTCGTCTAAATGACCTAAGAATTTATCAATGAGATGATTATGTGTAGAAATAGTATATCCACACAAAGGTTTTTGGAAATTACAACATATAGATTCCACACATAATCTTGGCATAATAAAATCAAGAAGTAGAGGTTTAACCCAAAGAATTGAAAGTGGGTTAAGAAGTTCCCTTACAGAAATCTGACAGCCTAACGGCGTCACTTTAAAATTAAGAAAATGAGTTGATGAGAGAGAAAATGGTATCTCATCACTTGGACATAAAATTTACATCAATAAGGATATAGAATGACATATCCCAACATAATAGTATGTGAATTAAAAGACATAACAAAATAAGTCTTTTAGAAAGAGGAGGGTGAAAGGTTCCCTTACCGACTTGGGTAACTTTCGAAACGTACACCCCATGGAAGAAGGGTTATACAATGAAGTTGTAAATACCCATAATTGAAATTATACTACAAAAAGAGTATAATAATTGTTAGTACATACACCACTCAAAGGAAATACTGTAAAACGTAGCATAAATGTCACGAGAATAAAAGTGAGATGAAAAATCCCTTACGAAAACTCGGCAGCCTAACGGTGCCACTTAAAACTTCCAAAAATGGTTTGATGAGATCAAATAGGGTCTCTAATCATATGAAAATATAACATACAGTAAGAGGAATATAAAAGAACATCCCCAAACATAAGAAATATGAGTTTAAAAGAAATGACATAAAAGAGAGTGCTTAAAAAGAAAGAGAGAGGTAAGATCTCTTACGAAAATTCGGCAGCCTAACAGCACCACTCAAAACTTCCAAAATGGATTGATGAGAGAAAATAGGGTCTCTCATAATATGAACATAAAAATTACAGTAATATTAATATAAAATAACATCCCAATCATAAGAAATATGATCTTAAAAGGAATGACATAAAAGAGTGTACTTAAAAAGAAAGAGAGGGGTAGGATCCCTTACCTCAAGTCTGACTTCTCTTGTTCGTTTCTTTATATTCCTGAATAATAAACTTTGGTCAATTTTTAATTTCTTAAGGACCTACTTTAAATATTATTATTCATTTCATATCACATATTATAATGTTATAATAATTGTTTAATAATGTTAGTTCATATCAGACGTTTTTTCTGATGTTTGGTACATGAGTCAAAAATGAACTTGTTTGAAAATGATTGCTCATGTAGTTATAAGTAAATCATTTCCAGAATAGTATTAATGATTAAAATAACATATATATCCAGTACATATTCATTTTATACTATTCCATAATATTTGGAGATAAAAAATGAAAAGCACCGTTCATGGAGACGGTAGGCCGTACGTACGCATGAACGCTACTTTCATTTTTTTGTCATATTAATGGAATTAAAATTAATTGAGAGATATATATATTGTAATTACATTATAATATATATTTTATATAGGTCACATATGTTCATTAATTTCATTCTTTATATATTCCATGTATTTCATGAATGAGACACCTCACTTGAGGGGGCGGTAGTCCACACTTCCTTGTATGAAATTATCGCATTTGCACAACATGAAAAGCATAAAGGCATATTTTAAATATAAAATTCAGAAGCATATAGAAAACATAAATACCATATATATCATATATAAAATATAGTGACATCATAATGGCTACCATTAAAGGTTTTAAGAGAAGATTGAACAATCATCGTTTCGTGAGGCAGAAATTCACCATCCACAGAAACAGTATGTTCTCTAACCATTAGACGAAGTTTTGTGTAAGTGTAGCTTGAATCCTTCACATAAAAACATCCTAGTATATTGAAGATACTGGTGTTGTTACAAAAGAAATTAATAAAAAGAGTTTAGAGGGTTGGAGAAGCAAAATAAAACAAAAGAACACAAGGGAAGACATTACCTTTAAATCGGGTAACTCCTCTTGGTTTGAACCAAAAGGGTTTATTGAAGAGAATTGTGCCAAAGGTGAGGCTTCAATGATGAATAGAGGGATGTGGAGAGATGAAATGGGCAGGTTTTGGCCGAGCCAAATGCTTTAGAGGTGTGGGTAAGGTGGTAGAGGTGGGGGCCTTTTATAAGAGGAGAGGAGGGGCACTCTTGGAAAGTCTTGAAAAGTAACATTATTATAAAATGCTTTTCGGATTTTAAAGGTCCCACAATTATATATTTCGAGGATAAGGTGATAAGAGTTCTAAATACATCCATCCAATAGGTTTTTGACAAGTGTAGGTCTTAGATTTTACATTATCGTTTCATTTTATTTAAATCGTTAAATAATGAGGTAATCGTTGCATCATCATGGTGTCATAAATAATTTAATTTATTTAATGTATAAAAATTATAAAAAATATATAATGATGTAGGAAATATTTTTATATTTCTAATGAATATTTATAGTCAAAAATATGACTTGTATAACCCCATGTAAAAATTGTTTTAGTAAAACAATACATGTTTGTGACATTTTAATTTTAACTTTAAATAAAAAGTTATTAATGTCATTTTCCAACAAAAGTGGCTCCATGGGGTCCCCAAGTTGAACCATGGATTGTCTTGGTCAGCCATGACTCATACAATAAGGGTAGGACATGCGTCAAGGTCATTTCATATTATTAAAACATTATTTTTACCTTAAATTACACTAATTACCTTTAATCGCGATTAATAAAACTTAAAAGTTACTATTCACCAAAAATTATTTTAATCTCATTGAACCACATTTTACTTCCTAATGAAAACCATGTATGTCGTATTTTTGAAAATCAAATCATAGAAGTGGTAAAGTTTCATTTAAATGAAAAATCAGTTTCTTTAACTACCACTTAGTGGTTTCACTATTCATCAAAAATTGATGTTTTTTAGAAAAATACCAAAAATTCACCCTAAGATATATTTGATATTCTAAATTCAAAAATGATGTCTATTTTACAAAATTCAAAACATATAAGTTGCATTAATTAATTTAATAATTAATTCCCGCAGTCAAAACAAATAGCGTATTTTTAAGAAACAATATCTATTAAAAGATTGACACTAGTTTAAGTCCAATTTCAAAGTGAAATTAATTCCAATGACCACCATTAGATTAAATGGTAAAAATATATTCTAAATACAATTTAATCTCAATTAAAAATATAATATATCCATATAAATAAATCAGATTAAAAGGAGGTTTTGAATTAAAATGCAACATTTTCACTAAAAATGATCTTTATCGAAAAAATAACAAAAATTTACACAAAGTAAATTTTGATGTCCAGATTCTAAAGAAGGATTTTATTTTGTCAAATACAGCATATAAAATTGTCAAAAGTATATTTAAAAAGAGTTCTCCATCAAAAGGCGGTTAATCGACCTTTTAAAGAATATCAGAAGATTTATGCTTAAAATTGGATTCATTTTCATTTTAAGCCTCTAACATTTATTGGATAAAAGTAAAAATATTTGAAAAACATATATAATCATTTTGTAGTTAGTTCTTTTCATTCCCTCTATTACAATGGCTAAGCGTTAACTACCATTTAAAATAATATTATTTTATTATTAGAGTGCAACGAAAGATTTCAAAGAAACTCGTTGTCGCGTATTGGGTACGCTATCGAGCATAGCGTTCCCTTTAAAGTAATATTAATATTTTATTCACAAATATGGATAATATAAAAATGTCATATTCTTTATTTACCTGGGGTGTTACACGCTTGATGCCATGTGACCCACTGGCTCAGGGCCCTGATTTAATAGATGTCTGGTTAGGACGTTACAGCTGGCACCAACTCTCCAAGTTTGCACATGAATAGTGCATTAGAGATCTCATATCTCTCTGATCTTGCATTCTCTTGATAAAGATCCCGAAGGTGAGAAACTATGTTATGCGCATTTATATCCTCATATTGCTTTAAAAACTCATTGGACATTATGGATAACATAAAACATTATACATCCATTAAGTAATCCACATGCTTCAGATAGAGATACTTATTCCTTAGTAGTCTCTTTGACAAGTGATTTAGGAAGTGGGATTTCCATCTCATACAATTTCCTTTCGTGGCGTAGTATAACGCGCAAGCGCCTATATCATTCCTAGAAATTCATGCCAATGAGAAGGTAATTCGTCTCTAGTATGGATCGCAGTGATATGGTCGAAGTTGTTTGATTTGAAATTTTCTAAAAATTAAGAGAAAATAATTAGTACTTGTTTTGATTACAAAAATAGATAAATAAATTTCAAATTAATTAAATTCTAATTAATCTACCACTATTTTTTGAAACTTTATAGCCCTCACCGTCAATTTAAAAATATCTTATCGCTTATAAATTCTAGTGACAAGGATCCTTATTCCCTTCTCATAACCCATACTTGGGCCTGACAAGCTATTTGAAGGTTTTTAGATTGGTGTAACTTGCCAACTACATTAACTCGTAGTTCCTTGATCTGTTAAATGGACTCCCCCAATCTTGAAATCTTGTTTTTAATATTTCATCAACCTTTGTCTCTTAGTTACACCAAAACCCGCTTGGGGAGTCAACCTTTGATGTAAACCAAGTTAAGTCATCTCAAAATTCCAAACTAAAATTTCCACGATAATTGAAAGCACCCCAACTTGGGATGGTTAGACAGATTGAAATATGAGGTCGATTCTAACTTAAATAGTGGAAGGCTAAGCCAGCATAATATTTAATTGAGGGATTTTTATGCTTATGCGTAAAACTCATTTTATCCTTTTTCATGTCTTGTTAATATTAAGTGGATTTTACTTAAGTGATTAACCGTGTCTAATAAAACATTTACGCCTAATCAGATTATATTTTATTTCATCTTGTACACTTGTTAATTCATTTATTTAGGTGATTGCGCAGCATTCACAAACATAAATAATTAACCATGCAAGTGACAGAAATAAAATATAAGTGGCATGATCATGAGATTCTCTAATGATTAGTTTATCTAGTGGATAATAAACTAACCCTCGACCCTAGGGGAAAACACCTTGAACCGTAGTTTGGCTCGTGTTGCAGTATTCCACCCTGGCTCTATGCATTGTCTCGATTGGTTTCACCTCGACTCATTGAATTGGACCACCTCCACTCATTTAAGAGCTTCATCCTTACATAAGTTTTTACTCACACACAGGTGAGGAGATCCAATGGATTGGAAAACGGGGGTTTGCATAAAAAGAAACCACAGGCACGCGACCCTTGCATAATAAGGAAGGGGGAATGACTCGCAGGACATCAATAATAATTTAACTATAATAAATTAAAAGAAACCAATGACACACAAGGGCTGATCTGATATCATGATCATCCACACATCAAGCAACGAGAATACATTTGCAATCTTGTTATCAATTACTTCGATTTTTTCTTTAATTAAGATAATACTCCGCGAATTAATCTAATTAATTCAATTTATCTAAATTTCATCCAACTATCCTTAACTCACCATCATCTATAATTTTAAAAAAAAAATTAATTTCATTTAAAATTAATGTGGCACACGAGTATACTTGGAGGCAACCACGTGTGTTCGTCAAAATTTTAACACAAAAATTAATTTAATATATAATTGTTAATCATATGACATGGCATGTATTGTCGAATGAACGACACATGAAACACATAATCAAAAGGTTTAATTATACATTTAATTCTTCTTTCCATTAAAATTTGAACACTGACGGCGGCAGAATACACGACATGTACAAAAGTACAAGGCATGTACTTCTCTCCTGCCAGTATCCACAACACACACCTTGTGTCAGGCTGTGTTTCATGTCGTGGACGTGTTCGAGGTACACGACATGTACTGGGAATACATGGCATGTAACCTCAGAGTGGCACGACACGTCTGCCTTTGTGTCGTGTATCTAATACATGGCTCGCTCAGACACCCCGTGTTCCCGGTTGCGAGAAGACTGGGACTACACGGCGTGTGCAGTTGTTGCACGACATGTAGTTCTGCATGTTGTGTGTCAGCCTATCCGAATCCACACGCCGATCCACTTTTTTCGGATCTTAGATCCAATTAGATCAGATTGATCTAACTTTGTTGTGTGATATGCACATGAAAACAAAAGTACACGGCGTGTATATTGAAAGTACACACCGTGTACTCTGGTTTTGTCCAGGCAGAACCTATGGTACCTTCAGATGGTGTGAATCAAATGTTTCTTCGTTATTAATCATTAACTGATTACTGGTTATGTTATCGAGAATAAAGAAAGAGAAGAGACGATGATGTCAGATATTAAAACGAACCGTTTTAAGTAAAAGAAAACGCAAACACATGCAACCAATCAAAGAATAATAAATAATTATAATTTAAACACGTAATCATTTTGATATTGCTTGTAGGTTCTGGAGGCAATGGAAGTGTCCTTTGCTGGTATGCCCAACTCAACTTTTAGTCGTAAATCGTGTGTAATCATTGCTTTACATGATTAAAATGTCATGTCCAACGAGAACAATAGATTACTTAACTAGATTAAAATGCTGAAACCATGGGCGAAGGATCTTCAAACGTAATTTATAATTAATTTATAAGCAGATATAGAATTACCTTAACTCATAATTCTCTCTTCATTGATGATTAGTGGAATAGATCTCGTCACATCGTTGTTGCGCTATAGGATCTAGGTGCATAATCCCTCTAGCAGGGATCCACACGTGCACCACAATCTCTGAATGATGTTGTAGAATCATCGGGTGCTAGCACAACCGATCCTGATCGCTTGCATTGTTCATGGTTGATTGTCGCAGAGATTCTTCTCAAGAGAGGAATAACTCTGGATAATCTCTCGTTGGCTTGAGAGAGGAGGGGAGGATACCACTCTAGATCTATCTATCTCTCTACGGCTTGAGAGAGTCTCACTCTATCTGTTGTGCACATCAATTATATCTAGGAAAGAGATATAATTAGATATTTATTTTGACAAGTTCGGGGTTGGCAAATCACCCAAAATCCTTTTCTCAATTCCATAATTCTTAGCTAACCCCGTGTCCAATAATAATAATATAAATATTATCATTAAATGTTTGACGTATGCAACACATAAATAATTTAAATAAATATCATTTATACCATTTCCAATCAGACCATCAAACTCGTTCTATTTTCTCTAGTTCGCATTTATCAATTCTTGAATAATGACTATTTATTTAATAAATAAATATCACAACTTTATTCATCGATAAATATAATAAATATTATATTCACCAAACTTGCAAAAAAATATCTATTATTATTATTTAATTCGCTTATTCTTTCAAATAAATTAATAAATTATGATTAAATTATGGCGATCAACCAAAGCAAAATAAATATTATTTATTTTAACTTGCTAAATTCAATATTAGAATTTGACTGAGATTGTGAATGCACTTAGTGTATGACCCTCTAGACCTCTTTCTCAGTGGCATTAGGCATAATCATCCAATATCCAAGGTTAGCGTCTAGCAACATGTCAAAACATCCATAAAGAAAGAAGTTAACATCGTAACAACGTCCAACTTCCTACAAAAGTTTACCGTGTAATATAATCATTTTATAACAAATCAAGCAGGTTGCATGCCGGTGTAATCAACATATATGTTTGACATCTCTTTCTTTGACTTTTATAAATGAACTCAACCATCAAACGCTATGGTCATTGATTTATTCAGGCAGTTTCATTCTCATCAAAGGACCTGAGATATTAACTTTTGTCAAGAGACAAAAGAGATAAGTCCTTTCTCACCTTATCACTTAATGTTATATCATTCGTGACACACCCAACTTATTCTACTTCACCACGAACATATGTTGTCGCGGTTTTCATCAATACATCTAAGTACGCGAGTCATGATATTTATTAATGACAATCTTAAAGTCTAAAGATCAATCCACACGTCCGCAGATAGAAACATCCAATGACACATGGAAATGTGAATTTCCTATTGACGAGTTTGTTTCATAACCTTCTATCTTGAAGATTACCAAGGGGGCACTATGAGAAAGTATCTCAATGTCTTATGAGTCTTATACCCCCCTGATAGTCTGTATTGTCAGTGTCTCATCAGACAATATCATCCGGTCATAGAACAAGGTTCAAGAATAATATCGTGGCACCTCTAGGTTCACATTATAGCGGGAAACTGCTATGAACTTTCAGCGCGGTATACATTCTAAGAACATTATCACATACAAATATTATGCATAATAATCATGATGTGATAAAAAAACTTTTATAATAAGAAAAACATGTAATCAAGTAGTAAATAAGATGGTTCTATGGCACAACTCCAACACTCTCTTGTTTGGAGGAAATAGATAAGGTTTTTGAGGAAACATGATTCGTCCTGATGTGTATCATTTCCACATCCTTCACTTTTGGAGAATGAATACCTGCAATTATCTTCACATTCTCAGTGGTAAAAGCCATCCCAACATCTATTAAGACACGGGAGACGCCAGATTGTTCCTCAGTGATAAATTATTCATTGGATGGAACCTTAAGAACACTTTCACCACTGAAAAAAACAGCGCCCAACACAAGATCACCATGATCACTAACAACCAAATCACATTATTTCTTCTTTGAGGGAATATTCAAAGTATAAGGATTCAAAAGAGAGCAACCTGTAAAAGACGGCAAACCAGCAGAAGAAATAGGAGCTTCTGAAGGAGCACCCGCTGGAGTGGCCCAAGCCAACTGCTCCCGGAGGGCCTCACACTTCGGGATTACCTTCAAGAAGTCAAGAAGGATTGAGCCTAGCCCAAGCCAACTACTCCCGAAGGGCCTCACACTTCGGGATTACCTTCAAGAAGTCAAGAAGGATTGAGCCTAGCCCTCCAAAGTGTGATGAATCATCCACACTCTGGGATCACGTGTCCACATCTACAACAGCAAGATCAGAAGGACGAAACATCTTCATAGAAAACAGATTGAAAAAAACCCCTCTGATCCATTTTTTATCTAAATCAATTTTGGAAAAATCATTTGCAATGTCAATCTCGATACACACTCTAGCCACCGACAACCTCACCAATGTCTCCATAGAGGCATCACATTTGATTGGCATCCCTATCAAGGAAGCGATGGCCATCAAGGCATTGGATCTGAAAAAATGAAAGGGAAGACCCTCAAATACCACCTAAATCGGAAGTAAAGAGGATAAAAAACCATCAATCACATATGAAAACCACTTGAAGACATGCATCGGGAAGCCGAAAACTCTCCATGCTCATCAACGCAAAAAACGGTAGAACTCATCAAAGTCTTCAAATCGCAGGTGCACATAATCATCATTTAGAATTCCAACTGAAAGTCGCAATAATTCGATTGATTCAGAGGTTCATCAAATAAAAGCAAGGCTAGGTCTAACTAAGCAGAACATGCCGGCAAGAGAAAACGAAAATCAGTGGAGAAAAAGGATTGGAGCAGAGAAAATCGAAGCAGCGATAGCAGGTGTGGCCTTCTTCCCTGGATCGAGCACCCACAATGGAGTTTGCTTATGAGTTTTCATAGTTACTAGGTATTGCCAATGTCATATCAAGCCTTATGCATATTTGTAATTGGAAGGATTTTGTTATGGTATATTAATTTATATACATTTGCTTGATCTATGATATTATCTTTTGTCATAGATTATATAACAATCAGCGTCTTCCTGCTTCAAACAGACCTACAGTTCGTAACATCAAGGGTCATCGTTAACTAAAAGAACATTTGTCATTATATTTTTCATAATCAATGTAGTCTCTTAAAGGTTCGATTTTTTAAGATGGATTTTTCTTATTATGTTTTAACATTGCTCTCACTTTAATGCTTATATATTTATTATTCCTAATTAGCTACTCAACTTATAACTTTCTCAACATAAGTCCCCCCTTCCGTTGACTTATTTATTAGTGAACATTAAATTCCTATTTTAATTTGTTTTATGTTAATCAAACACATATGATATGCACTTTTTTGGTGATCCAATATTCTCTTGACTTCTTTTATTTAAATTTTTGTGAACAATTCATGACACACTTTGACAAAGATGTCATAAACAACTGCAAATCAAAAAGCATTGTGCAAGGAAGATGAACAACAGATGATTCTGAAAATGAAAAACAAAGTCAACATTATCACAGGTTTGGCCTTACCCCTTTTCTCTCTTCAAATAAATGATACAAAATAAATATAGGATGAAATATGATTGTTTTAAATATAGAAAAATACTATTATAGGGTTGCTCTTTTATTTCAGGTTCTCCTATTCATCACAGTTTGAAAAATGTGGTAAATCAAATAGACAATGATTTTCACTTATACACAACTCCCAATATTGACACCCACATGCAAACTGCATCACACTTTCCATTGTCATAAGTTGTGATATACAGTTTGCTACCTTTTTATCGGGTTACTAATGCAATTTATTGACTTTTTATCGTTTCACTAAAATACATGCACTGATTATTTGTCAAACTCTAAATTCAAAAACAACATAAGTTGAAAATCATTCACCATGTGAACATGCAAAAAGATTAAAGTCACCATGAGAATTTGTCTCCACCAACCGCATCCAATATAAAAAAAATACCCTTGAAGGAGGCCAGACTGCAACGAAAATTATGTGTGCAAAAATGAAAAGAAACTATTACAGGTATCTTTTTTTTTAATAGGTTGAGAGTCAAGCCCCCTTTATTGAAAAGCAAACAAGAAATTCTCTTTTGGTAAATGGGGTAAGAGGGGTAACCCAAAAAGATCACCATGGAAAATGCCATTAAAACAAACCCGGAGGAAAAGTGACGAGAGCATCCAATAAGATATAGTAATCAAGAAAAGCAAAGGATGAGATTTCATCGCCCCCTCTAACTGAAAATGCAGCAGTGGATTTAGTCATAGATAAGTGTTTCCCCCCCTGCCAAGAAGATGTGTCATGCTGGTGGCACAACAAGGCAGAGCACCCCTCTAACATTGAGAAGTGAATAAAGGACCGGACAATAGGTGTCATCACACCTATCTCTTTTTCAATCCGCCCACCCAACAAGCATGTGAGAAAGTCAGCACCAGTTAACCTAATGCAACACAAATCAAGACCAAATCCACTGCAAAATCAAGTAAGAGTACCCATCCATCTAAAAAATGAACAGATGGCTGATGATGACTGTCAACACACCCATCCCTCATTCGAGGCTGTCCACCCAGTACCTGCAAAATGTTATACTACACCAAATGCAATAAAACCAGATCCAAAGAAAAAAATGACACTGCCCCTCATCAAACATCTAGTCACGCCCAGCAGATGCCCAGAAGATCTTCAGAAACCTGCAAATGGCATACGGGACAAAATCTGCCCCCCACCGGCACCTGAGACCAGCGACCCCAAATAGCCTCACAACCGAAGCAAAGGCAAATTTGTGCACAAGCGCCATAGAAAACCCACACCAATATCCATCCAGATCTCACTTCATTGCAGCAACCAAGGCCAAACAGACCTTAGCTTCCGAACGACCCCAAGCCCGTTGTCCTTCGAAGACCCCCAAGCACGCAACATTGATGGAGGCATCCAGAACTGGACAAAATCAGATCTGAAATGCGCGAGGCCTCGCATCGATCACTGACCAGAGTCAGCAACTCCACCACCATCATTGCTACGAAACCTGGGAGAGGACGAACAACAGGGGAGATGCAGCTTGGAAATGCTGAAGAAAACCTTGACGGAGAAGGAAAACAGGAGAAATATAAAAGGGATCAAAGATCCGTTGAAGAAATTGCCTCCGAAGCCTTCCCCGATGAAGACCAGCCCTCAAAAGCCGATACAACCAGAGGAAGGAGAGGTGAAACGGGCTGCCGCGAGGAGAAAACGAAAAAACCCTAGACGTGACGGTTCACACCACCGGGAGAGTGCGGAGCCACTCCGTGTAGTTTATTATATCATAACCACTTATTCACTGTTACTACCACAACCCCTACGCCCATTGATGTCAGTATTGTACCAAGTGCAAGTCAACTCTCTCTGAATGAATTACGAGATAATGGTAAAATGCATATTTTCAATCTACTAATAAATGAACTTACAACATTTTACTGTAATTGGAAATATTTAACACAACTTACTCAGTTACACGTTCTTCTTTGATTTTTGATGGTTATCAATTCATGTAAACATTGCAACATGAGGAGTTGTTTTCTCTAACATTAACGTGGTTACTAAAAAAAATTTGCATCATTTCAAACTAAATCATTTTCATATTAATGTAGCATATGTCTATTACAGGAACACTTTACAAGGAAATTGAAACAATTAACTCAACATTGATTGTGTTGATGGTATGAGCTTATGTGAAGTTTATATGTTCAATGTAGATATATATTTCTATAATTTTCCTTGTATTATTGATCACAACCAACTATTTCTATTAAAAATATTATAAATATATTACTTACGACACAAACCATCCTTCAAATGAACAATAATGGAAATACAAACCATCCTTCAGTTGAGCATATTGGTATTGTGTAACCCACTACATTTTTTCAATTTAGGTTTTTTAGTTTTCTTATTTGTTTACATGTTACTCAAAATATATTAATCAGTAACAGATTACATGGATATTGGTGATCCTCAACACTGTTTCATGTATTGTTATGCTATGTTGTAGTTTGAGGAAAGAGTTAAACGATACAAAGCAAAAAATTATCTTGGAATTTCATTGTGTTGTTCTCATGGTAAAATCAAATTGTGTGAATTTAATACCCCATCTGAATATCTAAAATCCCTTATTTTTTATGATAAGTAAAATGATGCAAAAAATTTTCAGGATCTTATTCACCAATATAATAGAATGTTCTCTTTTACATCAATGGGGGGATGAATTGATAATTATGTGAATACTGGAGGCGACCCTTATATTTACATGCTCAATGTAAAAAACTATCACCGTATTGGAAGCTTATTTCCACCTACTGGTCAAGCCCCCAAATTCACCAAACTATTTGTTTCTGACATTTCAAACAAAGTACAAAATAAAATCTAGTCTGTGATGTACTTTAAAGACATTTCACTTATTCATTATTGAATTATTTGTTTTTTTTCCAATTTACACTTATATTTTTTCCACAACTCAAAAAAAAAACTAACATGGCTTCCTCTTTTAACCCTATCACTGTGAAAAAATCTACAGTTTATGTTTGATGAATGAAATCGATTAATTCATCAGTTTAGAACCGCAAGGGATTTATTCAATACAAATTCCGACATAGATTTGAAGTTAAGACTAATTAGACGAAGCGGATTGGATTCACATACACACAACTTACCAACATCATCAAAAATTTCTTTGATAATAGTTGGTGATATTGAATATGCTAATGAGAACATAGATACCATCATACAAACATAATCAAGTGACTTGCAACGTATAGATGAACTTCATCCCTTATATCTTTCACTGTAATATCCCATAATTTTTTCCACTTACAGAGACCTGGTTTTTTCCCTGTAAGACTTTGAAATATTTTTAAATATATTTTTTAGAGCTAGGTATTGAGACGGCGTAGAACTCTGAGGGCTAGGATGTTCGAAATTAATTTTATAAAAATATTAAAAATATTTTATATTATGCGCGCGGTTAATTAAGGAAAATAGGATAACTCTTAAATTGTTGATTGAATCGGAAATCTGAGACCACGGTTGAGTTCGTAATGTGGTGTTTACCCTATGCGTGACATAAAGTGAGTCGGCGTGGGACATTCAGACCCCTCGCTCATTTGCAGTGCATTTAAGTGATTTAATTAATTAATTAAATTATTAATTAAATTTATTTTTGACCTAATTAAATGTTATAAATAGGTAATTAGAGGTATTTGGATAGGGTTGGCCTCAAAATTCTTGGATTCCGCCGGTGAGAGCTTCATCCTCCCTCTGGAGATTCCTTCGAAGAATGACGAACGATGAAACGTCATATCAGATTGGATCAAGATGCGGAAAATGAAACGAATCCTCCTCCCTCGTTGGCGAATGTATTCATCAACAACAAACGATCCAAATAAGATGTAGGACTCGTCTTTGGTGATTTTTATGCCTTGGATTAAATGATTGTGGAGATTGATTATTATTCATCAATCTGCGCCCCTCCCTGTACCCCTTGTTTATCCCAAAGAATTAAAACTGTATTAAATTTCATTCGATTATCAACATTTCTAATCCAAATTCCATGTTCTTCATCACTAGCCAAGAATGCTCAGCCAACGATCATAATACCTTTGTTCTTGTGAATTCCTCCCTCGGTTCTTTACGTTCTTCACTGTTAGAACCCCACAGAATTAAAATTGTATTAAATTTCATTCGATTATCAACATTTCTAATCCAAATTCCATGTTCTTCATCATTGGCCAAGAATGCTTAGCCAACGATCATAATACCTTTGTTCTTGTAAATTCCTCCCTCAGTTCTTTACGTTCTTCACTGTTAGAACCCCACAGTTCCTAGCTCGACAGTTGTCAGGCGTCCTGAGCTTGATTGGGTGCCCAGATTTGTGGTGGATCGATGAAACATCAATAATTCTTCAAGGGAAGCATATATCTAGAATCATTGCGATGAATGGATGGTAAATCCGAAGGTTTTAAACTGGGTCATCAAGGATTGAAGATACGGTGGTGTGCGGAACGAAGAACAAAACCCTCATGACCTTCCGACGATCGATTTCTGACGAACGATAGTTTGGAATCGTGATTCATGGCCAAATCCACATTTTTCGAGTAGAACTGAGGCAGATTCCAAGGTGATAGAGGCTCATTCGATGCACGAAGACTAAATATGCAGAATCCAAATATTCTAGAAAAATCCTAACTATATGCTGTGTGGGATGAAGACCACATGGCATGTAGCCCCCCTCAGTAGAGGTGCTAGGTTTTTGAATAATTTAATGGCAACACAACATGTATTAATCCCTTACACACCGTGTACACCTTCCCCAGTTGGAAAATCCATGTGATGGGTCACATAGACGGGGAGTCCGTGTAAAAGTACATAGACACGGGTTGGCCATACGAATAGTGTTTCGTGTGGGCCTACACATCATGTACCAAAGTACACAGACATGGGGTCTGAGTACACAGACATGGCCAGTAGGACACAGCCTGATCCCTGGATATGTGGGACACGCCGTGTAGTCCACCTATATTGCAGTTACCCCTACACAGACAAGACCCGTGTACCGATCACAGACACAACCAAGTAGTGAAGAGGGACCACACATTGTGTGGGTCCCCTCACACGCCGTGTACTACTTGAACTCTTCTAAGTGACCTTTAAACCCCCTATATCTACTTCCATGTAGAATGCGATGGTGACCTCAAAATCATATTTTAAGATATGATGTGAAATGTTCTAGGTTTGGAAGGCGCTGAGGCGACACCCGATGACGACAACACTCATACAGAATCACCAGAGAAGTACTGGGCTTACCCTCCAGTTGGGTTGGGTAGTGTCATTCCCCAATGGTAGTTCTGGGCTTACCCTCCAGTTAGGCTGGGCAATGGCATTCCCCAATGGTCTTTCTGAGTTACCCTCCAGTAGGACTGCGCAGTGGAGTTTCTTGATGTTCTAGGCTTACCCTACAGCTGGGCTGGGTAGTGGCATTCCCCGATGACATCTTCCAGGAGTAACCCTCTTGTTGGGATGGGCAGTGGTGTTTACCTAATGACTCATCGGTCTTACCCTCCAGTAGGATGGGGTAGTGGCGTTCCCCAGTGACCTTCGCGAGTGGTACCCTCCAGCTGGATTGGGCAGTGACATTCTTCGGTGACTACTAGAGTAGGACCCCCTGTCGTACTCGGGCATAATATACTTTCCTAAAACTGGTGACCCCATGACTGTGCGACATAGTGAATAGGTGTGGTTTGATGAACTTCTGGACTCACAAGAAAGAGGGATGCTTTCCCCATCGAGATATGTTCTTGTGATGCGAGCTAAAACTGTGCGAGCGAGTCAGTGCCACCCAAAGCAGATAGTATCAAGGTGTGGTGATTGAGTCCCTTAGACTTGTGTGTCTTGGGTAGATGCATGAGGTGTTGTGCACTGTAGATGGACTTACCTTGGAACTTTTGGTTACTCATTTTCTTGGGTTGAGCTGTGAGATGGAGATCCCCTTACTCTCTCATTTGGATTTCTTCGACTGAGGATATATATATATATATATATATATATATATATATATATATATCCTACTTTAGTACCCACTCATTGGGTATAGTTACTCTTCTACCAGGAGAGGAAAAGACATGAGAGTTATGTCATGTGCTTTCCGTGTTTAGATTCTTGTGGTTGGATGAGTCCACTCTCCACCAATAGGTAGCAAAGACTCAATGAGATGTTCATCTTCTCACCATGTTGATCTCCTTGTGTTTGGACGAGTTCACTTTCACTCTTTTGTTGGGTTAAACTATAATCTCTTACTATACCTTATTCTATCTACTGCTTCCCTCTTCGGTTGTATCTCTTACCACTCCCCCTTCACCTTTTCAGGGCATTCTACTGGGTATGTATATACTCACCACTCCATGGTCTTTTCCTAACACATGTCATGTCTTTTGTAGATGGAGGATAGGTTAATCATGACTTCAGAGGAGCTTAGGGATACGGGGTGCTTGGACCGCGTATGGTGGTTGTAGCTTGGGATATATGAGCTGGGCTCTCTTAACTATTTACTCTTTTCTAGTTTTGTCAGGTTTGGATATATTTCTTTTTTGGGCGTGTATTTTTCCCCTTTTTATTTTTAGTATACATTTCCATACTCTGTTCTGTTTAGTTGTCCATGCATATTTGGTATATTTATAGTAGTGTTGTATCTTTTATTCTTTCCCTATTAACTTTTTCAATGATTTGGTTGTGCGCATGTGTATAGATATATAGGCAAAGACCTCCCTAAGTTTAGTCTAACTTCGATTCTTGTCTCCACCCCCTAGCCTATGGAGGCAGACTTGGGGTAGTTGTGACTCAAGCCCCGACTTGGGTCGGGTCGTGAAAGATTGGTATGAAAGGTAGGTTCGATCCTTGGGATGTTGTTCAGACATTCCCTAAAAAGGATTTGGTTGGGTTTAGGGATACAACGTAAAAGTGTCTCGAGTGTGGATCTCAGGTCAAGGATTCTAGTGATGGTGTGACAACTGATATAGCCATTCACTAGGACCTTGACTACCTGTTCATCAACTCGGCATGTCGATCCAATTGTTGTAGGTATCAATGGTACATGCTTCATATAGGATTGAGTATTTGACTATCCTTCTTGATTCAACTCCCCATTGTTGTTGATATATATGTATATTCTCATCTGATTGTGGTACTCCTTTATAACTTTTAAGATGCCTATGCAATGACAGCCATCCAATATACCAGCTATGGTTTGTGATGATGACCCTATGAGCAACGAGGACTCAGTTCAGGGTCCATCCCATGATCCCCTTCTTCTAGGTGGGAAGGTAGCAACACCATCACCTGTTGAGCAGCAAATTGTCCCAGTAGAGAAGGCTGAGGATGTGCGTAGGATGAGCACACTTCGCGAGTTCCAGCGTCAGAGATAGCTGAGGTTCCGTAGCGAGCCATATCCTTAGGAAACAAAGTATTGGCTAGAGTCTTTGGTCCATATCTTCAGGCTTATACAGACACTGAAAAATCATATGGTGTCTTTAGAAGCCAATATTTTTCATGGAGCAGTTGGGAATTGGTGGAGCATGGTTACCTAGATGCATGATGAGTCAGCACTCTCATGGGATGACTTTCAACATCTGTTTTGTGAGGAGTAATAACCCTATTGCTTATGCTCCATTCAGATCTAGGAGCTTCTAGAGATTTAGTAGGGAGGGATGGCAATGGCTGAGTATGCAGCTAGGTTCACAGACCTTACATACTACTCTCTTGACATGATCATAGATGGCTACTTCTGAGCACGTAAGTTTGAGTAGGGACTCTGCAGAGAGATCTGAGATATCATATTTCCCTTGTTCACCCCCACCTATGATGGGGTACTAGAGAGGGTACTTATGACAGAGATATTTTTGTCATAGGGATGCCAGATAGCTGGAGCTAGTAGCGGACATGATAGGGATGAGACATATATAGCTACAGGTATATGCTAGAGATCTCTGAATAAGAGACCCTTCTGTGAGCAGACTTAGGGATGTGGTCGTATAGTGAAGGGGTAGTGTAGAGCCCCAAGGAAACCTAGGGAGGGATTATGCTATGTTTTTTATGGGTGAGGTCACCTAAAATGGGACTGCCTGACTAGATGTGTTGTGCATACCAGGTAGATAGCTGATGGACTACAATGGTAGAGACAACATTGTGATCAGGAATCTCCTAGGTGGGGATAGGGTGGTCCCCAGGGAGGTGAAGCTAGAAGAGGACTAGGAGGATCTGTAGGTGGGGGATGACGCTATGAGTTCCTCCCACCCCCACCACTAGGTAGCCCACGTCAGGTTCAAGGAGCTGGCGGTCGAGGCCGCAGACAACTGCAATCTTTGGATGTTTATGATCCTACGGTGCATGAGATGATTTGAGGTACAATCTATGTTTATTCTACTCTTTTCTCAGTATTAATAGACACAGGTTCCATCCATTATTTTATCTCTCGAATCTTGGTGAGGATGTTGGAGCTCCCAGTAGAGATGCTAGCAAAACAACTTTGTCTTGAGGTTCCCACATAGAACACTTATTTTGTGTCTCTCATCTATCGAAAGTGCGAGATATCACTTGGTGGAGAGAGGTACACGTGAGACCTATTGTCCATCACAATGGAAATCTATGGCATCATATTGGGTATGGATTTTTTTTCCATGGTTCAAGTCCAGATGGACTATCACCGCTGACTAGTCAGATGCCTACGTACTAATGGGACGAGGTTCTCCTTTTTTGATGAGAGAGACCTCATAGAAGGACAAGCAGGTGTTGTAAGCAAGAGGTTTCAACCTATTACCCATCATTTGGAAAGAATAACCATTGGTGCATCAGAATCTTCAGGCATCTGGGTTCCTTCAGTTGTGGAGGATTGTCTGGATGTCTTCCCTGAAGATGTTTTGGGACTACTTCTGAGGTGGGAGATAGAGTTTTTCATAGACTTGCAACCATGTACTGCATCGATATCTTATTTAGAATATCATATGACACCTATCGAGATTCGGGAGCTACAATTGTAGTTGGAGGGCCTTCATGAGAAAGTTTTCATCAGACCCAGTGTGCCCCCTTAGTAGATTCACTTCTATTCATGAAAAAGGAAGATGAAAGCTTGCAGCTTTGCGTGGATTATTGTCACCTGAACCAGGCCACGATAAAATCAAGTACCCCTTACTGAGTATTGATGGACTCTTTGATCGATTTTGAGGTTTGAGATGGTTCTCTAAGATTGATCTTAGGTCTGGCTACCACCAATTGTGGGTTCACAATGCTGATATTCCAAAGTAGGCTTTTAGATGTCGTTATAGACACTATGAGTTCCTATTGACATCCTTTGGTGCGACAAATGCCCCCACCATCTTTATGGATTTGATGAACTAGATCTTCCAGCCATACTTGGACTAGTTTTTTGTTATCTTCATTAATGACATATTTTTTTACTCTACAACAGAGGAGGGGCCTGCAGAGCACTTGGAAACGGTTCTTGATTTACTTCGAGAACACAGACTTTACGAAAATCTCTCGAAATATCAGTTCTGGATACAATAGGTTCACTTTCTGGGGCATGAAATTTCTAAAAAAGGTTTATCTGTTTATTAAGCAATGATCGAGTTAGTGTTTTCTTGGGAACCACCTATGAATGTATCAGAGGTGCAGAGTTTCCTTGTCTTGATAGGGTACTACAAGAGATTTGTGGCAGAATTATCCAGAATCACAACCCATTTGACCATCCTGAAATAGAAGGGACAACTGTTTACCTGGTCTGAGTAGTGTCAGAGGGCCTTTGATGAGTTCATGCATAAGATGATGAGTGCTCCAGTTTTGATGCTACTAGATTAAGGCGTTGAATTCATTGTGTATTATGATGCCTCAGGAGATGGTCTCGGTTGTGTGTTGATGCAACGACATGCATTGATCGCATATGGGTGGAAGTAGTTGAGACCTCATTATAAGAACTATGTGACTCACGACCTAGAGCTGGAAGTGTTAGTATTCATCCTGAGGATGTGGATACACTACCTTCTGGGAGAGCGCTTTATGGTATACTCAGACCACTAGAGTCTCAAGTATGTCTTCACTCAGAGAGACCTGAACCCAATATAGCGATTCTATTTGGAGTTCCTACAAGAATATGACTTTGAAATAGTCTATACTACAAGTAAGGGAAACATGGTAGCAATTGACCTTAGTAGGAATTCTCATGCCCTCTTAGTGTAGGAAGATTCAGAATAATTAGCTTCCCTGCAGCTGGCCTTGGTGGAGAAGGAGGGTACAACATTTCTTTAGTAGATGGTGTCGACTCATTCTCTCCTCGAGCGTGTGAGAGAGTACCAATTGTGATGCATCAACTAAAAGATTCTGTGTGATCAGATATTCACAGGTGATACATCATATGGGTATTCTGAAGGAGGAAATCATGAGATCTTATTCCAGGGGAGAAATGTAGTTCTAGTCACTATGCGGGAAGAGGTGATGCAAGAGTTCTGCAATTCTCCCTAAAATATAGATCCTAGTGTGGGGAATATGTACAAAGACCTTTAGTGGTAGTTTTTGTGGTCCAACATGAGATGAAGCATAGATGAATTCATCTCACAGTGCCTCACCTGTCAGCAGGTGAAAGCTAATCACCATGTTCTGGTGGGTTTGTTGCAGCCTCTTGAGATCCCAGAGATGAAGTGGGACAACATATCCATTGAATTTTTCGTAGAGATTCCACACACAACAAAGGGTTATGACGTCATATGGGTGATAGTATACTGAATCACAAAGTTGGCACACTTCTTTTCTATTAGGGAGTAGAGTTCGGTGGAGAGTTTGGGAAAGTTGTACATACGGGAGATCGTCTGCCTTCACATGGTACCCTTGATGATTGTCTCCGATCATGATTCTCAATTTACATCACAATTGTGGAGAGGCCTGTAGGAGGTATTCATGAACCAGTTGCAGATGAGTATATCCTTTCACCCCCAGACCGATGGGCAGACCAAGAATACTATCCAAGTGTTATAAGATATGTTGAGGGATTGAATGTTTGATTTTGGCCAGATCTTGGAGGATCACCTGCCCTTGGTAGAGTTTTCATACAACAATAGTTACCACTCTACCATTGGCATGACACTTTTTTAGGCCCTATACGGGAGACCCTGTAGGTCACCCTTATATTGGATGGATATTGGAGAGTCATCTCTCATGGGACTAGATATGGTGCAGATGATAATGGAGAAAGTGAAGGTCATCCATGAATAGATGAAGAAGAACTAGAGTAGATATAAATTCTATACAGATCGTTGTCGTAGATCCTTGGAGTTTGAGCAGGGAGACCACATCTTCTTGAGAGTCTCCCCACGATGAGGAATGTGGAGGTTTGGCTGGGGAGGCATGTTATCCATGAGGTTCAGCGGGTTGTTCAAGATCATGTTGCAGGTTGGTGGTGTTTTTTACCACCTCTCCCTACCACCGTAGCTAGAACGAGTTCATGACGTATTCCATGTGTTGTATATGAGGAAATACGTGCATGAACCTATGCACATCATTGACTGGGGCGAGCTAGACATCGAGGATGGATCCACATTTGTATAGACCTGGTGGTGATCGAGGACGGACATGAGAAGATCTTATGAGGAAAGACCATCCCTCTGGTTCGTGTGTTGTCACAACACAAAAATGTGTAGGAGTGTTCCTGGGGCGAGAGAGCCAGATGCGAGCTCAGTATCCCGAGTTGTTTTTTTTAGTTTTTCTTTTCGGGGGGAAAAATCTTGAAGGAGAGAATGATGTAGAGACCCATTTTTCCTTGTAAGACCTTGAAATATTTATAAATATATTTTGTAGAGCTAGGCACTGAGAAGATGTGCGATATCGAGGACCGGGGTGCCCAAAATTAATTTTATAAAAATATTAAATATATTTTTTATTGCACGTGCGATTAATTAAGGAAAATGGGATAACTCTAAAATGGTTGATCAGATTAGAAATCCAAGACCAAATTTGGGCCTGGAACACGGTGTTTACCCTAGGTGTGACATAAAACGAGTCAGTGCAAGACATTCAGACCCCTCATTCATTGGCAGTGTGTTTAAGTGATTTAATCAATTAATTAAATCATTAATTAAATTTCTTTTTGACCTAATTAAAAGTTATAAATAGTTCATTAGAGGGATTTGGCCAGGATAAGAATCGTAATTTCTAGATTCCGCCAATGAGATATTCATCCTCAGTCTAGAGATTCCTTTGAAGAATGAAGAACGACATAATGTCAGATCAGATCAGATCAAGACATGGTGAATGCAACAGATCCTCCACCCCCATTGGAGAACATGTTCTTCAACAATGAATGATCCAAAAAATAAGTAGGACTAGTCTTTGGTAATTTTTATGCCTTGTATTAAATTATTGAGTGGTTTTATTATTATTCATCAATCTGCGCCCCTCCCTGTACCCCTTGTTTATCCCAAAGAATTGAAATTGGATTAATCTTATTCGATTATCAACTTTTCTAATCCAAATTGCACATTCTTGATCATGGGAAAAGAATGTTTGGACAATGATCATAAGAAATTTTTTCTTGTGAATTCCTCCCTCCTTTCTTCACGTTCTTCACTATTGGAACCCTACGGTTCCTATGTCAATAGTTTTCGAGCATCCCAATCTTGATTGGGTGCCCAAATTTATGGTGGATCGATGAAACGTCAACAATACTTAGAGTGCAACATAGATTTGGAATCTTCGTGATCAATGGATGGTAAATCTAAAGGTTTTAGGATGGATTGTCAAGTATTGAAAATGAAGCGGCATGCAGAATGAAGAATAAAACACTCATGAACTTTTTGCGATTGATTTCCGGTGAATGACGGTTTAGAACCGCGGTTTGCAACCAGATCTGCATTTTTGACTTGAACCAAGGAAGATTCCAAGGTGATAAAGGATGATTTGATGTTTCTAGAGTAGATCTAAAAATTCCAAAAGTTATGGAAAAACCACAACTACACACCATGTGAAATGTAGAACACACAACGTGTAGCCTCCCTCCGCAACAATGCTAGGGTTTTTAAGAATTTAAGGGGAACGCAACGTGTACTACTCCCTTACATTCCATGTAAAACTTCCCCAAACAGACAAGCCATGTGATGGGTCACATGGAAGATGAGTCCATGTAAAAGCGCACGAACACGATTTGGCCACATAGATAGTGTTCTGTGTGGGCCTACACACCATGTACCAATGTACCTGAACATGGGGTTTGAGTACACAGACAGAACGAATAGGACATGACCCGATCCCCGAATAGGTGGGACTTGTAGTGTAGTACAACTATATGGCATGTACCCCTACATAGACGGGACCCATGTACCAATCCTATACATGACCAGGAAGCGAAGAGGGACCACACACCGTGTGGGTCCCCCCACACATCATGTACTACTTGAGATCTTCTGAGTGACATTCAAACCTCCATATTTCCTTCGTTTGAACTCATATTTTATCCCGTGAGATGCCTATCCTGAGTATTTTTCTGCATAGAACATGATGGTTCCCTCAAAAAAATATATTGAGATACGATGTGAAATGTTCTAGGTTTGGAACATGCAGAGGTGATACCCGATGACAACATCAATCATAAAGAATCACCAAAGCAGTACTGGTCTTACCCTACTACTAGGTTGGATAGTGGTGTTCCCTGATGGTAGTTCCGGGCTTACCCTCTAGATGGGTTGGGCGGTGGAATTCCCTGATGATCTTTCTAAGTTACCCTCCAATAGAACCAGGCAGCGGAGTTCCTCGATATTTCGGGCTTACCCTCCAACTGGGCTGGGCAGTGGCGTTCCCTAATGACATCTTCTAGGCATAACTCTCCAGCTAGGCTGGGTAGTGACATTCCTCTGATGACTCACCAAGCTTACCCTATAGTAGGAATGAGCAGTGGAGTTCCCCAATGACATTCCCAAGTGGTACCCTCCAGCTGGGTTGGGAAGCAGCATTCCTCAATGACTACCAGAGTAAGACCCCCCTATCATACCAGGGCACGAGATCATTTTCTAAAACTGGTGACCCCTTGACTGTGCAACACAATGACAAGGCATGGTTTGATGAAACTTTGGACTCGTGAGAAAGAGGTATGATTTCCCCACTGAGATGAATTCTTGTGACGCGACCTAAAACCATGCGGGCGAGTTAGTGCAGCCCAAAGTGGATAATATCAAGGTGTGGTGATTTATTCCCTTAGACTTGGGTTTCTTGGGTAGACACATGAGGTGTTGGGAATCATAGATGGAATTAACTTGGAATTATTGGCTACTCATCTTCTTGGGCTGAATTGTGAGATGAATATCCCCTTACTCTCTCATTTGGGTTTATTTTACTGAGCACACACACACACACACACACATATATATATCATACTTTAGTACCCACTTCTTGGGTATAGTTACTCTCCTTTCAGGAGAGGCGAATATGCGTGGGGTATGCCACGTGCTTTCTGTGTTTAGATTCTCATGGTTGGATGAGTCAACTCTCCTACTATAGGTAGCGAAGACTCGATGATAAGTTTATCTTCTCACCATTTCGAGCTCCTTATGTTTGGATGTGTTCACTTTCACTTTTTTTTGGGTTGAGTTGTACTCACTTATTATACCTTGTTCAATCTACTGCTTCCCTCTTCAATTATATCTCTTACCACTCCCCCTTCACCTTTTCAGGGCGCTCTATTGGGTATGTATATACTCACCCCTACACGGGCTTTTCCCAACACTTGTCATGTATTTTGAAGATATAGGACATGTCAATCATGACTTTAGAGGAGCTTAGGGATACAAGGTGCTTGGACCACGTATAGTGGTTGTAGCTTGGGATATAAGAGCTGGACTCTCTCAGGTATTTTCTCTTTTCTAGTTTTTTTAGGTTGGGACATATTTCTGGTTTGGGCATGTATTTTCCCCATTTTTCTTTATAGTATACACTACCATACTCTATTCTGTTTAATGGTCTATGCATATTTGGTATATTTATAGCAGTGCTTAATCTTTTATTCTTTACATCTTCACTTTTTCATTGAGTTGGTTGTGTGCATATGTATAGGTATTTAGGAAAAGGTTCCCTGAGTTTAGTGTGCCTTTGACACTTGTCACCACCCCCTGGCCTATGGAGGCGGGCTTGGGGTAGTTACGACTCAAGCCCCGGCTTGACTCGGGTCGTAAAACCACTGGTAAAGATAGGTATTTAAATAATTTTTACCATAGTTCATCTTCCATAACTTCAAGAGTTTGAAAAGTAACAACGAGAGAGTACTTTTCATGCCATCTTTAATTCAAACCAAATCAACATACCATACTCTTACATTCAAGACAACTCTTACAACAATTTATAGTTGATGAGTACACAATGGTTGAATCTCAACATTTTTCCTTTATTCGATTTAATCAAAAACATTTAAGAGTTGAGTTATACAATGATTTGTAAGAAGCTTACTTAAGAGGTGAGCGTGATGGTACACTTTGTAAAAAACGTATTATTTTGCCTTCATCTTTCACTAGTTGATCAAGATACATGATTCAGAATTATCAAGATGTAATGGAAATTTGTAACTAGTCTAGCTATCCAGACCAGTTCCTCACTTTCAAATGCAACCCATGTTGGCCTAATATTACACGATTTCTTAAAATTCATAACCTTCATCCAGTAGATTGTCCCAAAATACTAGCAATGGTTTTCAGTATCACAGTTTACCATTTAATGAAATATTTAAAAGATAGGTTTCTTTTCAAAAAGTATAAAAAAAGTATCAATTTTTATCTTCAAATTCATTGTAATATGTCATTGAGGTTTTTTAATGAATTAAATTAATTGTGATCAACTTATTTATGGAGTTGTACACACCATTAAGTTATAAAAACGTGGCCTATACCATGTCCATACAATTGTATCCCTTACACCTCCATCTAAAATTTAAACAGTTGTTTATATATATCAAATACTATTAGCTGAAATACTAGAAAAAAGGACAAAAGGGGTGCTCAATCCCAATCTTCTCCTATGGAAGTTTATGAAAAGGTGAGTCTCCCTATGCAGCCACTTTCTATAGGTCATTCTGCTTGTAAAAATAATGAATATGCTACCACTTGTTCCCCCTATAGAGAGGGTTCTTCCATGAATCACATGGATGGAACACCTTTTGATTGTGCCTTATCTAGTTTTAAAATCCCTTTGGTGCCCAGTCTACCAGAAAATATTGATCATGTAACGTCCCGGTTTCGGGTGCTACCCAAGGGTGCCCTGTACCCAGTTGGTCACATGACCTCAAGTGCATTTCCCCAAATGCCAGAGGCTGCCGACTAGTAGTGAGAGACAATGTCTAATAATGGGGAAATTGTTCCCTCATTGGTAGAGTATGCACAACATAATGAAAATATAAACAATAGCAGAAGCAATAATACCATTCAAAAAAAGTAAACAATGAAAGACTGATAGTAATATAACAACTGGGAAAAATATATAAATGATGCATGTCACATGTGTCTAGGAAAGCATCCAAACAAGTCACAATACTAGAAATACAATACTGAAACCAAAGTACAGAAAAGCAGTAAACTCCAAAAGCATCGCAAGCCTCAGCTTGGTCCTATGCTCTCCACCTCCAATAGCAATCAAGTACCTAATGAAGAAGGGTGATTTCCCTTATCTATAACTGTAACTATATAATCTGTTTGGGTCTAAAATCATAACCTAAATAGGGTGTGAGATGAATCCCAGTAGGCAACCACTAAAAGATCTATTCCGAACTATCAGTGAATATATATAGCAGACAATATGCAAAATGAAGCAATAAACTAGGAAGTAATCAAAAGTAAACAATCTCACAGTTTTCAATTGCATTCATTTACATTTATTAATTATTCAAACCGTTGAAAAATAAAATCTCAGAATCTAGCCCAAGCTCTGTATCCCTTGTATAATAGTAACAACAGATGTCGTATAAGACCATCTAAACAAACAAGTAATACCGAGTCCAAGCTTGTGATTTGGCTTGGAAGACTCTTCATAATAATTCCATAATTCAAACAACCCTCTGGGAAATCTATCATGGTCTAACCCCTTTAGTTCAACATATAATTACGTAATCAAAAAGGACCACTTGGGCAGCTCTCACGGTCAATACCCCAGGGTCCATATGGAATCAATAATTATAAACAACCTCTGAGTAGCACTCATAGTCAATACCCCCTGGGTCAACATAGCAT
Source organism: Viscum album (assembly GCA_963277665.1). NCBI lineage: Eukaryota > Viridiplantae > Streptophyta > Magnoliopsida > Santalales > Viscaceae > Viscum > Viscum album. The sequence goes on from OY728150.1 coordinate 719,416,903, forward strand.
AAATAATCATAAATGACCTCCTGGGTAGCTCTCATGGTCAATACCCTTAGGTCAAAGTCTACACCAAGGCTCTCACAGTCCTGTGTAAATAAATATGGAAACCCCCATAGTTTTCCTGGTCCAAGGCTCTCACAGTCTATTGAAAGATTAGCATGCATATCCCAAAAAGGCAACACATGTAATATATAACTACTACATGAATAACATTCACAATAATAACACATGAAATTCATATAATCAAACAAACTCCATCCTAAACAACTTAAGGCACAAAAACAAGGTACGCCTCATAGGCAACCTAGGACAAACCTCCATAAACAGTAAAACTATGGAAACACATCCATGGGGTGTCCCGTAAACAAGGAATCAAACCTTAATCATATTCTACAACCCCCTTTTTAATCAATTAAACCATAGCAGGTAAATAGTGAGGTTAAATTCCAAAACACGCAATACCCCAAACATGGGTATTTGCCACTTTAAGCATGTATAATCCAAAGACAATCAAAGAAAGGCACAAACCACCTACCTTGATGTTGTACGATCAACAATCTTGAATGTTGACCCTTGAATTGGCCTAGAAAGATGTAGATATACAAAAAGTTAAAAAACGTTCATCCTTGAAATACCCACAAGAGAGGAGGAATCAGGAAGAAAGGCTCTAGTGAAAGAGAGAACACACTAGTGGGAATCCAATGCACCCAACAATGTCTCAATCAGAGCTCGGAAGAAGAACCAGGAGGAGCTCAAAGTTTTTCAGCATTTTTTCACTCTCCTATACAAACTGAGGGAAGAATAAGGTGTTTCTGGATGTGATACGTGACCCCACACTGATATATCAAATAAAAAGAAAAGTACACGGCGTGTTCATTTAATGTACATTCCATGTACTAGCCTCAACCAACCCCCACTTTAGGTGGTCTGTCAGGTCACCTACACGGCCATGTACTCGGCCATTACACAGCCAGTACATAGCTACCTGTGGAAACCGAGTACACAACATGTACTCAATGGTACACGACGTGTACTTAGAAAATTTCCATTTCTTCCCTTTTCCTCAAAACATACAAAATCATGATCCATACCTGAACTGAAGATCTGGGTTCTTACAAACTTCCCTCCTTAAAGCAATTCATCCCTGAATCTCCCTTCTAAGGGTGGTGAAGAAGAAACTTCAAATAACTCTAGCCATTGTGATCGTACGTCGGTCTCCCATTCCTAAGTCTCATCCTATACTCACCCATGCATCCATAGCACCCATACCAGAGGAACAAAACGACCATGGAGAACCTTTGTGTTGTGATCCACAATCTGGATAGGGTGCTCCTCAATGGATGCATCCACCTCTAACTCAACCTCCTTGGGTTGAAAAACGTGAGATGGGTCTGAAAAGTAACGTTGTAGCTGAGAAACATGGAAGACATCATGCATAGCCTGATACCTATGAGGTAACTACAACTGATAGGCAACTGACCTGACTCTCTCCAAGACCTCAAATGACATGATGTATCTTGGTGAAAGCTTCCTCTATCTCTTAATCATCCTGTGTCCCAACCTCGGTGTGAAATATAAGAAAACCTAATCTCCGACCTCGAACTTCAGATGTTGTCTCCATCGATTAGCATAATATTTCTACTGAGAATGTGCGGTATCCATCCTCTTTCGAATCAATTTCACCCACTCAATGGTCTCCTAGACAAGACAAGGTCCCAACATAGCTACGTCTCCTACCTCCAGCCAGCATAGGGGTGATCAGAATGGCCTACCATACAAAGCCTCATAAGGTGCCATCTGAATCATCTCTTGAAAACTGTTAATGTAGGAAAACTCTACCGGGGGTATGTGTCTCTCCCAAGAACCCTTGAAATCTAGGATGCATTCTTGTAGCTTGTCCTCCAAAACCTAAATTGTGCACTCAGACTGACCATCTATTTGTGGATGGTAAGCTTTACTTATAAGCACATGTGTACCCAAATCCCTCTGTAGTCCCTTCCAGACACGAGAAGTAAACCGGGCATCCCTGTCTAAAATGATAGAGTTCAGAACCCCATGAAAACATACAATATCTTAGTTGTACAACCTTCCAAGATCATCAACACTGAATATTTCCTTGGTCGAAAGTAAATGTGCAACCTTCATGAGTTTTTCAACAACAACCCAAACCACATCATTCCCTTGAATAAACCTTGGTAAACCCATCACAAAATCCATCGCGACATCATTCCACTTCCACTCAGGAATGAGTAACTTCTATAAAATCCCTATCGGTTGCTGATGCTCTACCTTCACCTACTGACAGGTGGAACATCTCATGAAAAAACCAGCTACATCCTCTTCATACCTGGCCACCAATACTGATGGTGTAGCTCTCGATACATCTTAGTGACACCAAGATGAACTTTCCAAATTGATGAATGAAAATCTTACATCAAATCCTCATGTATGTATGCTGACACCCATACACGTCCATGAAAGCGCAAGATCTCATCGTCACTTACGGTCCACCCAGGGGTAGGGTCCTCGCTTAACACACTCTCCCTCAGGACTATGCCTTTGGAATCTGATAGCTGCCTCATTCGCACTCGATCCAGTAGAGTAGAGGTAACAACTATAGAAGAAAGAAACATCTACCCCTGTCTGTCATGCACCTCCAAATGCATCTTAGAGAATAGATCCATAAGTTAACACTCACTATTAGCCTCCTGGACCACCTATATCTGAGTCCTCCTGCTCAACATATCAGCCACTGTGTTTCCTTTCCCAGGCGTGTAGGCAAGCTCAAATTCAAAAGACTGAAGGTACTCAACCCACCTTCACTATCTCAAATTCAGATCACACTGATTAAAGATATAGTTGAGACTTTTTTGGTCAGTGTATACCACAAAATGCTCCCCCAAAAGATAATGTCCCCAACATCATAAATCATGTACAACTATAGCTAACTCAAGATCATGGATTGGGTAATTCCCCTCATGTGGCCTCAACTACCCAGAACTGTACACAATGACTCCTCCCCCCTGTATAAGCACTTCTCCTAGCCTGATACCCGATGCATCGCAGTAAACAGTGTAACTCTTGCATGGATCTGGAAAAATCGGTATTGGTCTTGAATTCAATCTCCCTTTTAGCTCCTGAAAGGTTGAATCATAGGAATCTATCCACAAGTACTTCACAAACTTCTTAGTCAGGCCTGTCAGTGGCGCTGTTAAGCATGTAAAGTCATGTATAAAGCGCCTGTAGTAACCAGCCGGCCCCAGAAAACTTCTTACCACAGAGATGTTCTTTGACTGCTCCCTGGAAATTACATCTCTCACTTTCTATGGGTCTACTGATACTCCTATCTATAAATAACATTACCCAAGAAGTGAATCTGGTCCATACAAAAGTGGCATTTTGAGAGCTTAACATATAATTGATTATCTCTCAGTGTACTCAATACGATCTCAAGATGGGTGGCATTGTCATGTTGAGTGTGAGAGTACACCAAGATATTTTCCACAAAGACCACTACAAAAGAATCCAAGTAAGGATGGAACACTTGGTTCATTAATTCCATGAAAACTATCGGCGCATTTGTGAGACCGAATGGCATAACAAAATACTCATATAGACCATACCTACTTCGAAAGGTTGTAAGATGTATATCTGATGGTCTAATGTGCAACTAATGATAACCAAATCTTAATTCAATCTTTGAGAACACCTAAGATCCTTGAAGTTGATCAAAGAGATCATCAATTCTTCGAAAGGGATATCGGTTCTTAACCTTTAACTGGTTCAACTTTCGATAATCTACACAAAGTATGAGGGTTCCATATACCTTCTTCGCAAAAATGACAGGTGAACCCCAAGAAGAAGTAATGGGTCAGATGAAACCCTTTTCCTGCAACTTCTATAACTGCTTCTTAAGCTCCTATAACTCTAGTGTCGCCATCCTATAAGGAGGAATGGACACCGGTGCCTCTCCTGGCATAAGCTCAATAGAGAAATCTACCTCACACTTCAGAGGTAAACCTGAAAATTCATATGGAAAGATATCTCTAAAACAATCCACCACTTTAGGAAAGTCCATATGTGAAGTCCCTTGGTCATCCTAATATAAACTAGAAATATGGGATGTAATTCTTCCCAACCCATGATGCTCGGGTCCCGCTCTACTTTCCTGGACATCCCATTCACCCTTGTGTAGAAAAGAATCTCCCTCTAGTGATGTGAAACTCACCCTACAGTGATATCAGTCAACAAAGGCCTGAAAGGAGAACAAAAAGTCCATTACAAGAATGACATAGAAGCCTATCATCTTTAAGACATCGAGGTCCCATAAGATGTGACACCCACCAACATCAAGAGGGAACTCCTTGCACTGATGTACACTAGCCATCCTAATCCCCAATGGAGTGTCTTGCATCATAACATCATCAGAAGTAAAGATACAGAGCCCAAGGCTATCAACAACAGAAACAAATATAAAACTATGGGAATAACCTATATCTAAAAGAGCATAAGATAAAACCGAGGCAACTAGAATCGTACCTATAACCATAGAGGGTCTGAGATCCTACTCCTGTTGGGTCAACTCCACTGCAAAAGTCTGACCTGTACCATGACCTTGGGACTATACCTGACTGCCATGACCACGACCACCTCCTCCGCCTGAATGGCCTGAAAAAATCTAGTTCCCTGACTAAGGAGAAATAGGTGGTCCTGCTCCTGAATGTGAAGTCATAACAGATCCCTACTCACTAGCTGCTGGTGATAAAAACTAACAAAAACACTGAAGATGACCCATCTTGCCACAAGATCGGCACTCAACTATGTCTTTCGGGCACTGAGGTCTTGTATTCCCATTCTTCCCACACTGGTAGAACACCACCTAGATACCTGAAGAATCATCCCTACTACTGGAAGAACCACCATGTGAAATCTCCCTACAGTGCTTCCTACTATCGGTTGAAGGAGTACCAACCCTAGATGTCAAACCTTCCTGGCTCGCAAATCCGAACTCCCTCAGATTGCGCTCAGTAATCATCACCTGGTTCACTATAGCCGTCATTGAAGTTAGCCTGAAAACATTCACCTACGATCGAATGTCATACCTGAGACCATCCTCAAATCACTTAGCCAAATATAACTCGCCACCTCCCAAAATAGGTGTGGAGTGCTGAAGCTCTGTGAAACGAGATGAGTAATAAATCACTGAAAGAGTGCCCTGCTCAAAATTCATGAACTCTTGGGTTTGATTGTCCCTCAACGTCTTGGGGTAGAAATAATCATAGAAGGTCCCATGAAAATCTTCCCAAGCAATATCCCAATGACGTCCTGCCTGTGAGACAACATCCCACCATCTCTTGGTGGAATCACATAACATGTATGTCATGAGATTCACCCTCATCTCCAGATGAATCTCTAGATGCTCAAATATAGAAATAATGAACTCCAACCATGACTCTACAGCTTGTGGTCATCCATCCCCTAAAAAAGTGGGAGGATGTTGCTGCTGGAACACTCGCGTCAGCTCTGCAATAGTTGGGTTAGGATGTGGTGATCCCTGAAAAGTTTGCATCATCCTCATAAAGCCTTCATGGAACTGTGAATTAGAACCCGCGTCTAGTATAACAGCTAGTGCCAATACGAGCTTGATGGGAGGATCTGTTGGTAGTCCCTAGCCTACCATTTCCGGTGTTTGGTCATTGCCCTTCACCTGGCGTACAACCAGAGGATGTATTGGCAACATGAATCTTCATGGCCAAGTGAACACCTCAGTTCAATATTATCAAATCAACTTATAAGTGCAAGAATGGAACAGGAGAAGGAAAACCTTCAAGTTTTACAAAACTTGGTTACACGGTGTGTATAACTATCACACAACGTATTCCCTTTAAGACATACATGGGTGTGTACCTCTGCCAAACCTAGTCATGTAACACCCCTACACACGGCATGTTCCTCCTATGACATGACATGTAATTGAATTTTCCCTCCTGCCCAAGTACTTCTACATGGCTAAACCACATGGTGTCTGACAATGTAACACTACATGGTGTGTTCACCCTAGACACAACGTGTATCACTTAAGCTCCAACCACCCGTGTCATTAGTCACATGGTCGGATACACGGCTGACTTTTACACGACATGTTCAATAAGGACATGATGTGTACAACCCAAGTTTCATACACCCATTTCGTTGGTCACACAGTTGGATACACAGTTCTTTACAAAATAGCTTGTACAATCTAGACACGATGTGTACTTAGGAAAATTTATTTCCTTCAGAACAGAAGAACACATGGAGTGTGTTCATAACATCAAAAGCCGTGTTTTCTAGGTTTCTGGATAGTAAACCTCTAAAACTCCTCCGAAACCATTAAAAACTTAAAATTTTATCCAAGGTATGAAAAATTACGACCTATGAGATCCCATACTCCCTAATAATCAAAGTTTTTCATCCTTATTCATGTCATATCATAACAAAATTAAATTAAAGTTCAATCATGATCCACCAAATTATGATTCGAGAGGGCCCATAACACCTCAAGGACCAAAGTTTGGAATCCATACAAATGAAACATTACATTTACCAATACCCTATCAAAATAGTTGTTATTCAATCACAACATCTATTACAACGTCATGTATATCTGGCACAATGTCTATCGCAACAACATGTAACTAGTAATGCACCCTAAATGGCATGACATGAATACATGACATGTGATCTCTAGTAAGTGCTTATAGTGCATGAGATGGAATACCCTCATCTCATTAGGTTTCAACAGAATAAAACCTCAATAATATCAATGATAATAACACAAAACAAGTAAATCACCCAAAAGTGAAATCAATTCAACTGTAATAATTACAAAAGCCAGAAAAATTGCAATATTTGAGGTAACTTGGCTTTTCCCTATACATGGGATAACTACTCCTGGGAAAAACTTATTACTAACTACCTATTCATTCCTATCCCTACCTATAGGCTCCAAATAGTAAAACAAAGTAGAAAATAACGTTCTTTTGATACCACTTTGTAACGTCTCGGTTCCGGGTGTCGCCCAAGGGTGCCCCGTACCCAGTTGGTCACATAACCTCAAGCACATTTCCCCAAATGCCAAAGGCTACCGACTAGCAGCGAGGGACAAAGTCTAATAATGGGGAAAATATTCCCTCATTGGCATAGTATGCACAACGAAATGACAATAGTAAACAATAGTGGAAGCAGTAATACCATTCAACAAAAGTAAACAATGGAAGAATGATAATAATATAAAAAATAGAGAAAATATATAAATGATGCATGTCACATGTTTCTAGGAAAGTAGAAAAACAAGTCACAATGCTGGAAATACAATACTGAAACCAAAGTACAGAAAATTAGTAAACTCCAACAACATCACAAGCCTCATCTTGGTCCTATGCTTTCTTGCTCCAACAACAATCAAGTACCTAATGAAGAAGGGAGCTTTCCCTTATCTATACCTGCAACCATATAATCTGTTTGGGTCCAAGAGTATGACCCAAACAGGGTGTGAGACAAATCCTAGTAGGTAACCACCAAAAGATCTGTGCCTAACTGTTAGTGAATATATATAGTAGGAAATATGAAAAATGAAGCAATAAACTAGGAAGTACTCAAAAGTAAACAATCCTACAATTTTCAATTACATTCATTTAAATTTATTAATTATTCAAACTGTTGAATAATGAAATCCCAAAATATAGCCTAAGCTCTGTATCCCTTGTATAATAGTAACAATAGACGTCATAGAAGACCATCTAAACAAGCAATTAAGACCAAGTACAAACTTGTGCTTTGGATTGACAGACTCGTCACAATCATTCAATCATTCAAACAACCCTCTGGGAAATTTCTTACGGTCTGACCACTTTGGTTCAACAAAGCATTATGCAATCACAAATGACCACCTAGGCAGCTCTCATGGTCAATACCCCTAGGTCCACATGGCATCAATAATTATAAACGACCTATGGGTAGCTCTCACAATCAATACCCCCTAGGTCAACATAGAATAAATAGTCATAAACGACCTCTTAGGTAGCTCTCATGGTCAATACCCCTGGGTCAATGTCTACACCAAGGCTCTCATGACCATGTATAAATAAACATATAAACCCCCACAGTTTTCCTAGTATAAGTCTCTCACAGTCCATTGGAAGATCAAAACACATATCATAACATGGAAACACATGTAATCTATAACTACTACATGGCTAACATTCACAAGAATAACACATGAAATTAATATAATCAAACAAACTCCATCCTAAACAACTCAAGGCATGAAAACAAGGTACGCCTCATAGGAAACCTAGAACAAACAACCATAAATAGTGAAACTAGGGAAACACACCCATGGGGTGTCCTGTAAACAAGGAATCAAACCTTACACATATGCTACAAACCCCTTTTTAATAAATTAAACCATAACAGGTAAATAATGGGGTTAAATTCCAAAACATGTAATACCCCAAACATGGGTATTCACCACTTTAAGCATATATAATCCAAACACAATCAAAGAAAGGCACAAACCACCTACCTTGATGTTGTACAATCAACTCTCCTGAACATCGTCCCTTGAATCATCCTAGAACAACGTAGATCTAAAAAAAGGTGGAAAACATTCATCCTTGAAATACCCATGAGAGAGGAGGAATCAGGAGGAAAGGATCTAGGGAAAGAGAGAACTCACCGGTGGGAATCCAACACACCCAACAACGTATCAATCGAAGTTCGAATGAAGAACTGGGAGGAGCTCGAAGTTCTTTAACATTATGTCACCCTCCTGTATGAACCGAGGGGAGAATAAGGTGTTTTTGGATGCAAGACGCGACCCCACACCGACATATAAAATAAAAAGAAAATTACACGACGTGTTCATTTAATGTACACGTCATGTACTAGCCTCAACTGGCCCCCACTTTAGGCAGTCTTTGAAGTCACCTACATGACCATTTACTTGGCCATTACATGGATAGTACACAGCTACCCATGGAAATCGAGTACATGACGTGTACTCAAAGGTACACAGAGTGTACTTAGAAAATTTCCATTTCTTCTTTTTTCCTCAAAACACTCGAAATCAGGATCCATACCTGAAATAAAGATATGAGTTCTTACAGATCACATGAAGGTTAAACTTTATGACCCAGAAATATTATTCTCTTTTAAAATGCTGGATGGACATGTTTCCCAAGGAACGAGTACTCCCTTGAATTCCAATCAAGACTTGCAGGATGAATCTTTATATTATGGTAACTTTGAAACCCATGAAGGATCAGCCTCCAGGTCTTCTCATGGTCTGATGACACCTTCGGTTTCTACTCCTTTGGAAATGTGGATTGATAAGTCCAAAGATAGAGGGTCTTCTAGTGTCCCTACTATTCATGTCACTTGTCACGACCCAACCCTACCCGGGCTTGAGCCGCAACTACCCCAAGCCCGCCTCCAAAGGCCAGGGGCTGGCGACCAGCGCCGAAGGCACAATAACTCAGGGAGGCCTTTGCCTAAGTACCTGTACACACACACACACAACACACTCAATGAAAAAGTGCAGAGTAAAAGAGAAAAGACAAGTAAAGTAAAAGGGAAACTACTATAAATAAACCACAAGTGCATCGACCTCTAACATTACAAAACAAGTGCTGAAAGTAACTGAAAAAGAAAAGGGGCAAAGCATGCGCTCAACCAGAAAAGTGACACAACCTGGCAACAGGTAAACAAAAAGGAAAACAGCTAGAAGGGTCCCCCACCTAGAACCCGACTCCGACCACCACACGCGGTCCACGCTCCTGAACTCTTAAGCTCCACTGAATCCACGACCAACCTGTTCGTTGTCTGCAAGGTAACACCAAGTGCGGGAAAATCCCAAGCAGGGGTGAGTATAAAAATACTCAGTAGGATACCCCGAAGGCTCGAGGGAGAAACAAAGTAGGTACTGAAGGGTGAGTAGTAGAGAAAACATGAAAAGTAAAGGAGTACAACCGAGAGTGCAGTAAAGAGTAACAGTAGAGAGTCCAGCTCAACCCAACAAGAGAAAGGGAGTAGACTCGTCCAAACACGAGAAGCTAGACACGGAAAGCATGTGGCATACCCCGCGCGTCTTCACCTCTCCTGGAGAGAGAGTAACCAAACCCAAGGAGTGGGTACTAAAACAAGGTATATACAAATCCATATTCTCTATTAAGAAGCCCAAAAAAGACCGTAAGGGGATCTCCATCCCGTAGCTCAGCCCAAGAAAAGTGAGTCGCCAACAGTCCCAAAAACAAACACCATCGATGCCCCGTATCCTACACATCTGCCCCGAACTACAAGTCAAGGGGCTCAAACCACCGCACCTCGACACTATCCGCTTTGGGCGGCACTGACTCACCCGCACGGTTTTAGGTCGCGTCACAAGGACGCGTCTCGATGGGGGAAAGCACCCCTCATACTTGAGAGTTCTGAGTTAAGTCAAACCACACCTCGTCACTGCCTCACAGTCGAGAGGTCTCCTCAAAGTCAAGGTCGTTCCATCACTGACCCGTACAACCAAGGGTCCCGCTCCAGTAATCATGGAGTAAAGCCACAGACTAGCCTAGTATAAAGGTCTGAGTCTGAAATGCCAACGGGTGATCCACTGCCCAGCCCTACTGGAGGGTAAAACCTAATACATTATCAGGTGACCCACTGCCCAGCCCTGCTGGAGGGTAGACCTGGAATAAGCCATCAAGCGACCCACTGCCCAGCCCTGCTGGAGGGTAGACCTGGAAGAAGTCGACATGCGACCCACTGCCCAGCCTTGCTGGAGGGTAGACCTGGAATAAGCCGACAGGCGACCCACTGCCTAGCCTTGCTGGAGGGTAGACCTGGAACTAGACGATGAGCAACCCACCACCCAGCCCTGGTGGAGGGTAGACCCTAAGAGGTCATCGGGTGACCCACTACCCAGTATCTGCTGGAGGGTAAACCCTAGAAGTCAGTGGGAAACCCACTGCCCAGTCTCTACTGGAGGGTAAACCCGAAGAAGTTGATGAGCGACCCAATGCCCAGTCTCTACTGGAGGGTAAACCCAGAACTGATCTGGCCATCTCTACTAGATGGTACAACACTGGCCAATAGAACACGGAGTGGGTATCATGCAACTACCAGACTCCGGAACAAAACCAGGGGAAACCACTCAACCCTACTGATCTAAACCATCAAGCACAATGTCAGGGGAAAAACTCAACCATGCTGGTCAACAATCGGGAACTGAGGGACCCTCTACGTCGCGAGAGGTCAAAAGTACGTAAATTAGAACACGACACGCGCATAGGGCCCACACGACGTGTGGCCCCAAGTCAACCCCAACCGAGCACACAAACATTCTCAGGTACCAATGACCATATGTACCTCCAAGAATTCTCGCATACTCCCAGAGTATACCACATCTCCAGCCCAAAAGGCTAACGTGCACACGACACCCAACGTCCACACGAAGGCGTAACGTAACAACTCCAACTTGCCACCTTAACGGCTGAGGGATGACCAACCACATCTCTTCAACATTTACCTCACTCTCACGGGAGTGAACGCGATCACACGCCAAGGGTTATCTATAGTCACGGTAAGAAGAACCTCCACCCGTTCACCTTTAATGCTTCCATATTAATAATATCACATAAGAGGCTCTGCTCGCCTGAACAGATTACACCGTTGTAATCCTTGCGGAAAAGCATGCGAGATCGACTACTTACTCGCCCGAAACGGTCAACCAGTGAAAAGGGTACTATTCACTATAACCAACCCCTGTGGGGCCCACACCAAGATCTCAAAAAAGGGCGGGCGAACTGAGCCATCGCGAAGCTCTCGAAAAAACACATCAAAATGACTATTCATTCGCCTCGAACAGACGTCTGATGGAAAAGTCGCAATACACTGCACACAACACAAAAGACGGCCCATGGGGCCCACGCCTCAACTCCGGCTTCATCGCCTGAAACCACCCTGGTCAACCTCGTCTCGATGCCAGGGTCATAACACCGCTGACGACGCCTAAAACGGACTCCGGATGTAGAAGCTGTCACTCCCCGCGTTATACGCAAGCGGGGCCCTGTGGGGCCCACACCTCAAGCCCTAATCTAGGCGAGCGGATTGCGCCATTGCAATCCCCTCAGAAAAACACACTGAATGCAGTGCTCAAACACCCCAAATGGATGTTAGGTGGAAAAAGGACATTTCAACGTAAAACGTGCGAACTAGGCCCTGTGGGGTCCGCACCCTGTCTCCAACCCGAACACTTCAGAAATCATCTCAAAAAGTCTGCACGAGGACTGGGGTCATGCTGCCGCTGACGGCGCCTCTGACGGCGCTTCAAACGGACGTTCGGCTCGCGAAGCCCGTCCGTTGCAACTTTGGTGGAGTCTGGTGACTCAGTTTCTTGACGAGTCGTCGCTTTCATGGGGCGACTTTCAGTTGTTATTCCATGAGGAGTTTTGCCCCTCCTGCTTGCGCTCCATTCAGATTCAGGAGCTCCTGCAGTTTCAGCAGGGAGGGATGACGGTGGCCGAGTACGCGGCTAGTTTCGCAGACCGTGCACGCTTTTACCCGGACTTGGTCCATGACGACAACATCCGAGTGGGGAAGTTTGAGCAGGGTCTCCACCAAGAGATTCGTGTTTTCATAGTACCCTTGGGAATTTCCACATATGCCAGGGTGCTAGAGCAGGCGCTGGTGACAGAGAGCTTCCTGTCATGTTCTAGAGTTGGTGGTGGCACCAGAGGGCACCAGTACAACCCGAAGAGAGTCGATGCTATGCTTGCGATGGGCGAGGTCACCTGGCACAGGACTACTCGACCAGGAATGCGGAGAGCTTCGGGCCATATTGTCTCTAAAGATGGAATCTCTGTTGATCCTTCTAAAACCAAGGCAATCCAAGAATGGCCAACACCTATGAGTATAACTGAGGTACGCAGTTTTATTGGTTTGGCAGGTTATTATCGATGTTTCGTCCAGAATTTTTCCCGATTAGCTAACCCATTAACGAAGCTCACACGAAAAGGGGTTAAATTTGTTTGGACAAAAGAGTGTGAAGAATGTTTCGAAGAACTGAAGAGAATATTAGTCAATGCTCCTATATTGACTCTACCATCGGGGAATGATGGGTTCGTTATTTATAGTGATGCATCAAAGAAAGGACTTGGTTGTGTCCTTATGCAGAATGATAGGGTTATTGCCTATGCATCACGACAGTTAAAAATTCATGAAAAAAACTATCCTACTCATGATCTCGAGTTAGCAGCTGTGATCTTTGCTTTGAAGATATGGAGGAACTACCTCTATGGTGAAAAATGTGAGATTTATACTGATCACAAGAGTTTGAAGTATATTTTCTCACCAAAAGAACTCAACATGAGGCAAAGGAGATGACTTGAATTACTCAAGGATTATTATTTCACGATACACTACCACCCGGGGAAGGCAAACAAGGTGGAAGATGCTTTGAGCAGAAAAGATCATGGAGTTTTGAACAATATAAAAATTGAAAGGGATCCAATTTTCATGGATCTAGTGAAGATGGACATGGGAATAACCAGGGAAGGTGAAACATCAATGCTTTTTCAAATGGTTTCCAAACCATCTTTACTAGAAAGGATTAAGAGTTCTCAGACCGATGATGAAGAATTTCAAAAGAATATTAAAGCTGTGAATGATGGGAGATTGAGAGACTTTGTGTATAAAGATGGAATTTTGAAATTTGGGAAGAGACTTTGCGTTCCCGATATACCTGATCTAAAAAGGTAATTTCTGAATGATTCTCATAGTTCCAATTTCTCTATACACCCTGGGAGCACCAAAATGTATAGATATTTGAAGGAAAATTTTTGGTGGGACAACATGAAGAGGGAGATTGCTGATTTTGTGTCAAGATGTATGGTTTGTCAACAAGTGAAAGCTGGAAGGCAACAGCCTGGAGGAGTCATGCAACCTCTTCCCATACCGGAGTGGAAATGGGACAATATTACGATGGACTTTATCACGGGGCTACCAAAGACTCCTAGAAGGAACGATGAAATATGGGTCATTGTTGATCATCTTACCAAGTCAGCACATTTTCTTGCTATAAGGGAAGATTTACCACTTGAACGACTAGCAAGACTATATATTAATGAAGTTGTGAAACTTCATTGAGTACCCCTATCGATTGTTTCTGATCGTGATCCCCGTTTTACTTTAAGATTCTGGAAAAGTCTTCAGAAAGCCTTGGATACTGAACTTCATTTGAGCACTGCCTACCACCCTCAAATAGATGGACAATCAGAACGAACTATTCAAACCTTAGAAGACATGTTGAGATCCTTCTCACTTGACTTTCAGGGTATGTGGGATCAATATTTACCTCTAGTAGAATTTTCCTATAACAATAGCTTCCATTCGAGTATTCAGATGGCACCATATGAAGCGTTATATGGAAAGAGATGTCACACACCAACCTGTTGGGATGACATTGGTGAAAGAAAACTTGTAGGCCCAGAACTGGTGGAGGAAACAATGGAAAAGGTGAAGGTAATCCAAAACCATATCAAAGCAGCTCAAAGTAGGCAGAAGAGCTATGCCGATAATCGAAGGAAGGATTTGGAATTTCAAGTCGGTGAACATGTTTTCCTGAAGGTATCTCCATGAAAGGGAGTCATACATTTTGGTAAGAAAGGTAAATTGAGTCCCAGGTACATAGGACCTTTCAAAATTCTAGAACAAATTGGGGCTGTAGCTTACCGTTTGGCAATGCCGCCAAATCTCTCCAAAGTTCACGATGTGTTCCACGTATCACTATTGAGGAAATACATGCCAGACCCAATGCATGTACTCACCTATGAGGAATTATAACTGGAACCAGATCTATCTTATTGCGAAGATCCCGTCAAGATTCTTGATACGAGAGAACAAGTACTAAGAAACCGGACGACTTGTCTGGTAAAAGTCTTGTGGAGAAACCATAAGATGGAAGAGGAAACGTGGGAACCCGAGGAACTTATGATGAAGAACCACCCAAGTCTTTTCATGTGGTAGTATTCTAGAAATTTCGAGGACAAAATTATTTGAAGTAGGGGAGAATGTAACACCCCAAGCTTCTACGGTACGCTTCTCTTTGAATAATGCAATAGCGTGTGTTGTACGCAACATCGAGTTCTAACACACCACAACCAATCAAACTAGCCGTTATGAATAGTAATACCCACTTTTTAAAATGTATAAATTTTATTTTTCAAAATGGTCTTCATTTTTGGATTCGGAATATCGAAATTAGCCTAGGGTGAATTTTTGGTATTTTTCTGAAAAACTTCATTTTTGATGAATAGTGAAACCACTAAGTGGTAGTTAAAAAACTAAATTTTTAATAAAACTTAATTTTACCGCTTCTATGAGTGGAATTTCGAAAATCCGAGAGACACGGTTAATATCAAGGAGTAAAATGTGGTTCAATGAGATGAAAATAATTGTCGGTGAATAGTAACTTTTTACTTTTATTTACCACGGTTAAAAGTAAATAGGGTAATTAAGGGTAAAAATGATATTAATATTACCCTAACACATGTCCTAATTCTATTGGACAAGTGTATATCGACCAAAAAAACCTTAGGAATAAAATATTATCATTTAGGTCCACTTGGATTGGATTAGAACATTTATTATTATTTAATTCAAAGAAGAGTTAAAAGAGTTAAAATCAAAGTTTATTTACTAAAACATTTTTAATATAGGGTTACACATAAGATAAATTAGATTATAAATATTAATTAGAAATCTAAAACGATTTCGTACATAATGATATTTTATTTATAATTTTTAGACATTAAATAATTTAATTTATTTATGACACAATGATGATGCAGTAATTACCATAATAGTGAAAAATTAAAATAATTGATATTATAAATACCCAAATAAATATAATTTGAGACTTTTTATGAATAAAACTAGTTTTCTAGGTTAATATGACATGTTAGTAATGATTTAATTAACTTTTTTCGAAGTAATCATTCTGTTATGATTTTTACAAAAATCAATTTTCCAAATAGTGTCAAAATTGACATAAAAGAGTTTTTAAAACAAATATTATATTATTAATTGATATTAAATTTTTAAAAATCTAAGGTTCGGCCAAGAGACTTATATCATGATAGGTGTATCATTAATGGACCACTTGGGGGTCTCTTGGATGTATATAGTAAGTTTATTAACCATATAATATAAAAATACAAAGAGACATTGTAAAAGTGAAACTAATTAACTAAGAGTTAATACTTAAAGATAAGGTTAATATTGTAACCTAAACCTGTCTAAATCCTATTAGTTGAGTGGTTTTCAACCTATCACCATTTTAAAATTTAAATAATCTACTTTGGAGCCATTAGAAACCGAATATGAATTTATTATAAAATAATATTTCTAGCTTTTTCAAAGGTGCCCCTCACCCCTCTTATAAAAGTGCACTCCCCCTTCTCATTAATTCACACCTTCAAAGCCATTTGGATCAGCCAAAATCTGACCAAATACTCTCTAAACTTTTCTCACTACAACCTAGAGGCCTTATTTTGATCATAAATCCAACCTAAGGAGCCCTTTTGATCAAATCAAAAGGAAGAACCCGAAGAAGAGGTAATGATTTCACCACCCCTTTTCAAGTTCCTTTCTTCTTCCACTTCTTCTTTCTTTGTTATTCCCATTATAAAATAATTAATCCAGTATCTCCTATATACTGTAATATTATTATAAATATGGTAAAACCATATTCAGTATTCTATCCATCCTTTGAATGACACGTCACCATACGTGCGTACGTACGGCTTACCGTCTCCACGTCGTGGTGTAATTGTTATTCAATAAATTATTATTTGGATGGGTATAATAATGATGTTTAATTCATGTAAATAATAAATATAACATGATAATGATTCTGTATATATGATATAACATCCAATTAAATATTATTTTAATATCAAAAGAATGATATTATCACTCGTGCGTACGTACGGACTACCGTCTCCACGAACGCGATGAGATTCATTCTCCATCGTATCCATTCAAGTATAATTATCATTTGATGATTAAAAACAATATTTAAGGACTTGATATAATTCTTGATATGAATAAGATAAAACCTATCCATAACAAACACGGCTTACGTAACAAATAATATAAAGGAAAATGAGTAAGTTAACACCCGAATTGACGATAATACTAAGATATTATTAACAAATCAATGTTAATAGATCATATATGATATCATATTAATGTAAATGATTCTTGTATAATTTAATAACAATTATTTCACCATCATACAAGAGGTTAACCTACCCCAACCAAGGAAAAGTACAAGGTAAGGGTTTATTTCACAATCTCTTCATTATCCGAGGTTGTTTATACGTAATTATCTACTGGGACCTCTTTATCATCCACATCCATGTTTCTTAAAAATGTATTTCAAAACATTCTTACTATTTTACAGAATATAGGTTAAAGTCATTTATACCCTTTTTTACTTTTATAAGAATTTTATAAAGGAATCTTTCCGTCGTTTTCCAAACAAGGTGTTTTTTAACCTTTTCGACAGAATTAAGGTAAGAATGTTTTTTTAACTTATACGACGGGTGTGGATATTTTCTGCCGTTATAAAATTGTCGAAGCTTCCATTACAAGATTATAAGAATATTTTCAAAGAAAATGTTTTATTTTATAAATATATGACTCTTAAATGATTTCAAAATAGAAAGAGATATTTCTCTAAAAAGTGTTTTGATTTTATCTATGTCAACATCCTTTGATGGATTTTATGCTTATTTGAAGTTTATTTATTATGATACAAAACTTCTATATTGTATTGAAGGTTTTGTGATATGTTTGACTGTGGATGTGTTATTTTTATACCATTCATGGTTTATGGAGAAAGTATTGACATTTTGTATGCTAGTTTTAATACAAATGTTTATGTTATGTTTAAACCTGTTCATATGAGGATTAAATTGGACTTAATATGTGACAGGTGGAGCTCGCTATAGCTCCTTGATGCATCGATAGGTCTCATGATACAAACTAGTGTCTTGGCACAAGGCCTTGGCAAAATCTTATTTGTAGTCTTGGCACGAGGCCTTGGCTATGTGGTTATGATAGTCTGGCATTATGCATTCCATCACTATGAAAGTGGTTATTGATATTGCACATGATTATTCGATTAGTAGAATATCCATGTGAATAAGTAAATGACATTATTTCATTTTATTTTTGCCATACTATGTTGAAGTTAAAGTTTAAAAGGCTTTTGTTTTAGTTATACACTGCCTTAAATGTTTATTCTTATTTATGAAATTTTCCACTATATTGTTATCCTTACTGGGCATTTGAGCTCACCCATTTTCTATGTTTTATTTTTCCCAGGGTGTGAAGAAGTAATTTATGAATGACCTGCAGGGATAGTCTGAGGGGATATGAGTGTGGACTATGGAAACTATATTGTTGTAGTTTTCATTTTATGATGTAATGTAAAAATTTATGAATATATCTAGTGTTTCCAAGGCTACTAAACTAATCGGTCTTTCGAGATTTGATCTTTCTTGTGATCATGAAAATGTTATGTAATAATGCACCGACTATGGGTAACTAGGGTTGGGGCGTTACAAATATTATTAAATTAAAGTTTTGGGGCAATCGTCTTCGGGCGCAGGACTCGAAAACCCCCAAACTCACTTCAAACAGTCCGCCCCGCTGATACGAACTTGCCACCGCAGACGGCGCGTCAAACATACGTGCCGTTTGTAAATTACGACCCCACAAATATATGGGGGCCAACCGGGCCGGCCCGGTCTTGGACTGCCGGCCCGCGGCCCAGCTGCAGGTCCGGTCCAACATGTCGCGGCTCGCTGGCCGCGGCCTGCCTTAGGCCACCGAACCCGAGCGGGTTCGGTTCTTCCCATCCGACAGGCCAGCTGGCCGGTCCTCGTTGACACCCAGCAGGACCCGCGCAGTGCGGGTCCTAGTTTGCTGCTCTGCCCCCGAGGTCAGCGCCTCGGGACTACCTCCTCCGACCGCGACAGGCGCTGCGTCGCGGCCTCCGCCGCTCGCCGCTGCTCCACTGAGGCCGGCTCCACCTGACATGAGCGCCCCGCCTCCAATCGACCTCGCCGGCTCCCGCTTGAAGCCTGAAACTCCGTCGTTACCCTCGGCTCATCGGACCCCGCCGTCGAGCTCCGCCGCTACCTCCGGTTGATCTCCACCCGCTCGACGCACCGCAGCCGCCCTGCGCAGCCGCCGGCCACCCAGCCGTACCCACCGAAGCCCGCAACTCCAGCTTCATCCCGTTTTGCCGCTGCCGCCTGCTGCTGGAACTCCCAAAGCTGGCCGGAGAAGCTCGTTAACCACCGGAAAAACAAATTCCCGCAAACTTCGACGAACGTCTGTGACCCCATCTGAACTCGGATTTCAATTTCGAAACAAGCGTTTGAGATCTTAGAACGTAGGCTATGCAATCATGGGTCTCACTCGGAAATTTAACCGCATTTGAAAGTATATAATTGAATTCAAAGATAGTGCGAGAACCAAAATAAAAATGCAACAAAGCCTACCTGCTGGGCGTTGCCCGGAGCTTCGCCGACGATCCGTACCTCACCGCCGTTGCTTTCGCCTTGATCGGAGGAAGGGGAGGGAATGAGAGAGAAGGGGTTGTGGGATAGGATTCGCCATGGGATGAAAATGAGGGAGAGGGGGAGAGTTTGGTTTAAGTAGAAAATAAAAAAAAAAATTAATTAATTTTTATTAATTACCCACGAAAGGACCCACCTCCAAAACACCCGACGGGGTCGAGGTTAAACCTACCTGGGGGTAAAAACCACCTACCGAGCACAACAGAGGTCTCAGAATTTTAATCCGAGCCTCTGTTTGAAAGTTATACAACTTAACGCCTGGGCCGCCAAATTACGAAAACGCCCCTGGGGCCATTTTTCACAGACGGCCCGCGCCCGCAAAAACTACACCCCTCATAGGGTAAACGACATGTTCCGGACTCAACAGTGCCCTGAATTTTACAATCCGAGACACCGTTTAAGAGATACCTGACTTTAACCATTAAACGAATAAATACACTAATTAATTTATCCGTTTAACGTTCCGAAAGCGGGCGAGGGGCCCAAACGTCCCACGCTGACATGCTTTAAGTCATTCCTAGGGTAAAAACCCCATTTCAGACCCATCCATGCACTCAGATATTAGATCTGAAACTTTGTTTAGGAGTTATCCCATTTATTTGGCGTTCCCAGTGTGAACGTACTCAAAACTTAATTCTGGCCACACCGGGGCTCAGAATTGCACGCCGTCCGAAGGCGCTGCTCTGGAATATCATTAGGAATATTCCAAAGTCTTTCGCAGAAAAAACTGGGTTCTTACATCACTCCTCAAACTTGTAATGATAAGGTAAAAATCAATGTGTGAATTCATAATTCCTTTGATGTACTTGCTTGTTCTAGTAGTGAAGATGATGGGAAAGCAAATGATGGTGTGCTTGGAGCTGAATTTATGAAGGGTGATGAGGTGGCTGATCTCGGAGATGATGGTGGTGGGCCTTGGATGCAAGTCAAGACTTGGAGGTGAGGACGACATCCTCTGGGTAGGGGTGGGTGGTTCTCACACCACAACCTGAGCACTCGGTCTTGAGTGGGTGGATGAACTGATGTTAATGTTTTTTGTGAACTTTTCTGATCTTGTACATTCCTCCGTTGTTTCATTTTTATTTTCAATAAAAGGGGTCTTTGAGCACCAACATTTCAATTTTTTTTTAATATATAGATATGTAAAAATAATAAAATGAAATAATTAAACAAATAAATTTTTTAAAAGATTAAATTAAGTAAAATATTTAACATTTTTTTAATTAAATAATTATTGATAAAAATGAATAAATTCAATATACATATATATAGATTATAAATATTAATAAATAGTATATATTAAATATAGATATATAAATGAATAAATTTTAATAATTAAACAATTTTTTTAAAAAGAATAAATTGCAATAATAAAAGAATTAAAAATGAATAAATTACAAAATTAATAAAAACTTATTAATGAAACAATTATTAATAAAAATAAATAAGTTTAATATATATATATATATATATATATATATATTAATTATAAATAGTAATAAATGATATTTATTAAATATAAATATAGAAAATGAATAAAATGTAATAATTAAAAACATATTAATGTCTTATTCATTTTAATGGTTTTTATTCAATGTTATCCATTAATACATTTATTATATAGATATATATTCACATATATTTCTATACATATATATGTATTAATGTATATAATATCTCAAAAAATATGATTTATATAATACAAAATATTTATGCTTACATTAAAGAAGTCATATATTTAGTGAAAAATGGTTTATAATTAACAATTAATATTAATTAAAAATACTGAATAATTGCATCGAGTAATAAACATAATTTAATATTGTTCAATTTTTCAATTTAACATATATTAAACGCATGTTACATTGATTTCACATACATATATATAAATAATGCATTTGTATATAACACACACACACACAAATATTTATGCAATTAATAAAATCTTATATAGAAACACATACACCTAACATTTATGCAATTTATTCAAATTTTAGTATTCATTTTAGAATTTCATCATAACATGCATGATACATTTAATATATTATCTTTTAATGGGTAAAGTTTATTTATTTGTTTTTAATATTATCACAGTTATGTATTATTTATTCAATTTTAATATTTTTTATTGTTATTTTTTTTTTGAATTTAATCATTTTATATTATTTATTTACATATATTTATTTACTAGGTTTTAGTATTTTCAATATGTATTCATCTTTACTTCAATATATATCCATATTTTCTTAATAATTTATATTAAATAAATAAAACTTATCTATTTTTTCAATATTTTTAAAGTGTACTCATTTTTAATTATTCAATGTCACTCATTTTTAAGATGCATGCATTTAAGATTATATATTCATTAATAATGTTAAAAATAAATATTTATAAATAAATATATTTATAAATATATGAATATTTTCTATATTTATAAATTTATATATTTATAATTATAAATAAATAAATATTATTTTTAAACAAATTATTTTTATAATTATAAATAAATAATTATAAATATTTAAATAATTATAAAATTATAATAAATTTATTTAAATAATGAACATATTTACTATATTTATATTTATTATATATATATAATTATATAAATATATATAATGATAAAAATATGTAAATATGTTTTAAAAAAAGAATTTATATATTTATAAATAAATAATTATATATTTAAATAATTATAAAATGATAAAAATATATTTAAATAGTGAATATATTTACTATATTTATATTTATATATATTTATTAAACATATATATAATTATATAAATATATATAATGATATAGATATATTTATAATTATAAAATTACAATAAATATATTTAAATAATGAATATATTTACTTTATTTATATTTATAAATATTTATTAAAAATAAATATTATTATATAAATATATAAAAAGATATAAATATATTTATAATTATAAATTTATTTATAAATGTATGTTTACTATATTTATAAAATTATATATTTATAATTATAAATAAAAAATATAATTTTTTTAATAGGTATTTATATATTTATAAATAAATAATTATATATTTAAATAATTATAAAATTATAATAAATATTTATATAATTATATAAATATATTTACAATTTTTTTATTTATAATTATAATTATAAATCCTTTATCAGTGCTAAAGTTTTAGCACTGATAAATATGACTTTTATCAGCACTTCTTTAGCGCTGATAAAAATATCTTTTATCAGCGCTTATTAATTTAGAACTAATAAAAGGTATCTTTATCAGTGCGCTTTAGGAAGCACATATAAAGGTCACTCCGATCTATTTAAAAGAACCCTAACCGTGACTGATTCAGTCACAATTCTCAAGATTTTGCAGAACTCCCATGTTTTCGGTGCTCCTCCTCTATGTTCTATCTGATGAATCAAGGCTATATTTCAAGGTATGTTATTTTTCCCTCCTCCTCACTCATTGATTACTTGTTTGGGTTCCATGGTTTGTGTTATTACAGTGTTCTCAACCATGACAAACCCTACTTTTCTTCTCCCATAACTCTAGTCTTGATCAGTCTCTCTCATTCTTCCTCATTGTTACCATTCTTATCGCCACCTTCACTCATGTCTCTTTCCATTGTTAGCACTATCGTTGTCACTATCACCACCATCATCATCAACCTACCATTTTTCTTCATCCTCTACCACTACTTCTCTTTGATAGTTCTCTATGGTTTTTAATCATGGTTCTTATTTTTTCACACATCCTAGGTCTGTTTTATTTGATACATTTTTTTTAGATTGTGGTTTCCCTGTATGATTATTTGATGAATGGGTGTTATAAATCATGTTTATTTACTTATAAATGGGTGTCTAAGGTATGTTTAGTAGATTTTATCTTTCACTGAATGATTATTTAATGAGTATTAGGACAACTAAGGAATGTTTAATTTTCTTGAATGATTATTTAACCAGTGTTATATCCGAGGAATGGTTTTTTAATGAATGGGTGTCTTATAAATCATCTAATGTTTTTTTTCATTACATTTAAAGTATGTTTAATTTACTTATTAATATTTTTACAACATGTAAGGTATGTTTAATTTACCAAATAAGTGTTTGGATGATTAATGAATGTTGTTTTCTTGCATTTTGAATGGGTGTTTTGAAGGTATAATGTATTATGGAGTTTGAATATGGAGTATTGATAATAAATATTTAAATGACCATCCTGAGAATGTTTTTATTGTAGTGATTGTGTAATCTCAGTATAGGGGAAGTTAGTTTATAATTCAGTTTGAATAGCATAAGAATAATATATGTGTTTTTTAGAGTTATCCCCCTTTTATTTTCCATTTTATAATTTAATATTTATATACAATTCATTTAGGAAATTTTTAACTTAACCATCATCATGTACTATAACCATTTCATCAGAAAACATCATCACTTCCCTAATGTTACTTTCTATATCATCTCTATTCATAGAGTACACTAATATTGATCATTCTAAAATGATATGATAAGGAGAAAAAGATTGAAATTTATTTTAAATATAATTAGAAAAAATATTCAAATTATCTCCCTATTTAATCATGCCCATAGTATATATCACTTCATATTTACTACATGAAGTGAAATTTTCATTTTCAATATGATGTATGAAATTGTATTCCTACTTTTGGATCCTTATCACTGTCGATGTTATTTTCATCACTAATATATTATTCCTAATGTTATTTTATAATTTATATTTATTTATATATTTTGAAAATAATAATTACCAAATTATACAATTAAAAGAAAGAAAAGTTGGGTTTTATTTTTGGTCAAACTTTTAAAATCAATGTTAAGATTTATTTATTTTTGGAATTTTTTCTTAATGGATTATAATTGAGTAAGTCTAAGGTGGATTTTTTTTCTAAATCTATTGCCTTTATTTTATTTGTGAAATATTTTTCATTTCATTGATTGTATTTTTATTTATAAAGGTAAATTTGAATTTAATTTTTCAAAAATATATACATTTAGTACTTGAAATTTATTATAGTTGATAGTGAATCATAGTTTCATTGCAACACTATTAACAAGTGATGAAAATGAGGAATGTTTTGATGATATTTTAGAATTTTAGAAACAAAATGTTCCAAAAAATGACATTTTTTCTATATTTTTTTGGAATATTTAAATATGATAGAGTTTTAAAGTATATAAATTGAAGATAATTTAATTTTTTATGGTTTTAATACATGTTAAAGTCATGGGATTTAGCATGGTGAAATTGGGTAGAATTCAAGATGTATTAATGGTGAAGATTATTAGGTTGATAAGTTTGATGAAATTGAAGAAATTATTTTTGATATTAAAGTAGTGAAAATTTAGAAGACACCAATTATCACACACTTATATGGAGATACTAAAAAACCATTGTATCTAGGTTGTAGAAAATTTATGGTTTCATTAATGATTTTCTAAATCAAAACCTGAGAAATTTATTGGATAAAGTATTAGGTTGTTTATTAAATCATATTATATTCCCTTGCATAATCTAGACTAGGAGATTTCAAAAGAAGGATCCTGATCTAATTGGAATATATAAAACCAGTACAAATAGTTTGATTTGGTTCCCACTTTTGTAGTTACACCTAATGTGTCTGGACTGGAAACCACATCTGGGCCAAAAAGTGGTTTTCGATTTGGGTAGATCCAATTTACTGAAATAAGAATATGATTGCTACATCTCTTTATATATTTTAAAATTATTTTGAGCTTATAGACTTTGTAATAATGAACTTATATAAATTAAAGAATGTAAATAATTAATAAACACAAGTCAAAACTTTACATTCATAGAATAAATAATTTTAAAATAATTAAACATATTTAACAGACTTTACACAATAAACCAAGCATAAATATATAATTAGAATAACATCTGTGATGTGGTTTCTATCTCACCTCACCCAATCTCATGAAAAAAAATTATTCGACAGTGATTTACTAAGAGGGATATAAGGGTAATCATGGAAAATGTAAGTAGCCCATAAGGGTAGAACAATGTAGGAATTTCCCTATGAATGTTTTTTTAGGGAAATGATGTGCTAATAGGGATTATATGATCACCTTATTAGTGGTTAGTTTTTTAGTATAAAATTGAGTTTAGTCCCTTAAAACCTAGTGGGATAACCTATGAAGGGTAGAATGGATTTTTTGATCATATAACTTACTTTGTCTTGATATTTGAGGAATGTGAGTGACAAATTTAGGCCTACGAACTATTAGATTATCTAATGAGTGATCATTGAGAAATATTATCAATGCATAAGATAAAAAATCTTTGAGTATTGTATATTATAATTTGATGGTTATTATGTGAGGGCTAAGTATGGTATGTTATAATGTGATTTACTATAGTCACGTTAATGATTCATTGAGGGCTAGGGTGAGGGTGATGTGATATTTGTGTTACTATTTGTTATTCTTTATGTTTTTATAGAATTTAGGTTTAACTAATGTATTGTGGCACCCATTGTGTGGTTCCTTCTTAAGGGAACCAATTATATTAAGACTTACCCATATTTCAAATCCATTTCCTAAGAAAAATGGCTATTTTATACCCATTTCATGATTTGGATGTAATAAGTACATGTGATGGTTATCTCTAAGGGATAGTCTTGGATTCTAGGGTTCTGAGGCTGAAACTCATGATACCTATGATGTGGTTATTTCCAGGGGAAGATAAATAATTTTTCCTCATCCTATGATTCAAATTTTAAGGTCTTATTAGTGAAATTATTTGAATATCAGGGAATAACCATGATATAAACTTATGATATGATTAGTATAATTCACTGGTATGAAATTAATTAGGCACATTTGATTATCATGGTTTCCTAGTTAGTACACAATGACTTTACTTACATGAATATTTTGAGTGTCAGTACTTTAAACATATACTCAAATATATGAATTGTTGTATATTTTAGGGGAACTGTTAGTACTTGTTTATTTTTATACTCACACCCTACAAATGAACCTCAGTGGACATAGAGATCTTTTAATTGAGATACAAATGAGGGAAAATGACTAGTAACAGAGATTATAGTTGGTGGAAATCAACAGGGTTGAGTTGATGTTATCATGGTAGCTTCAAGGACCTTTTATCATTTTGAGATGAGATTTGAAATTTTAAATTAAGATGTTGTAATTTAAAAAGTTTTAAAGATATAACTATTATCCTCACTAGATTCATCTCCTGAACATTTATTATTGCTTTTTGTTTCTTGAGACTCATTCCCCACATATTCTATGTTTCTTGAACTAATCTAACCAATATTCATCCAAAATGATCACCGATACTCAGTATGAGATGAATACTTCTCAGAGTAGTTCAAGAAACATAGGTGCATGTCCAGAATATATAGAGGATGATCTCAAGTAATAAAATGAAATAATAAATATTCGAGAGATGAAATTTATGAAGATGATAGTTGTCTATAACTTTCAACTTTGGATGATTTCAAAGGATAAAACCTACCATAATGGAGTAATTCTTTTCTTAAATTTAATTACCCATTTCCTTGAAAATGGATGCACACTAATCATTTGACAAAAGAGTATGAAGATGGAGTTAAATAGTTCATCAAGTTTGTAATAGATCATCCAAACAACCCTTCTCAAATCCTTTATCTGTGTTTACATTTTTTATTCAATAAAAAATAAATGTTTGACTAATCATGTTGACAATGTATTCTACACATGATGATATTACCAATACCAAGGAAGAACAATTTGCTGATGCTAAAACTACAAAATTATTAGGGGATCAACAACATTTTGATGAAAAAAATAAGAACGACGCAACATCACAATATTGAATAAAATTATCAAGGAAAGAAGTAAGGGTATACAATTTGAGATTGGTTAGAATCAACGCAGCCAACCTATTGACCCAAAAAGTTCAATGTTCATTAGTTATATTGGGGTCACAATTGGGATAAATGCACTGATTTGTATTGATTAATGTCACCACATCCATCATATAATGAAGGAAACCCTTTGTAAAGATATAACGGTAATGTTACGATATAATTTATCTATTTTACCTAAAAATTATATAATGAAACGATGATTTAATTTTTATTATTCCTTGTAGAGTTAATTTATTTTAGAATATTTCCATACGAAATTTGTCTTAATAGCTGCTAGAAAATCTCATAGTGTCTTCCAAACTCTTCTTACCAAGTTACAACTTAGGGATGTTGAGGAGAAAGTAAATCCCCACCCACCAGTAAGTTATGAACATATTATAAAGAAGGAAACATGGAATGATTTCATTAGTTATCGCAATGAGAAATCATTTCAGGTGCATTCAAACCAATAATATATTATTTGAAATTATTTATTTTATCCAATTTGATTAAAAATTGTTAATTTATGAAGTAGAAAAAGAGTGCTGAAAATAAAGAACGTGCATCAAAATCAATGTACCCCTATCGCAAAGCAAGGATGAGGTAAACTTCAGTAGAGAAGAAATTGATATGTATTTTGAGCCAAAAATAAATGTTTTATGTGATATAAAACAACATACATTCCTTTGTTTATATGTAGATCGATGAATCAAAATCCAAAGCTACTTCCATCCCACGTCATGTGCTATATAAGGAGGCTCACATAAATAAGTAGGGTAAACTAGTTGATGAAAACAAAAAGTAGCATGAGAAACATGTGTAAGTATGACATAATAGTAATTTTTTTATGATTTATAACAGTAATTCATAAAAATATATATTTATATTCATATTTTTTATACATTTTAGACACATGAATCGAAAGTGACTGTATTGGAAGAAAAATTTATTTTAGTAGATTTGAAGCAACCAAAACAATATGGCCGTGTTAAAGGATTGAGTTTTGGAGTGTCTTCTCAAAAATATTTCAAGAAGATAAAAACACATGAAGATATATATAATATGGTTAAAGGATTATAGGTACATATAAATTCTTTTAAATATATTATTGTTTATTTTGGTTTAGTAGACCAATGTATAAGAAAGTATCAAAGTGAACGGGCGGCGGAACAAATATTCACACATGAACCAAATGACCCCACTAGCTTTGAGGCTAGTCATCCACCTCAGCCTCATACCTTACCCAAGGTAATCAAAATTTTCATTAATATTTCTCTAAATTGTGAATAAAACAACTTCTGATAACTTTATATTACAAAAATTCCAATAGGTATAGTTGTATGTGTTTTCTATATATCAACACCCACGCACCACCTTGTTGTGAGGGGTACAGTGCATAATATCCTGAGATAAAAGCTACACCTAAAATAACTCCCAAAAGATCACATGAGAGTGTGTATTGAGACAGCTCATGACCTGACTACTGAGTTTTCTATTCCACTTGATGATCCGAATATTATAACTGTCAATGATGCTATTGGAACTTTCATAGCATGGAAAACTAATATTATAAAGATACATGAGGTATGTCTTTAACAAAATTTCCCATATGAAAATACTGTAATAGTTAATGAAAAAAGGTCGTAAGTGAGGTATGATATTACATATAGATAAAGAGATGTGGAAATAGATGCTCAGATCAAGACAATCTAGTGAATCGACCAAGAAATAAAAATGAACTTCCAGGAGTGCCTTCTCCCTGCCAGTTCCAAATCAATATTTATTATCATTACAAATTTATGTAGAGACCACATTTAAAAATGAAAATATGTCTTATATTCCATATGAAAAATAAATATATGGAACTTCCATGACAGGAATATTTGGTATCAAGAGTATAAATGAGATTCTCAAACATGAATGGCTGAGAGTCTCAGTTGTGAATACATACATAATATACATTTTCATAATATTTCTGTCCAAATAGTGAGCTAATGTGTTTATTAAATTTAATAAATATTAATATTTTTTATAGGAATTTATATTACTACTATATAATGGTAAAACCATGTGAATCACGATTTGGAATCATTAATCCCTGTATCATTTCTATGGAAAAAATTATTTTGGATAAGGATGAAATTAAGAAGAAAAAAGATGAACTACTCAGAGAATTTGAGAATAAAACAATAGACGACCGAATCTTATTGATACCTATAATGAAGAAGTAAAACTATAGAATCCAATCACATAAAATATTTTTTTATTTTTTTCATTATTTATTTGTTTTTGTTTTTTAGGCAGCATTAGATGCTGATCACAATCAATCTGG
Organism: Viscum album; assembly: GCA_963277665.1. Taxonomy (NCBI): domain Eukaryota; kingdom Viridiplantae; phylum Streptophyta; class Magnoliopsida; order Santalales; family Viscaceae; genus Viscum; species Viscum album. Next base: position 719,446,804 of record OY728150.1, read on the forward strand.
AAACCCCAAATATTTATTTTTTGAATCCAATGCATGGATATCCAACCAACCGACCACACATGATGTTTATTATGAATTTGTAATACACTATAATAAAAATTTTATAGATAAAATTCAAATTATATGTTTTAGTTTGTATTTTAACAATAATATTTTTATGATAGGGAGGTCGCTAAATTTAGGTTAAATAATGACATGAATTTGGTGTGTGAACATAAAAATCCTATGTATTACTACAAATGAAAATAGATTAAGGTATATATAGAAATATTTAACTATCAAAACATATGTCAAAATAATTTACTTATTTTGGTCAATATTTCTACAGTGTCTGAAGTAAGATAATGACAATGATCATGGATATTATATTTGAAAATTTATGAGAGAGATCATAAACCATGAAAATATCAGCAACCCCAAACAGGTAATTAAAATTTCATTAAAAAATTTCTTAATCATTTTTTCTCTATATTTTCTCAGTACTAGAAATATTATAGACAACATTTTTACTCAAAATAAGTAAACTTGTTTAGAGATGAGTGGGAAACATACTTGATGTTATAATGTTTTCCAATAATAAATTTAGGTGATTACCTTCTATGTTTGTGACCTAGTATGTTCTATGACCTTATAAATAATTTTGGGGTGTGAAGTATTAGTTTCAGAATGCTTATATATTATTTTTGATATATTTCTCAAAGAGAAGTATAATGGAGGAATTCAATTTGTTTTGAAGTTATAACCTATAAAAAAATAAAATTAGTGGTTAATGGTGGAGGTGGAGGTGGATTCAGAGACCAAGGTGGAGGAGGAGGTAAAGGAAAAGACCGAGGTAGAGGAGGAGATGAAGCAATGGATTGTAAACAATAAAATTGTTGTGCAATGGAGTGGAATTGGGATCATACCAAGGTTATGTTTGAGAAAAAATGTTGAAAAGTTAACAAAAAACTTATCACTTAAGATAAGATACATTTTGAAAGTGTTTAAGGTTTCTTATTAAAAAAATGTTTTTACCACTTGTTTAAGTGATTTATACATGAATTTAACTGGGTGATTTTTTTTAGAAACAAAACAAAAACCACTTATTTTTTCAAATTAATTATGATAGGATAACATTTATATTAGAAAATTCCAAGTACTATCAAATACTAATAAAATTCTAAAGAAACCTCTCACCAAGAACAAACTGAACAAAAAAAATTGAAGTAGTTTCTTACCCATGGCTTCTCTACACTACAAATAAAGGGTCTTAGAAGTGGATCCAAAAGTAACTTGAGAGTCATAAAACACCAATCCAATCATAAAACAGGTGTATGATCCAACTTCAATATTTGAATAAATATGTGTGTAATCAACCACCGAATCCAACAGTTATACGAGAGAACTATTAGAGGATAACCAGCATTGAGCGATCATGGTCATTGAGGAGAGATGGCGTCAAAGGAAACATGGAATCAAATAAAAAGAAATATTTTTATGAATAAATACCTGAAAATTAAAAACCCAATTAAAATGAAATCGTGATGCACCAAAAATTCTAACGAAGACCCCTTTGAAAAAGAATCTGGTGGCTTGATCCAAAACCTCAAATAAAATAAAGAAATACAAAATTTCATTGACTGAATCATGAATTTTCATAAAAGAAAAATATAGAAGTTTCACTTTGGTGGGTGGTGGAATTATTTGGGCTATTCAATCATTAATTATATGCATGATATAATGTCACAAATTCTTGTGAAATCCATACAACCAACATTTACTATGCCCGTGCACATTCATTATGTAAAATGATCCATGTTCATAAGATCATTAACAAAAAAATCATCATCATTCTCAATAAAAAATACATGTGAATCAGGATATTACCATTTTGATGAATAAATAATGATGATGTTATGTTAGAGTTTATCATAACCTAGAATATTGAAAAGGATATACTAATCTAAAGCACAATCCAGCAAGACTTAATGGATGTACTAGATTTTAGTGTCATTTGAATGATATAAAGGGATATACTGATGTTCAATACTGTCAAAAAGGGGTAAAAAATTTGTAATCAAGTTTATTTTCTTATGAAAATATATAATGGGTACCAATGAGGTTTTTTTCCATCAAATAAGGTAAATGGTTTATCATGGAGTTTGTACTCTCTATGATGGTGAAAGAGAAAGATAGATTTTATTATGTTCCATAAAAACTCATATATAAATATTTATTTTAGTTCAATAAGTTAATTATAATAGTTTTACACTAATGGTTAATGTTTTCTAGTAATAAATGATTTATTCAACAAGGATGATACACTCATGTACTATGATCATGCATTCAATAAGGATGACTCACTCATGGTGATGTAATTTTCTTTTTATTCTCTAATGCATTCAACATTCTGAGTTATCAAACTACAATATTATTAGATGACCTAGACTGTTGAATGAACTATATGATAAAAATATATACTGTTATCAAACATACCTCAAAGAAACACATGATGTACCCGGTATGACTCAAATTGCGAGGTTTCAATTTAAATTTGACATTTTATTAATGTATTGTTTCATATTAATGTTTAATTAATTTATTTATAATATTACTAACATAATAATTGTTTTATTATATAGGTGGATTCCTTTTCTTGAGGTGGGGTGGTTTTTTTGAAACTTCTTGTGCTCGTGAGATATTGAACTTCAAGGCTGCAATTGATATAACAACAACAAGGAAATGAGTCAAGAATGTATACAACCATCATGAAAACTAATAAAATTCACTCATATTGTTTTGGTAATTTAGGATAATGATTCATAAGTCATTTTTAACATGTAGGAATCAGTCTCAGGTCAAACTGACACATGATATGACCAGTGTTGCTCAAAGTGCATGTTTCCAGTTTAAAATGACATTTTAAAAAAAGTGACATACTCAAAACCAATAAAACACATCCAAATTGATTTTATACATATTAAAACTATCCATGATTCATTTTTGAAGTATAGGAATCATCCTCACCTCAATCTTATCCACGGTGTGACCGGTTTGACTCTAAGTGAATCTTTTTATTTAAAATCAACATTAATTTTAGTAAAAAAGAAAAATGACATGATCAAAAAAAATAAAAAAATTAATATTGTTTTGATACTTTAAAAAATGATCTATAATTTTTAACATGTAGGAATTATCCATACCTCAATATGATACACGATGTATTCGATATGATTCAAAATGACCATTATGAGTTTAAAATTGAAATTTAAGTTCAAAAGGTTTCACTTAATAAAAACCAAGAAAAAATTCTTGTATTGTCTTGATAATTTAGGAAAACAATGAATATGTCATTTTTGACATGTAGAAATTAGTCTCACATCAAACTGACACACGATGTGACTGGTATGACTCAAAGTGTGTTTTCCAGTTTAAAATAACATTTTAGTAAAAAACACAAGTGATGTATTCAAAGCTAAGAAAACAAATTATATATTTTTGATAATTTATTAAAATAATCCACAAGTCATTTGGGTGGTTTAGGAATTAGTCTCACCTTAATCCAACACACGATGTGATCGGTATGACTCCAAGTGCATCTTTTAAATTCTATATTTTTATCTAATTTTGTGAATTTATGATATTGTTTCTAGTTCTTCAGTGTTATGTAATAGAACACTATAATATTCCTTATTTTTGGTGCTACAATATGCTGTTACAACACACCACACTACACCCCTTTATTAGTGCTTATAGAAGTGTTGATAAAAGACCCCATTTATTAGCGTTTTTATTTAAAACTGATAAAGGTCCCTTTTATCAGAACTGATAAAATCCTAGGGCTTTTAACCATTCTATGGTATTTATCACTTATCTACCAAAGATAAAGGATATTTTTAGTACTGATAAAGGCCAGTTTTGTAGTAGTACCTCTCCCACTCGCATGCCACCCCCTTCCCTTTGCCCCGATTTTTGGCTGTTTATTCCATTGATTCTTACTATGATCACCTTCGGTGAGTGTTTACTTTATTTTTTAATACTTTATTTCATTATTCTGATGTTCTTCTCTTACCCATCACCCCTTATTGTTTGTATGAACCCTAGGTTTTTGGGTGGGTCTATTTTTAATATCTTTCTTCTTCCTAGGGTGTGCGATGGGTCTCTCGGGTCGACTTCATGCATGTTTCTCATCTACCATCGAAGGAAAATCATTTCAGTACATTTTGGTTCATCCACCAATGTTTTAGGTAGTTTTTCATTTCCCTTTTCATTGGCCCAATTTTAATTGGATTTTTTTAGTGATTATTGGTTTCTCCTTGGTTGTTTAGGAGGCATTGCGGGCCATTGTAAGTAAATTGAACAAGTATGCATACGTAAGTGCATATATAAATATTCCATATTTGTAAATATTCCCTCATGGATATTAAAATATGTATATGGGGTCAAAGATTAAAAATATATATGTGAAGGTTCATATGTGTGTAAGCATAAAGGGGTGGTTTTAAGTGGCCGTTGTCCGAAGCGACATGTTTTGAGGTAGGTGTTTCCATCCATTTCCTTTTCAAAACATGCCATTTGATTATTTAACTTCCTGAAATAAATTTCAAATGTGTTATTTATGTTTTTTATGTGCTAGTTTGATTTATTTTGGTGTTTACATATTGAAAAATTGATAAAAATGGGTTTTCAAGGGATTTCAATAATTATGCCTATTTGTATATGCATGAAAGGTGTTTGATAAAATGTCAATTTCCTTTTTAAATAAAATTGGGTAAATAGGGATTGTGTTTATCCTTTTTTGAGTTTTGGTAAAATAATTGGTTGAGAATTGATCTTTATATGTGGCTGGGTTTCATTTTTATGGTTTGGTGCTTTATGTGTGGACTGTAGGTTTTAGGCACAGTAGAAGCGCGGTTGGGCTGGCGCCCAACTTTAATTTTTACCATGATCAATGATTATTCCAAGATCAATACGACGATGAATTCTAGTCTCCCAAAAATATAATCAAAGATTTATATAAATAAGGAAGAGCCCAAAACCTTTAGATAGGATCTTGAAAATCATGTTTATAATTAATTTAAATTTAATTTCTGAAGAAATAAAATACCCGGTTCTTCAGTACTTTCTTCGTTGATGATGTTGACTGTATAGGATGAACCTTTTGGATTATATCATTTCACTTGTGGGGATCCAAACTAGAATCCATCTAGCGGTGATCCACATGTGCTCCAATAGTCTCTGATTAACGCAACTCGCTTTCTAGGTGCTAGCACATCAAAACGAATCTCTTGTGTTGATTTCTCTTGATCGTATGTTCTTCGATCTTAAATAATGTCTCTCATTCTTGAGAGGGAGATAGGAGAGAAGTCGAGTGAAAATTATTGACTTAGAATTTCTCTTGCATCACATGTTTCCCATACCAAGCACAATAGGAGTACCTGTTTATTTATTGACATGGGGATTCAGTTATAATATTTAATTACGTAACAACAATTAAATAGATTCATAACCTTAGAGAAAACTCATGATACATAATAAAAATAACCACATAATTATTTTTGGTGTGACAACTTGTGAAAAATGTAATTATAAATTAAATACCATGCCACATAATTATAACAATTTTATTATTATTTTGTTTTGTGACAACTAGTTAAACAATTATTTACCATCTTGCAAATAATTATTTTACTACCAGACTGACCTTGGTCCACTTGAACTCTACATCTATTTATTGAACACTAGAATAAATAAATAAATAATTTATTCTCTTAAATAAATATTTTATTTACAAACTAGTAATAAATATTTATTAAATGTTTAATAAAATAAATAAATATATTTTTATTCACAATCCCTCAAATAAATATTTATTTAATTTATGCAATCATTTTAACTTTAATAAAATTATTCCACTATCTTGAGAATAATATTTATTAATTAAATTCAAATATAATTTAATCGAGACCACCATAAACACTTAGTGTGTGACCCTCTAAGATACTTTCTAATTGGCATTAAGCGGGCTTGCCTAAAGTCCAAGAGTACTGTCTAGCAATGGGTCAAGGAACCCAAGAGAAAGAACTTAAAGTTGAAACAATGACATCCACATACAAACACTTAGTGTGTAATATAGTACCTTTATCTCAATATATCATAAATATGGTTTCATGATAGTTTCATTAACCTTTATGATTGATATGTCATTATTTGATACTTAGAATAAACTCATCGTTACACCATGGCCATGGAATTTCATGAAATAGTTCTATTTCAATAAAAAGGATGATATATCAACTTCCATAAATGGAAGGAACAAATACTTCCTGAAATTTTCCATTAATAACATGTCATTTGTGATGCACCCAATGTACCCTACCTCCTGCCAACTACCTGCGTGATAGTTTTCATTAGCAAATCAGAGTGTGCAAGTCATGAAATGTATTAGTGATAATCTTAAAGTCTAAGTAACATTACACACACTCATAGATAGGAATATCCAATGACACTGGTTATCGTTCCTGTTGAAGTGTTGTTTTTTGACAATCCAAATTGTATTACCATAACAAGTATAATACCAGTAAGGGATCGATCCATGGGGAAAGAGAGTTATCTTTGTTTTTTATTAAAATTTTAATTTATTTAGTAAATTTTTCTGAAATTTAGAATCAATTTTGTTTTGTGTTTTGATAAAAAGTGATTGGATTTCAATTTCTTAATAAATTACTTGAAAGATAAAGAAAAATTTGGGAATTTGATTTGGATGAAAATTTGGAGAGAAATTCCCCGGGGCTTTGGATTTTAAAGGTTTTTATTAAATAAATTTTCTTATGAGGTTGTGTTGTTCATGATAATTCACATCTCTAGGTTAAGATTATAACAGAACCCCCTTGGTCTGTTGAGTTTTTTTTAAATCAATAGAAACCAATTTCTTTGGTCTCGAAATTGATTTCTCTTAATTTTATTAATTGCAATACCTTTTGAGATGATTAAAAACACCCAATGTCCATGGATGATTTAAATCATAATTCCTTAAAGGATCTATAAAAATCCCATTCTTGGTCCGATACGAGATTTCTAGTGATATTTAGAAAGAGTTAAAAAGGAATTATGAGAATGAAGTATAAACAACACGATTACAACATTACAAATGAAAAATTACAACTCACAATAGTCCACAACCCCAACACATAAGGATTTATCTACTCATAGAGTAGCTAGAAATTAAATAACTTGTAGTACCTGAATACATCCTCTTGAAATATTTGGAGCGAAAGGTCTTCGGGAAGGTAGCACGGAAGCACCTTCTCTCCTCTCTTCTCTCGTCTTCTTTCTCTCTCTTCTTCTCTTCTTGGCCATATCTAGAGTGATCCCCCTTGGAATAACTTATAATGGAATAATATTAATGACTCCCAAACTTGGATGGCCTGCCACCTATTTATAGTTTTTAGTAGTACACAACGTGTACCAAGAAGTACACGACGTGTACTACTAGTAAATGCATTTTGGCCATCTTTTCTCTGCCGGTAGGTGATCTAACACGTCGTCTTTGACTTTGAACATGGTACCGCCTGGTATGTGGATGTACACGACATGTATCACTGCCCCACATGGCATGTAATATGGTTCATCGGCCACCAAACCCTTCTATAAGGTCCACATGGCGTGTGTAGGGGTCGTACACGGTGTGTAGTCTTCATCTAGAAACATGGGCGTGTAGTCTTTCTCTCAGCCACCAACCACTTCTAGAAGTGGGTACATGGTGTGTATCATGACTCACATAGTGTGTAATGGTTTTTGGAAACTTGGGCATGTACTTGTCTTGTTCAATCCGTGTCAGGGTGATGATACACAATATGTTTCCTAAAGTACATGCCTTGTAGTTTGCAATTTTTGATAAACTTCCCCCGATTTGTGACTTTGGCATGGAAATACTTTAAAATCATCATGATCACCAATAAAAAAAATTTGAACCATAAAATGATTGAAATTTGGTGAAAAAATGTTTTTATGCTCGTTAAATTATATGGAAAAGTATACACAAATCGGGTACATCAAACTCCCCCACACTTAGTTGTTTTCTTGTCCTCAAGCAGGATCTCAACATCTTATCAATAGAATTCATAATTTAAAAGGGAAACATTTAAATAATTATAATTGTAAATAATAAAATCATAGAAGAATATTTTTAAAAGGTACAAAACAAATTTCATTTACAATGATATTCTAATCATGCCTCATATATAATTTAATTGAAAATTTACATCCTTTTTCATTCACATTGTTTAACTTTTCATAAATAAACATGCCACTTGATGATTTACCTCACCACAAGATACCAAACCGGTCAATAAAGATTTATTTAATCAGGGTTATGATCAATCTTAAGTATATGTACTCTATCTATATATTTTCAAGTGTTATCATTATCTACTTCAGAAGTAAAATCACAAAAATCACGAGGGTTTTCAATAAGGTTCAAATGTTTCTGAGGCTAAGGGTTGATAGGTAATGATAAAAATTAATCTTAGAGGCTTGAAAAGGAGGCTTAATTCTAAAACAATAATGCATGATAATCTATTAGAGCTTAATGAAAATTCTCCTCAAATCAAGATCACTCAAAGGCATCATTACTATAGTATTCCTTTTCCAGTATGGGCCCATAAACCAATAATATGTAATAAAGAGTATGGTCCCTCTTTTTCATTTTTTATAAACAACATTAAAGGACCACCAAGAATGCAATGGATAATAGGCTTTTGGACCCTTTTTCCCAAATGAACAAGTGAAAAACTCCCCCACACTTAAGTTCATGGTCCCGCACTAAAATATACCATGAAAAACCAAAGTCCCTCTTTTAGCTCAAGTGAATAATCATGAAAAATTATAAAATAATTAGGGAAGGAAGGAAAAGTAGGTTTGTAATGTGGATTCCTATCAAGGCAATTCATGGATTCTAATGGTTTATGAAGAACAGATGTAGGGTAGGTCTCAAGGAAAAGGGTATGGAAAATAATCAAATTCCTCAATCATTTTAATATGATTCAAAAGTCTTCATGTTTTGAAGATAAAATCTAGAAAATTCTAGTAGTTATGTATATCCCAAGAATCTCTCAATAAAGAGGGTATAAGAAAGAATATGTCAAAAAGGTTTAGAATACATCTTGGGAATGGGAAAAAATACATGAGTCAATCAGGTCATGATATGAATACAAAATGATCCATCTAATAAATGTAAATTTCTAAGGCCTAAAATCCAAAATCAAACTATATCAACAATCATTTTATAATTCTTTGAAAATTAAAATAAGCATATAACTTTTTTAAATTCCCTATTATGACTTTATTATTTATAATTATAATTAATCCAAAAATTTCCACAATTAAAAATATGTCATCCATTAACAATTTATCCTAAATCAGTTTAAGGAAAAGACTAGTGTAATCAGAGGCCCTCCCCCATACTTAATACAACACACGGTCACCCAAGTGCAATACCAAGGAAGAGGAGGGATTATGGGAAAACAAGGGGTACAATTTTAGGGGAAAGAGTGGAAGAAGTAAACCCAAAAATAGAAAATAAAAATAAATACTTAAAAATACTCCCCTCAGAAAGAGAGATGCCCAAGTCGCTCCAGGGTACCTGTGACTGGTGATGGAATGAAAAAAAACAACAGGCATAAAAAATAGCACATCCCAAGCATATCACAAAACAGATATATACAAAGAAAATAAAATGTTTTATAAATGAGTCATGGGGTCACCTCAAAAGAGGAATTGTCTATAATGGGAGGATCAGGCAGGGTAGGGTCGGTGGAAATAGTAGAGGCCGGAGCCTCGGTTTGGTCTATGCTCGGAAGAGGATTTGTAGCAGTCGGATCCTCAGGAGCGGAACTTGAAGTGGGTGGATCTATAGTGATTCTTGGGTTGACATCAAGAGTGGTAGTAGTGGGTCCAGTGGTAAAGAGGAGAACTGAATCTGTGGCCAGTGCGGTAAACAACAGTGGAGCTATTGAAGAAGGTCCTAGAGTGGAGGTAGGAACAAGTGTTGAGGGTAGTGGAATGCCATGATGATGAATAAGAATCCCCAATATCTTCTCAAGCTAGCCAAGATTATAATCTAGATGAACTTTGTGATTCCCCACCACGTCTAGGAGGAGGGTAAAGGGGAGATCGAATGAGGGTGCAGAGGGAGGTGGGGTGGTAGAAGGAACATAAGAGTAAGTAAGAGAAGAAGAATAAAGGACATAAGAAGTGGGGAAGGGTGGGGAAGGGACATATGCAGGTGGATGGGGTGGATCCTAAGAAGAAACACCAGTGGGAGCATGTGGGTCATCCCTCACCCCTATTGGAGTAGTGGCATCCTACACAAGAACAAAATTTCTCTCCCTGATACTCGACCAACCTCACACGGATAATAATGAGGAAGTCTATACGCTGAGGAGAACCCAAGTGATATTGAGGGAGAGATGACTCAAAAACTCCCAAAAAGTGTTTCAACTGGGTTTCATAGAACCTTCCATTTAGGTTTCCCTAATATCCATGGATTATATAATGAAATTAAAAAGAGGCAAGATAGGGGAGGTTTGGGTATTCGTGCCGGACGATACAGGTAAGAAAATCCATGTCTCATTTGGACACAACACCCATATCCTCATGTAGAGGAAGAAGAATGGAGGTAAAGAACTGGTGAAGGAAGAAAATATGAGGGTCAATGATGAGTATGATCTTCTACGAGGTGGGGGTGTACCTGTGGTCAGACCCAGCAAGCTCCCGCCACATCACAAAAAGATCAGAGTACTCAGGGTGGGTCAAAGTGTAGACAAGAGGTGGGGTGGTAGGATGGGGATAAAATCAGCATCCTCAGCTAAACTTGGCCATAGTAAGTGAAAAATTTAATCATCCTAGCTAAAAACAAACTGGGCGAGCTGTATCTATGGGCGTCGGCTGGTACGTGGGCCCGTCGAACTTGAAGGTGGCCATGAACTCTAAAAATAAATCACGGTACGTAGGAGTACTAACCTAGAAAGTATCTAACAGGTGAGTATGGCCTATAATCCCCTCAAGATCCTCCTAGATTCCAAGGTGCTGAAGAACCAAAATGTAAAGGAAGCAACTGCTTAGCTGGATAGTGCGGTGAGAAAAGCGCTGCAATCACTCCGTCGCAGGATGGTCCTCAAGAAAAACCAAGTAGGGATGTGGAGGTGGCCGAGCAGTAGCCGGTGCAAGCAGTGGTGTAATGGATGGTGATGGAGTAGATGGTCCCACTGCTAAGGTAGAATATGGAGCAGTGGATACTTGAGCGGGTGTAGATGGCTGGTCAGAAGGTGGAGGTGCGGGCTCGGTCAGGTCCACTACTGGCGTGGATGGTAGCTTAGAGGGAGAGGAGCTAGAAGATGGAGTAGTGACAGAGGATCTCTCAATCATATTAGATGTAACTGAAGTCGTCGTCAAAGGATAAACAGTATAAGGGGCCACATGAATGGTCAGATCAGTAGATGTCATAGGTGGAGGTGGCATCAGGAGAGGAGGCAGAGCGACCAACACTGGGGGTTGTAAAATAGGAAAATCTAAAATGGGATGCTCGTAATATCGAAGGATAATCTGATAGCGAGGAGGCCAATCAACCTCAGAAGTAGAAGTGGGTTGATTCCCACTAACAGGATCACTATCAGCCATACCTTTTATGAAAATAAAACAAAACAAAAGAAAATAAAAGAAAAAGAAAAAGAAAAAGAAGAAAATGTGAGAAAACTGAAAAAACAGTAGAACACGATGTGTAGATCCAGGATACACGACATGTAATATGAGATGTGTAAGAACCCATGTACCTTGGATAGACATGCCGTGAGGGAATGTGTTAGGAAAAAACATAGTACATGATGTGTAATAAGGTGTACATGCTGTGAAGTACAAGATGGAGTGGGGGCTGTGTAAAGAGCCAGACACGACTCGACTAGGGTAGGGAATAAGACCATATACATGTCACGTGGAAATGAGTACACTCCGTGTAAGTGTACATGGTGTGGGAGGTGTTTATTCCATTCACACGATGTCCTCTGAAGAGTCGAAGGATAGGGCGTGTCCCAAACAGACACGTCGTGTATAGGTAAATGGGAAGAGGGTCGTGTCCCGAACAGACACGGCTAGGGCCAGAAGGCCCGAGAAGGCATGATACATGGCGTGTACTGAATGTACATGCCATGTATCAACCAAATGAAGAAAATGTTCCGTGTGTGTCCATGTATAGAAAGTACACGGTGTATGTTCTTCGCACAAGCCGTATGCTTCACGGGAAACTGAAACATTGGCCGATCCACAAATCACCCTAAATGCGATGAAAATTGAGGAATAGAGGGTGAAGAAGTGTGTACCTAGTATTAGGATCATAATGTGGATGAAATACGGACCTAAAATGCACAAAAATGGTGGATTTGAAATCGGGTAGCCGGAGGGCGTGCAGGAGAAGAAAACAGGGAGGAGAGGGGGTCGCGCGACACGGGCTCAAGCTGGGTGGGGCATGGCCTTTATAGCCGCGGTACACAGTGTGTACCAGGACCTACACATCGTGTATCACTATATATATATATATATATTGAATTATGAAGAAAATATATAATATAATTATTATAGTAAACTATATAATAATTAATATTAATAATAAAAATAAAAATAAATAAATAAATAAATAAATAAATATATGTATATATGCTACCAAAAATAAATCTATACACTTAATGTATCAGAAAATACACATCGTGTGTTCTAAAATTGGAAAAAGAGAAGTACAACCTTTGGTCTGGTGCTTGGGGCGAGGTTCGAACCGGTGATCGGCCGATCCAAATGCAAGACCTCAACCACTGAAGTAAATTTTGTACTACTAATCATGTTTATGAATTGTATATATTTAATGTACAAGGCCAATACTACACGGTATGAATAAAAGGTACGATGTGTGGTTTTTGATTGGAATAAAAGGGATTAAGTAGAGAGATTAACCGAGTTCGAACCCGGGTCTTTTGGATCCAGGGCCGAGACTCTACCAATCCGCTAACTTCACCCACATGTATGTTCATATTTCAAAAACTATTGAAATTATTATTTGAAAACATGGCACATACGATATATATCGAAATTAACACCATGTAGTTTTATTAATATGAAAAATGATGGAAATGAGCCGGTTGTCAGGATTCGAACCTAGGTCTTTTGGGAGCTGATATACGACCCTAACCAGCCGGTCCATCCTCATCATGGGTTTTCTTATATATATTATTTTGAAGAATACCACACATACTGTGTAATTAAACACAAGTATAAAAAGGGGGAACCCCGTGCCGAAGGTAGGTATGGAGGGATTCGAACCGGTGATGGCTTGGATAAACTCTAGTGACCTTACTATCGGCACCAGCATCATCCCTGTTTATTAAGTTAGTTAATCTATATATTTATAATATTAGGAATATAAACTAAAAATATCAGTACACATCGTGTATATAGGTGATACACAGTGTGTAACCTATGGGTTGACTCCTAGGAAGTGCTTTTTTTAGGTCATTGGCTTGATCTACCTACCTCTTGTTACCTGAAATGAATGGTGGAGATTGTACCCACTATATCCTCTATATGATTATAAAACTTTAGGCATTGTCCATTCTCTGTGAAAGGTTGTCCGTATTCACCAGCAATTTCCACCGCATCATGGTGGAAAAATTTGAGCATTTGAAATGGTCCTGACCATCGGGACTTCAACTTACCTAGAAACAATTGCAGATGCGAGTTGAAAAAATACCCGATCACTGGGTTGGAAGGTTTTGTAGGAAATCATCCTGTCATGGATCACTCATGTATTTTCTTTGTAAAGTCTATAATTCTCATAATCCTCCTATAATATCTCATCAAGATCCGTGAGCTGGAACTTTTCCTTCTCTTCGGCATCCTTTAAATCTAAATTCAGGGCCTTGATGTCACAGTAGGCTTTATACTCCAACTCCACTGGTAGGTGGCATGGATTCCCATATACAAGGAAGAACATAGACATCCCTAGAGGTGTCTTGAAGATGGTATGGTATTCCCATAAAGAATCATCAAGATTTTTGGACCAATCCTTCCTTGAAGATCCCACCATTTTTTCCAGGATCTGTTTTAGTTCATGATTTGATAATTCTACCTATACACTAGATTGGGGATGATAAGGTGTTCCCATGTGATGATTCACCCCATACTTAAGTAACACATTCTTCATCAAGGAATTTCCAAAATACGTTCCCCTGTCGCTGATCAACACTCGAGGAATGCCAAATCTTCTGAATATGTGATTATTCAAAAAGGCCACAACTACCTTGGCTGTGTCATGGGCTTTAGCAGCGGCTTCCACCCACTTGGAGACATAGTTCATACAGACAAGTATGTAAGAGTTCCCATATGATGGGGGAAATGGCCCCATGAAGTCAATTCCCTAGACGTCGAAGATTTTGACCTCTAGGATGGGGTGTTGAGGCATCTCGGATCATTGTCCCATATTACCTGTTCTCTGACATCAATCACACCTGGTAACAAAGTAACAAGCATCCCGGTGCATGGTAGGCCAGAAAAATCCAGACTGCAAGATCTTTGCTATCATACGGTCTGGGACATGATGTCCTCTAACTGGTGAGGAGTGACAGAACTCCAGAACTCCTTGAACTTCATTCTCTGGGATTCACTGGCGAATCACCCCATCGCCACATGATCTAAAGAGTAGAGGGTCTTCCTAGAAGTACCTCTTGACATTAGATAAAAATCGCTTCTTCTGATGGTAAGTGAGATCGGGGTGAACTGCTCCTGTAACCAAATAATTTACAATATCTACATACCAAGGTCGACGTGGTCCCTCGATTGAGAATATTTTCTCATCGGGGAAGTTGTCCGTACTGTCTATGTCATCCTTCTTCTTAAAACAAGGAAGTACCAGGTGAGAGAAGTGGTCAACAATAATGTTCTCGCTACCCTTCTTATTGTAGATCTCCAAGTCGAACTCTTGGAGGAGAAGCACCTGACGGATGAGTCGTGGCATCGAATCCTTCTTGTTTAGCAAATAATTGTGTGCTGAATGGTATATAAAATAACTTTGGATAACACAAAGTAAGAACAAAACCTATAAAATACAAATACCAATGCAATCATTTATTTTTTTCATGGTAGTGTAATTCACCTGTGATTCATTCAAAGTTCTGCTGGAAAAGTAAATGGGATGGAAGATGTGATCCAGCCATTCACTCAGTACTGAACCCACCATGTAGTCACTGGAATCACACATGAATTCAAATTTTACCTCCCAATTTGGAGCAATCATCACCGGAGCTTCCACCAGTCGTTGCTTCAGATGCTGAAAAGATGTGGCACATGTCTCGTAAAACTTGAAGATGAAATCCATGGAGAGGAGATTGGTGAGTGGTTGGGAAATCTTTGAAAAGTATCAGAAAAACCGTCTGTAGAAACTGGCATGCCCCAGATTACTTTGGATAGCTCTGACAGAAGTTGGGATGGGTAGATTTGAAATGAATTCTATCTTTTCAGGATCAACTTCTATCCCTTTCATAAAGATCTGGTGGCCCAAGACAATACCACTCTACACCATAAAATGGAATTTTCCCAGTTTAAAACTAGGTTAGTGTGTACGCACCTTTCCAAAACCTGCTCCAGATTCCTCAGACAAGTGTTGAAGGACTTTTTGTAGACAGAAAAATCATCTATAAATACTTCCAAGAATTATTCTTCCATGTCATGGAAGATTTCCAACATACATCGTTGGAAGGTGGCATGAGCATTGCACATCCCAAAAGATAGTCTTCGATAAGAAAAAGTACCATATGGGCATGTGAAGGCGCTATTTTCTTGATCTTCAGGGGAAATGTAGATTTGGTTATATTCAGAATAACTGTCGAGGAAGTAGTAAAACTTGTTCCCTACTAGTCGTTCCTGCATCTGATCCATTAAGGGTAGCACGAATTGATCTTTCTACATTGCATCATTTAGATTTCAGTAGTCCACATATACTCTACAACCCATGACTTTCCATGTAGGGATAATCTCGTTTTTATCATTGGAGACCATAGTGATACCCCCCTTTTGGGTACCACTTGTAGAGGACTCACCCATGGGCTGTCTGAAATGGGTTATATGATTCTTTCATCTAACAATTTGATTACCTCCTCCTTCACGACTTCTTTCATGGAAGGATTCAGCCATGGCTGTGGTTTTCGAGAGGGTTTTTTATCCTTCTTCCAGTATCACCTTATGGGTGCAAATAGTGGGACTGATTCCCATCAGATTTGTGACTATCCATCTAATGGCTTGCTTTCTTTGCTTCAACACTTGCAGAAGTGCATCCTCTTTCTCTTGAGACAGAGCTACATTGAGTATAATTGGAAGTGTTTTTGAATCACCCAAATATCCATATTTTAGAGATGAAGGGAGATTTTTTATCTCATGTTGAGGTGCCTTTAGGATCGAGGGCACAATTGGTTGCACCTTTACTCACTCCAATTTTTTTGGAACAACTTTGTGTTTCTAGTAATGACCACCCTATCCTTTGATAAATTGTAACTCCATGGGTGCATCTTAGATATCTACGAGGATCAGGTAATCAATAATAAAAGAAATTACTAGACTATCTTTCTTGTAGATGAAGTGCTCGTCCATTGTTGTCATCGCATAACAGTCCTCATGTTCCAGTAGTGTTGCTTACTTGATAGACTTGAGGAAGTTTTAGGATACTCTTTCATCGTCAACTCTAAAGATTAGTTCTCCTTGGTGGACATTGATCAATGACTTAACAGTGGCCAAGAAAGGCCTTCCCAGAATCAAAGGTGTCTTCTGGTCTTCCTCTATGTTAATAATGATGAAGTTGGTAGGGATAATTAACCTTCCTACCTTCACCAACACATCCTCGAGTAGCCCCTTGGGATATTTAATGGAGTGATCTGCTAACTAGAGGGCCACTCGGGTGATTTTGAGATCATTGAGCCCCAACTTATTGAATAATATGAAGGGAATCAATTTTACGCTGGTCCTAAGTCATAGAGAGATTTTTCAAACTCACAGGATCTAATGGTACATGGGATAGTGAAGCTACCTGGATCTTGGAGTTTTAGAGGAAGCGAGCGTTGCACCACTACTGAGCATTCCTTATTTAGTGAAATGGTTCCCAGATCCTGCATCTTTATTTTGTTGGAGAGAATATTCTTCATGAACTTTTTGTATGTCAACATTTGAGTTAAAGCTTCTTCGAAAGTGATGTTGATGTGTAGCTTCCTAAATACCTCTATGAATTTACCAAACTGGTGATCCACCTTCCTTTGCTTCATCCTATCTAGAAATGGTAAAGTGGGCTCAAAAGACTTGACCACCTCTTTCCACTTATCATGTGATGAATCCTTCTATTTTGATGGTTCTTTTGATGAGGATGGGTCCTTCATTGTGGTTTCATTAGCTGGAGAGGGTGAAGGTTGAGTTAGAGTTGTAGCCTCACCTTGCTTTGTAGTTGGTGTCTGAGGTATCTCCTTCCCACTTCGTAAAGTGATTGCATGGGACTCTTATCACGGGTTATTATCAGTGTTACCTAGTAGTGTACCAGGTTTCCTTGTGGATAGCTGATTGGAAAGTTTCCCAATTTGATTTTCCAGGCCTTGAATGGAAGATTCCTGGTTTTGAAATCTTGTTTCAGTAGTTGTTATGAATTTTGTTAGCATTTCTTCAAGTTTTGATGGGGGTTCTTGCTAAGTTTGTTGTGCAGCTAGTGGAGGTGGTGGATTCCTTGGTGTTTGCGGGTGAGGGTTTTGGTACCCTTACTGCTGGTAGGTCCCCTTCTATTTTTGTCTTGGATATGGGTTCTAGTACTGTTTTTGACCATAGCTAGGTTGTCTCTAGGGTGGAGGATTTTGCTGTTGCTGCTGGTACCCCATGTTCATTTTTTCTCACCATGCTAGGTTCTGGTACTGAGGATACATATTCATCCCTCGATTCTAAGAAACGTATCTCACATTGCTTATTGAAGGGCTGACAGTTGACCCCTAGGCATTCACCAATGATTTGGTTGTCACCATATTCGCTGCATGCTAGATGGTTTTCTACTTGAACTTGGGATGTGTTCTCTAGGTTTAACGCATCAATCTTCTTGAAAACCACATCCAATTGGGTAGCGAGCATCGTGGTGGCATCAATGTTGTGCATACCATGATTTTTAGTTCCCCTCTTTGAGTTACATTGGAAACTGTTGGCTGACATTTCCTCTAGGAGGTCAAAGAGTTCCTCCATAGATTTTCTCATTACTGTTCCTCTAGCAGCGACATCCACCAAAGATTTGGTGTTCATGGTCTGGCCGCTGTAGAAGGTTTGTACTTTCATCTAGAGTAGAAGTCTGTGGTGAGGAAATTTGCGTAGCATCTCCTTGAAGCGCTCCCAGGACTCGTATAAGGATTTTTAGTCATGCTGCTAAAAGTTGTGGATCTTGTTCTACAGAGTCACCATCTTCGGTGGTGGAAAGTATTTGGACAAGAAGGCCTGAGATAACGCCTCCCAGGTGAGGATAGACTGTTGAGGCTATCCCTTGATCCAGTCTTTTTCATTATCCCTTAATGAGAAGGGTAAGTGGTGAAGACAGATGACATCTTCTGACACTCTGTGGTAACAAAAGGTGTCATATATCTCGAGGAAGTTGGAGAGATGAGCATTTGGGTCTTCACTGGGTAGACCAGCAAATTGTACAGTGTTCTGGATCAGCTGCATAATGGCTGGTTTGATTTCAAAATGTTGGGACTGCACTGATGGTTGGATGATTCCCATATCTACCCCTTGGATAGAGGGAATACCATACTCCATAATGGTACAACATGGGGCAGCTGCTCTCGAGTAAGTGGGGGCATAAATTGGTGTGTAGGAGCAAAGTATGGCCCCTGACCTGGCTATAGGTATGGCATCCACTCCTGTTGGAACTATTGAAGTTGTTGTAGGCCATACCTTGGAACAAGTGGATCTTGCTAATTTCGGTTGTCATCTGAGTCAAATGACTATCCATCTCCTCAGATAGTAGCTAGATATACCTCTTCGTTATGTGCCATGGTATTTTTTTGGTTGTGCTCATCCATGAGTGCATGTAGTTGCCTCAAAAGTTTTTGTTCAATCTCTGGGTCAATTAGAAAAATCTCTGATGACTCAACACTCTTGGAATGAGTGATGCAACCACTCATACACCTATGAATATGCACAACACTTAACACACCAAGCGTAAAAGAGGAAGACAAAAAAAAGAAAAATGAGAGTAAGAATATAATTTTTAGAATTTTTTATTTTTATTTTCACTAAAATTAATACAAAATAGATTTAAATGAAAACAATTGTAGCTTCGATTCCCCAACAATGGAACCAAAAATTGGTTATCATTCCTGTCAAAGTTTTGTTTTTTGACAATCCAAATTGTATTACCCTAACAAGTATAGTACCAGTAAGGGATCGATCCACAAGGAAAGGGAGTTATCTTTGTTTTTTTATTATCAAATTTGTAATTGATTTAGTGAATTTTTATGAAATTTAGAATCTATTTTGTTCTGTGTTTTGATAAAAAGTGATTGGATTTCAATTTCTTAATAAATTACTTGAAAAATAAATAAAAATACGAGAATTTGATTTGGATGAAAATTTGGAGAGAAATGCATCGGGGTTGTGGATTTTAAAGGTTGTTATTAAATAAATTTTCTTATGAGGTTATGTTTTTCATGATAATTCACATATCTAGGTTAAGATTATAATAGAACCCCCTTGGTCTGGCGAGTTTTGTTTAAATCAATAGAAACAAATTTCTTTGGTCTGGAAATTGATTTCTATTAATTTTATTAATTACAGTCCCTTTTGAGATGATTAAAAACACACAATGGTCATGGATTATTTAAATCATAATTCCTTAAAGGATCACTAGAAATCCTATTCTTGGTCTGATATGATATTTTTAGTGATATTTAGAAACATTTAATAAGGAATTATGTGAACGAAGTATAAAAAACATGGTTACAACATTTCAAATGACAAATTACAACTCACAATAGTCCACAGCCCCAACACATAAGGATTTAGCTACTCATAGAGTAGCTAGGAATTAAATAAATTATAGTACCTGAATACATCCTCTTGAATGCTTTGGAGAAAAGGTCTTCGAGAAGGCATCACATAAGCAACATCTCTCCTCTCTTCTATCCTCTTCTTCCTCTCTCTTCTTCGCTTCTTGGCCGTCTTCGGAGTGCTCCCCCATGGAATAACTTGGAATGAATGAATCTGAATGACTCCTAAACTTGGAGGGACTACCACATATTTATAGGTTTTAGTAGTACACAATGTGTACCAGGATGTACACGGCATGTACTACTAGTAAACACGTTTTGGCCATCTTTTCTCCACCAGTAGGTGAGCTAACATGCCATCTTGGACTTTGAACACATAACCACCTTGTAGGTGGATGTACATGGCATGTATCACCACCCCAAATGCTATGTAATATGGTTCATCAGCCACCAACCACTTCTAGAAGGTCCACACGGCGTGTGTATGGTTCGTACATAGCGTGTAGTCTTTAGCCAACAACATGGGCATGTAGTCTTTCTCTCAGCCACCAACCCCTTCTAGTAGTGGTCACACGACGTGTAGCATGATTCACACAACATGTAATGGTTTCTAGAAACATGGTAATGTACTTTTCCTGGTCAATCCATGTTGGGGTGCTGATACACAACATGTTTCCTTAAGTACACGTCGCGTAGTTTGGAATTTTTGATAAACTTCCCCTGATTTGTGTCTTTGGCATGGAAATACTTGAAAATCATCATGATCACCAATAAAAAAAATTTAACCACAAAATAATTAAAATTTGGTGAAAAAAAGTTTTTATTATCGTTAAAATATATGGAAAAGTATACACAAATCGGGTACATCAGACACCAAAACATGAAGAATTCCTACTGGAAGGTATGCTCTCATAATCTCCCATGTTGAAGATTACCAAGTGTGAACTTCATGATAAGAAGTTTCATATTATTAAGATTACTCGTACAAGACAGTCTATATACTATGAATCCCATCATATTATGTCATCCAACCATAGAACTAAATTTAAGAATATTGTCATAACACTTCAAGGTTCTCATCATAACATGGAACTGCTATGACCTTGTCAATGTGACAAATAATCCAAGACATTATTACACTATAATCATGAAGAACAGTGAACGATATGTAATAATATGTTTAATATTTAAATATATTAAATATTCATCTAATCAAAGTACAAACAATTTTTTCTAGTACACCAACTCTTATAGACTCCCACTTGGACTAGAGCCAACTGCCTACGACTTTTAGTCTGCTAGACCTCACATGATTATCATGTTTCTGCTAAGTCAAGGCTTTAGTCAAGGGGTCCACCATGTTGTCTTATGTGGAAATAATTTTCATTGCAACTTCACCTGCCTAAGAAAAATCCATCAAGAGATGACACTTCTAAAGTATGTGCTTCATCTGCTGATGTGACCTTAGATCTTTTCCGAGAGCCACTGCTACAGTATTATCACAATACAGTGTGATGGGATTTTTTTTCTAGGTATCACATCCAGATCCTATACGAATATTTGCATCTAAATGGATTATTTATTTGCCTAAGAAGCTATGATATACTCAGAATATAATGTATAATCTACAACCACACTCTTCTTTAAGCTCTTTTAGCTCACTGCTCCTCCATTCAATGTGAAGATGTATCCCGTTTATGACTTCATGTCATCCTGTTCAGTATGGAAACTAGAATCTACATATCTTCTGATGACTAGTTCTTCATCTTCTCTATAAACCAGGAAAATATCCTTAGTACACCTCAGATACTTTAGGATAGTCTTTACTTCCATCCAATGGTAGTCACCTGGGTCTACTTGATACTTTCCTACCACACTCAATGTGTAGGCAACATCCAGCATAGTACATAACATGGAATACATGACCGACCCAATTGTTGATGTGTATGGAGTCCTTTCCATTCTATTTCTTTCCTCATGTGTCTGAGGACACATTTTCTTGAAAATATGAATTCCATATGACACTGGAAACAACCCCTATTGGATTTTTCCATACTGAATCTCTTCAGTATCTTGTTAATGTATGTACTTTGACTTAGGCCCAACAATCTCTTGGATATATCAAGATGGATCTTGATCCCAAGAATATATGCTTCCTCACCCAAGTCCTTTATGGACAAGCATTAATTCAACCATGCCTTAATAGACTGTAATCTAGTATCTCATTTCCAATAAGTAATATGTCATCAACATATACTATTAAGAAAATGATCGCACTCCCACTAAACCGTTTGTAGACATAAGGCTCACATTCATTCCTGATAAAACCAAATTTCATTACGACTTCATCAAAATGAATGTTCCATGACCTGAATGATTTATTTAATCCATAAATGGATTTCTGCAACTTGAATACCTTATTAGCATCCTTTGGAGTCATAAACCCTTCAGGTTGTGTCATGTAGACATCTTTTTAAAGGTTCCCATTAAGGAAGTTTGTTTTGAAATCCATTTTCCAAATTTCATTTTCATGGTAAGTGGAAATGAACAATATAATTCTGATGGATTTCAGCATTGCAATTGGTGAAAAGGTTTCATCATAATCAATTCCTTAACACTGCTTGAACACTTTTTTAAATAGTCATGCCTTATAGGTACTGAATTATCCTTCCATGTCCATTTTCTTATTGAATACCCATTTGCAACCAATAGGATTTACATCAATAGAAGGATCTACCAAAATAAAAACTTGTTTTTGGAACATGTAATCCATTTCAAAATTCATGGCTTCTTGGAACTTGGTAACGACTGTGCCACTTACTACTTCCTTGTAGTTTAAAGGATCCTTATTATCAACTAATAATGAGTCACCATTCTTAGTAACTAGAAATCCATACCATTCTGATTCTCTAACATCTCTTGTACTCCTACATAGTTATTGTGTCTCTAGAATAGTTCTTTCTTCCACGAGGCTTTGTGGAAGCTGTTCATATACCAAATCTTGTGTACCTTGTGCCTCAACTTCATCGAAGTATATCTCACTCCCACTATCTCTTTTAAAGATGTGATCCCTATAAAGGAATATGGCATGTATTTCCACTATAAACTTTATTTATGAGTGGTTGTATAGGTAATATCCCCTTATTTCCTTGGGATATCCTATAAAGGTACACTGTGTGCCTAAGGGTGTAAGTCTGTTACCTGAAGAGGTCTTAAAAAATGATTCACTTCCCTACACATGTAAATTTGATAACATAGATTTCATTCCACTCCAGAACTCGTATGGAATACCATTTATCGATATTGTTGGTACTTGGTTTATTATGTGTACTTTTGTTTGTAATGCATATCCCCAAAAGGATAATGGAATACTTTCATGAATCATCATCGATATCACCATGTTCAACAATTTTTGGTTACTCCTTTCGCTCACACCATTCCACTGGGGTATGTAAGGAGGAGTGAGTTGGGATAGGATCCCAAAATCCCATAAGTAATCAACGAAGTCTTGATTAAGATATTCTTCACATCTGTATGAGTAGAGTTTCTTAAACTTCTTAACAAGATGGTTCTCAACTTCATTCTTGTATTAATTGAACTTATCAAAAGAATCTGATTTATACCTCATTAAGTATATATATCCCTATCTACTAAAATCATTAGTAAAAGTTATGAAGTATGAGTACCCACCACTTCCTTCAACTGAAAATGGTCCACACACATTGGTATGAACAAATTCAAAAAGCTCTTTATCCCATTCACCTTTCCCACTAAATGGGGATTTAGTCATTTTTACCCTGTAAACAAGTGTGACATAAGCCAAGTAGTTTTATTTCTAAAGAATCTAAATATCCATCTTGATGTAACTTTGTCAAGTGTTTCTCATTTACATGACCAAGCTAGTGATTCCAAATTTGGGTGTGGTATGAGTCATGCGAAGTATCTTTGTTATCGATTTCCATTACTTGGTTTGTGTAATCCAACACATAAAGACCATTGTATAAATGTTCCCTACCAAAACAAATGCTATATTTGTAAAAGAAGCAACATTAATTTCTAAATTTGAAAACAAATCCATCTGTATCTAATTTGGATATAGAAATAATTCTTTTAGTAATATAAGACACATAATAATAACCCTTTAACACCAAGATCATCCTAGTTGGCAATGTGAGGTGGTAGTCCTCGACAACTACAGTAGCAAGTATGGCTCTTTTGGATTCTCGTAGATCTACCTCACCTTGATCAATCTTCCTGAATATACATGATTCCTATATTTGGATACATATGTGAGAACCAAAAACTATATCTAATACCCAATTTGTAGAAATAGATAGATTTTATTCAATAAAAAACTCACCTGAATCTTCCCCTTTCTTCTTAGGTTGGGTGTAGTTCTTCTTCTAGTGTCCCTTCTTTCCACATGAGAAAAAAAGAGATTCCTGTTCCCTTTCCTCCCTTTTGATCTTCCTTTTCTTGGAAGGGCGTGAAGAATATTTGGAATTAAAACTCTTCACCTCCTCTTTCCTCTTATTCACCATAAGGACTGAAAGATTTTCACTCTTCATATCTTTGTCCAACTAGTGAATGAGGATAAGAAGATCAAATATAGACTTCTCAATGTTGTGCATATTAAAATTAACAACAAAGTTGGGGAATCTATGAGGGAGTGATGTAAGAATGAGACTGGTACCCAATTCTTAGAGAAGTTTAAACCCTAGAACCTTTGGGCACTCAATGTATCCAATGAACTTGAATACGTGAGGCCCAGCTGGGGCACCCTTTCCAAGCTTACTCTGAAAGAGTGACTTGGAGATCTCAAACCATTCTTGTCTTTCTCTCTCCTGGTAAATACCATATATGTGCTCGAGCATGCTATAAGAATCTATGTTTTTGTGAGACTTCATGAGCTCACTAGACATTGATGATAAAATCAAACATTGAACATTGACCACGTCGTTTATATGTTTCTCATAGACCATTAACTCTTCTTCACTCGCCTCTTTGGCTGGAAGATTAGGAAATACCGACTCAATCATGTAATACTTCCATTCATGGCGTAGAACAACCCAAAGGCATCTAAACCATTCCTGGAAGTTACTACCGGTGAGGATGTTGTCTTTATCCAGAATTGATCACAGTGATAGTGTGGTTGATGAGCTTTTCATTTTATTCTACAATTAAAATAGAATATGATTAGTACTTTCTTTATTACATTTTATAAGAAATAATAAATTAATTTTATTAAATATCCCATTATTTTAGAAAGTCCTAATGACCCTCACCATTGAACTCAAAATGTCCAGTTTCCACAACATTCTAGGGGCAAGGATCCATATCCTCCTTTGCATAACCTCAACAAGGGTTTTCAAGCTATTTGAAGGTATTTAGGTAGGCATGTCTTTTCCAACTGTGGGCTTGCAGCACCTTGATCCATTGAGTAGACTCCCCAATCCTGAAATCCTAACTTGGATATCCTCAATACTTTCCTACATATTACACCAAGTCTATCAAGGGATACTCCTCTTTATGCAATATGGTTAAGTCAACCCGAAACCTTTCATAAGGTTTTCTTGTATAAAAGTAAGTTTTCCAACAAGATTTGGTCTAACACATAGTTTTATTGAGTCTTGCCCTTAATCAAGTAATAGAAGGATTAGTCTAACTTAATATTTTGTTGAGTGATTTTTATCTCTTACATGTAAATTTCCTTATTATATTTATCACATTATTATTAATATTAAGTGGAACTTACTTAAGTGATTAACCATGTATTGATAATATTTACGCACAAGCCTGGTTTATTTTAGTTCTATCTCGCATACTTGTTAGTTCATTAATTATGTGATCGTGACAACACATCCATAATGAAAAAACATGCAACTAACAGAAATAAAATAAAGTAAAGGGAATGATCAAGAGCCTTTTTCTAATGGTTAGTTTATCTAGCGATTGATAAAATGAGCCTGACCTAGGGGAGGAACACCTTTGTGTTTACATCTTTCCACCTATCTAGCATTTTATCTCCTTGGATTGGTTTCACCTCGAATCCTGACTTGGACTGCCTCCACCAGCTTTGGAGCTCCATCCATTACATATGATTTTTAAACTCACACATAGGTGAGGGGTAAAAAGGGGTTTACATAAAAGAAACCATGGACATGCATTCCCTACATATTAATGAGGAGAGATGGATCATAGTCCAACAATTAATTTAATAAACAAATTAAAAGGAAACCAATCACATACAAAGGTCTTAGTCTATCTCATGATCACCCACATACATGCAATGAGTTACACATTTAATAAAACTAGCGTTCAATTCTTTAGTCATTCTTATTAAGATAAATTACACTCGAATTTATTAATTATTATCTTTAATTAATTGATCTTTTTATATTAATCATTTTTTGAATTTCCTTGAGATTCTCATCCTTGTACATAAATACACCTTTGAGGTATCCTGGTGAATACCCATTTGAATCTACCAAACATGTATTATACTCTCTCTCGACCTTCCGATGCTCTCCACCTTCTAGTGATGATGGAAGCTGCTGCGCTAGCTCCTCCACCCTGGTGGGGGAGGGAGAATCGTCATCTCTTGGGAGAGCAAGGTCATTTTGGCCTTTCTCCAACCCAGTGTTTCTTTCCCCTTTTCCTAAATCTTCGATTTACCCTAAGGTTCCAGATCTAATCGATGGATCATCGAACCTTCATCTTTCTTTATCTGAGTTTATGGAATCCTCATCCTTGCTGAATCTAACCCTAGTGGCTCGGTTCAAACACAGAAGGCCTTCAGTTGATGACTTCGATCGATTCGTCTTCGGATCTTGGGATCTTCATGAATGAGCGGTGGCTGGCTTGCTCGACAGAAAACAAATTATGATTAGGTTTGAATTAGAGGCAGATCTCATCCAAGCTTGGGCGAGGGCTCCTTGAAACTTCAATGGATCTTGATTTATGCTTCTGTGTTGGTCCTTCAATCTCCATATGAATCGAGACTCACCTTCCACAGCAGTTTGGGTAAGTTTCCCTAAACTTCATTTACTGTTTCAAAACCCTTCGGTTATTCGCATGTTGGGAAATCTGGTAGGTAGATTACTATGATCTGATAGTCGTACTGAGGCAGTTTTCCATCTGCTAAACCCCCGGGTGTGTATTAAAATGGATGCATCTCACATCCCTTTTTAATTTGTTTGGATCATGATTGGTGAAGAGTACCGATGTAAACAGAGGGTGGTTTATGAAAATTGGACTGAGTTTTGTGGCTCTTGAAAGCGATTGGGTCACTCAGTTGAGGCCTGCCAAAGCGGTCTCCTTATTCGACCAAGGGAGGTTCGTTTTAGTGGGAAAAATATTATTGTGAGTGCTGGGGATGGCTCAAGGAGCAAGGCATTAGAAAATGGTGTGAAGGTGGGTTTGGTTACGACAACTAGGGGGTTGACTAATAGAGGGAGGGGCTCTCATCTGGCTGGTTCAGTTGAGGAGGATTTTGCCTCTGGGTCTCGTAAAGTCTCCATTGATAAAGGTCATATAGTTGGGGATACCAGCAATAGGTTGAATCAGGCTAAAGGGAAGGCTGCTCAGGCCTTTGATGTTTTGGGTTCAGAACAGTTTGGAGAAGAAGGGCCCCCCGGTAGTATGAAGGTGGTCAATACGGCCAGGGATAAGGATGCTAAAGGTCTTGACCCTCTGGAAAAACCTTTTTTATCCCTGAGTAACATGTTTTAAGGGCTAGATGAGGATAGTTTGATTTAGGGCTTGGAGGAGGAGGTTACTATAGGAGGTGATGGTGATGAGGAGGTCTTGGAGGGTCTGCAGGTTGATTGCTTGAGGCTAGAACTAGCTATAGGATCTATGGAGGACATGAAGGATGATTCTGGTGATTTTGGGCCTGGACAAGCATTGGAGCATCTGCAGGTTGACTGCATGAGGCAGGACAGGTAGGAACCAGTTACAGGATGTGTGGATCAGAGGCCAGGGGACAGTGCAATCTAGGTTGATTCTACTTCAATGGTACAAGTCTATCACGGGAAGGAATTCTTTGGTGGCGATAAAAATTCGGAGGGTCTTCTGATTGAAGGTAGGGGGTAGGAACCAACTGTCATGGCTGTGGAAGAAACTCCTTTGGTGGAAAGGCGTCTACTGTTGCTGGAATGTATCACTCCAGATCAGAGACTGGGTTATAATTCTGGGTGTCCTGAGTTTTCTTTAAGGGAAAAGTCTGGGGAAGGAAGGGAGAACTCTGGGGGAGGGAAAGAAAATATGAGTGATCATGTCAGCCGTTCATTCAGTTAAATAGTTCAAAGTGGGAACCAGAAGATTACTACAGGTGAAAGACCTTTGTCAGCAACCCTGAGAAGGAGACCAAGGAAGGACTAATCATATCTTCCACGGTCAATGCAGACTAGGTCTGCCTCGAAACGGAATAGCAAGGTGGTTATTGCTGTTAAAAAGGGCAGTGTGGTTAAGAAGGAATCACTAGATATGCTTGCTCTTGACCAACTTAGAAATCAGATGCAAAGTAAAATTTTTTGGAGACACCCAGAGTGGGAATCAGCTACTGGAGAAGAAGAATCCTGCATGGGATGTGGGGATGACAATGGGTATTATGATATGTAACCTTGTGTTGATCTGTGTTGCTTGTTGTTTATGGTTCTCTGGACTTTGTTTGGGGTTGTATGTGGGGAACCTGACATGTAACACCCCAAGCTTCTACGGTACGATTCTCTTTGAATAATGCGATAGCATGTGTTGTACGCAACATCGAGTTCTAACACACCACAACCAATCAAACTAGCCGTTATGAATAGTAATACATGATTTTTGAAATTATATATATTTTATATTTCAAAATGGACTTCATTTTTGGATTCGGAATATCGAAATTATCCTAAGATGAATTTTTGGTATTTTTCTGAGAACTTCCAATTTTTATGAATAGTGAAAAATACTTAAAAACAAATTTTTTAATCAAAATAATTTATAGTGATAAATTATATTATTGAGTGGTTTCAAAGTATAATTAGAATATATTTTTACCATTTTATCCAATGGTGTTCATTAGAATTAATTTCACTTTGAAAATGGACCTAAACAATTGTCAATCTTTTGATATATATTGTTTCTTAAAAACACGCTATTTGTTGTGACAGCGGGAATTAATTATGAAATTAATTAATACAACTTATATGTTTGGAATTTTTTAAAATAGATATAATTTTTGATTTCATAATATCAATTATATCTTAGGGTGAAATTTTGGCATTGTTCTGAAAAACTTCAATTTTTGATGAATAGTGAAACTACTAAGTGGTAGTTAAAAAACTGAATTTTTCATAAAACTTAATTTTACCGCTTCTGTGAATGGAATTTCGAAAATCTGAGAGACACGGTTAATATCAAGAAGTAAAATTTGGTTCAATGAGATGAAAATAATTTTTGGTGAATAGTTACTTTTTACTTTTATTTACCACGGTTAAAAGTAAATAGGGTAATTAAGGGTAAAAATGATATTAATATTACCCTAACACATGTCCTAATTCTATTGGACAAGTGTATCTCGACCAAAAACAACCTTAGGAATAAAATATTATCATTTAGGTCCACTTTGATTATATTAGGACATTTATTATTATTTAATTCAAAGAAGAGTTAAAAGAGTTAAAATCAAAGTTTATTTACTAAAACATTTTTAATATAGGGTTATACATAAGATAAATTCGATTGTAAATATTAATTATAAATATAATAAGATTTACTACATAATGATATTTTATTTATAATTTTTAGACATTAAATAATTTAATTTATTTATGACACAATGATGATGCAGTAATTACCATAATAGTGAAAAATTAGAATAATTGATATTATAAATACCCAAATAAATATAATTTGAGACTTTTTATGAATTACACTAATTTTATAGGATAATATGACATATTAGGATTGATTTAATTGGATTTTTTTGAAGTAATAATTATGTTATGAGTTTCAAAAAAATCAACTATTGAATAGTGTCAAAATTGACATAAAAGAGTTTTTAAAAAAATATTATATTATTAATTAATATTAAATTCTTAAAAATCTAAGGTTCGGCCAAGAGACTTATATCATGATATTTCTATCATTAATGGACCACTTGGGGGTATCTTGGATGTATATAGTAAGTTTATTAACTATATAATATAAAAATACAAAGTGACATGGTAAATGTCAAACTAATTAACTAAGAGTTAAAACTAAAAGATAAGGTTAATATAGTAATCCAAACCTGTATAAATTATATTGGTTGAATTTTTTTCGACCTATCCCCACCATAAACTTTTAATAATCAACTTTGGAGCCATTAGAAACCGAATATGAATTTATTATAAATTAATATTTTTAGCTTTTCCAAAGGTGCCCCACACCCCTCTTATAAAAGGGAACTCCTCCTTCTCATTTCTTCACACCTTAAAAGCCTTTTGGTTTGGCCAAAACCTGCCCAAATACTCTCTAAACTTCCCTAACTACAACCTAGAGGCCTTATTTTGATCATAAAGCCAACCTAAGGAGCCCTTTTGATCAAATCAAAAGGAAAAACCCAAAGAAAAGGTAATGTTTTCACCACCCCTTTTCAAGTTCCTTTCTTCTTCCACTTCTTCTTTCTTTGTTATTACCATTATAAAATAATAAATCCAGTATCTTATATATAATGTGATGTTATTATAAATATGGTACAACCATATTCAGTATTCTATCCACCATTTTAATAACATGTCACCATACGTGCGTACGTACGACTTACCGTCTCCACGTCGTGGTGTAATTGTTATTCAATATATTATTATTTGGGTGGGTATAATAATGATGTGTAACTCATGAAAATAATAAATATAACATGATAATGATTCTGTATATATGATATACCATCCAATTATATATTGTTTTAATATCAAAAGAATGATATTGTCGCTCGTGCGTACGTACGGACTACCGTCTCCACGAACGCGATGAGATTCATTCTCTATCGTATCCATTCAAGTATAATTATCATTTGATGATTTAAAAATAATGTTTAAGGACTTGATATCATTCTGGATATGAATAAGATACAACCTATCCATGAAAAACATGGCTTACGTAACAAAACATATAAAAGAAAACGAGTAAGTTAACACCTGAAACGACGATAATTCTAAGATATTATTAACAAAGCAATGTTAAAAGATCATATATGATATCATATTAATGTATATGATTCATGAATAATTTAATAATAATTATTTAAACATTATACAGGAGGTTAACCTACCCCCAAACAAGGAAAAGTACAAGGTAATGGGTTTCTTATCTCACTTTTAATTCCGTGAGAATTCCATTGTTCACCACTTATTTATTACATATGGTGTGTGTACTGCCCATGTTTGTATTCATTGTGTAATATACTTTAGTTCATGTATATTTACATCATCATTGTATGATCCTTCTTTGATGGGTGTATGTTTTTTATGTTACCAAATCAATAAGGGAATTTGAAATTTCAATTTCCACTCATTCAGCTTTATGCATACTTCATTGATTATTTTACTCCAAAATTATGTGTGGAATCACTATTCATTTGATTATGTCATAATTTCCACTCCCATTTCTGTGGATATAATTTTTATACACATAATCACTCCATTTATAAATTCTCAAGTCATCGGTATGAACTTGATAAGAGTAATTTTTACTCAATTCGATTTGTTGAGATAAACATCCAATTCATTGGTGTCGTTTTTACTAAAATATGTGTGAATGTCCCTTGATTGTTTTACACTGAATATCCAATCATATTTAGTGTATTTATATTTGTCACACATAATTATGTCGTTGATTTATCCTTAACCTAAGGATACGGCCTTTATGAGAGATTTCATCTCAATTTACATTCCATTGAGACTTCTTTGTTGTTATACACCAAATCACTTTTATGTGGTGTATATAATGTACTTTGACATAGTATATCATGAATCCCTTTATTCTCATGATATTACAAAGCTTTTATTACCTCAATTATTTGTATTCAAGTGTCTCTCTTTTGGTTAGAAACTCTAACTAAAATACCATTTTTAAATGTTTTAAAGACCCATTCTTCTAAATCTTTCTCATTAATGTCCATGTTTTAAAAAATGGTTTTAAGGATTTATTTATATGGACATTAAAGTTTTAAAATTAAAACTCCTTTTGAAAGTTTCAAAGTGGTATGGGACACTTTGATTCAAAAATCAATTTTTAAACGGCTTCTTGACAAATAGTGTTACTTTTAAATGATTTTAAGAAAAAGGGGGATATTTCTCTCAAATAGTTCTGATGATTATTTTCATCTATGTCAACATCCTTCATTATTCTTGATTGAGGTTAATGTGATACAATACAATCTTCCATATTGTATCGAATGAGTTATGTTTGACTGTGGATGTGCTATTTTTATACCATTCATGGTTTGTGGTTAAAGTATTGACATTTCGTATGCTAGTTTTAATACGAATGTTTATGTTATGTTTAAACCTGTTCATATGAGGAATGCATTGGACTTAATAAGTGATGGGTGGAGCCCACTATAGCTCCTCGATGCATCGGTAGGTCTCATGAGACAAACTAGTGTCTTGGCACAAGGCCTTGGCAAAATCTTATTTGTAGTCTTGGCACGAGGCCTTGGCTATGTGGTTATGATAGTATGGTATTATGAATTCCATCATTATGAAAGTGGTTATTGATATTGCATGTGATCATTCGACTAGTAGAATATCCATGTGAGTAAGTAAATGGCATTATTTTATTTTATCTTTGCCATTTTATGATGAAGTTCAAGTTTAAAAAGGCTTTTGTTTTAGTTATAAACTGCCTTAAGTGTTTATGCTTATCTATAAAAGCTTCTGCTATAATGTTATCCTTACTGAGCATCTGAGCTCACCCCTTTCAATGTTTTATTTTTTTCCCAGGATTATGAAGAATTAATTTATGAATGACCTGCAGGGATAATATGATGGGATATGAAGACAAGATGTTTTTTTTATGATGTAATGTAAAACTTTATGATTGTATCTAGTGTTTCCAAGGCTACTAAACTAATCGGTCTTTTGAGACTTGATCTTTCTTGTGATCATGCCAATGTTATGTAATAATGCACCGACTCTGGAAAACTGGGGTCGGGGCGTTACATGACACCCTTAAGCTGGCTTTTATAAAATGAAAAAAATGATTTGCAGTATTATATTCTCATATTGTTTTACTCTTATGACATATGGCATACAAGATGTTTCAATGCATATAGTAATAACCTGTAGTACAATTTATACATGATATGTAGTTCTTAACATTACACAAACATTAAAGTTTTAACTTTGTGTAATTTGGTAAATTACACAACATGTAGTTATAACTACATGGAATGTACTAACTTCATCGTCTGTCCAAAATTACACTCCTAGAGACTCGGTGTGTGAAGCGTACTTTGAAAATTTTAGAGTACATGATGTGTACAGTGGGATACACCCCATGTTGTCTCCGCGTTACATGATTACCAGTCGGCTTAGCCGTGTATGGGATACAAGGTTTGGCCCCTAACCCTAAGGGACTAGACACTATGTGAAGTGGGCCACATGGCATGTAGTCTGATAAGAATGTGCCTATCTATCCTAGTCAACACGCGGTGTAGAATTAACTACACCACGTGAAATAAATGAACACAACTTGAGTAATTTCTGAATTACTCTCGATGCTTTGAACATGACTATATGGCGTGTAGTCTAGATTAAATGGCATATATAGTAGAGAACATGACATGTAAGCCCGAACACACAGAGTGTACTTTCGTGTCACTTGGGAAGAATCATCGGCGCCTCCTGATGAGTTTTACGTTTTATTTTTTATAAAAAAATCATTCATTTCTATGAAATTTGAGAGAAATGAAAAGAGAGAGAAGAGATCTCGAAATCCAGATTACAAGAATGATTAAACTTGAATTGAAAAACTAAATTATTAAACCATAAATAATCAACAAATTATTTAAATAATTATAAAATATGACAACCTTACTCTAATACCACTTGTAGGTTTCAGGTGCAGTGGAAGCATGGTTGAGCCGACACCCAACTTTAATTTTTACCATGATTAGTGATTATTCTGAGATCAATACGAAGATGAATTCTAGTCTCCACGAAATAGAATCAAAGATTTAGATAAATAAGGAAGAGGCCTGAAACCTTTAGATATGATCTTGCACATCATGTTTATAATTAATTTAAATTTAATTTATAAATAAATAAAATACCTGGTTCTTCAGTACTATCCTCGTTAACGATATTGACCGTCTGGGATGACCCTTTCAGATTGTCTCATTGCGCTTGTGAGGATTCAAACCAGAATCCCTCTAGTAGTGATCCACACGTGCTCCAATAGTCTTCGATTGACACAACTCACTTTCTGGGTGCTAGCGCAGTGAAGATAATGTCTTACGTCGATCGATCTTGATCGCCTGTTCTTTGATCTTGAATAACATCTCTCATTCTTGAGAGGGAGCGAGGAGAAGAGTCGAGAGAAAATTCATAACATGGAATTACTCTTGCGTCACAGGTTTCCCGTACCTAGCACAATAGACATACCTGTCTATTTATTGACATGGGGATTCAGTTATAATATTTAATTTTGTAATATCAATTAAATACATTCATAACCTTAGAGAAAACCTATAATACATAATAACAATAACCACTTCATTATTTGTGGTGCACCAACTTGTGAAAAATGGAATCATAAATGAAATCCCATTCCACATAATTATAACAAAATTATTCTTATTTTGTTTTGTGACAAAGACAACTAGTTAAATAATTATTTACCATCTTGAAAATATTTATTTTACTACCGGCCTAAACTTGGTCCGCTCGAATTCCACCATCATTTGTTGAATACTCGAATAAATGAATAAATAATTTATTCTCTTAAATAAATATTTTATTTACAAACTAGTAAATAAATATTTATTAAACGTTCAATAAAATAAATAAATATATTTTTATTCACAATCCCAAAAATAAATATTTATTTAATTTATGAAATCATTTTAACTTGAATAAAATTATTCCACTGTCTTGATAATAATATTTATTAATTAAATTCAAATAAAATTTAATCGAGACCACCAGAAACACTTGGTGTGTGACCCACTAGGATTATTTCTCATTGAAATTAGATGGGTTTGCCTAAAGTTCAAGAGTACTATCTAGAAACGGGTCATGAAACCTAATATAAAGAACTTAAAATCGCAACAATGACATCCACATATGAACGCTCACTATGTAATATAGTCTCTTTATCTCAATATCTCAATAAGCTGGTTTTGTGATAGTGTCATCAACCTTTATTCTTGATATGTCATTCTTTGACTACCTAAAATAAACTCATTTTTACAACATGTCCATGGAATTTTGTGCAAAGGTTCTATTTCAATCAAAGGAATGAGATATAAACTTCCATAAATGGAAGAGACAAATCCTTCCCCAACTTGTCCATTAATAACATGTCATTAGTGATGCAACCAATGTACCCTAATCCCCGCCAACTATCTGTATGACAATTGTTGTCAGTAAATCAAATTGCACGAGTCATGACACATATTAATGATAATATTAATGTTTAAGGACCATTACATATGCTCGTATATAGGAATATCCGATGACACCAAAACATGAGGAATTCCTATTAGAGGGTATGTTCCCATAATCTCCCATATTGGAGATTACCAAGTGCGTACTTCATGAGAAGAAGTCTTATCTTCTTACGAGTACTCGAACTTGAAGGTCTATATACTATGTGTCCCATCATTGTATGTCATCCAACCACATAACTAAATTTAAGAATATTGTCACAACACTTCAAGGTTCTCATTATAGGGGGAATTTCTATAACCTTGTCAATGGAAAAAATACTCCAGGACATTATTACACTATAGTCATGAAAAATAATGAAAAATATGTAAAAATATGTTTAATATTTAAATATATTAAAAATTTATGTAATCAAAGTACAAAAAATTGTTTCTAGGACACCAACTCTTTCATGGACCCTTGTGATTTGTAGTGAAACTTCTTTTAATCCTTTAATTGGACTTTGGGTATTTTTATGGACATCCATATATGTATCAGTGAATGTGGTAATATCTATGTATGCATGGGGTGAACATATATATATGAACATGCATGTAAATGGAAGTCTATAAAAATTTCCATCTTGGAAACCTTGGCTTTCAAAAACACTCTTCACATTTTCCCTCTCCTCTTTCTCTTATTTTCCCCAAATGGGTTTTCTAACTCTTAATTTTTTATAAAGGGATTCTTGGTTTATAAATGAATTTTAAATGTGGTTTAAAAATGTTTTTACCAAACAATTTCCCATTTTTCACCTTAATATTTAGTTTAGTAACTAATTTGCATAAAAGGTATGTTTGGCACCATCCAAGCATAACTTACATTTTCACCTTGGTTATGGAATGATTTTTCATTTTCGATTTACATGGATGGTAATAAGGGTATATTTAATAAATATATATGTTATATATGATATAATAATGATTCTATAAAGGTGAATTATTATTTACCTTTCTTTCATTTCATCCATCAAAAAGTGAAAACAACATTCATGTGTACGCATAACCTACCGTTTCGATGAACAATGCGATTCATTTTTCTATATCTATCTATTTTGGATGTATATAAATATATATATAGTGGATATATATGATATTTAAATATTTATTAAAAATATGAATATGATGGAACCATGATAAATGTATAAGGATCATAAATATAGAACTGAAATTATTATAAAAAATGAAATAGTTAACACCTGGAAATAATGGTTTTAATAAGTAATTATTAATAAATGGGTGTTTAAATGTTATAAGTGGATAATATATGATATTATAAGTATATAAATGATTCCAATATATTATTATAATATATTTAAATTCATTATACTGGAGGTTAGATCGCCTTCAAATCAAATTGAACTTGAGGTAAGGGTTTAACATCTCAAATTGTCTTCTTTGAGACATATGTTATGTTTATTTTATGTAGTGTATAGAAAACTCTTTTGACATGTTATATAATGAATATTATTATGTTAATTATATTTAAAGTTTCATTTTATGTTATTATTTCATGGGACTTAGAATTAAAAAGTTACCAAATCAGTATGGAAATTATGTTACAATCTCAATGTTTATCAGGATTATTTATGATCAAATTTTCACTGATAAAATTTTATGAGATATATCTTAATAAACAATATAATTTTATTATCCTTTGGATATTAATTTGGAATACATGTTTTCCTTTTATTTTCCTTATTTTAAGTACTCAAGAGACCGAAATAATGTTTTTAAGGAAAATTACCTTTATTTCTCTCGTCGGCCGAAAATCATTTTTCTTATATGTCTATATTTTCTAAAAATGTTTCAAGAATGTTTTTACTATGCTATAATGATTTATTAAGGTTCATTTTCACCCATTTTTACTTTTTAATAAATTTTTAAAATTATTTTTTTTCTAAATGCGATACTTTTGATTTTTTACTAAAAATATGAAAGGAATCATTATTTTCACATACATGGAAAGAAAAAAACTTACACCATCATGACCGCTCAATTCTTTGAAACTTGATTTAAAATTTTCCAAGTTTATTTTCAAATAAAATTTTTTCCTCATTATTTGATAAAGTTTTTGATTTTAAATAAGCAATTTCAAAGTGAAAAGGGTATTTTTCTCAAGAAATGTTCTAAATGATATTTTAAAGGAATTTTCATCTATAATGACATCCTTTTGTGTTACTTTTATTTTTCTAGGGATATTATCCAATGATACCATCCCTTTAAATCTTTGTATAGATTATTATGATGATGATTTATCAATGATTCTATGAAACTCATTTCTTTCCCAAGGGTTAATTTTGTTATGAAACTCGTTTCTTTTCAATGAGTCATGCTTTTGATGAAATGATGAAATGTTTATAAAAACTATTTCCTTTTCATGGGTTATGATATAATGAATTTTTTATGAACTTATGTCATGCATATATATGATTTTCATTATTTTTAAGGTGGACCCAGAATTATATAGTCCTCCAATGCATTGGGTAAAGATGGATATCTCATGTGATAATAACAACTGGAATGGGGGGGTGAAACCAGTTTAGTAATAGAATTTGTCCACTATGATAGTCTATGGAGTGAACCTTGACTAAGTATATGATGGTTTGGGGAGTGAACCCAATCCATTATGATAGCCTTGGAAGTGATCCTTGACTACTAAGGAAATTATTTTCTATGCTTATGTGTATTCTAGAAATTCATGTATTATGGTAATGTTATGCTCTCATAAAACATGTTCTTTTATTCCTTTATAATTCATGTATTATGAACTTCAAAACTTTATACCATGACTCAAGATTTTTATCTTTGAAATATGGGGTATTATTTTCAAATATTAATCTCATGTTCTTATACTCTTATGATCATGTGATGTTCAAGTGATCATTGATATCTCCCTTTTTACCCTTAATAAGCATCAAAGCTCAACATTTCTTATGTTTCCTTTCCATGGGGCAATAAGAAATGTTTTAAGTATTAAAAGTATAATAATTGTGCTAATTATGAAGAAGTTAGTGGGAGATGATGTAGATCTCTCAAGAACAAGTTTTTTATGTATCCAAATTTTGAAAGGCACTTGAGCTATATGATTTCTGCATGGATTTAAATATTATATAATGAATACCCATCTAATATGATATAATATTTATGTATGAAAAGCGTGGGTCGCTATAATTTGTAATAGAGTAAGGTTTAGTTGCCTTTAGAAACTTGGATGATAAAAATTTAGTGAGAAACCCTAGGATAATCCTAAGTTTAGAAGAACATCCTAAGTTATGGTAAACAAAGGAGTGTGGTTTTCCTAGAAAAAACATCATTTTCTGGATACTATTAGTGGAAGTGGTTTTGGTACATATTCATCAAGGGGTAATAACCCTTAAAATAGTTTTTTGAGTATATATTATAAATCATTAGGGTGCACAGTGAGTGTTCCCTTATTATACACCTAGTTTGAAACTACTGGGGGATATGCTTGGGTTAATTCACATTTTATTTATGAACCAATATAAAGGATTTGAATAGATGTTAACCAAGTAAATATTAGGTTAAACCTATAGTTTCATAGATTGGAAATAAAGTGTCATGATTTAGACATTTTATAAATTATTTTTCATGATATCTCACTATGATTATAGTTTTTTACACTATGGTTTTTAGTTTTAGAAAATGGATAGAGCCAAGAGGATATATGTTAATGGTGAATGTGATAGACAAATGAATTATTTTCCTCTTTAGAAACTAAATGAAATAGGAAATGGAATGAAAAACCTTATGATTATTCCTAATCATCTATTGAAATATATGATTAAAAATT
Organism: Viscum album; assembly: GCA_963277665.1. Classification (NCBI taxonomy): domain Eukaryota; kingdom Viridiplantae; phylum Streptophyta; class Magnoliopsida; order Santalales; family Viscaceae; genus Viscum; species Viscum album. The sequence goes on from OY728150.1 coordinate 719,486,366, forward strand.
TAAACATTGGTGAGTTCCCTAATATTTAAAATAAGAGGAAGATATGATTTTATAAAGGTTCATGTGGTAATAAACATATAGGAAAGAAATTTCAATTTTATTCATGTCAGGAATTTGGGAAGGAACACTCAGGATAACACATCAAAGAAAGGGGGAGATGTTTTCTATGTATAAATAAAGGCCATAGAGTAATGAATTGCTGAGTAATTCAATGTCGTAGTATTTTTTAGAACACATGATTAAGGGACAGATAATCCTTAATATGTTCCTAATATTGAGATAATAATGTTTAGTTAGAATAAAGTGATGAATAAAATTGATGAAGTAAATGGGATACATTTGGATACCTTGAAATCGAGTTTTCATTTGATGGCAATGTGATTTAGGTCATCTTTGATAAAGTTTATTGCACTTTTGGATTTATGGAATATATTCAATAGTCTATGATTTTATTTTAGGAATAATGATAGTGTTAATTCTTGGAAGCATATATGTTTTAATTTATGTCTTATGGTGATTCAAGTTATTAACATGTTTTAAGAAAACCATGGTATTCACATGTTTGGTATGTGTCATTATGAGCTACTTCATGTTTTTAGTGAAAAAATGTTAAGGTTGATATTGAAAAAAATATGTCATAAAATCTCTATGATTTTTGTGTTTTTAATTTATTCAGACATATTTTAGAGGATTCATAAGGTTAACTATTTATATAATGGATTAAGTTGAACTTTGGGTGTTATTGTTGAGGTTTTAGAGAACAATGTACTATATTTATCCATATAGGATAGATTATTATAACCATTTTGGTTTGGGTAAATATTTAGATTCATAAGGAATTAATTATGAATATTATTAATTAAAAGTTAATTTTAATACTTCAGTCATGAAAAATTTATCTTGAATATCTATTTCATGGAGTAAGAGATGTGATAGAAGTGGAATTGATTGAATTGCAACAAAAGGATGGAAATGGGATTATAAAATGAAAATAAATCAAGTAAGTATATTTTATCATTTAATATATATTTATAGTAAAATAATATTTTTAATTTAGTAAAGGGATGTTGAAATAAAACTTTTATCCTTTAAAATTCATTTTTGATGAATTGATGGTCTTTTCACCCCTCAAATATTTATAGTTTTGTGGTCATTAAATTTTTCATGATAATTTTCTATGTCACTCTCCGTCATTATTCAAAAATTATGTTTTTACTCCAGGTATATATTTTCACTTCTAACTAATATTCTACTATTTTTAAACCTAGTTATGTGTCATTCCATATGACCTTCATATTTCCCTTTCCCTATTTTTAAGAGGAAGTTTTACTAACCCTTTTTACGATGTAGATTTTCAATAAAGAAATTTTAAAATATAAAATCATTGATCATCGAGCAAAAGTTTAAATTATGAGGATAGAATTTATTAAATTGTGTGGAGGGGGGGATTTAATACCCTAATATTTAAAAAAAACTATGTTTGAAACATATACAACATACAACACCGAGCTTAAACGAACCATGAAATATTATTATTTTATGACTATTATAAAATAATTGATTGAATTGGAAGGATTGAATAGGAATAACTAAATTATGAAATATATATATAAATTAATTATGCAATAAAAATTTATTTGTTAAATATTATAAAATAAATACTTAATTTTTAGTAATGTTATTTTAGTCTTAAAAAAATACATGTTCTACAAAAATGTTTTTTATTGCTTTTTGTGAGAAAATAATATAATTAATTTTTTCTAATTTTAGAAAATTTATTTTAAAAAATGAACTTAAATTTTGAAATAAAAATTTCAAAATTTTCTTAGAGTGAAATTTTTATAATTTTCTAAAAAGTTTAATTTTTCAATGAATAGTAAAAAAGACTGCTTTTTATGGGAAACTGTACGTTTGATTCAAGCATTTACAAAGTAAATTTTTTTTTAAAATGGTTTCAAAGTAAAATTAGTTATATTATATTATTTATAATATAATTAATTTCATTGGAATTAGTTGTAGGGTTGAATTCTATACAAAAATATTTTTATAATTAATTTTTTTTTCTTCTGAAAAACTGTTTATTTCGTTGCATTTTTCATTTTTATCATAAATTAATTTCTAAAAATTCTTATTATTATCACCCTTATCCAAGATGAGGGAAGGGATATTGAGATGTCGAGACCTGCCTTCCTCAAGATGAAGAAGAGATAATGATCCCCGAGTCTCGCCCCCAATAGGCCCCGAGGGTGGAAACTAGCACCAAGGGTAGGTAAACATTCACACAACATGGGAGACATTACCCTTTTTAATGAAAACAACATTGGGATATAATATGTTTTAACCTTAAACACTTTTAAGACACATATATATAAAGAAACCAAAATCCACCCCACATGCATTTTTAATGTAAAACTACTATAAATACAAAGAAAAATCCAAAGTAAGTACCAAAAAATAAAACTAAGCAGCGACACAACAACCATCCACAATATCTGAGCGAGTAAGGTCCAGAACAGTCCAAGTAATCTCCTTAGAAACCAAAAAATAATTTTATACATGTAGGGTGAAGATACAAGTATACTCAGTAGGAAAAAACCAAAGTCACTTGTGCACAAGTGGGAGAAGCATACTAATGCACCTATGAGATAATAATAGAAACTCAAAAGCACCTAACAAGGTATAATATTCCCCCAACCTCACAAAAGTACACTCACCAAATAACACAAGTCAAGTCAAGTAAACTAGTAAGCACATTCATATTTGGGTACCCCACACCACTTCCTAGTGGTTAACTACTCATCCCTAACGGTGAACGTCCAAACATTGTGACGCTCTTCCACAAACCCCACTATCACAACCTACCCCCACACACCTGGGAAACATACCACATCACATCTCATATGCAAGCACTTGATCCACAAACCATATCCACATCCCAAATACACCTGATAAACACAACACAACTCATCCTGAAGACACCTAGGAAGCACACCTCCACCGCAGACACCTGGGCCTCACAACCACACCACAACCTACCCGAAGAGTGTAGGGATACCAATCCATAGAAGAGGGAGAAGAGAAGAACCAATAACTATCCATCCATCCTCCCATCAGGATGTTGGGAAAGGAGGCCCTCCCCTATACCAATGGGGGTGTTCAGTACATAGTTCTCAACATGGGTGGGGTGTGTATAGAAATCAAAAGGAACTACATGTATATATATAGGTACCAAACACTCATCCCGACCTATGGGTTTTCAAAAAAAAAACCATCCCACACAAAAAATTCTCTTGATTCCAACCATACATGCATGTACCAACACAAACGATGGTCACTTTTGTAAGTCGATAAATGAATGCCGCTTCACTACAAGTCACAACTCGAAACATACAACTAGCCAATTCGTTTAACCAATAGTTACCCTGCATTATCAATTTGTTTATTTATTCCATCCCTACTTGAGAAAATACCAAACACTATAATTTTTATAAGGTGAAGAAACCATACCAACCACTGCCAAATCCAAACAAATAAATAAGGGCCAAGGTAAAAGAACTCATTCTAACACCCGTTCATAAAATAACAGTCTCTAGAAACTCTGGACAAAATCTCCTATAAGGTAACACTATCCTTCTTCAAAACCATCCCTCATAAACCATCCCCAGTAGCCCTGCTGCATTAAAAATACCACATTCAACAAAACAAATAAAAATAAACCAGCTTGCAGTCCCACTACACACTCCCCTTTCCTGGACACCCCTACTATCATTCTTCAAAGTCATACCTCCATATTCTTCCTATAAACAAGCAAGACCCCCAAAACACCTCATTACTACCACACTCGGCAGCCCTGCTGCACTACAACACCACACCCAACATACCTATAAACATGAACATGACCCAACCCAGTCTTGCAACCCTTCTGCCCAGCCACTGCCCTAATGTAGTCCCACTATGTAACAAGTTCATCCATTCCACAATCAGTCAATCTCTCAGCCTGAGATACCATTACACCACCCGTACCACCCCATACTCACAACCACACTCCCAGCCACAACACCACATGAACAACACATACACAAGCTGAACAAAACCACACACAACACACAACCACACCAACAAGGTAAGGTTTTTCAGATTTAGCATAACTCATGATTTAATTCCACCTAATAAAAAAAAGGTTATCAAAGAATGAGTTCGATCCTAGGGTATCCATTTATTTAATTGAATATACATGATTAACTAGATTCCATTTATTATAGTAGTGATTCAAAAATTGTATAGGTGCGCAAACAGAGACCACCGATGACCATGATTTTCAGAAGAATACAACCCATATAATTCACAACATGGATCAAGGATAACATATAAAACAATGAGATCATTATCATCATACTCCCAACCCCTTATTTATTACTTCTTATTATCTTCATTAAATTGGTTTCAACCATCATAACCATAAGAGGATATTAGTACACCCACCTCACATTATGAATTAAGGAAAGAGAGACGAATGAATCCCTACCTATAACAATAGACGATTGAAAATCCCTCCTTACACCAAAAAAGGGGGGTCACATGAGTAGCAGGGAAGAATCCAGGGGAAAATGGAAAAAATGCTATAGAATAGGTGCACGAATCCTCAGGGAAGAAAGGTTCTCAATGCACCAAGAGAAAACTGTAGGTTTCAAAGGAAGATATGATTTCGGATTTAGGAAGTCCAAATCCTAAATCTATGGGGGAAACTATTTTAAAGCCCATTAATGACGAATAACGATCAAGACCACACGGTTTGGGATTCAAAGAAATATTCAGGATTTTAGGAGATAAATACCATTTGAAATGGACCAAAAAACTCATTAAATAAGAAATTTAATTCATTTAACATCAAAGTAAACATCAAAGGGGTGAAACTGGAAAAATTGGGAAAGCTGGAAATGACTCACTGATGGTGAGTCATCAACACGAGTCATTATGAGTGATTCACCGATTCCTGGCTCATTAAAATGAGTCACCAATGAAACTAACCAACATGAGTCACTGATGTGACCCACCGATATCGAGTCACCAACACCACTCACCAACACCACACATCAACAACCATCCTACAGATGCCCGACCAACCGACGCCTTGAGTCATCGACGCCTTGAGTCACCGAAGCTGATCTACTGATGTGAGATACCAACAAAAACCTACTCATGATGAGATATCGACACGAGCTATCAATTCCAACCTACTGCTGTTAAGCTACCGACATGACTCACTGACATCTGACTCACCAATGAAAAAACTGAAAATTTGACAAACTCTTGAAATGAGCCACTGTGGCCTCCTAGAACACCCCAAACTCTGTATTTTGACAAAGTAATAGACTATTGAGGTCTAGGACATTATGTCAGATACCTCTTAAACTATTATCACCCTCGAGAATTGAAAACCAAACCCAGAAGAAAGAGGGGTCCAAACAACCACCTCATAATATACCTCTCAAAGATCAACCACCCTGTGTTGTTTGAAAGATGGAGTGAAACCTCAAAATTCTAGGAAACCTCCTCCCACATCCTCTAACCCAAACATCCAAAAGATACCCCACACAAACACCAAATATCCAGACATATGAATTAGGGAATTCCTTCCTCCATGTCAAGATACTATCCAGTCTGGGCGGCACTGACTCGCCCGCACGGGTTTAATCGCATCTCAATTAATGCGTCTCGATTAAGAATCAGGTCTCCCTCTTTTTCACATGTTAGGATTTTATCATATGTTAAAGAATAAGTAAAAAACACATCTCATAGAAAACAAGGTTAAATAAGCACTACATCACAAATAAAAACACACAAACAAAACTCAAAACAACTCAAGGTACTCAGTACACATCTGCGTCTCACACTCCCAGGTAACCTCCTCCAGGACACCATGCCTCCACAACACACGAACCAAGGGAATGTTCTATCCCCAAAGAACCTTATCTCGATGATTCTAAATCCATATTGGCTGCTCCATGAATGTTGCATCATCCCTGATATCTAACTCTACCCAATCAATGACATGGGAGTCATCGTGAAGATATCGACGAAGCTGGGAGACATGAAAGATGTCATTGATCCTTCTCAACTGCGGTGGTAATTCCAACTAGTATTCCACCTCTACAACTCATAACAACACCTCAAAGGGTCCGATGAACCTAGGTGAAATCTTAATCCCTCTTTTGAACCTCCACTGCCCACGTCGAGGTGAAACCTTCAACAACATGTGGTCCCCAACCTCAAACTCCAAGGGCCTTCTCCTGCGATCAGCATATGAATTCTACCAATCCTGTGCTACCTTTATCCTATACAAGACAAGATTCACCTTCTCTATCATAATCTACACCACATATAGACCAAGAAAAGTTGTCTCCCCAATTTCCGTCCAGAACAAGGGCGAACAACATAACCTTCCGTATAAAGCTTTGAATGGAGCCATACCAATGTAAGAGTGATAAATATTATTATAAGAAAAATCTACCAAGAGAAAATGTCACACCCAAGACCCACTAAAGTCTAGAACACATTCCTGAAGCATGTATTCCATTGTATGGATGGTCCTCTCTATTTTCCCATCCATCTGAGGGTGGAAAGCAGTGTTGAGGCGTAACTGAAAGCCAAAGGCATGCTGCAATCCACTCCAAAATTGTGGCATAAAATGTGTATATTGATATGATATAATGGATCTAGGAACTCCATGCAACTGCACCACCTCATCCATATACCTTTGCGCTAAGGAATCTACTGCCCTCGACTCCTTGATCAATAAGAAGTGAGCCGATTTTGTCGACTGATCCACTACTACTCAGATTTCATCGCATCCTACCTGATCCCTAGGTAATCCTATGATGAAATACATTGATATTTAATCCCACTTACACTCGGGGACATCTAAGGGTTGTAAAAAACCACTGGGAACATGATTCTTAGCCTTCACTTGCTGGCACACCAAGCACTTTTCTAAAAACTCTGCCACTGCTTGCTTTATCCTGAGCCACCAGAACTATTCCCTAAATCCATGGTACATATTGGAAATTTCCGAGTGTACCACTAGGGGTGAGCTATGAAACTCATAGAGAACTCTCTCGCACATCATTATGGGAAAAAATAGCTTCCCACTTAACAATATCCAATTTTGACCATCCTTTGACCATCCTTCCAGAGCATCACCCTAGCGAAAGAGATCACACATTACCTATGCCTCCAAGTCTCTCCACTGAGACTCCTCCCGTTTCCACATCAGATATGACTTCACTATCATCTGAAATAGATAGCCTCTACCACTGTCCATTCTTGTATCTATGTACAAGGAAACAAACTCCTCCATTGCTCTCCAAGTGTCCGCTGATCCTCGAACCACTTCCTTATGTGACTTCATGCTCAAAGAATCAGCTAAAAAATTTACCTTCTATAAGGTTTAGGAGATCTAAAAATCGTAATCCTAGAGAAAATCCATCCACCTCTAGTGCCATAAGTTCATGTCTTGTTGGGAAAATTCATACCTCAAGCTCTTGTGATCTATGAAGACCAAAAAGCGCTCCCCAATAAGGTAATGTTGCCACAGTTTCAGTGTGAACATGATCATCACTAGATCCAGATCATGAGTTGAATAGTTACGCTTATGGGGATGAAACTTCCTAGACCCATAAGAGATCACTCCCCATTGTTGTATCAACACACACCCCAAGCCTAGATGGGAAGCATTGCAAAACACCTCGAACATCGTCCTTTCCTCTAGAAACCTGAACATTGGGGGAATTGACCAAATTCCACTTTAGATAGCCTAAAGATGCTTGAAACTACTTTCTCCACACAAAATCTTGGCCTTTTATAGTTAGAGGAATTAATAGAGCTGCTACTCAAGAGAAATCAGGTACGAATATCTGTTAGTAGCCTTCCAGACCAAGAAAAATGCTAACCTCTGCCACATTCTTGGGTGCTTCGAAAGAAACGATTCCCTAAACCTTTGATGAGTCCACTAATACACCCTACCGAGACACCAACTTCCCAAGTAAGTGGACCTCCCATGTCCAAAACTTGCACTTGGATAGATTTCTATAGAGCAGGTGCTATCGAAGGACCTCTAGGACAATCCTGAGATTCTCGGTATGTTACTCCTCCAAATTTGAGTAGATAAGGATTTTATAGATGAACACGACAAATAACTATTCCATGAACTCATGAAAGACTGAGTTCATAATACCCATGAACAGGGCTGGTGTGTTCGTAACACCGAACAACATAACCATAAACTCGAAGTGCCCATACCTGCACCGAAAAGCAGTCTTTAGGATATCATTCTCATTCACCCTCAGTTGGTGATATATAGACCAAAGATCGATATTAGATAACCAACTTTCCCCCCTTAACTGGTTGAAAGTATCATCTATCATCAGGAGAGGGAAATAGTTCTTGATCGTTACCTGATTCAACCTTCGATAATCTATACATAGCCTCAGACCACCATCTTATTTCCTCTCAATCATGACCGGAGCACCCCACAATGACACACTGGGCCAGATAAATCCATTCTTCATCAGATCTTCAATCTGAATCCTTTGCAATTGTAGCTCAGAAGGTTCCATCAGATAAGTGTCCATCGAAATTGGAGAAGCACCAGGCTGCAAGTCTATCCCGAACTCAACATCACATCGAGGGGTTAGAGTCACAAACTTAGGAAAAACATACAAGAACTCCCCAAAAACCTTGGGATCCCCCACCATCTCTACATCCACTAATTCCATTAAAAGCTCGTCCAATAAGGAATGAAGAGTCTCTACATGATGACTGCCCATCAGACAACTCCACTCACCAACGAAAGCCACACATTGGCCATCCACGTCTGAAAACACGACTCTCCTATTGAATTAGTCGATGAAAACATACATGGAAAGAAACTAGTATATGCCAAGTATGAAATTGTATGGATACATCTATATCAAGAAGAGATCCCCACTAAACTGATGCAGCCCCAACATTAGTCTACATCCCCAAAAAACATAAAACAAGCTGTCCTGACCTCCGAATGGTGTACTCAACACTAGGGGCATGAAAATTCTCTCTATAACCAGTCCCATAGCATGATCTAGAGCGGATGAAAAGAATTATTGGGAAGCTCCCAAATTAAACAAATAAAAATAAATAGTACTAAACACACTGATCATACCTCGAATGACATCTGGCCCCGCTAGAACTACTACCTTTTCAGCATGAAACTGACTACACCCAACTCATCTTACCCTCTGCTGTCATCTGACTCCTTGACCATGCCTGGGTCGAGGTCCCTATGTAATGTATTTAGGTTGGACTTTACCTACTCTATCTCCCCTTGGTGGAGCCAAAGCCTACTATCCCTAGTGTTGAAATGGCCTAGTCGACAACTGCTACTGAGGCAGGCACTGGACCTACCCACCTCCACCATATCGAGCTTGAATTGGGCACTGACTTTGAAGGTTCCTGCAGCCTCTACAAGAGAAACACCAAAGTACTAAGACTATGGGAAAATAATGAGATCCCAAAGGTTAGAACTGGAACTATTGGGGTTGGCTCCCCACTGGCCGAAACCTAGAATATCCTGACGTTGGAGACCAGTTACTGATAGCCTTCCCCTTTGAAGAACTCATATGGCTCCCCTCTCATAGTGAAATTCCTCATAAGTGAATCCTTCCCACTACCTCATCCTTCATCTTAACCTCTAATTATGTCGGTAGGGTTAAGGGAGTAACCGAATACTGGAGGGAAGGATGAAGTGACTCCACTAAACATCTCACCTGATACTCCTCATTCAAAAAGTGATCCGGAGCAAAGCTGAGAAGATCCTTGAACTTGATCCCCAACTCCTGTACTGACATACTCCCCTACTAGAGGGAGAGTATCTCTTGTCGCTTCTCAGCCTTCATGGTCGAAGAAAGGAATTCTGCCCGAAACTCATTATCAAAGTCGACCCACAGAACATCGATCTCCTTGCTCTCCCCAAGGTAAAGCATACACCATTGACACACTGCTCCCCTCATCTGGATCACTACTAGGGGAACCCAATACTCTATCGGAGCCCAGATCAAGCTGAAATTTATTACCAGCTCCTCAAGCCAACTATCTATCTCCATGTTTGAGACACTGCCCTTGTACATTCCTAGAGTCTACCATTGGGAAGCATGAAGCATCTTCTGCCACTAACTGTCCTTTTCCTCTGGATCAACCCTCCAAAAGTCACCCAAATTGGCCTACTAAGCCTCCACAACCTAAGCCACTCGTGGATGATGGCCGGGAGCCATAGTTGAAAGGTAAAAAAGAATTTCCTATTCCTGAGTAGTCTGGAATTTATTTAGGATTCATTTTAACTCATTTTTTATTTTAATTTCCTAAAAATTCCCAAAAAAACAAGAACACAAGTCATCATGATGCATTTAAATTTCCTAGGGTCTCTGCCCCACAAATGGAGTAGCCTCACTTGGTCATTAGGTAAGCTCAGAGTACTTGCATCAGAACACATGATGCCCTAAAATCCCATGTCCTCTCCAGTCTTTCCTAGCCTAGGTCATGCACCAAGATCGCCTAACACTGTTTCCCTACCAACCCATGCAATCCTCACTATGAATAACTTCCAACTCCATCCAATCTCTCAACCATAACCTTTGATACTATTCTATCATGAATAATCTTCTTCAAGATGATGGAAGGGATAGAGAGATGCCACGACCTTCCTTACTCAAGATGAAGGAGAGATAATGATCTTGATTCCCTCCCCAATAGGCCCCAGGATGGTGACTAGCACCAAGGTTAGGTAAACATTCACACAATATAGGAGGCATTACCATTTTAATGAAAACAAAATCAGAAGATAAGATGTATCAACCTAAAACACCCCTAAGACACATATATATAAAGAAACCAAAATCCATCCCACATTCATGTTTAAAGAAAAACTACTATAAATACAAAGAAAACTCCAAAGTAAGTACTAAAAAATAAAACTAAGCAGCAACACAACAACTGTCCCTAACGTCTGAGCTAGTATGGTCCAACACGGTCCATGTAATCTCCCTAGAAATTTGAAAACAATTTATATACATAGAGTGAGAATACAAGTATACTTAGTAGGTAAAAACCAAAGTCACTTGTGCACAAGTGGGAAAATCATACTAATTACCCTGTGAGAAAATAGTAGAGACTGAAAAGAACCTAACAAGGTATACTATCCACCCCAACCTCATCAAGGAATGCTCACTAAATAATATAAGTAAAGTAAAGTAAAGTAGTAATCACATTGATATTTGGGTACCTCTCACCACTTCCCACTGGTAAACTGCTCATCCCTAATAAAGAACATCCTGACGCTACCACACTCTTCCACAAACCCCACTTTCACAACATACTTGCATACACCTGGTCTATATACCACATCACATCTCACTTTCAAACACCCAGGCCACAAACCACAACCACATCCCAAAGAAACCTGGGAATCACCACACAACTCATCCAAAAGACACCTGGGAAGCACACCTCACTCGCAGACACCTGGGATTCACAACCACACCACAACCTACCCGAAGAGTCTAGTGATAAAAATGCCTATAAGAGGGAGTGGAGAAGATACAATAATCATCCATACATCCTCCCACTGGTATGTTGGTAAAGGACACCCACCCCCATAACAATGGGGGTGATCGACACATAGTGCTCAACACGGGTGGGGTGCATGTAGAAATAACATGGAAATACATGTATATATATAGGTACCAAGCACTCAGCCTAACATATGAGTTTTCAAAATGACAACCATCCCACACCAAAACTCCCCTTGCTGCTAACCCAACATGCAAATTCCACCACAAACGATGGTCACTTCCATAAGTCAATAAATGAACATTGCTTCACTATAAGTCACAACTCGAAACATACCCCCAACCAATTCATTTAACCAGTTTTCACTTTTCATTATCGATTTGTTTATTTATTCCATACCTACCCAAGAAACTACCAAACACTGCAAACGTTATAAGGCAAAGCAACCATACCAACCACTGCCAAATCCAAACAAAGAAAGAAGGGCTAAGGTAAAAGAAACCATTCTAACACCCATTCATAAAATAATGGTCTCTAGAAACTCTGGAAAAAATCCCCCCTAAAATGTAACACCATCCTTTTTCAAAATCATCCATACTAAACCTTCCCCGATAGCCCCACTACATGAAAAACACCACATTCAACCAAATAAATAGAAATAAACCAGATTTCATTACCACTATGCACTCCCCTTCCTTGGAAACCCCTACCACCATTCTTCAAAGTCATGCCACCCTATTCTTCATCTCAACAAGAAAGACCTCAAAAACACCTCATTACTACCACACTTGGCAGCCCCGCTGCACCACAAAACCACACCCAGCACACCCATAAACATGAATATGACACAACCCAGTTATATAGCCCTGCTGCCCAACCACTACCCAGATGTAGTCCCACTATGTAACAAGTTCATCCATTCCACAATAAATCAATCTCTCAGCATGAGATACTATTACACCTCTTGTACCACCCCATACTCACAACCAAACTCCCATCAACAACACCACACAAACAACACATACACTAGTAATGCGAAACGGGTGGGGCGGACCAAGCCCGCACGGGTTTGAGCCCACACAGGTTTGTCCACAAAAACCCGCATATAATGCGAACAAAAAATTTCAAGCCCGCCCCACCCCGCATAAACCCGCGGGTTGCCTGCGGGTTGCCCACGATCTTACCTATATTTACAAAATAATACTATTTATAATCATTTAAATACTGTATTTTTTATCATTCTTAAAGGTATTTGTGGGGAGAAGTATGAATTAACAATAACTAGAGTTTTAAAGGATGTGATTGAACAATTTTTTGTGGGTTAATGGTGGCATGCGGTAATACCGATGTGGTGGTGAACTTTTGAGATAGAAAGTATGTGAGTGATTGGTGATAGGACATGAATGATAATGTTGCTTGTGTGGTGATTTGAACAACTAAACCTGTGAATGAATGAGGTCTCTTTAGGTAACGATCAGTTTCAGAGGAAGCTATTAGTGTTTTCATGAGGTTCTATCCAATTCTCTTAATAACAAAATAAAATTAAATAATAAAAAAATTAAATCGACCTAAAAAATATTATGATTATAATAACTCTTATAGAATTGAAACCATGCGCAGGGGCGATGAGTTCCATTTTTCGAGAGATGGGTTGACACACCATGTGAATATGGTTAATAATTACTATATAAATAATATAATATCATATTAAAACAATAAATATAGGCCTATTTAAAATTTAAATGTGAATAAATGATGAATTAATATGACCATTACGGTGAGAAATCATATGTCACCGTTTAACCATGATTTTTTTATTAAAAAAACTAAAATGTTAAAGAAACATATATTGTAAAAATAATATATATTTTTTTTAAATCAGGCCCGCGGGCAAGCCCGCACCCACGCGGGCTCAACCTGCATTGGCCCGTACCCATGCGGGATCAACCCGCATTGGCCCGCACTCTAAATGGTCAAAAATTTTAGGCCCGCCCCGCCCCACATCCGCCCCAAACCCACAAAGTCCGCAGGCCGCGAGCCCGCTTTGCATCGCTAACAAACACAAGCCGAACAGAACCACACACAACACACAACAACAACAACAAGGTAAGGTTTATTCTGATTTAGTAGCACTCGTGCTTTAATTCCACTTGATAAAACAAGGGTTATCACAGAACGAGTTCGATCCCAGGGAACCCATTTATTTATCCGAATATATGTGATTAACCAAATTCCAATTATTATAGTAGTGATTCAAAAATCATACAGGTGCGCAAATAGAGACCACCAACAACCATGATTTTTAGAAGAATACAACCCATATAATTCAAAACATAGATCAAGGATAACATATAAAACAAGGAGATCATCATCATCATACTCCCAACCCCTTATTTATTACTTATTATTATCTTTGTTAAATTGGTTTCAAATATCGTAACCATAGGAATATATCATTACACCCACCCCACATGATGCAAAAAAGGAAAAAGGGATTTAAGATTCCATACTTAGAACAATAGATGATCAACAATCCCTCATTGTGCCAAAATAGGGGGGGGGGGTTATGTGAGTAGTAGGGAAGACTCCAGGAGAAAATTGAACAGACTGCAATAGTATAGGAACATGACTCCTCAGGGAAGAAAGGTTATTAGTGCACCAAGAGAAAACATAAGGGTTTGAAGGAAGAGAGGATTTTATCTTTAGGAAGGCCAGATCCTAAATCTACAGGGGAAACTATTTTAAAGGCCATTAAAGCCGGATCACGATCAAGACCATGTGGTTTGGGAGTCAAAGGAATCTTCAGGTTTTTAGGAGGTAAATACCATTTAAAATGGCCCAAAAACTCATTAAATAAGACATTTAAACCATTTAATTTCAAAGTAAATGTCAAAGGGTTGAAATTGGAAAAAACTAGGAAAATTGGAAATGACTCACCAATGGGTGAGTCACTGACATGAGTCACCGACAATGAGTCACCAACGCCTGAATCACCAACGCAAGTCACCTATGCGACTCACTGACACGAGTCACCAACATGACCCACCAAAAATGAGTCACCGATGCCACTCATTGATGCCACTCACCAATTCCAATCCTACCGACACCTGGCCTACCAACATCCTGAGTCACCAACGTTGAGCTACCGATGTGAGCTACCGATGCCAACCTATCAACACTGAGCTACTGACGTGAGCTACCAACACCAACCTACTAACACTGATCTACTAATGTGACTCATCGATGCATTACTCATCGAAAAAAAAACAGGAAATTTGACAAACTCTTGAAATGATCCATCGTTGCCTCCCAGAATACCCCAAATGATGGATTTTGACAAAGTAATGGACCGGGGAGGTCTGAGCCATTACACTTCTATAAATTGAATCTTGAATAATGGATTCCATAATTTTAATAAGGATTTATAAATTTAGTAAATATGTTTATTTTATTTTTGGTCAATATAAATAGTAACCATTGTAATTTTTGTTACAACATTAAAGGTAAAGTAGGTTAATTAGGGTAAAAAACATGAGATAAGGTCTCAAAATCAACCCAAAATTTTCATCTCTTTCATTGGATGGGATAAAATCATAAAAATTCATTCCAAATTCTAATATATGGATTTTTTTTCATTTTCACTTGATAATGACATTTATATTATTTTAAGTAAAGAAAATTCCAAAATCCCATGATCCTGAATTTAATATTTCTATTTTTTTACATAAGGATGAAAAGAGAATAAGTTTGGTTATAAATTTTTATTTTAAATATGAATTAGTAATTTTATCATGGTAATTTATTTTAAATTTTTAGTGATGAAATAATTACCTTAAATTCTTATGCAATCCCGACACAGTGCTTGTGCAAGCAGTGAGAAAAATAAAGTAAATTATTTTAAAAACACTAAAAGTAATATTTTTTAGGTGATTTATTATTTCAATTGAATTTTATTGATTAATATAACTTATTAAATATTTTTAAAATGTTTTTATTCTAATTTTCATCTTTTTAATTTTTTTTCAAAGTCAAATTATGCGAATAGTATAAAAAATGACATTGATGATATTTTATGAAAATAAAATTTTATTAAATTATTAAAAATAATAAAAATATTAAATAGAAAAATTAGGATGATAAATGGTCTAAAATATCATCCCTTTTACATTTATATTATATTTTTTACTTTACAAGTAAAATTATATCTCTTTAAGAGTGAAAAAGTTGTTATCGCAGTTAAGGTTAAAATTGATTAATAAAGGGGTTAAATTAAAAGATAATGTTTAAAAAACCACTTAAACCAGTCCAAATTTTATTTTTTGATGGTATTTTAACCAAATAATACCTTATATTTGAATATCTAGTAATTTTGAAGCATTTTTCTAGAGAATGAATATTATATTTCAATATTTTAAGAAATTCCAAGAGTTCCCCTCTCCTCACTTATAAAAAGGAACCCATCCTTTATATTCTTTACACCACTTTGAGCCTTTATATCAACTAAAATCTAGAAAATTATCTTCTTAAATTCCTTATTAATTAATTATAGGATTTTTATTCTTAAATTAAGATTCAAAGGGTCCTTAAGAAATGATCTAAAGGAGGCCTACCAAAGGAGAGGTAATCATCTTACCTAAACTCTTTCAATTTCATTATTCTTATACCTTCTATAAACCTATGTCATTAATAATAAAATAGTAAATTAATTATCCTGAATATAATGAAATTTTATTATGATTATTTAACCTCTAGTATTTACCCTCTTTTCCATCAAACGAGTAGTGAAATTATCGCTCGTGAGTACGCACGGCTTACCATCTCTATGGAGCGATACAATTCATTTTCAATCACCAACTTTAATGGATATTTATTATGATGGGTTTTATTTTTATATATTATAGTTATGAAATAATTATTATCTTTGAATTATAATATCATATATACCTTCTTTTCTTCTAATCTTTCGAAAAATGATAATGTCGCTAGTGCGTACGTGTGAACAACGACCTCCGTGAAGCGATCTGATTTTTTTTCAATTATAATTTAAATGTATTTTAATAAGGATATATATAATGAATATATATGTTATATATGATATAATAATGATTCTATAAATATTAATTATTATTTATCTTTCTTTAATTCTATCTATCAAAAAGTGAAAACAACGTTCATGCTTACGTATGACCTACTCTCTCCATGAACGGTGTGATTCATTTTTCTAACTCGATAATTTATGGATGAATAGATATATATATATATATAATGGATATATATATTATATTTAAATCATTAATAAAATTCTGGAGATTATGTAACCATGATCAAAGTACAAGGATCAAATCTACCAAACTGAAAGTCTCAAAAAATGAAACAATTACCACACATAAACGATCATTTTAATAAGGAATTATTAATAAATAGATGTTTAAATGTTATAATTGGATCATATATGATATTATAAGTATGTAAATGATTTTTTTATAGGATTATAACAAATTTTAATTTATTATAAAGGAGGTTAGATTGTCTTTAAAGCAAGTCAAACTTGAGGTAAGGTTTTATCATCTCAAATTGTATTCTTTGGGATATATGTTATATTATGCACCTATCTTATTTTATGAGGATTAAATTATACCTCTTTGAAATATTATATCATGAATATTTTTATATTTAGTATATTTAAATTTTCACTTTAGGTTATTCTTTCATGGGGCTTCTGATTCAAAAGTTACGAAAGTGGTAAGAGATTTATGTTATAATCACATTGTTTGTTGGGATTGATTAGGATAAAGTTTTCAATAATGAAATTTAATGATATATCTCTTAATATACAATTTAATTTTATTATACTATGGTTATTTCTATAGAATAAATATTTTAATTTCATTTTCCTCAATTTAAGTACCTGGGAGACCAAAATAATGCTTTAAAGGAAAACCAACTTTATTTCTCTCTTCGGTCGAAAATCCTTTTTATTTCATGTCAATATTTTCTAAAAATGATTTCAATAATGTTTTTATTATTATATGATGATTTTTTAAAGTTTATTTTCTACCATTTTTGAATTTTTACAAAAATATTTAAAAGGAATCTTCTTATCGCTATTTAAACATGGTTCTGTTGATTTTTTTACCAAAAATATGAAAGGAATCTTTGATTTTAGGTACATGATATGAACATAATTTCCCACTATCATGATTTCTAAATTATTCAAAACTTCATTTATAAGTTTCCAAGGTTATTTTTAAATAATTTTTTTCCTTAATATTTGAGAAATTTTTAGATTTTAAATAAGCGATTTTAAAGTGAAAAGTGTATTTTCCTCAAGAAATGTTTCAAGTAATATTTTAAAGGCATTTTAATCTATGATGACATCCTTTTACACTAATTATTTTTTACCAAGGATATGATCCAATTATACCATCCAATTTCATTCTTTAGATGGGTTATGATAATCATGGTTTAAGGATGATTCTATAAAACCCGTATCTTACCCACAAGTTAATTATGTTATGAAACGTGTTTCTTTTCCACAATTTATACTTTTATGAAATTATAAAATACTTAATAAATTTGTTTCCTTTTCAAGTGTTATGATATATTGAATATTTTATGACCATATTCCGTACATGTGTATGCTTTTCATTATCTAAAGGGTGGGCCTAGAATTATATATCCCTCCAATGCATTGGGTAAAGATGTATATATCAGGATATAATAAGGAATAGAATAGGGAGTAAACCTAATTTATTAAGAAACTCTAACCACTATGATATTCTTGGGGAGTGAACCTTGAATAAAGATATGATGGTTTAGTGAGTGAACCCAATCCACTTTGATATAATTGACAACAAGACTTGACTACTAAGGAAATGGTTTTTTATACTTATGTGTAAGACAAAAATTCATATCTTATGCCAATGTTATTATCTCATGGGCCAGGTTATTTGATTCCTTTATGATTCATTCCTTATGAACTACCAAGATTTATTCCATAACTCAAGATTTTGATCTTTGAAATATAGGGTATGGTTTTCAAATGTTAAGCTCATGTTATCATACCCTTATGATCATGTTATGTTTAATTGATCATTGATATATCCCATGATTACGCTCACTGAGAATTGAATATCACCCTTTATTATGTTTCCTTTCCCCAGTTTATGAAGAAATTTTTTTAGTATAAGATTTCTAAGAAGGTTTCTAGTTATGAAAAAATTAGTGGGAAATGATTTAGATCTCTAATGAACAAGTTGTTTATGTATCCAAGTTTCCAAAGGCACTAGACCTATGTGATTATGGTGTGGATCATAATGTTATGTAATGAATATTTATCTAATAATATGTAATATTTGTGTATGAAAAGTAAGGATTGTAATAGTTGGTGTCAAATAAAGGTTTAGTTAGCTTTAGAAACTGGGATAAGAAAAATTTAGTGAGAACCCTTAGGATAATCCTAAGTATAGGATAATTTCCTAAGCTATGGTAAAGAAAGGGTGTGGTTTTACTAGTAAAACATCCTTGATTAGATTCTATAAGTGGATATGGTTTTTTCAAAAATGCATCTAGGGGTAATAACCCTAAAAATAGTTGGTCAAGTATATCTCAACAATAATTCTGGTGCATGGTGAGTGTTCCCTTACTGCTCACCTAGTTTTATACGCATGGGGGATATCCATGGGTTAATTAACATTTTATTAATGAACCATTATGAAGGATTTCAAAATATAAAAACCCTGGATGACCTAGGTAAAACCAATGGTTTCATAGTTGGAAATAAAGTGTCATCATTTAGAAATTTTATAAATTAAATTTTCATGATATCCCACTAGGATTATAATTTCTAACAATATGGTTTTTGGTTTTATACAATCGATGGAACCAAGAGGATTCATGTTAATGGTGAATGGGATGAACAACTGAATGATTTTCCTTATAAGAAACTAAATGAAATTAGAACTAGAAGGTGAAACCATGTGATTGTGCCTAATTAGCTATTGAGATATATGATTAATAGTGTAAACTTTGGTGAGTATAATAACACATAAAATGATAGGAATATTTACTTTAATTAAATTTCATCTGATAATGACTATAAAAGAAAAAAAATCAATTTTCTACATGTTAAGAATATGGGAAGGCGCACCCAGGAGAATGTCTTAAAGGAAGGGGAAGATATTTTGTGTGTGGAAATGATGGTCATAGAGTTATAATTGTTAAGTAATTCAATTTCTTATGTGTGGGGAATTTGGGAATTATCCAATTTAATGCCCAAATCCAAGGGTAAAATCCTACACTAAGGAAGGATATATGCTATTCCAATTGTTGAAGTAAAAATATTAAAGTGTGTATGTATTGGTATTAAATAATTATGTTATAGAAGTGTTATATAAATTATATTGTGGTTATAAGAATCATGGAGCATCTATGAATTATTCCATAATAGTTTTTCTTTAAGGATTTGAAAACATATATTGAATGGCACTGATAACTTAGAAAGGTGATTTTGTGGTAAGATTATATTTTTAGAGAACACATTATTAAGGTAAAGATAACTGTTAATATGTGTTTGATGTTGATATAATAATGTTTAGTTGGGATAAATAGATGAATTACATTGATGAATTAAATGTGATATTATTGATAACCTTGAAATCGGTTAGTGATTTGATGATAAAGTTATTTAGTTCATCTTTGATGAAGTTCATTACATTTTTTGATTTATGAAATATTTCACATTATCTATGATTTTATTTAAGGAATAAGGATAGTGTTTTTTTTGGAATAATATATATTTCCATAAAGTTCTTATGGTTTTTTTGATTAATATGTTTTAAGATAATCAAGGTATTCACATGTTTTGTATGTGTCAATATGAGATACTTTATGTTTTCTGGGGACAAATGTTAAAGTTGATCTTGAAAAAAATATGTGATTAAATCCTTAAGTTTTTTTGTGTTTTAAATTTTTTCAGACATATTTTGGAGAAGTTTTAAGGATAACTATTTTTGTAATGGATTGATTTGAACTTTGGGTGTTATTGTGGATGTTTTAGAGATTAATGTATTGTATTTATCCATATTGGATAACTTATGCTAACCATTTTGGTTTTGGTAAACATTTAGATTCAAAAGGAATGACTTATGGATATTATGATTAATTAAAAGTTAATTTTAAAACTTTGGGCATGAAAAATTCAACTTTAATATCTATTTATTAGAGTAAGATATGATATAGAAGTGGAATTGATCGAAGTAAAACCAAAGGATAGAATTGTGATTATAAAATGAAAAGAAATCAAGTAAGAATATTTTATCATTTACTCTATATTAATAGTAAAATAATCCCTTAAGTTTAATAAAATGATCTTGAAATAAAAATGTTATCCTTTTACCTTCATTTCTGATGAATCTATGGTCTTTTCACTCCTCATATATTTATGGTTTTGTGGTCATTAAATTTCTAAAGATAATGTTTTATGTCACTCTCTATCATTATTCAGACGTTATATTTTCCCTCCATGTCCATATTTTCACTTATCACTAATCGTATACTATTTTTAAACCTAGTTATGTATTATTACATATGACCATCATATTTCCCTTTCCCTCTTTTCAAGAGGAAGTTTTACTAACCCTATTTACGATGTGAATTTTCAACAAATAAATTTTCAAATATCAAACCATCGATCACTGAGCACAAGTTAAAATTATGAGGATGTAATTTATTAAAGGTTGGTAGAATATAACACCCCTATGTTTTAATATAACATTATTTTTGAAGCATATACAACATGGAACAACGAGCTTAAAGAAACCATGAAATATTATTTTTTTATGACCATTATAACATAGATGATTGAATTGGAAAGTATGGGTAGGATTAACCAAATTATGAAATATATATATATAAATTAACTAATAAATACAAATTTATTGATTAATTATTAGTAAATAAACTCTTAATTTTTAGTAAAGTCATTTTAGACTTCAAAAAAATCCATTTTCTTCAAAAGTTGTTTTTATTTATTTTTGTGAGAAAATAATATAATTGATTTTTACCAATTTTAGAAAATTTATTTTAGAAATTTAACTTAATTTTTTAAAGAAAAATTTATAAATTATCTTCTACTGAAAATTTTATAATTTTCAAAAAAGTTTGAAGTTTCAATGAATAGTGAAAATACTGGTTTTTATTGGAAATTGTGCATTTGATTCAAGCATTTACAAAGTAATATTTTGTTTAAAAATTATTTCAATGAAACATTATTTATATTATATTATTAATAATACAATTAATTTCATTGGAATTAAATTTTTAGTTGAATTTGGTATAAAAATATTTTTATACTTAAAAAGATATTTTTATGGAAAACTACTTTATTCATTGTGTTTTATACTTTTATCATAAATTAATTTATACCACTTATAGAAATTTAATTTTAAAAAATGTATTCAATATTTGGAAACATAATTTCCAAATTTTTAAACATCTCCCCTTTATTTTCGGTCAATATGAATAGTAAAGAAATTAATTTTTTGTTACCATGATAATGGTAAAATGAGTTAATTAAGGTTAAAACCATGAGATAAGGTCTCAAAATCAACCCAACACTTCCATATATTTCATTTATTGGGATAAATTAAGCCAAAATCATTCAAAATTTTAATATATATAATTTTTTATAATTTTCCCTTGATAGGGATGTTTATATTATTTTAAGTAAAGAAAATTCGAAAATCACACACTCTTGACTTCAATATCTCTATTTTTTTACATAAGGATAACAAGAGAATAATTTTGGTTATAAATTTTTATTTTAAATTTTAATTATTTTTTTAATCATATTAATTTATTTTTAATTTTTTATTATAAAATAACCACCTTAAATGATCACTCAACGCTGACAAAGTGCTCGTGCAAGCAGTAGGAAAATCAAGTAAATTATATTAAAAAATATAAAAGTAATATTTTTTGGGTGATTTATAGTGTCACATGAAATTTACAGATTAATATTACGTATTATATATGTTTTAAATATTTGGATTCTAATTTATTTTTTTTCTTGTTGTTTTCAAAGTAAAATTATGTGAATAGTGTCAAAAATGACATTAATGTTATTTTATGAAAATATTGTTTTATTAAATTAATTAAAAATCATGAAAATATTAAAAGAGTAAAATTATGATTATAAATGGTTTAAAATATCATTCCTTATCCATTTATAATCAAATTTTTACCTTATAAGAAAAATCATTCCCCTTTAAGAGTGAAAAACCTATTACCACGGTTAAGGTTAAAATTGTTTAACTAAGGGGTTAAACCAAAATATAAGGTTTAAAACACCACATAAACCAGCTAAAATATTATGGTTTTATGGTATTTAAAAAAATAATAACTTATATTCAAATCTATATCCATTGGGAAACATTTTTCTAGATAATGAATTTATTATATTTTAATCTTTTAAAAAATTCCAAGAGTACCCCTCTCCCCACTTATAAAAGGGCACCAATCCTTTATCTTATTTACACCAATTCAAGCCTTATATATCATCTAAAATTTACAAAGTTTTATTCTCAACTTACCTAGTCATGAATTATAGGTTATTTTCTTCTTAAATGACCACTCAAAGGGTTTTTAAGAAATGATCTAAAGGAGTCATTCCAAAGGAGAGGTAATCATCTTACCCAAACTATTTCAATTTCATTATTCTTATACCTCCTCTAAATCCATGGTATTCATCATAAAATAATATATCCCATATATTTAATGTACTTAAATATTATTATAACTATGTAACCACCAATATTCACACTCTTTTTCATCAAATGAGAAGTGAAAGTATCACTCATGTATATGCATGACTTACCATCCCCACAGAGTGATACAATTCATTTTATATCACCATATTTCATGGATGGTTATTATAAAAAGTTTAATGTTTATATATTATATTATGATTTAATTATTCTTTTATAATTATAATATCATATCTACGTCTTTTCCTTCTAATCCATTGGAAAATGATAACATCACTCGTGCGTATGTGTAGACTACAATCTCCATGAAGCGATGTGATATTTTTTCGATTATGATTTACATGGATGGTTATAAAGGTAAATTTAATGAATATATATGTTATATATGATATAATAATGATTCTTTAAAGTTTAATTATTATTTACCTTTCTTTTATTCCATCCATCTAAAAGTGAAAACAACGTTTATACGTACATACAAACTACTGTCTCCATGAAGGTGTGATTCATTTTTATATCTCTATCATTCATGGAATAATTGAAATATATATATTTATATAATTTATATATATGATATTTACATCTTGATTAACATTATAGAGATGATTTAACCATGATTAAAGTATAAGGATCATATTTACCCAACTGAAATTCTCACAGAAAACGAAACAGTTAACACCCGGAAATAATGATTTTAACAAGGAATTGTTAATAAATGGGTGTTAAAATGTTATAAGTGGTCCATATATGATATTATAACAATGTAAATGATTATTTTTTATGATTATAATAAATTTAAATTTATTATACAAGAGTTTATATCACCTTCAAATCAAGTCAAACTTGAGGTACGAGTTTATTGTCTCAAATTGTCTTCCTTGGGACATATGTTATATTATGCACCTATCTTGTTTTATGATATGTATATATAAATACATTTAAATTTTATATCACGAATCACCTTATTTACTAGATATTTAAAGTTTAATTTTATGTTATTCTTTCATGGGGCTTACGATTCAAAAGTTACCAAAGCGATAATGGATTTATGTTATAATATCATTATTTATCATGATTGTTTAGAATCAAGTTTTTGATGATTAATTTTTATAATACATCTATTAAGAAAACATTTAATTTTATTATCCTATAGTTATTTTTGGGGAATAAATATTTTCCTTTCATTTTTCTCACTTTAATTACTTAAGATTCTAAAATAATGGTTTTATAGAAAATCAACTTTATTTCTCTATTCGGTCGAAAATATTTTTTCTTCTATGTCCATATTGTCTAAAAACGTTTTCAAGAATTATTTTACAATTCTTCAGTGATTTATTAAAGTTAATTTTCACCCATGATTGAATTTTTACAAAATTTTTAAAATGAATCTTCTTGTTATTATTTAAATAATGTACTTTTTAATTTTTATTAAAAATATTAAAGGAGTATTTGTTTTTACGTACATGGAATGAAAAAAATTTCTTACCATCATGAGCACTCAATGATTTAAAACTTCATTTAAAATTTTACAAGGATATTTTTAAAGAAAATTGTTTCCTTAATATTTGATAATTTTTTAGATTTTAAATAAGTGATTTCAAAGTGAAAAGTGTATTTTCCTCAAGAAATGTTTCAAGTTATCTTTAAAATGAATTTTCCTCTATTATGACATCATTTTATTTTACTTATGTTTTATTGGGGATATGATCTAATGATACTATCCACTTTCATTCTTTGGATGAATTATGATTATGATGATTTAAGGATGATTCTATGAAACCCATTTCTTTTCCACTGGTTAACTGTGTTATGAAACCTATTTATGTTCCACAGGTTATTGTTTGATGAAATAATGAAATTTTTATGAAATATATTTTCTTTTCAAGGGTTATGATATGATTAATTTTTTATGACAATGTGGAAAACATGTGTATGATTTTCATTATGTGAATGGTGGGCCCATAATTATACATCCCTCCAATGCATTGGGTAAATATGTATATCTCATGATATAATAAGGACTAGAATGGGGAGTTAACCCAATTTAGTAAGGGACCCTATCCACAATGATAGTCTTGGGAGTGAACCTTGCCTAAGGATATGCTGGTTTTGGGAGTAAGACCAATCCACTAAGATATTCTTGGAAGTGATTCTTGACTACAAAGGAAATAGTTTTTTTATGATTATGTGTATGACACAAATTCATATCTTATGCCAATTTTATACTCTCATGACCCATGTTATTTGATTAATTTATGATTAATTCCTTATGAGATACCAAGATTTATTCCATGGATCAATCTTTTAATCTTTAAAATGAAAGGCGTGATTTTAAAATTTTAATATCATGTTCTCATACCCCTATGATCATGTTATGTTTAAGTGATCATTGATATCTTCTATATTTACCCTCAACGAGAATTAGATCTCACCCTTTATTATGTTTCCTTTCCCCAGGTTATGAATAAAGGTTTTAATAATGACAAGTATAATAAGGATGCTAGTTATGAAGAACTTATTGGGGGATGATTTAGATCTATTATGAGCAATTTTTTTATGTATCCAAGTTTCCAGAGATACCATACCTATGAAATTTTGGTGTCAATAAAAATATAATTTAATAAATATTCATCTAATAAAATATAATTTTTATGTATTAAAATTATGGGTCACAAAATTTTGTATCAGAGTAAGGTTTAGTTAGCTTTAGAAACTGGGATGAGAAGATTTTAGTGAGAGCCCTTAGGATAATACTAAGAGTATGAGAATATCCTAATTTATAGTAAATAATGGATTGTGATTTTCCTAGAAAAACATACTTGAATTGATAATACAAGTGGATGTGGTTTTGGTACAAATAAATCTTGGGGTAATAACCCCCAAAAGAGTTTTTTGAGTATATCTCAACAATCATTCATGTGCACTGTGAGTGTTCCCTTACTACAAACCTATTTTTACACTAGTATGGGATATTCTTGGGTTAATTAAAATTTTCTTTATAAACCATTATGAAGGTTTTGAATATATGATAACCAAGGGTGGCCTTGTTAAAACCTAAGGCATCATAGATTGTAAAAAAGTGTCATAATTTAGACATTTTATAAATTATTTTTCATGATATCTCACTACAATTATAGTTTCTCATATTATGGTTTCTTGTTTTATAAAATAGATGGAAATAGTAGGATTCATGTTAATGGTGAATGTGATGAATAATGGAATTATTGTCCTCATGAGAAAATGAATGAAATAGGAACTGGAAGGAAAAACCTTGTGATTATTTCTAATCATCTATCATGATATATTATTAATAGTGTAAACTTTAGTGAGTTTCCTAACACATGAAATAAAATTAATATGGAATTTTATGAAATTTCATATGGTAATGACCATAGAGGAAAGAAATTTCAATTTTCTTCATATCAAGAATGTGTTAAGGATCACCCAGGAGTATGATTCAAAGGAAGGTGAATATGTTTTGTGTGTGGAAATGAAGGTTATGAAGCAATTAATTGTTGAATAATTAAATGAATTATGTGTGGAGAACTTGGGAGCTATCTAAGTAAATTCCCGAATCTAAGGGTAAACTCTTAGACCAAGGAAGGATCTATGATATTCCAATCCTTAAAGTTAAAATATTGAAGTGTGAATGTATTGGTATTCAATAATTATGTTATATAAGTGTTATGTCAATGATATTATGGTCATAAGAATCATGAAACATCTATGAATTATTTGACAATATTTTTTCTTTCAGGATTTGAAAACATATGTTGAATGGTACTGATAATCAAGAAAAGTGATTTAGTGGTAAGTTTATATTTTTAGAAACACATGATTAAGGGAAATATAACCCGTAATATATGCTTGATGTTGAGATAACATTATTTAGTTGGGATAAAGATATTATTGTCATTGATTAAGTAAATGGTATAGTATTAAAAACCTTGAAATTAGTTATTGGTTTTATGATAAAGTGATTTAGGTAATATTTGATAAAGTTTAATTCATTTTTGGATTTATGGAATATATTCTATATTCTGTAATTTTATTTTAGGAATAAGTATAATGTTAAAATTTGGAAGTATATATGTTTTAATTTAGTTTTTATGGTATTTTGGGTTATTAATATGTTTTAATAGAATCGAGGTATTCACATGTTTGGTATGTTTCATTATGATATACTTCATGCTTTCTTAGGATAAGTTCTAAAGTTTATCTTAAGAGAAAATATGTATTCAAATATTTTATATTTTTGGGTTTTGAATTTGGTCAGACATATTTTGGAGGAGTCTTAATGTTAAATATTTATAGAATGTATTAAATTTAACTTTTGGTGTTATTATTGAGGTTTTAGTGATTAATGTATTTCATTTGTCTATATTGGATAATTTATATATATATTTTTAGGTTTTGGTAATCATTTAGAGGTATAAATAATTAATTATGGATCTTATGTTTCATTAAAAGTTAATTTTAATTCTTCGGGCATGAATAATTCATCTTGAATATTCATTTCTTGGAGTAAGAGATAAGATAAAAGGGGAATTGATCGAAGTGAAACCAAAGGATGTAATTGTGATTATAAAATGGAAATAAATAAAGTAATTATATTTTCTCATATACTCTTTATTGATAGTGAAATAATCCCTCAAATTTATAAAAAATATCTTGAAATTAATTTTTTTTCCTTTTATCTTCTTTTCTAATGAATTGATGGTATTTTCAACCCACACAGATTTATTATTTTATGGTCATTAAATTTCTCATAATAATGATCTCTATCAAACTTCATAATTATTTGGACATTATTTTTTCCTATATGTCCATATTTTCTCTTCACACTTATATTCTCCAATTTGGAAACTTGGTAATGTTTTATTCCAAATGACCTTCGTATTTCCCTTTCCCTGTTTTCAAGAGGAAGTTTTATTAACACCTTTTAAAAAGTGGATTTTCAACAAAGTAATTTTAAAATATAAAAACATTTATCACCAATTATAAGTAAAAATTATGAGGACACAATTTATTAAAGTTGATTAGAATGTAACTCTCTGATATTTTAAAATAACACTATGTTCGATAGCGTATACAACACAAAACACAAAGCTTAAACAAGCCATGTAATATTATTATTTTATGATCATCATAACATAGTCGATTGAATTGGTGGGTATGAATAAGATTAAACACATTATAAAATATATATAAAGGAAATAATAATTATAAATGTATTGATTAATGTTGAGGAAATAAATACTCAATTTTTTGTAAGTTCATTTTATTCTTAAAAAAATACATTTTCTTTAAAAATGGTTTTTATTGATTTTTGTGAGAAAATAATATTATTAATTTTTTAAGAAATTTATAAAATGTATTTGAAAAAAATTAAATTTATTTTTTAAATTAAAATTTCAAAAATAGCTTATAGTGAAATTTTGAGATTTTTTTGAAAAGTTTGATTTTTCAATGAATAGTGAGAAAAACTAATTTTTACTAAAAACTATATTTTTGATTTAAGAATTTAAAAATTTCCATTTTATTTTAAAGTAGATTAAAAGTAAAATTAGTTATATTATATTATGAATAATCCAATTAAGTTCATTATAATTAATTTTATGTTTTACTTTGATATGAAAACATTTTTATACATAAAAAACATTTTTTTTCTAAAAAAATGTTATTTTGTTTCATTATTTATTTTTATCATAAATTAATTTATTCCACTTATATAAATTAAATATTGAAAAATAGATTCCATATTTGAAATCAGTATTTCAATATTTTTTAAGTAGGTCCCTTTTATTTTTTATCAATACGAATAGTAACCATAGTAAATTTCTATTACCATGATAAAGGTAAAATGGGTTAATTAGGTTTAAAACCATGAGATAAGGTCTAAAAATCAACCCAAAACTTTCCTTTATTTCATTTTATGGGATAAATTCTTCCATATTCATCTAAAATTCGAATATAAGGCATTTTGGTACCATTTTCCCTTAACAGTGACATTTACATTATTTTAAGTAAAGAAAATTTAGAAATGCTACTCTATTGACTTTAATATCTCTAAATTTTTTAATTAACTATAAAAAGAGGATATTTTTTTTAAATGTTTATTTTAAATATTTTTTTTCATCATGGTAATTTATTTTTAATTTTTAGTGATGAAATAATTACCATAAATGCTTACGTAATGCCGATATAGTGATTGTACAAGCAGTAGAAAAATCATATAAAATATTTTAAAAACTCTACAAGTATTATTTTTTTGGATGAGTTATAGATTCCCACAAAATTTATAGATAAATATAAAATATTATATTTTTTTGAAAGGTTTGGATTCTAATTTCATCATTGTCGTGTTGTTTTCAAAGTCAAATCATGTGAATAGTTTTAAAAATGATATTAATGATATTTTATGAAAAATAATATTTTATTAAATTATTTAAAAATAATAAAAATTATAAAATAGGACAAGTAGAAATATAAATGGTCTAAAATATCATACCTTTTCCATTTATGAGAAAACTTTCACCTTATAAGTAAAATTATACCCCTTCAAATGTGAAAAGTCATTACCGTGGTTAAAGTTGAAATTGGTTAACTAAGGAATTAAAAAAAAAGACAATGTTTAAAAAACCATGTAAACCAATAAAAAATTTAGGGGTTGATGGGATTTAAAAAAATCCAATCTTATATTTGAATCTATATCTACTTTGAAGATTTTTTCTAGAGAAAAAATTTATTATATTTTTATCTTTTAAGAAATTCCAAGAATGCCCCTCACCTCACTTATAAAAGGACACCCCTCCTTTCTATTCTTTGCACCACTTTGAGACTTAAATATTAAACAAACCATAAAAAATTATCTTCTAAAATTTCCTATCCATGAATTATTGGTTCTGTTCTTCTTAAAATACCATTCAAAGGGTCCTTAAGAACGAATCTAAAGGAGGCCTACCGAAGGAGAAGTGATCATCTTACCTGCCTTCTTTCAATATAAATATTCTTATACCTCATATAAATCTATGTTATTAATCATAAAATAACAATTTAAATAACCTAAACATAATAAAATTTTATTATGATTATTACACCACCAATATTCACCCTCTTTTCCATAAAATGGGAAATGAAAGTATCACTCGTGTGTATGCATGGCTTACCGACTCCTCATATCAATACGATTCATTTTTCATCACCATATTACATTGATGTTTATTATGATGGGTTTAATGTTTATATAATATATTTATGAGATAATTATTCTTATATAATTATAATATCATATCTACCTTCTTACGTTCCAATCTGTTGGAAAATGATAACATCACTCGTGTCTACGTGTGGACTACCACCTCCACAAAGCGATGTGACTTTTTTTTTACTTTTGATTTAAATGGATGGTAATAATGATATATTTACATAATATATATGTTATGTGTGATATAATAATTATTCTATTAAGCTGAATTATTATTTACCTTCTTATTCCATCCATCAAAAAGTGAAAACAATGTTTATGCGTATGTGTGACCTACCGTCTCCACGAACTGTGTGATTCATTTTTATATCACTATCTTTTATGGATAAATCTATATATATATAAATATAATGGGTATATATGATATTTACATCATGATAAAAATTAATGAGATTTTGGAACCATAATCAAAGTATAAGTATTAGAACTACTGAACCGAAAGTCTCATGAAAAATGAAATAGTTAACACCAAAAAATGATGATTTTAATAAGGAATTATTAATAAATGGGTGTTGAAATGTTATAAGTGGATCATATAAAATATTATAAGTATTTAAATGATTTTGATATATGATTATAATAAATTAAAATTTTTTATACATGATGTTAGATGTAACATCCCAAGATTTTATATTACACCACTTTTAAAATATAATATTTTCGATATTTTATCCTTCACACAACACTGAGTTTAAAACTATAATATATTATTAAATATTACTGTTGGAATAGTAATGTGACCATTAGGAATAGTAATATAACCAATATAATAGTAAATTCACCTATAAAAGTATGCATAAAATTTATGTATCTTATGAATGAAAATATAATATATTTATATCATGAAATAAGTAAATAAATGTTTTAAAAATGATAAATTAAGTATTGGTATTTTTATGAAACATAAATATTAATTCAAAATTATATAATTAAAATAATAATTTAAAATAAAATTTATTTTCATTAAATATATTCATTAATTAATATTTTGTTTTATTATTATTATAATTTAATTTTATGATACCTTAATTTTTGAAAGTGTCATAAATTTGGTAATAATATTAAAATCATTATATTTTGAGTAAATGATGATTTTTTAAAAAATTAAAATTCTTATAATTTGAAAATTATTTTTATTAAATTGATTCCATTTTTTAATTCTACACGTCAAAAAATGGTTAGGGTTAATTTTTGGGATTTTTCTAAAATAGTTGATTTTTTGTTGAATAGTGAAATACAATAATTTATGGTATAAATACATTATAAGTTAAATAAACTATTACTTGATTCATTAATGATTTAATAAGAATAATATCAAACTCCCCTTCATTATTATAATATATTTAATGACAATTCTCATACTATTCATAGTCTTTATCCAAAATAATAAACAAATGAATAAAATATTCAAAAAACACCCCTCTCCTCCACTATAAATACCACACCTCACCATCCCTTATCCTCACACCTCCAAATCCTTGAATGTTGTCTAATTTTTTCCCAATACCTCTCCCAAAACTCTCCCACTTTATTTTCTTTTTCATCTCACCCAAAATATGATTTCAAATTTCCTTAAGGAGGTTCTCAAGGAGAGGAATTAAAGAGGTAAAATCTTGTTTCTTTCTTTTAAATTTTCTTTCAATTTATTTTATTTTATTATCATTTACTTACCTCCTCTGTACAAACATGTATGATAACTCTAGTATCTTATATATACTATAATTTTATTATGATAATGTGATATCCACCATAAATTCTTTTCTCTTTCCCTTTTTATTCTAAAAATGAAAACACCATCCGTGAGGTGACGATTTACCTCCTTCATGGATGATGAGTTTTTGTTTTTAAATTCCACCTTAAAGGCTGGTCATAAAATAATTTTTATGGTTA
This sequence comes from Viscum album, assembly GCA_963277665.1. Lineage (NCBI taxonomy): Eukaryota > Viridiplantae > Streptophyta > Magnoliopsida > Santalales > Viscaceae > Viscum > Viscum album. The sequence goes on from OY728150.1 coordinate 719,518,886, forward strand.
AAAATATTATAAACTTATTTAGTGTTATGGAACTAGTATATATACATAATATTAATACTATTTTGTGATGATCGGAAAACGCAAAAATAATCCAAACTGTTATCATTAACGTTTTATCTAATGAATCATCCTCATATATGGAAACAAAATTATATATAAGATCATTAAATATACTGTAGGTTCATTAATAATAAACAATTTCAATTCTAGATAACTATTTCCATTTCACATGATCTTTCATATATCTATAAAAGTGAACCAATTATGAAAACCAAGGAAACATACACTTTCAAATAATGAAATTGAATCTTATAACTCGTCTAAAATACCATAAATGAACTTAATAAAATTATAATAAATCAAATAAATATTTAATGGGTTTTCAATTAAATTATTAATTAATCTAATTTTATTATATAGGAAGTTAAGTACAAGTGTGGAATGCTTTTGGACATAAGGTAAGGGATTCTCCCCAAACCTCCATTTTTCATTCGGGTTACACTTTCTCCCTCTTTAAACTAATGTAATTATTAGTTATTTTTATATAATTATTATAAATCCCATGTATATTTTCTAAAATCATGTATCTATATCAGTTCATCTTTCTTTGATGGGTAAATGCATGTTTTATAACTTTTCCATTTTCAATTCCACCCGATAATCAAGTCCAATAAAAGAGAACTTCCAAATTTCTTACTCATTTTCAAGAACACTCAATAATCTATTTTAAGAAACCAATATTTTTATAAAATCAAACTTTTTATCATGAAAAACTTTCTTATATCTTTTTTGGTTTTATATAAACAATTAATCCTTGTCTTCTTTAAAGAATCTTTTATATTTTCTCTTAAATCGCACTGAAGTGGCCCATTTCTAAACTTTCTTAAAAACTATTTTTATATATTTTTACTTCAGTTGGATGTATTTTTTTCCTCAAACATAATCTCATTTTCATTAACTTTTCTTTTATAGGATATATATTTTTATAATATTATTTTATGAAAAATACAAATGAATTTTCCAAAATAACTATTATTTGCAAAGTAAAAAAGGGTATTTCTCTCAAGAATTCCCCGATGATTTTATTAAAGTATTTTCATCTATTTAAGAACCCTATTTTCAATATTATGCTTAATTATGATTGATATTTTATGATATCATCTACCATTTTTTTATTAAATTGTTTATGATCAGTTTGACTGTGGATGTGTTATCTTGATACCATTCACTATATTACTCAGAATTTTTTATGATTATGTTTGATGTTTGGGGAATGTTATTAAAATTTCATATGCTAGTTTAAATATGAATGTATTTGTTTATTATGTTTCAACCCTTTCATATGAGGAATGAATTGGACTTATTAAGTTATGGATGGTGCCTGCTATAGCCGTTCGATGCATCGATAGGTCTCATGAGACAAACTAGACCAGGTTTTTACCCATTTATGTATAGTTTCTTTGACGAAGCCTTAAAAATATGTTTATGATGTCTGGTATTATGCATTAACTCATTTTTTTTAGTAATTAACATCCCATGTGATTATTCAACTAGTATAATATACATGGTTAAGTTTCATTCTCATGTGATTATTTATATGGAATTATTTATTCAGCTTTTGTTCCTACCATATTATGATCAAGATTATGTTTTAATGACATGTGTTTTAGTTATTCAACTTTTCTTATTGTTATTTTTTATGAAATATTCCCCTATATTGATTACCTTTACTGATCATTTAATCTCACCCCTTTCATATGTTCTATTTTCCCATGGGATGAAAAGATGTATATTATGAATTACTTGCAGGGATAATCTAAAAGTTTAAGGATGTTTCCAATGGAGTTGATATGTTATTTTTTCTTTCAAGTTATAATTTAAATCTTATGTTTGTATCTTGTTTTTTAAATCTACTAAACTATTCATTCCTTCAGGATGAAACCTCCTTATTAATTATACCAATGTAATAAATTAAGGAGCTGGCTCCGAGCTACTAGGTTCAGGACATTTACTATTTGTATCAGAGAAAGTTTAGTAGAATCCTTAGAAAGTAGATTTATAAAACATAGATTAGGGAACATAACCTTAAGATATACTTTGAGGATAAGCATAGAAGAGCATCCTAGATTTTTGGTAAGGTAGATATTACATAGTTATTCCTAGAATTATATCATTTTATGGATACTAAAAGTGGACTTGGTTCTAGAATAGATGTACCTAGGGGTAACAACTCTGACAAGGTGCATTGGGCCCGACTCGGTGTAACTTGATACACGACAACGAGCCTTACTGTTCACCTAGTTTTATACTCCTAGGGGATAAGATTTAGATAATTCAAATTTTCTTTATAAACCATTATAAAGGATTTAAAAGTTAATATGTCCCTAAAGAAATCATGTTTATGATTATGAGATTAGATATGCATAAATTTTCAATTTATGTTAAGTATTTTTCTAGTTCAAAATTATGCATTATAACCAAATTCAGTGTATGACATTATTTTGAAATGGTGCCTAGTGGAAGGAAGGTAAACTATATAAATTCACGTATTCCATGTAGGTATTTCCCCCCAATGCAATATAATGATTTTGGAGAAGGATCTTCAAATGGAGTTGAGAAACTTATAACTATACTATGACAACTAACTAAGGTTATAAATAATAACTTTACCCATATCTATAATCTTGATCCATAATGTGGTGTAAAAATGTTAGACTACTTTATGCAACAACAAACACTATCATTCAATGGGACTAAAAAACCATTTGTATTTGATTAGTGGATAAGTTCCTTAGAGAATATATTTATCACTTTGGGAAAAAATGAATGGGAGAAAGTTATCATGAAAGTTTATCGTCTCTCGAAAGATTCAGATTAGTGGTGGTAATTAACTCAAAACAAAAAGGGGGAGAAATAAATTTAAAATATATAATGGAAATATTTTAAGGTAATTTTCTTTGAAAAATATTTCCCTCATGAACAATGAGGGGATATGGAGAGGAAATTCTTGTATCTGAGGAAAAAGGAGGATGAGAATGTTTCCAAATACGAATCCAACTTTACAAGGCTATAAATAAATAATATGGATTATGTACATAATCCAAAGAATAATATTGATCGATTGTTTGATGGTTTAAAACCATTCCTCTAAAGGGAATTGGTCTCAAAAAATTTATCATCATATGAAGATATAGTCTCATGTGCTATCAAGACAGAGAAAGAATTGTCTAGGTCTTATGACTTTAAATGAAAGTAATAGGAAACAAGAGATTTTAAACACTCTAGAAAAGGTAATAAGGAAAATGGGAAGAATTGAAGAGTATACTTTCCATATTGCAATAAATGTGGAAAGAAACATCATGGAACATGCCTATTAGGGATGGAAGTTTGTTACAAGTGTGGAGAAAAAGGTCACTAAGCCCATGATTGAAAGGAAAATAAATAATCTACCAATGTTCAATTCTATAATTGTAAATAAATGGGAAACTGTACAAAATATTTTTCTAATTTTCAGGTAAACATGACCCAAAAATGGCCAAGGGAACAAGGATATTCTTATGCATTCATAATATATGAGGTTGAAGTTCTTAATGATGTGGTGATAGGTACTTTAATCATCTCATCAATTTTAGCTAAAGCTTTATTTGATTCTGGATAATCACATTATTTTATATCTTCCTAGTTCTATTTAAAAATTAGATATTTCCAATTCACCTTAACAAGAGATTTTTCAGTAAATACTCTTAGTGGAAACCTTATTATAACAAATATATGTCGAGTAGTTTTTATTATGACACGTGAACATGCTCTAATTTATGATTTTTTCATCATACCTATGGTTGGTTTTTATATAATCCCTAGAATGGATTGGCTTTCTAAATATAATGCATTTTTTTAAATAAAAGTAAATTATGATTTGTGATGAAGGTATTGAATTTCTCATCTTTAGAGGGGAGACTTTATCATCTGATCCATATTTGGATCCACATCCAATATATCTTCTAAATGAAATTCTTGGGGAAGAATAGAAAACATCATCTATAGATGAGGAAATAAATATTCCAATTGAGGATGTACCTATTTTATAAGAATACATTGATGTATTTATAGAGGATTTATCTAAACATCCTTTAGGGCGATAAGTTGAGTTTTCTATTGATTTAATCCTTGAGGAAATGCAAATATCAAAGTCTCCTTATAAAATGGACATTGTGGAATTAGTAGAGATAAAGAAAAAACTAGAGGAGTTGAGTAATGAGGTATTTATTCACCCAAGTGTTTCTCTATGGGAAGCCCCTTTTATCATTATTAAGAATAAAGATGGATCCATGAGACTATGCATAGATTATAGATAAATCAATGTTATTATAATAAAGAACAATTATCCTCTACCTCACATTGATGATTTATTTGATCAACTTCACAAAGCTTAATTTTTTTCAAAGATTGATATTTGATCTGGATATCATCAATTGCGTGTGAAGAAAAATATATTCCAAATATAGTATTCTAAACCAGGTATGGACCTTATGAGTTTATAGTAATTCCATTTGGACTGACTAATTAACCCTCTATTTTTATAGATCTAATGAATAGAGTGTTAAAGGAATATCTTAATGATTTTGTTTTGGTATTTATTAAGGATATCTTGATATATTCCAAATTCCATGAGGACCTTGAGAACCACTTGTGGATTTTTATAGAAACTCTTAGAAGAAAAAAATTGTATGGGAAGTTTAGAAACTATTAATTTTAGATTCAAAAAGTTTCTTTTCATGGCCATATTGTCTTTAAGGATGGGATCTCAGTTGATCCTCTGAAGAAAAAGGAAGTTTAGGAATGGTCTACACCAATAAACATAAACTAGGTATGTAGTTTCATTGGTTTATCAAGTTACTATCGGTGTTTCATTCATAATTTTTCCCGATTAGATAACCCGTTAACCAAGATTACTCATAAAGGGGTTAAGTTAGTACAGAAAAAATAATGTGAAGAACGTTTTTAAGAATTGAAGATGCTATTAGTGAATTATCTGGTCTTGAATCTACCATCAGGAAATAATGGATTTTTGATTTATAGTGATGCATCAGAGAAAGAACTTAGATGTGCCCTTATATAGAATGATAACATTATTGCCAGTGCATCAAGGCAGTTAAAAAATCATGAACATAACTACACAACTCATGATATTGAGTTAGCAGCCGAGATATTTACTTTGAAGATATGGAGACACTATCTCTATGGAGAAAGATGTGATATATATATATATATATATATCATAAGAGCTTGAAATATATATTTTTATAGAAAGAACTCAACCCGAGGAAAAGGAGAAGGCTCAAGATACTAAAATATTATGATTTATCAATACAATACCACCATGGGAATGAGAATAAGGTAGAAGATGCATTGAGAAAGAAGGATCATGGAGTTATGAACAATACGAGGATTGAAAAGGATCTTGTGTACATGGATCTTGCAAAGATGGATATGGAAATTATTAAGGATGGTGAAATGTCATTAATTTTTCAATTGGTTTCCCAACTATCTTTATTGGAAATTATTAAAAGTTATTAATTCGAAGATGAGATATTTCGAAGGAAAATTAAAATTTTGAATAATGGGAAGTTGGAAGACTTTGTGTATGAGGAATGAATTCTGAAATTTGGGAAGAGTCTTTGTGTTCCTTCTTTACCTGATCTAAAAAGGGAGTTATTGGATGATTCCCGTAGCTCTAATTTCTCTATATAACCTGGTAGTACTAAGATGTATAGATATTTAAAAGAAAATTTTTGGTGGGATAATATGAAGTGGGAAATTGCATATTATGTATAAAGATGTTTAGTATGTCAAGTGGTGAAGGCTTAAAGACAACATCCTAGAGTATTCATGCAACCTATTCCTATTCCTTCATAAAAATGGGACGAAATTACTATAGATTTTTTCATTAGATTGCCAAAAACTCTAAGAAATAATGATAAAATATGGGCGATTGTTGATTGACTTACCAAATATGCACATTTACTCACTATAAGGTAGGATTTTCCACTAAGGCTCCTTGCACAACTCTATATTAATGAAATTTTGAGACTTCATGGTGCACCAATTTTAATTATTTATAATCATAATCCATGATTTACATCAAAATTATGAAAAAATATTCAAAAATATTTGGATGATGAGATTTATTTGATCACTACTTATCACCCTCAAACAGAAGGGAAGTCTAAAACGACTATTAAAACTTTAGAAGACATGTTGAAATCCTACTCACTTGACTCTCAATGTATGTGATATCAGTATTTACCTTTTTTATAGTTTTTCTACAATAATAGTTTCCATTCAATTATTCAAATGGAACCATATGAAGTTTTGTATGGAAATAGATGTCATACAACAACTTGATGGGATGACGTTGGTGAAAGGAAGTTTTTAGGCCCATAACTTGTGGAGGAGACAACAGAAAAGGGAAAGACTATTAAAACCCATATCAAAGCAGCTCAAAGTAGGAAAAAGTTCAATGCCTATAATTGATGAAAGGATTTTGAATTTAAAGTGGGAGATCATTTTTTCCTGAAAGTATCTCCACTAAAGGGTGGTATAAGATTTGTAAATAAAGGGAAACTGAGACCTAAGTATATTGTACCTTTTTAAATCTAGGAGAGAATTGGAGCTATGACTTATTATTTTGTGATGTCACCTATACTTTCTAAAGTACACAATGTGTTCCACATCTCTTTGTTAAGGAAGTACATGTAGACCAAACACATGTCCTCACTTCTGGAGGAATAGAATTGGAATTTGATTTATGTTACCGTGAAGACCCTATCTGGATTCCAAACACTAAAGAATGGGTGTTGAGGAATCTGATGACTTGGAAAGTAAAGTTACTTTATAAAAATCATAAAATCGAAGAAGTGATTTGGGAACCAGATAAATTTATGATGAAGAACTACACAAATATTTTTATGAGGTGACATTATAGAAATTTTGAGGATGATATTTTTTGGAGGAGGGTAGAATGTAACACACCATGATTTTATGGAATGCCTCTTTTGAAATCTAATATCTTCGATAGTTTATGCTTCACACAACAATGAGTTTATAACCATACTATACTATTAAATATGACTATTGGAATAGTAATGTGACCATTAAGAATAGTAATATGAACAATAGAATTGTAACGTCACCTATGAAAGTATACATAAAATTTAGGTATCTTATGAATGAATATATAATATATTTATATCATGTAATAAGTAAATAAATGTTTTAAAAATGATAAATTTTTTGGGACCAATTTTTGTATGAAGATTGTATTTGTTGTGAACAGTTGTCAATACTCGTCAAAATGAAGAAGGAGATGAAGAAGGACTAAAAAGTTAGTGGAGACTGGCTGAAGTGAGGTTGCCTGGAGAATTGTTATGGAATCATAGAATTGGATTTCATACTTGAGAAATTCTCTAAGAAGATCAATTTAGACGATTGTTGAACTAATAATAAGTTCAAAGAACTAATACTAAGTTCAAAGAACTTGTGTAAAAGGTGAAACATTTTTTACAATAATGAATAATGGTGAAGTATCATCAATCTAAGGATGATTGAATAAGAATTAGGATTTAAAAGAATACCATGCAATGCTTCACGATTGCCTGAGAACCTTGCAAGATCTTACTTAAAGAAAATAATCATATGATTTGAATGAAGTAGAGAATGATGGATGAAGAAGAAGAGAGATTGTGGAAGGGATTTTCATTCTAAGAAGTTCATGAATTACACATTTCCTTTAAAGTTCCAAATACATGTATCAAAGGTGATACATTGTCTGCAACATTTAAGGTATTTGAAGAAGCTTCATGCCTCCACTTTTGGATGAAGAGAGATGATTGTAGTTCTTTGGAATTAACACTCCAAAAGGAATTGAGGATTTGAATTGAGGATGAAGAAGTACTTTGGAGTTCATATTCCAAAAATAATGGACCAAACTATGACGATGCTTTTCTGATTTGTATTTCACAAATATCATATGTTTTGAGAACTTGTGATCCAAGCCTTATGAAGGATAGTGAGAGTAAAATAAGTGTTTTTGGAAAATCAAAGAAAGTGGCACGCAAGTCAAAAGCGGCGTGAAAGTGTGGTGTGAAAGTATATGTGGTGCGCAAGTGTATGTTGTGTGCAATTCATATTTCAAGATCATACCATCAAAATATGAAAAAGGAAATAAAGTGGTGCGCAAGTTAAATATTAGCGCGCAAGTCAAAAACCGGCGCACAATTATAAGGGGCGCGCAAGTGTGTCACACAAGTTTATGTTACACAAATGTCATATTTCAACATCGTTATATCAAAACATGACAAAGGAAAGAAAGTGTCGCACTAGTGAGGGAATGTCGCGCAAGTGATGGATCAACGCGCAAGTGCTGGAGTGGCATGCAAGTGTATGTGGCGCGCAAGTCACCAAAATGCCTATAAATAGACGACTAGCATCCTCATTTTTTAAGGCTCAGAACTTAATATAAAATTTGATCTCTGATCATGCAAGTAGTAGAAGTGGCGCGCAAGATGAAGTGGTGTGCAAGGTGAGGGTTATTTATAAGGCGTGCAAGTAGGAAGTGGCACGGAAGCAGAGTGGCGTGCAAGTTGTGGCCCACAAGTTGTGGCGCGCAATTAGGTGGCGTTCAAGTAGAGTGGCGCGCAAGTAGAAGTGGAGCGCAAGTTGTGTGTTATAAACAATTGTGGCGTGTAAGTATTTGATGGCACACAAGCAGGGATAAGCTCAAGCAGGGTGGCACACAAGTAAGGATTTACGTGCAAGATGTGAGTCGTTCTAGAAGTTCTTACCAGATTTTGATCAACTGAGATGATTCTAAGTTGATCTAGACTTTATTTTTTTTACAATCACAAAGAGAACTTGTGATTCTAGTAAGAAGAAGAAGAAGAAGAGCTCAGTGCAGATGGTTTTTCACTGAAAGAGAATGTGTGAAGAAGAGTAAGTTTTAGTGCAGCTGGTTTTTCATTAAAGAAGAAGAAGAAGAAGATTGTGCACCTTATAGGTTTGCTGCATAGAAATAAGAGAAGAAGAAGAAGAAGAAGAAGAACAGAGTATGCCCAATTGAAGCCTACAATTATTTAGGGAAGTTTAATTCAGATGATTCCAAGTGAATCGATCTTCACTGCCTGAATAATCACATTGGTATATGTGATTCTAGCCAAGAAGAGAGAATAAGTTTTAGTGCAGTTGGTTGTTTCACTAAGAAGAAGAAAGAAGAAGCCTAGTGCAGTTGGTGTTGCACTAGAAAAGAAGAGAAAGAAGGAAGGAAGAATTGCTTGCCTACTTCTTTGCAAGTAATCAAGTGAAGAGCATTAAAGAAGACCAAGAGAAGAACCTGCCTTTTGAAGAAGGAATAAGACTATCTCTATTGGAAGTATAAAGAACCAGCTAGATGCTGCAAGTTGGGCTAGGTCATCACCCGTCCAGGGAAGAGGATTGTTTCCCACCCCCCTCTAAAGTATAGGGACTCAGAATGGCTAGAGGATTGTTTTCCTAGCCACTCCACTATAATTTCATATCACATCAGAGTGGAGAATCCATGCACTAGTCATACCCATGCATGGAAAGAATGTAGCTACTCTTATTGAGTGGTGAACCTTGTAAAAATATCGTGTGCATATTTTTATTGTTTTCTATTATTTCATGCGACAGGGAAAATAGAATAAAAAAATCAAGATCCTAACAGGTCAAGAGATATAGGGATAAAAGTTGGAATTGATTTAAAAAGTCCCCAACATTGATTCAACCCCCCTCTCAGTGTTAGGTATATCCCAAACTGGTCCTCTCAATTAGTATCAGATCCAGGTTAACCTCTGTTGGATTCTCTACAGTGAAGTTATTCTCTTTTGAAGATTTGAGTTTCTTTCCTGAATTATCAATGAAGTGAAATTTCAGTGAAGATTCAGTTATCTCTAAACAGATTTCTATATCTATCAAGAACATGATGAATATGAAAAAGAAGGAGAAGAGAAAGTTGAAGAATAAGTCACTTCTATCTAAATAAGATGATGTATCTGGTTCTCCATATCTAGCGAACATTGAAGACACACCAGACTTGGAAAGTTATGAGAAGGTGGCTTAAGTTTCCACTAAGAAGATGGATAACCTTCCTACCTCAAATGATAAATAGGTATGTGTTAGTACATTTGGAAATTATTCTCATGATGAAAATGCTGGAACAAGTGGGAATGATCAATCTACAACATCTCAAGAAATATCAGTTGACAGATTAAGAATGATTCTGAATGGTATTCCTGAAGAGAGTGCATCTCTGGTTTGTGAAGTATTTTAATGCATGCAGGAAAATATCACTCAACTGGAAGAAGAAACTGATGCTTTTTAGAAAGCCTTACAAGCAAAAATTGTTAAATGTTTAAAGCTTTCCAGACAGGTTGGAGCCTTTGAAGCAACAAAGAGGGGATTTTAAGTAAGTTCTTCAAAGTGGTTCAAAGATGTTGAAGAGAAAGAGGGAGTCAACAAGACTCTAGAAGAGAAGATCCATTCACTTGAATATGATCCGAAAAAGAGCAATTATTTCAAGGAGATATATTTGGAATAAAACTCCAAGAAGATTAAAGAACTTGACTATTTGTTACAAAACAAAGTAAAGATGAATGAAGATGAAGTTTAAAGATTAAAGAAGGCTTGTGAAGAGAATATGACTATGATTGAAGACCAGGAAGTCATCCTCAATATGATATGTCTAGAATTGGAAGTTGAGTTTACCAATCTTGAGAAGACACATATTGAGTCTCCACAAAAGAAGGAAACAGTTGCTATCAGTATTCAATGCTCAATGGAGGATTATACTGTCAAAAGACCTCCAACATGTGATAATAAGATCATGGATTCACACATTGGTCTATCAAAAGAAGCTGAGAAAGTAAAGGTACCATCCATACCAACTTGTACTAATGTTTTTGTTTCTACAAAAAGTATGGGTTTGAAGAAAAATTCTAAACAAGTATGGATAAAGAAAAGTGAGAAGAAACCTACCACCATGGCTATGGTGGATAGAGGAAAGAGTGTAGAAGATAGCTCCCCACATAAAGCACAACATACCAAGAAGAAGATTCAACAACCTTATAAAGAAGATGGGAAGAAGTCAAGGTTTGTTGGTCAATGTTGGTGTTGTAATAGATTTGGGAATTGTGAACTAGATTGTTGGTACAACCCCTTAAATGTAAAAGAACAGAGAAATCTCATCAACCCCTTAAATGTAAAAGCACAGAGAAAGATCATATCAAGGGGGAGAAATCTAGAGAAGAAGAAGCAACATCCACAAATCCAAAAGCATTTGTATACTGCAAACAAATTTGGAATGTTAGATAACATCTGTGATGTATGCAATAGGAGTGGTCATATGAATGGTGCATGTTCATATAAGAAAAGAAGACCCCAGAAGCTGAGTAAGAATGAAGAAGAATCCTTGGGAATAAATCAAATAAATAATATGAAAACAAATTCACCCAGGAATATTTCAAAAAGGAAATATGAGAATTCCTTGGATTCTAAATCCAAGAAGGTGAAGTGTGGTGCATCCAAAATAACAACTAAGAAGGAATCCACTCAGAAGAAGCCATGTAGAAGATCCAATCATGATGCCTCAGTCCCTAATTATATTTTGGAGGTTTGGACAGAAGATTTGGAAAGAATGAGAAAGATGGAAGATTCACAGGCTAATACTTGTGCTAAAAGCAAAAAAATGATTCTACATAAAGAAAAGGAAGTTCTGTGTGTGAGGTGAAACAAGGATAGTCATACTATTAAAAGATGATTTGAATTTACTCCAGCCCAACAAGAATTACTCAAAAAGATGAAAGTTTCACTAGGAGATTAAAGTGCTTTGAATTCCCTTGAAGAAAGAATATTCACACACAAAGAGATGGAAGAAATAGTGAGGTCCACACAATCACAGTTAGCATTGAAGATCTGTTGTGAAAGTGTGAAGAATAGAGCATATGGGTTGGGAAGATCATCTCAACCTTGTTGTTCACATTGATGGAGAAAATAGGATCTAACTTATTCCATTAAATATTTGTGTATTATATTTGTTATTATCATACAAGGAATTGAAGGTAAAGTAAGATATCAGGGGGGAAACCTGGGATTCAGTGAGGAGAAGTGTTCCCTTGAGGGGGAGACACATGAAGAAGCTGTCAGAGTCATTATCTCAATCAGTATCAACATCAGTTGGTATAAAATTCAATTACTTTGAAGATTATCTGAAGATCATGTCATTGGAATAGGTATTCCATTTATTAATCTCTCATCCTTGGTTACTCAAAATAAATATATTTTTACAAAGGGGGAGTAACTAGGTCAATTAGTGACATAAGAAGAATAAAAGTGCCCCAAGTCCACTTATCCTGCTAATTTCACTTGAATGTTTTGGGTCCTTTTGTTTAAGTGAGTGCAAGAATTTCAGGATTGATTATTTCCTATCACATTCAATATCTTTGTCCTGGAATGAAAGTGGAAAACCCTTGAAGACAAGTGTAGGAGATCTCACCTCATGAGGTATCATGATCAGTGGATAATGGACGCCTTTGTTGTCTAAATCAAATTCTCTTGTTTTCCACATCGAGATTTGCTCAAGTAGACTTAGAGTGAAATGATTGATGGCACACTGCTTAAGTAAGGACTGATACCCTCTCTACCATGAACTTTGTATTTCTTTTCAATAAGGGGGATAGAAAGTGAAATGAAATTTTGAAATGAAAGGGGGAGAGAAACAATTAAATGAGAGAGAGAAGATTCTTATTTTGAAATTGAGGCATTCATTTGAGGAGACTTTGTGGTATTGACAACAAAATACAAAGGGGGAGATTTTTGGGACCACTTTGTGTATGAATATTGTATTTGTTGTCAATAGTTGTCAATACTCATCAAAATGAAAAAGGAGATGAAGAAGGACTAAAAAGTTAGTGGTGATCGACTGAAGTGAGGTTGCCTAGAGAATTGTTATGGAATCATAGCATTGGATTTCATACTTGAGAAATTCTATAAGAAGATCAATTCAGATGATTTTTGAACTAATACTAAGTTCAAATAACTAATACTAAGTTCAAAGAACTTGTGTCAAAGGTGACACATTGTTTACAACAACGAATAATGGTGAAGTATCATCCATATAAGGATGATTGAATAGGAATGAGGATTTAAAAGAAGACCATGAAATGCTTCACGATTTCATGAGAACCTTGTAAGATATTACTTGAAGAAAAGAATCATATGATTTGAATTAAGTAGAGAATTATGGCTAAAGAAGAAGAGAGAGTGTGGAAGGGCTTGACATTCTAAGAAGTTCATAAATTACACATTGCATTTAAAGTTCCAGATACATGTATCAAAGGTGATACATTGTCTGTAACATTGAAGGTATTTTAAGAAGCTTCAAGCCTCCACTTTTGGATGAAGATAGATGATTGTAGTTCTTTGGAATTAAAACTCCAAAAGGAATTGAGGATTTTAAGTGAGTATGAATAAGTATTTTGGAATTCATATTCCAAAAAGAATGGACCAAACTATGATGATGCTTTGCTGATTTGTATTTCACAAATATCATAAGTTTGGAGAACTTGTGATGCAAGCCTTATGAAGGATAGGGGGAGTAAAAAAAGTTTTTTTTGGAGAAGGAAAGAAAGTGGCGCGCAATTCAAAAGCGACGTGCAAGTGTGGCACGCAAGTATATGTGGCGCGCAAGTGTATGTTGCGTGAAAGTCATATTTCAAGATCATCCCATCAAAATATGACAAAGTAAATAAAGTGGCGCACAAGTTAAAGATTGGTGCGCAAGTCAAAATTCGGCACTCAAGTATAAGGGGCACACAAGTGTGTCACACAAGTGTATGTTACACGTATGTCATATTTCAACATCGTTATATCAAAATATGACAAAGGAAAAAAGTGTCGTGCTAGTGAGGGAATGTCGCGCAAGTGATCGAGAAACATGTAAGTGATGGAGCAGAGAACAAGTGTATGTGGCGTGCAAGTCACCAAAATTCCTATAAATAGACGACTAGCCTCCTCATTTTTTAAGGCTCAACACATAAGAGAAAATTTGAGCTCTGATCGCGCAAGTAGTAGAAGTGGAACGCAAGCTGAAGTAATGCACAAGTTGAGGGTTATATGGCACGCAAGTTGTGGCGCACAAGCAGGTGGCATGCAAGTAGAGTGGTGCACAAGCAGCATGGTGCGCAAGTAGAAGTGGCACACAAGTTGTGAGTTGTGAACAATTATGGCACGTAAGTATTTGATGGCGCGCAAGCAGGGAGGTGCGCAAGCAGGGTGGCACACAAGTAAGGATTGGTGCGCAAGCTGTGAGTCGTTCTAGAATTTCTTACCAGCTTCTGATAAACTAAGATGATTCTAAGTTAATCTAGACTTCATTGTTTTTACAATCACAAAGAGAAATTGTGATTCTAGCAAGAAGAAGAAGAAGAAGAGATCGGTGCAAATGGTTTTGCACTGAAAGAGAACATGTGAAGAAGAGTAGGTTTCAGTGCATCTGGTTTTTCATTGAAGAATCAAAATAAGAATAAGAGTGTGTATCTTATAGGTTTGCTTCATATAAATAATAGAAGATGAAGAAGAAGAACAGAGTATGCCCAATTGAATCCTAAAATTATTTCAGGCAGTTTAATTCAGATGATGCTAAGTGAACCGATCTTCACTACCTGAATAATCACATTGGTATATGTGATTGTAGCCAATAATAGAGAAGAAGTTTTAGTGTAGTTGTTTGTTGCACTAAGAATAAGTAATAAGAATCCTAATGTAGTTGGTGTTGCACTAGAAAAGATATGACAACCCTGCTTTTATTACAAACTTAAACATGATTTATTACATAAACTATTCACCTCATACAACATGAAAGATAGAGAGATCTAGTGTATTTGGGGATTAGGATCATTACATAACAACTTAAAACATGAAATAAAACATATTTATTGAAAACTTCCTTTACATGACCATTGCATTCCCTCGTACTTAGCATTTCATGGGATAACCTGAGGACATGCATAAGAAAAGGGGTGAGCTATAAAGCCCAGTAAGGGAATAAACATGAAATAAATGAGGAGTAAAATACATGTTAGACAATAGGAATATCAATAGATCATAAGATAAACATGAACATAAAGGCATGATAAAGCATGATAATCATAACATGGAAATGTGGAAACAACACTTAACATGGAATTAGCATGAGCCAAGGCTCATTACACATGGAGCATGAGTAAATCCTCATTGCACATGAAGCATGAGTAAACCCTTATTTCACTTGAATTATCATGAGTCAACACTCATTGCACATGACGTATCATGATAATATACTTTACCCAATGCATTGGAGCGCTATAAAGGTGCATCCTTCTTAAACATTTCATTTCA
Organism: Viscum album; assembly: GCA_963277665.1. Taxonomy (NCBI): domain Eukaryota; kingdom Viridiplantae; phylum Streptophyta; class Magnoliopsida; order Santalales; family Viscaceae; genus Viscum; species Viscum album. Next base: position 719,534,333 of record OY728150.1, read on the forward strand.
TGCATAAGTGTGCGACATGGATCATAAAACATGGATTCATAAAACATAATCATTTATTCCATGACAAAGGAATGTGGAATGAAACTTTATAATCAATAAGTAAATGTGCATGAAGGTGAATACCCTTGATGGAGAAATGGGCATGGTATTCACTACACAATGGCATTGGCCTAGAAAATTGGTGCAATTTCGGCAGCGTAACGACGTGATATAAGAATTCATAAAAATGGTTGATGAGAGAGAAAGGGGTGTCTCATCATATATACATGAAATGGATTGTAAGGGGGGTAATATAGAGACATGTCCCAACAATTTTAATGTAATTTAGATTCATGATACAAAAGTATTTCTTGAATGTAAATGAGGAGAGAGAAGTTCTTTTCGGAATTTCGGCATAGTAACAGTTATACATGGGAGGCATTTAATGAGAGAGAAATGGATCTACCATCATTAAAACAATAAGAGAGAAGTATGGGGGAGGTTAAAAACCACACCCCATCATTTATAATTGAAATTAAAAGGGCATAACAATATTAAGAAAATTGGTGAAAAAAGCGAAAGGAAGAAAAACTCTTACTTGGAAGTGTGATTCCAAAGACTTGAGATAGGCTTGATAGAGGATTCTTGGGAGATTGGGGAACCTTGGGAGGATTCTAGAGAGATTAGGTCAGAGGTTGGATTAACTCTAAAGGCTTTGTGTGAGGAGGAAGTGGGAGCGTGGGTGGGTTTATATAGGAAAGGTGAGTGAATTCTTTATTATTTAGGTTTGGGACCCCTTACATTAAACTAATCCAAACCACAAATTAGATCATGGTTTTTTCCCCTGGTTTTTGGAAAAGGGGAGAGGAAAAAAATATTTTATAAGGTCAAATCCAGAACTTCTTAAAATAATGGGGTTGCTTATGTGGAGGTGAGTCACACTCCCATGGAAAATAATTTAAAAAGACAAGATGTTTAATAAGTCTTGAGGGGTCCATTAATGCTTTGTAAAATAAGTCAAACAAACCCAAAATAACATTATTTTAATTGTAAAACATATATTGGCCAAACATAAAGCTTATAGTATTTTATTACATCACTATTGGGTCATTATGATGTCATAAAACACATTATATATTTAAACGGTATTTAATTTTTACCCAAAAATTTGACTGTCTCAGAAAATTATGAAAAATTCTCCGTTGGATAATTTCAATGTCCTAATTCCTGAAATAACATTTATTTTATCTAAATATTTTTCTAAATATGTTAATTTTCACTTTTAAAATAAAAACCGACATTTATAAAAAATTCACAGTTTTTGATAAAAATGGCTTTCAAACCTTAATAAAAATTACAATTGCATTGATAAAATTATAAGATAATTTATATTTAATAAAAAATAATTTAATAAGAATAATAATATTTTATTAAAATATTATTTAATTCAAAAAAATCCCTTAATTTAATAAAATATAATTCTTAATTAAATAATAACTAAAAACACTATTTGTACTTTAAAAACTATTTATAATGTATCAATAATGACAAGAAAGTATATTCATTATTATATACAAAAAATAATGTACATGAACATAGTACTAGAGATTTTTTAAAAAAACCCCTTAAAACAGCCACATAAGACCTAAGGGTAAGGTGTGAGATGGTGACAGACTCTTGAGGTGGCTCAGATAACATCGCTCGAGTGGTAATCTCTATCAACTTCCACTTTTCCCATAGACGGTCCCATTCGAGCTTAACATTATGAAGCTTAGCTTGGGCTTGGTCAAGAGCAAAGCCCAAAGACGCCACCTCTTTTCCGAGTTCCGACAAATGGGCTTTGAATGGAGCAATTCTATTGGATGATTCCATCACTTCCTTTATCTGAGTAAATTGGGTTTTTTAAAGCCCTATATTTATACTAAACATGTGATCACTGTTCAATGTCTATAAAAGCAACAGTCACAATTCTTAACATAAAACCAAAGAAGTTGACATTTTATATAAAAATTTTACATAAAGATACATTTAATTAGATCAAGAGGGATTTCCATTAATGAAAATTTGGGTCGTTACAATATTCCCCCCTTAAGAAATTTTGCCCTAGAAATTTCCTTTTCCCACACTAAAACAGATGTGGGTAGCTCAGCTTCATCATTTCCTCCGATTCCCAAGTCGCTTCTTCAAACTTGTGGTTTCGCCACAACACCTTGACGAGGGTCATTGACTTATTTCGTAGAACTTTTTCTCTACGATCTAAGATCTTCACTGGTTGCTTCTCTTAAGAATGATCATCCTCCAATTGTACCACCTCAGAAGAGAGTACATGTGAAGGGTCCGGTATGTACTTCCTTAAGAGGGATACATGAAAGACATCATGTACTTTGGCCATGATAGGTGGAAGTGATAGTCGATAGGCCACATCCCCGACACAATCAAGAATCTCGAAGGGGCCGATGTACCTTGGACTTAACTTCACTTTCTTTCCAAACATAGTGACCTTCTTCCACAGAGATATGCGTAGAAAAACTATGTCTCTAAATTTAAACTCAAGGTCTTGTCGACAATTATCTACATAACTCTTCTATCGACTCTAGGATGCCTTGATATGCTGCTGAATGGTTTTCACCTTCTCCACCATTTCCTCGACCATTTATGGTCCAAGCATCTTATGTTCACCGACCTCATCCCAGCATGCCGCTGTTCTGCACCTTTTCCCATATAGGGCTTCATATGGTGCCATTTGGATGCTCGAGTGGAAACTGTTATTATAAGAGAACTCAACCAGAGGAATATGTTGATCCCATCCTCCTTTAAAGTCCATTGAGAACGCTCTCAACATGTCCTCAAGTGTTTGGATAGTCCACTCGGATTGGCCATCAGTTTGAGGATGATAGGCCGTACTGAAGTTCAGTTCAGTATTCAGAGCATGTTGAAGACTCTTCCAAAACTTAGAGGTGAATCTTGGATCTCGGTCAGACACAATAGATAGTGGTACTCCATGCAGCCTTACCACTTCCCTGATATATATCTATGCCAGTTGATCCAATGAGAAATCCTCTCGAATTGCAATGAAGTGTGCAGTCTTTGTAAGACGATCCACAACAACCCAGATTGCATTGTTTCCTTTAGATTTCCTCGGATGTCCGGTGACGAAGTACATGGTGATGTTCTCCCATTTCCATTCTAGTATGGGCTATGGTTGCATCATCACCTTAGACTTCTGCCTCTCTGCCTTCACTTGCTGTCACACCAGGCACTTTGATGTATATTCAGCGATCTCCTTCTTCATATTATCCCACCAAAAGTTTTCTTGGAGATATTGATACATCTTTGTGCTCCCTGGGTGAATAGATAAATTTGAACTATGTGCATCATCCAAAAGTTCCTTATTCAGCTCTGGACATGATGGAAGACATAGTCTTTTCCCAAATCGCACAATTACTTCTTCATTAACATTAAACTCTGATGATTTCCCTTTTTCGATAGCTTCTACTTTTTTCTGAATTTACACATCATCCTTTTGAGCATCCTTTAACCTTTATAGAAGAGACGTTTGAGAAATCATTTGTGAAAGGATTGATGATGTTCCCTTCTTTATGATTCCCATGTCCATCTTCATCAAGTCTAAGAAGATTGGATCCTTCTCAATTCTCATCATTGATAGAATCGCTGGGTCCTTTCTACTTAGGGCATCTTCCACCTTGTTCGCTTTCCTAGGGTGGTAATGTATTGAGCATTCATAATCCTTGATGAGCTCTATCCATCTTCTATGGCGCATATTAATAACTTTCTATGTGAATATATATTTAAGACTCTTGTGGTCAGTATATATCTCACACTTCTCCCCATAGAGATAATGCCACCAGATTTTCAAGGCAAAGATCACCACCGCCAACTCCAGATCATGCATTGGATAGTTTCACTATTGGATTTTCAACTGCCTTGAGGCATAGGATATCACTTTATCATTCTTCATTAGCACACAGCCTAAGCCCTTCTTCGAAGAATCACTGAATACCACAAAAAGTTCCCCACTTGTGGGTAAAGTGAGCACGGGCACAGTGATAAGCCTCCTTTTCAACTCCTTGAATCTTTCTTTGCATTCATCAATCCAAGAAAATTTTACTCCCTTCGAGTTAGCTTGGTAAGAGGGTTGGACAATCATGAGAAATTTCTCACAAATCGTCGATAATATCCAGCTAACCCCAAGAAGCTATGAATATCTATTACCGATGTTGGCCTCGGCCATCCCTCAATTGCATCTGTTTTGGAGGGATCCAGAAATATCCCATTACTTGTGATGATATGGCCCAAGAATGAGACTTACTTCAACTAGAACTCACACTTTCTGTACTTTTCATAGAGCTTCTCCTTCCGCAAAGTCTCCAGTATAGTTCTTAAATGATCCTCATGATCCTCCTTGGTTTTGGAGTATATTAGAATATCATCTATAAAGAATACCACAAATTTTTCTAGGTAATCTCTAAAGACTCTATTCATCAAGTCCATGAAGATTTCTGGAGCATTAGTGAGTCTGAAAGGCATTACTATGAATTCATAGTGCCCGTATCTTGTACGAAAAGTAGTCTTGGGAACATCTTCCTTCTTTACCCTTACTTGATAATATCCCGACTGCAAATCTACCTTGGAGAAGTATTGTGCTCCACGCAGCTGATCAAACAAGTCATCGATCCGTGGTAGAGGATACTTGTTCTTTATCATGATTTTGTTAAGTTCACGATAATCGATGCAAAGCCGCATTGACCCATCCTTCTTCTTGACGAAGAGGACTGGTGCACCCCATGGTGAAGCACTTGGGCGTATAAACCCTTTATCCAGATTCTCCCATAGTTTTTTTTTCAGCTCTTCAAGATCAACGAAATCCATTCTATATGGAGTCTTGGATATTGGTAGCACCCCTGGTATAAGTTCAATTGAGAATTCAACGTCTCTTCTAGGAGGAAGACCAGGCAGTTCCTCGGGAAAAACTTCAGCAAATTCCCTCACAATAGGCATTTCTTCAAGGATGGTTTCTTCCTTGGACTCAATCATCTGAGCCAGATACGTGTGCTCATAGGGTAGTAATATCCATGCTTGAGATGATGGAGCTAAAGGAGATTCATCTTCCTCCTTACACTTGTAAAGAATCGAGGGTCAATTCTCCATATGAAGTGTGATTTCCCTCTCCCAACAATTTATGTTGGATCTATATAAGGAAAGTCAATCCATGCCAAGAATTACATCAAATTACACTAGAGGGAGTATGAAGAGGTTCACCGGGAAATTCAATCCACATGTTATGACAGGGGAGGAGTTATATTCATGGGATGCAATGATTTCCCCATTTACCATACTCACCAACATCTTCACTTCCATGATTTGTGGTGGTGCTGGGATTGTTCTTCTAAACTTTAGATATATAAAAGAATGCGTAGAACCTGAATAAAAAAGTACGTTCTCTATTCTTGAATTAATAACTAGAGTACCTGTCATCACTTCGTTGTCGGGGTTCACTTCAGCAGAAGTGATGGAAAAAGCTCTTCCTTGCTGCCTTGGAGGTTATTGGTTGCCTCTGAAAACCTTTGGATTAGGGCACTGATTTGCAAGATGTGCGAGTTCTTTGCAGTTGTAGCAATGAACAACGCATTGAGGTTCGAACGGAGCGTTACTCTCCTCTGTCGCAACCGCGGGTCTTTCTTGCCAACAGTTAATAGCTAGGTGACCTTCTCTTCCACACCTAAAGCATTTCCTTATCCCCTTGAGGCAATTTCCAGGGTGCTTATTTCTGCACTTTTGGAAAGCGGGGTGCTGGATCTTCTTAGCACCGTTGGATTTATCCATCGGACCGCCATCATTGAAGTCCACCTTACGCTTCTTGTCCTCATGATACCCTTGTGATTCCCTAATCTCCATTTCGACCTTGAGGGAACATCGAACAATTTCCTTATAGCTGTCGAAGTCACAGATCACTAATGCTTTCCGCAGGCTAGGCTTCAACCCACCAAAGAAGCGGTCAACCTTGCATTTGGGGGTAACGAAAAAGCCGGAAGCGTATCATGCAAGCCTTGTGAAGTTTTCCTCGTACGCTCCAACTGATTCTTCTTCTTTTTGCTTGAGGGAAAGGAAGTCCCTTTCCATATTAAGCCGGAGGGTGCGCATAGAATATTTATCGAAAAACATCTTCCAAAAATCCTTCCATTTCAACGCCTCGATCTCCTCCTCAGGCTTCGTATTTTTGATCAACGTCCACCATTTATCAGCTTCACCCTCCATACGATAAGCATACAGGAGAACCTTATCTTGTTCAGAATATTGAAGGATGGAGAAGATCTTTTCAATGGAGTTGATCCATTGTTCAACGATCGTGGGATCAGATGATCCACTAAAAGTAGGAGGCCTTTGTCTCATGAAGCTCTCGATAGCGACTTATTCCTTATTAGGGGGGTTTGGACGTTTCTCTTGACCCATTTTTCTATTAAAATCTTGAGTTAGCTGAGAGATAAGCGTGACAAAGTTCACGATTCCCGTTCCCATTGTATTGGGCATCTCATTAGTACAGTCATCACACTGATCTTCACATCGGTTGTTAGCCCGATTCCTCCTATTACCGGCCATTGGCTGGAATAAAAGGAAAGTTAGGGGGGTAACAAATAAAGGGTAATCCAAAGACAAAATTTTATGACTTATAAATAAACTTTTATTTCCTTAACTCATGAGTCTATAGGCTTCAATCTAGGCTTTTCATGATCTACTTTCTAACATATATTCTTAGGGGAATTTTTTTAATTCCCTTAATAAGGGTTCATACTAAGCTTGTGAATTTATCAAAACATATCCCCCGGGACTGTCGTAACCAAGAGTGAAATAAGTCCCATTGTCATGCACTAGTTCCCGTTTGAGTCTAGCTCAAAGCGGTGTTTTCGGGATTTATCCCTAGGATACATCTGTGCCAGAGCCGCCTCTACCTGCTCATATCCAGACAAGGATGTATTTGTTTGATAAACCACTTACTCAGTACTTACCAAAACTTAGGGATTTTTTTATTATACTTAGTCTTGTCTCTACGGCTTTACTAGGGTTTTCTGATCCTAATCCCAAAAATAACTAAACCTATCCTCTGATACCAACTATGACAACCCTGCTTTTATTACAAACTTAAACAAGATTTATTACATAAACTATTCACTTGATACAACATGGAAGATCGAGAGGTCTAGTGTCTTTGGGGATTTGGATCATTACATAACAACTTAAAACATGAAATACAACATCTTTATTGAAAACTTCCTTTACATGACCACTACATTCCCTCGTACTTAGCATTGCATGGGATAGCTTGAGGACATGCATAAGAAAAGGGGTGAGCTATAAATCCCAGTAAGGGAATAAACATGGAATACATGAGGAGTAAAATACATGTTAGACAATAGGCATATCAATATATCATAAGAGAAACATGAACATAAAGGCATGATAAAGCATGATAATCATAACATAGAAATGTGGCAACAACACTTAACATGGAATTAGTATGAGCCAAGGCTCATTGCACATGGAGCATTAGTAAATCCTCGTTGCACATGAAGCATGATTAAACCCTCGTTTCACTTGAATTATCATGATTCAACACTCATTTCACATGATGTATCGTGATACTATACTTTACCCAATGCGTTGGAGTGCTATAAGGGCACACCCTTCTTAAACATTTCATTTCATGCATAAGTGTGCGACATGGATCATAAAACATGGATTCATAAAACATGGATTCATAAAACATAATCATTTATTCCACGAAAAAGGAATGTGGAATGAAACTTTATAATCAATAAGTAAATCTGAATGAAGTTGAATACCCTTGATGGAGAAATGGGCATGGTATTCACTACACAATGACATTGGCTTAGAAAATCGGTGTAATTTCGGCAGCGTAACAGCGTGATATAAGAATCCATAAAAATGGTTGATGAGAGAGAAAAGGGTGTCTCATAATATCTACATGCAATGGACAGTAAGGGGGGTCATATAAACAAATGTCCCAACAATTGTAATGGAATTTAGATTCATGATACAAAAGTATTGCTTGAATGTAAATGAGGAGAGAGAAGTTCCTTTCGGAATTTCAGCATAGTAACGGGTGTACATGGGAGACATTTAATGAGAGATAAATGGGTATCCCATCATTAAAACAATAATAGGGCAGTATGGGGGAGGTGAAAAACCATACCCCAGAATTTATAATTGAAATTAAAAGGGCATAACAATATTAAGAAAATTGGACAAAAAAGTGAAAGGAAGAAAAACCCTTACATGGAAGTGTGCTTCCAAAGGCTTGAGAGAGGCTTGAGAGAGGATTCTTAGGAGATTGGGGCACCTTGGGAGGATTCTAGAGAGAGTAGGGTAGAGTTTTGAATAACTTCAAAGGCTTTGAGTGAGGAGGAAGTGGGATCTTGTGTGGGTTTATATAGGAAAGGTGAGTGAATTCTTTATTATTTAGGTTTGGGACCCCTTACATTAAACTAATCAAAACCACAAATCATCTCATGGTTTTTTCCCATAGTTTTTGGAAAAGGGGAGAGGAAAAAAATATTTTATAAGGTCAAAGTCCAAACTTCTTAAAATAATGGGGTTGCTTATGTTGAGGTGAGTCAAACTCCCATGGAAAATAATTTAAAAAGACAAGATGTTTAATAAGTTTTGAGGGGTCCATTAATGCTTTGTAAAATAAGTAAAAAAAACCCAAAATTACATTATTTTAATTTTAAAACATATATTGTCTGAACATAAAGCTTATAGTATTTTATTACATCACTATTGGGTCATTATGATCTCATAAAACACATTATATATTTAAACGGTATTTAATTTTTACCCAAAAATTTGACTGTCTCAGAAAATTATGAAAAATTCACCGTTGGATAATTTCGACATCTTGATTCCATAAATAACATTTATTTTATCTAAATAATTTTCTTAATATGATAATTTTCACTTTAAAAAGAAAAACCTACATTTATCGAAAATTCACGGGTTTTGATAAAGATGGCTTTCGAAACTTAATAAAAATTACAATTACATTCATAAAATTATAAGATAATTTGTATTTAATAAAAATTAATTTAATAAGAATAATAATATTGTATTAAAATATTATTTAATTCAAAAAAATCCTTAATTTAATAAAATATAATTCTTAATTAAATAATAACTAAAACACTATTTGTACTTTAAAAACTATTTACAATGTATCAATAATGACAAGAAAGTATATTCATTATTATATACAAAAAATAATGTACATGAACATAATACTAGAGATTTGTTACATAAACCCTTAAAACAGCCACATAATACCTAAGGGTAAGGTGTGCGATGGTGACAGACTCTTGGGGTGGCTCGGATAACATCGCTCGAGTGGTAATCTCTATCAACTTCAAATTTTCCTGTAGACGGTCCCATTCGAGCTTGACATGATGAAGCTCAGATTGGGCTTGGTCAAGAGCAAAGGCCAAATATGCCACCTCTTTTCCGAGTTTCGGCAAATGGGCTTCGTATGAAGCAATTCTACTGGATGAGGCCATCGCTTCCTTTGTCTGAGTAAATTGGGGTTGTTAAAGCCCTATATTTATACTAATCATGTGGTCACTGTTCAATGACTATAAAATCAACGGTCACAATTATTAACATAAAACCAAAGAATTTGACATTTTATATAAACATTTTACATAAAGAGACATTTAATTAGATTAAGAGGGATTTCCATTAATGAAACATTGGGTTGTTACAAAAGAAGAGAAAGAAAGAAGGAAGAATTTCTTGCCTAATACTTTGTAAGTAATCAAGTGAAGAACATTAAAGAAGACCAAGACCAGAACCTGCCTTTTGAAGAAGGAAGAAGACTGTCTTCATAGGCAATATAAAGAACCAGCTAGACGCTGCAAGTTGGGCTAGGTCATCACCAGTTCAGGGAAGAGGATTGTTTCCCACCCCCCTCTAAAGTGTAGTGACTCACACTGGATAGAGGATTGTTTTCCTAGACACTCCACTATAATTTCATATCACATCATAGTATATAATCCATGAAATGGTCACACCCATGCATGGAAAGGGTGTAGCTACTCTTATTGAGTGGTGAACCTTGTAAAAATATCATGTGCATATTTTTACTGCTTTCTATTATTGCATGCAAAAGGGAAAAGAGAATAATAGAATCAAGATCCTAACAGGTCAAAAGGTACATGTATAAAAGTTGGAATTGATTTAAAAAGTCCCCAACACTAATTCACGCCCTTCTCAGTGTTAGGTATATCCCAAATTAGTCCTCTCAAAATTAAGTATTTGTATTTTTGAGAAACATAAATGTTAATTCACAATTTTATAATTAAAATAATTATTTAAAAGAAAATTTATTTTCATAAAATAGACTCATAAATTAATATTTTGTTTCCTTATAATTATAATATAATTTTATGAGACTTTAATTAATTTTTGAAAGTGACATAAAATTAGTTATCATATTAAAATCAGTATTTTTCAAGTAAATGATGATTTTATTTAAAAACTAATGTACTAATTATTATAAAATTATATTCATAAAATTAATTCCATTTTTTAATTCTACACATCAAAAAATGGTTAGGGTAAATTTTTGGTATTTTTCTAAAATCTTTGAATTTTTGGTGAATAGTGAAATATGATAGTTTACTGTATAAATACATTATATGTTAAATACTCTATTACTTGATTAATTGGTGATGTAATAACCATAATATGAAACTCTAATTTTTTATTATAATATATTTAGTAATAATTCTCAAAATATTCATAGTCTTTAGCTAAAAGAATAAAAAAAATATTCAAAAAACACCTCTCCTCCACTATAAATACCACCCCTTCTCCTCACACCTCCAATGCCTTGAATCTTGTACAATTTATGACCAATCCCTCTCCCAATAATTTCCCCCATGTTATGGTCTTTATGGTTTCACCCAAATTAACATTTCAAAGTTCCTTAATAAGGTTCTCAAGGAGAGGAATTCAAGACGTAAAATCCCCTTTCTTTCTTTTAATTTTTATTTTAATTTCTTTTAATTTATTTTCCTTTACTTACCTCCTCTATCCAAACAAGACTTAAAACTATAGTTTTTTATATATAATATAATTTTATTATGATAATTTGATATCCACCATCAATTATTTTCTCTACCCCTTTTTATTATAAGAATGAAAACATCGTTTGTGAGGTGCGGATTTACTACCTTTGTGGACGATGGTTGTTTTTTTCAATTCCACATTACAAGCAGGTCATAAAATAATTTTTATGGTTAAAAAATATTATAATATGTTTATAAAAACTTATTTAGTATTATAGAACCATTATATATACATAATATTAAAACTAGTGCGTGATGATTGAAAAAATGCCAAAATAATCCAAATGATCATCATTAACGTTTTATCTAATGAATCATCCTAATATCTAGAATTTATGATATATAAGACAATTAAATATTATTTTGGTTCATTACTATTATATAATTTCAATTCTGGATAACTATTCCCATTCCACATGATCTTTCGTACATGTATACAAGTGAACTGATCATGAAAACCAAGGAAACAAACACTTTCAAAAAACAAAAAAGACCATAAATGAACTTAATAAAATTATAATAAATCAAATAACTATTGAATGGGTTTTTATTTAAATTATTAATGAATCTAATTTCATTATCAAGGATTTTATGTATAAGCACAGAATTCTTTCAGACATAAGGTAAGGGATTCTCCCCTAACCTCCATTTTTATTCAGGTTACACTTTCTCCCTTTTTACACCAATGTAATTCTTGGTTATTTTTATATAATTATTATGAATATTATATATATGTTCCAAAATCGTGTATCAAGATCATTTAAACTTTATTTGATGTATTAATACATGTTTTATAAGTTTCCCTTTTCAATTCATCTCGATAAGAAAGCCTAATAAAAGGACACTTTCCAATTTCTTACCCATTTTCAAGTACACTCCATATTATATTTTAATAAACCAATATTTTTTTTAAAAATAACATTTTTATAATTAAAAAATATCTTATACCTTCTCTGGTTTTATGTATAAAATTAATCCTTATTCGCTTTAAATACTCTTTTATATTTTCTCCTAAACCGCATTGAAGTGGCCCATTTATGAAGCTTCTTAAAAACACTTTTTACATGTTTTAACTTTAGTTAGATATATTTTTTTTACTCAAACATAATTTAATTGTCATTTAATTTAATTTTATGGTATATAAATGTTTACAATTTGATTTTATGAAAAATAAAAATGACTTTTCAAAAAGAACTCTTCTTTACAAAGTAAAAAAGGATATTTCTCTCAAGAATTCCTCGATGATTTTATTTGAGTATTTTCATCTATTTCAACACCATATGTTGAATACTATACTTAATTGTGATTGATATTTTATGATATTATCTTCCATATTTTATTAAATTGTTAATTATTAGTTTGATTTTTGATGTGCTATGTTGATACCATTCACCATATTACTTAGAATTCTTTTTGATTATGTTTATTGTTTGGGAAAAGTTATTAACATTTCATATAATAGTTTCAATATGAATGTATATGTTTATTATTTATCACCTCTTTTATATGAGTAATTAATTGGACTTAGTAAGTTATGATAAGGGCCCACTATATCTCCTTGATGCATCAGTAGGTATCATGAGACAAACTAGATTGGGGTTTTAACAATTTATGTATAATGTCTTGGCAGATGTCTTGACGGTATATTTATGATACCCAAAATTATGAATTACCTCATTATGATATTAGTAGTTGATATCCCATGTGATTATTAGACTAGTATAATATACGTGGTTAAGTTTAATTCTCATGTGATTATTTATATTGCATTATTTATTCAGCTTTTATTCCTGCAATATTATTCTCAAGATTATGTTTTAATGAGATGTGTTTTAGTTATTCACCTTGCCTTATTGTTTATGTTTATGATAGCTACCCCTATATTGTTTACCCTTAATGATAATCTGAGATCATCCCTTTATTATGCTTTATTTTTCACCAGGATGCATAGAGGTATATTATAAATGACTTGCAGGTATTATCATATGAGTTTAAGGATGTTTCTAATGGAGTTTCTATGTTGTTTTTCCTTTCAAGTTGTAATATAAAACTTATGTTTGTATTTAGTTTTTCAAAAGATTATAAACTATTAGTTCCTTTAGTATATGAATTACTTTTTTATTATACCAATTTAATGAATTAAGGCATTGGCTCTAGGCTACTGGGGTCAAGGTCTTAACATTAGAGTACCTTCAAAGTAAGTCGAACTTGAGGTAAGGGTTTCTCATCTCAAATTGTATTATTTAGGACATATGTTATGTTATGTGTCTATATTATTTTTTGAGGTGTATATACAACCCATTTTAAATGTTATATCCTTAATACCCTTATTTTCATGATATTTAAAGAATCTTATGATGTTATTATTTCTTGGTTATTATGATTCCAAATTTATCAAAGTGGTAAGAGATTTATATTATAATCTCATTGTTTATCGGGATTATTTATGATCAAGTTTTTGACGATAAAATTTATAATATATCTCTTAAAATACACTTTCATTTCATTCCATTATGTTTATTTTTTGGGAATATATTTTTTCCTTTCATTTTCCTCACTTTAATTACCTAAGATAATGAAAGAATGTTTTTAAGGAAAACTGACTTTATTTGCCTCTTTAGTCACAAATATTTTTTATCCCATGTCCATGATTTCTAAAACTGTTTTCAAAAATGTTTTTACTATTCTCAAATGATTGTTTAATGTTCATTTTTACCCATGTTTTACTTTTTATAAAATTTTTATAATGAATATTTGTGTCATTTTACAAATGAGGTATTTTTGTTATTTTTATATAAAATTTGAAAGTAATATTTGCTTTTACATACAAGTTATGAATGTAATTTTTCTTTTTCATGACTAATAAATGATTTGAAACTTCCTTTACAAGATTACAAGGTGATTTTTATATAAATAATTTTCTTTAATATTTGAGAAATTTTTATATTTTCAATAAGTGATTTCAAATTGAAAAGGGTATTTTCCTCAAGAAATGTTCTAAGTGATCTTTTGAAGAAATTTTCATCTATGATGACATCCTATTGTGATACTTATGTTTTACTATGGATATGATCCAATATCACCATCCACTTTCATTCTTTGTGTGTATTATGATGATGATTATTTAAGGATTATTTTATGAAACCCATTTCTTTCCCATAAGTTAATTATTTTATGAAAATAATTTCTGTTCCATGGGTCATGATTTTATGAAATGATGAGATAATTATGAAACATATTTTATTTTCAAGAGTTATGATATTATATTTTTTTTATGATCTTGTGGAACACATATATATGATTTTAATTATGTTATGGGTGTGCCTGTAATTATATAGCCCTCCAAAACCTTGGGTAAAGATGGATATCTCATGAGATAATAAAGTTTGTATTGGGGAGTGGACCTAGTTTAGTAAGGGAATCTTTCCACTATGATTGTTTTGGGAGTGAATCTTGAATAAGGATATGATGGTTTAGGGAGTGAACCTAATTCACAATGACAGTCTTGATAGTGAGCCTTGACTACTATGTAAATGATTTTTTATGTGTACATGTATGCCATAAATTAATGTCTTATGCCAATGTTATTCTCTCATGGTCCATAATATTTGATTACTTTATGATTAATGTCTTATAAGATACCAAGTTTTATTCCATGACTTGTGATTTTGATCTTTGATATGCAGGGTATGGTTTTTAAATGTTAATCCCATGTTCTAATACCCTTATGACCATGTTATGTTTAGGTGATCATTGATATTTCTCTTGTTTACCCATACTGAGCATTATATCTCACCCTTTCTTAGGTTTCTTTTCCACAGGTTATGAAGAAAGGTTTTATGTATGACATGTCTAATAAGGGTTATAGTTATAAAGAACTTAGTGGAAGATTATGTAGATCTCATATGAATAAGTTTTTTATGTATCTAAGTTTCCAAATACACTAGACCTATATGATTCTAGCATGAATAATAATGTTATGAAATGAATATTCATGTAATAAGATGTAATTTTATGTATGAAAAGTATGAGTCTCTATAATTTAAAATTTTGGAAGGAAATGGATTTTATTTTATTTCACTTTTGTACTTCTATCCCCATTTAACAAAAACATCGATAATTATCCCCAAACTAAAGTGGATTTGGAATCTTGAAATTAACACCCTCAGGAGATTGTGAATAAACATTATGCTTTAAAAAATAGTTTTAAATGAAAATAAAATAATAGTAATAAGTAAAATATATATGAAAAAGGTTCTTTAAAAAATATTTAATAAATTTAATTTGATTATTAAAGAAGTCAGGAGATCATATCGAGTCATCCAAGGACCTGAGGTAATAGAACTCTCCAAACCATCTTCTTTTCTTTTGGTTATCCCATTTTATATCTACCTCCATTTATCTCTATTTAATGTTATAGAATGATTATACTTTTTTATATATTTCTCTTAAATATATACTCATCTCATTCTCCCTTTATTTTTTGGGGTTATGAATGCCCTGCATTCATTTCTCAATACATTCTTTAAAATAAAACCCGATTAAGGTGAAATTTTATATCCCTTAATACATTCATGAAACACTCTCTTAAATTCATTTAACTATTCATGATATCATAAAATAATAACTATTTTAGATTGATTTAACTTTGGTTTCAAACAAAATTCCATATTAATTATTTCTCTAAAAATATTTTACTAGTTACTTAAAAATTTTGTTTTAAAAGGTTAATTTAGATACCCAATTCCCTTCTCTTTCTTAAAACATTTTATTCAAACGAATATCATATTTGTGGCCCATGATTATTTATTAAAATATGAATGTCCAAAATATTTAATTTCTTATTCTCTTTTTAATATTTATGGAATATCCTTTGAATCTACTTTGAGACAAGATTAAGAAACCCATTACTTTCCATGGGTATTTATTATACTTATTCTTTATGTTTGATTCCCTTATGTGTCACACATATGCATGAACATGTTATGATGGGTGGGACCAGATATCACTCTAATGCATTTGGTAATATTTATATCTCATGCGATGATATGTATGGAATTAAAATTAAACCTAATCCACTATGATACTCTATCCACCATGTTATGTTCCCTTGGAAGCGAGCCATAACTTATGATTATTTCATGTTTTATGTTTTTTCCACATTCCTATGATGCCATTATTCTATGATTACATCTTATTTTTTTCATTAATTTATGTGTTCATTCATGTACCTTACCCATTATGATATCATGTTATGTCATCTGACGCACATGGTATGCTCCTTTGTCATGCTTATTCCTTTATTGGGTTTTACAACTCACCCCTTTTGTTTATGTATTCCCCAGGTTATCCTATATAGTTTTCAAAGATAAAAGTGATTTTGGAGTTCATTATAGAGATTAAAATAAATATTTTTTATTTTAATTTCATGTTGATATTTCTTACACCCAATATCCCAAAGACACTATTCCTATAGATCATTGGGTTGCCTTTATTGGATATTTATGTTAAAAATAATATAATATCATATGTAATATGATTATGTTTCTATAAAATCCCTATAATGAAAATAAATATCATGGATATCAAGTGGTATCATGAGTTTATCACAAAAAGTGGTATCAATTAATTTAAACATGTGGTATGACTCACAAACTAAGTACTTTATTTATTATTCAATTATGGTTTTATACAAGTGTTATTGAGATCATAGGATATGTTGAGAAAGAATTAAAAGTTCATGATGCAAGTTTTTATAAGAATTATTGAATGATAAGGAAATATTTGGAATTATAAACATAGAATCTTTTTTATTATATCAAGTTTTTAGGATTTGATAATGGATCATCACCAAGTGTTAAATTCACTTTTCGGAATATTTGAGAAAAATATAGTTTAGAATAGAAATTAATTGGATCATTAAAGGTGGAAAATATGGGATTTTTTTGATCAATGATCAGTATCAAGGAGAAAGTGAAAAATATTGATTTCCACTAATGGTAAATAGAGCCAAGGGTTCAATCGATAAGTAGTTGGGAGAGCATAATAGTTTAAGGTTGGTAAATAGAGAAAAAATTTGAAGAGACAAGGTTGATTTAGAAGTGGTTGAAACAACATAATTTTTTAAAGATGACTTTCAAAGTGATTGATATAGCTAAGTGGTATTTAATGGGTTGTAAATTAGTTTCATAAAAACAGGGAGTATTAACTCTATTAAATCTAGTTCTTAGAGGCTATGATAATATAGTTAGTACCAAAAAGACTCTAATAGGGTTTATTGAAAAAAATTTAGAGAAATACTTGTATGATTGAAGTGGGCATAGATTTGAGAATATACCCTTATATAATTATGTGATAAAGAGGGAGGAAATTAAAAGAAAAATCTATAATTAGAAATGATATTTTATTTTATGGAAAAAGTGGGAGTGAGTAGAATAAACCAAAAATATACCCATTGCTTTATAGGAATTGGAGTTACATGGTGAAGTATTATTTATATTAATATTGTCAAAAAAATCCAAAGGTATAGAATATTTGATATCGGAGGTTGTATATTAGATTTTCATGAGCTCAAATGATCATTAAGGGTTAAGTAAAACAAAAGTTATCATGAATCAATAAGCATAAACAAAATGGAAATATAAATAAAGGAAAACACCTACCATTTAAATAACTTGACTATAATGATTAGATATGGAATAATCAATATGGAAAGTTAATATCTGAACACTCATTACATTTAATCAAGAACTTGACTATCATAACTGGATAAGACATAATCAATATTGAAAGCTAAATAGTTGAAAACACATGTTATTTAATCAATAAACTAAGAATGAAATTAATATTTAGATAATATCATTGCTAAAAAATCATTGATAATAATAACTAAATTCTTAATGAAGGAAATTCTTAATTATTGGACATAATTATCTTAAGAATCATGAAAACCTCTACTTTCAAGACCTTTCTAAAGATAGTTTAAAACTGATGGGTAGGTATACACCAGAAACCCATTTAAGTAAGGCTAGCCAACTGATTTGTCTCATGATACTATTGATACATTGAGTGGATATCTATAACCAGGATCCATCCATATCTGTATGTCCAAATCATTCATCATATATCTAATAATTGATTTAATTCATGAACAATATTTCTTATGAACAAATATCTGTATTGAGTAAAGGATACAAATTTATCAAAATTTCCCTAGTGAATCAAATAAATTTCAATGTAAAACACAATATGTTGAAAATATATATAGATTAATCAATAATAATATCCATGATAAATAATATGGAAAAATAATACAGATATTTAGGGAAAATTTAATGTCCAATGATCACTAAAAAGTGAATATTTCAAGGGAAAGTTAATGACTGTAAAAATGAATCATGAAAGTGAATGTTAATACTTTACTTGGTCAATAAAATTTCCTTAGTAAATTATTATTAAATTAAATTGTACTTTTCATTGATGAATATAAATACCATAAAAATATCATTTAAAACATTCTTGAGGAAAATATCCTTTTTATTTTAAAAATAACCTTTAAAAACTAAAAGTTCACAAAACATTTTGAAAATCATTTTCCTTGAAATTATACTTTAAAAATAATAAATTAAAACTTTAAAAAATTGAGTGTTCATGACAATAAAAAATTATGTAGATACTGAGTACGTTAAAACAAAGGCTCCTTTCATATTTTTGGTAAAATCAAAACGAGCCTTGTTTTGAAAATGAGAGGAAGATTAATTTAAAAACATTTTAAAAATTTTTAAAAATGGGTAAAAATGTATTCAATAAATAATTTGGAAAAGGTTAATTTTTTTTGAAAACATTTTAAGAAACATGGTTTTGGAAGAAAATGGATTTTTGACTAAAGAGAGAAATAAATTCATATTTTATTAAAAAAAATTATTAATTATTTTAAGTACCAAAGAGTGGAAAAAATGGTAATATTAATTGAAAATATCATGAATAAACATAGGATAATAAAATTAATGGGTTTATTATAAAATTATTAAATAATTTCCTTCAACTAAAATTCAAGAATAAACAATCTCGATTAGAATGATAATGTGAAATAAACCCTTATAATGATCTTAATGTTGAAGTGATAATTAACAAATGAATAGATTATGTGTATCAAATTTAAATTCACATAAAATAAGTGTAAATAAAAAAAATATATATTAAAAATTCAATAAAAACACAATTTTATAATATCAAATACAAAAAATAAGTAATATAACCCAATGAAAATGAAATTGAGATATAAGTTTTTTTACCACTTGGCAACTTTTAAGTCAAAACCCCTTAGATGAAATAATTAAAATTGAAAATTAAAATAACATGAATTATTAATTAATCATGATATTATATTTAAAATTGCAATTATGTACTATATATAAAAGAAATTAGGGTCATAACATTACAATATGCCTCAATGAAGGGAAACTGATATTAAGTCCCTTACCTCACGCTTCCTTTTGGTTGAACATACTTTAACATACTGTATATTGGATTTAAATATGTTATTAACTTATAATAGAACCATATTAATATTTATAATATCATATATAATCCTTTTATAACATCTTATCACATATTTGTTAATAATCCTTCATTATTTTTACTATTTCTGGTGTTAATTACCTTCTTTTTTCATTTGTGTTTTGTCATGAAAGTTTCGGTTCTTTTTAATATTATATAGTTTATTCATATATAGAATAATAATAATGAAATAATTATCATATTTATACATAAATTATACTTTTAATACCAATTAGGAAGTATTTTTTTTAGAAATGATGTGTGTTACGATCATAGAGATGGTAGGATGTACATACACGTGAGTAACATTGCCATTTTTCAACGATCATTATGGAAATTTGGTAAGTAATATTTTATCTTTCAAAAAATGATCATAATATAATGTTATTTATTTAAATATACTTATACATATCATATATGTGGTGTTTTGTTGAAAATAGAGAGTCACATCACTTCATGAAGGTGGTAGCCCACACGTATACGAATGACGTTATCATCTTTCAGTGAGTGAAAAGGTAAGAAATAAAATGATATATATATTATTTTAATAATTATAAATATTTAATTAATATCATAATTATATCAATCAAATCACTTATATTTATTAAATTTATCCTAATTACCTTCCATGTAAAGTGTTAGTGAAAAACAAATCACATCTCTTCATGAGGTGGTAGACCGCCGTACACATGGGCAACATTATAGTATACCATACAAAATGGAAAGTAAAAAAGGTATATATTATATAATTAAATAAATAGGTATAATTATATTATAAATATCATATATATACTTTATATCCATCATCCTAACCTACCATGATAGGTTTTGATGGAAAACTGTCACATCAGTTTGTGAGGCGGTAGCCCGCCGTACACACGAGCGACATTATTGTTTCCCATTTAAGAGAAGAGGAGATGGATATAGGTTATAAAGTTAACATAATAAAATATAATTATATTTTAGATAATGGTGTTTTATATAATAATAAATAAATAATATCTTTTGGAGGTGGAAGAATAAATAAAACAAACATGCATAGTTAGGAATTTTACCTCTTCTCTAACCACCTCTTTTGAATTATACCTAAAGTATTAATAGAATGTATTTATGAAAAAAAAGGATTATATTATGATGGAATTTAATTTTTTAAGTGATTTAGGTAGGTATTATCTGAACCAAAAGGGTTCAAATCTATGAATAATAGAGTTTATGAGGTGACCTTTTATAAGTGAGGTGAGTGAGACACCTGTAATTTTTTAAACGAAAACGTTTAAATGAAAAAAGGGTAAAAATAGATTATTATAGATCATTATAAATTATAAGGTCAAAATATTTCTATCAAATACAATTTATACAAGTTTTTATGTCATTTTAACCCTTATATTTTTTTATTAACCCTCGGTAAACCCATTTTTACCTTAATTGTGGTAAATAATTTTTTCTATTTTACTATTCATTATGGTAAAAAATTAAGTTGAACTTATTAGATAATATAAATTATTATAATTCCAAATATGAAATCCATTTTTACAAATTCTTTTAAGATAATTGGAAAATTTTAATTTAAAATTAATCATGTAGATGTGACGAGAAAGCGAGTTTTCAAAGAGAAAATGTTCAAAAGTTTACAAAGTTTTTATATCAATATTCAATAGAAAAATGATTCCAATAAACTAGATTATTTAAATTGTCATATAAGTAAACTAATTTTTCTTTAAAACCAATTTAAAATACAATTTATATTTATAGAAAATTTAAATTAAAAGGCAGTTTTCAATTAAAATGTAGTATTTGTCACTATTCATCAAAAAATGAAACTTTTCAGAAAAATATCAAAAATTCACCATAAGCTAATTTTTATATTCTGAATTAAAAGATTAAAATAAAATTTTCAATATGAAATTTATAAAATTTTTAGAAATTAATTTTAAATTATGTGTGCAAATCACAATTAAATCGTCTTTTAGAAAAAATATAGTTTTTCAGAAAACATTTATTTTTTTATTTTAAATGGTTATTATTTTATTTATAATAAATAGATAACCATAATTTTAACAACTTATTTAGTATTATTCATACCCAACAATTTAACATATAAGTTACAATGGCATACTATATTATGGTTCATTTGGACTCGGGTTGCATGTTCCAGAAGCTATCGAAGAGATTAAATTTAAAGAAATATATTTCAATGGGTTTTTAAGCTCAGTGTTTCATGTAACATACTCTATCAAATACAATTTTATTATTTTAGAATTTAGGGGTGTTAAATTCTCCCCACCTTAAATAAATTTCATCCCTCCAATTTAAACTTGATCACGATAATCATGGGTTTGACATTTGGAAATACCATTGTTGAAAAACCCACATCATAAAAAGGGTTCATGAAACATCCTATTAATAAGATAGAAAGGTAATTACAAAGGTTAAATGGAATAATAGATAAATATGTTTCTAAGTATGAGAATATTGGTGGAAATTTAATATATGTACATGGAAGAAAAGTGTAAATAATTATAGTGAGTGATATAAATCATTGATCATAAGATAATGAATGATCAATGGAAAGATAAGGGCCTCAAAAGCATAAATCAATGATGATTTAAAAGACCATTTGAATCATTGGATATGAAGGTAATATGATATTTTTTTGTTGTTTCAAGATCATTTTACTAAAGTTATAGAATTATTTTACTGTCTAATGAAATATACTTACTTGATATGTTTGTATTTTATAGTCACAATTTTATCCATTGGTTGTGTTTCGATCAATTTCCAATTCATCACTTAAGTCAAGAAATAAATATCCTAAAATGGATTTTTTATACTTGAAGAACTAAAATTATCTTTCAACGGATTGTAAGATCAATAAAATAGATACAAATATTTCCTTCTATCTCTAACTATTTTACAAAACAGATATGGTTAGAACAAGTTATCCAATATAATACATTAACATGTAAACCACTACAGTAACACCACTGGTTCATCATTAATATTTATTCATCAAATATTTTAACTAAAAATAATGAAATATTAACCAGAACATAAAATATGGTAGTGGTAGGTGTTAAACCCTTATCTTCCTTCAGTTTTGGGTTCAAGCCTCACAACCTTGATGGATTCGACAGGTTTTCACTCAGCATGTCGGTTGTCCATTTTCTAAAACTATATTAATATAATTATTATAACATTCCAAAATTGTGATAACCCATAATTATTAAAACATCAAATATATGGTAAACATTTATGATTCCCAATACCTTGAATCTTAATTCCTAAATTTAATGGAATCCTACCTCAAATAACTTTTTCATATACTAAACAAATGGGTTGTATTCCTATAAATGTTTTCCAAAAATATTCTTAATCATGTTATATTCATACCACACAAATATTCAAAAGTTTTTTTTAAGAATTTGAACTTATGATCAACCTTAAAATCATAAACACATGATGGAATCCATAACTCTTAGGTTAATGATGACATATATGTAACGCCCCGACCCCAGTTACCCAGAGTCGGTGCATTATTGCATAACATTGGCATGATCACAAAAGATCAAGTCTCGAAAGACCGATTAGTTTAGTAGCCTTGGAAACACTAGATACATTCCTAAACATTACATTATATCATAAAGTGAAAAACTACAATAACATAGTCTCCATAGTCCACACTCATATCCCCTTCCAATTATCCCTGCAGTTCATTCATAAAATACTTCTTCACATCCTGGAAAAATTAAAACATTGAAAGGGGTGAGCTCAGATGCTCAGTAAGGATAACAATATAGCGGAAGCTTTCATAAATAAAAACAAAAATTTAAGGCAATGTATGACTAAAAAAAGCCTTTTAAACTTGAACCTCAACATAATATGGAAAAAGTAAAATGAGATAATTCCATTTACTTATTCACATGGATGTTCTACTAGTCGAATAATCACATGCAATATCAATAACCACTTTCATAATGATGGAATGCATAATTCCAGACTATCATAACCATGTATCCAAGGCCTCTTGCCAAGACTACAAATAAGATTTTGTCAAGGCCTTGTTCCAAGACACTATTTTGTCTCATGAGACCTGCCGATGCATCGAGGAGCTATAGCGGGCTCCACCCGTCACTTATTAAGTCCAATGCATTCCTCATATGAACAGGTTTAAACATATCATAAACCATAACACAATCGTATCACAAAAAACATGCATAAAGGAAACATAACATTTCCACATTTCAATCACAAGATATCAATACAACACATTGATATAATAAAAACATTATCAAAACCATTTTCAATACCAAAATAAAAGAAAATTAAAACTTTGTAATTATTTTTCATTTAAAAAAAGTTATGGCTTATAGAGGAAGCCGAAACTCAAATAATAGTCACGGCGGCGGAGAATTCGCTATCGCCGCATATGTAAGAAAAACATTCCTTTTGTCATTTAGTAAAAACACTTCTTATATAAAGATTCCTTTTGAATAAAAGTAAAAGTCAAAGGGGTTTATACACCGTATAAAGGAAAGTTGTGTATAAAATATGCCTCAATGAAAGGAGATTGAGACGAAGTTACTTACAAAGAACATTTTTTAATAAAATAGATCTATTATGTGTATTAACTATAAGTACACATAAAGAAAGTAAAAATACAAGATAGTACATAATAATATCATGACGTAATTTGAAAGTAGGCGATTAACCCAAAGAATGGAAATTGGGTTAAGAAGTTCCCTTACCTCGTGTCCGACTTGACTCGATCGTTCTTTAATATCCTGAATAATAAACTAGATTTAATTTCTACTTTCTTAAGAAAATTTTTCATGTTCATTATTACTTTTATATCACTTATTACCATGTTATGAACATTATGTAATTATTTAAGTTAATAACGGTCATTTTGTCGATCTTTTGTACTTGAGTCAAAAATAACCTTCTTATAATTACAAGTTGTTCATGTGGTGGAATATCCATTATATACAGAATTATATTACTAATTTAGATATCATATATATCATATATATCTAGTATATACATGAATTTATAATATTACATAACATTTAGAGGTAAGAAATGAAATGCACCGTTCATGGAGACGGTAAGTCGTACATACGCATGAACGCTACTTTCATTTCTATTTTGTATTTAATGGAATGAAATTATAATTATATAAATTTGTACTATAATTCATGTATAATATAATGTATAATACCGTTTACCCCATCCTTTATACATCCCACATATGGCATTAACGATTCAAATCACTTTGAGGGGGCGGTAGTCTGCACTTCCTAAAATGAAAATATCGCGTTTACCCATAATGGAAACCATAAAGGTATGCCATAAATGAAAAATACAGAAGCTTAAGTAAAACATAAACATATTATATATCATATATAAATATAGTGACATCTTAATGGCCACCTTTGAAGGTGTTATATGAGTGTTGAACAATCATCGTTTCGTGAGGCAGAAATTCGCCATCCACAAAAACAGTATGTTCTTTAACCATTAGATGTAGGTGTGTGTAAGTGTAGCTCGAATCCTTATTATAAAAACATCCTAGTATATTTAGGATACTTTTTTTGTCACAATATAAATTAATAAAAAGAGTTTAAGGGGTTGGAGAAGCAAAATAAAGCAAAATAACATAAGAGTAAACATTACCTTAAAATCGGCTAACTCTTTTTTGATTTGAGCCAAAGGCTTCCTTGGGAAGACTTATGCCCAAAGTGAGGCTTCTAGAAGTAATAGAGGGAAGTTTATAGAGTATTTGGGTAGAGTTTGGCTGAGCCAAAAGGCTTTGAAGGTGTGGATAATGTGGTAGTGGTGGGGGCCTTTTATAAGAGGAGAGGAGGGGCACTCTTGGAAAGTCATGAAATGTTACTTTATTATATAATGTGTTTCGGATTTTAAAGGTCCCAAACTTATATATTTCTAGGATAAGATGATAAGGGTTCTAAATATACTCATCCAATAGGTTTTTGACAAGTTTAAGTCTTAAATTTTACATTATCATTTCATTTTATTTAAATTGTTAATTAATGAGGTAATCGCTGCATCATCATGGTGTCATAAATAATTTAATTTATTTAATGTCTAAAAATTATAAAACAAATATAATTATGTAGGAAATATTTTTATATTTATAATTAATATTTATAGTAAAAAATATGACTTTTATTACCCCATTTAAAAATGTTTTTAGTAAAACAACTCATGTTTGTGACATTTTTATTTTAACATTAAATAAAAAGTTTTTAATGTCATTTTCCTACCAAAGTGGCTCCATGGGGTCCCCAAGTTGAACCATGGATTGTATTGGTCGGACATGACTCATCCAATAGGGGTAGGACAAGTGTATAGGTCATTTCATAGTATTATAACATTATCTTTACCTTAAATTACACTAATTACATTTAATCGCGATTAATTAAACTTATGAGTTACTATTCACAAAAAATTATTTTAATCCCATTGAACCACATTTTATTTCCTAATGAAAACCATGTATGTCATATTTTTGAAAATCAAATCACAGAAGTGGTAATGTTTCATTTAAACGAAAAATCAGTTTTTTAACTACCACTTAGTGGTTTCACTATTCATCAAAAATTGAAATTTTTCAGAACAATGCCAAAATTTCACCCTAAGATATAATTGATATCCCGAATTCAAAAATGATGTCTATTTTAAAAAGTTCCAAACATATAAGTTGCATTAATTAATTTTATAATTAATTCCCACTGTCACAACAAATAGCGTGTTTTTAAGAAACAATATATATCGAAAGATTGACAATTGTTTATGTCCAATTTCAAAGTGAAATTAATTCTAATTACCACCATTGGATAAAATGGTAAAAATATATTCTAATTATACTTTAAAACCACTCAATAGTATAATTTATCACTATAAATTATTTTGATTAAAAAAATTGTTTTTAAGTATTTTTTCACTATTCATAAAAAATTGGAAGTTCTCAGAAAAATACCAAAAATTCAACATAGGCTAATTTCAATTTTCTGAATCCAAAAATGAAGTCAATATTGAAATATAAAATATATATAATTTCAAAAAGTGGGTATTACTATTCATAATGGCTATTTTGATTGGTCGCGGTGTGTTAGAATCTCGAACTTGCGTACAATGCAAGCTATTGCATTATTGAAAGAGAAGCGTATCGTGGAAGCTTGGGGTGGTACATTCTCCCCTCCTTCAATAAATTGAGTCCTCACAATTTGAAATTTTTCTTTGGAAATAAAAGGTTGAAAATAGAAAATACCTTTGTGGAAAACCCACATCGAAAATAAGGTTAATAAAAATATAACTTTAAAAGAAAGAAAGATAAGTACAAAGGTCACCCGAGATAGCCCATACTAGGATTATATGAAAATATGGATATGGAATAAAAAAACCATCAAGGTCTGATGGAGAGTTGTAGAAAACTAGATTAGGATAAAGTTAACCATAAGAAAATCACAAACATGTGATTGGTTAAACGGTCATTGAATCCCCAGTTGGAAAAGTTAACCAGAAATGTTTTTGTTTTAAGTTACCTTTTATAAAGTTGAGGAATTTATTTAGGAGATTTACTAAGAATGTAAGGGAATATACATACTTGTCAAGTCGACTTTAATTCTTTAATAAATTTTTACCACTAACCCATCTTTCACTCTAAAAGTTAATAGAACTCAAAAATATTATATTTATCCTAATTGTATAAGGTTCCAAATATTAACACATACCATTTAGATTAGGAAAACTTTTTGTAATAACCAGGGAATTCCTGTAGGCTAGTGGTAGGTAATAAAGGCCTGTCACACTATGGTTGTGGGTTTGATTCCTGCAGCTTTGTCCGACGCGACGGGTTATCCCCCAACTTGCAGGTTGTCCTTTTCCTAAAACTATAGTATTATAATATTCTAAAAATAATCTTCATAAATGTTTTAACCTTGAACAATACTATCCAAAGTTCAACTTAATCCTTTCCAAACTTTATAGTTATCCAAAATACCTCCATCCAGACTTTCTCTAGAAGGTCTCAAAATTCCAAAATCAATTGTAACATCAGATTCCCCAAACAAAGTAAATTTTCTCTTATTGTCACATACTAAAAATATGATTACCTTAATAATATTAAAACCTTAATGAAATCAAAAAGTACTACAGTAAAATCCTTATATATATCACATTATTCTTATAACTAGAATATAATCCTTGAGTCCAAAAGCACCAATACATTAATTATTCCACTTCAACTGTAGTAACAACATAAGATTGTACTTGATCCCTTGGCCTTTTCTGAGGTAAGTTTTCCTGACGTTTAGGACATTCATTTGCGTAATGCCCCATTTCCCTACAATTGTAGCATTCAACATTGATAGACTCTTTCTTTCCCTTGCAATCACGAGCCTGGTGACCTTTTTCTCCACATTTATAACAAACTCTCATTCCTTTTAGGCAAGTACCGAGGTGATTCTTACCACAATTACCACATAATGGAAAATCCTTCTTTCCTTTTTTCCCTTTATCTGTCTCTTGTTCCACTATTCTCTTATTCTCTTGCTTTACTTTATTGTCATAAGATTTAGAGAATTCCTTTTCTGTCTTGATATCACACGAGACTATATCTTCGTATGTTGAGAAAGATTGTGATACTAATGCTCGACGGAGAAATGGTTTTAACCCATCAAAGAAATGATCGATCTTACTTCTTGGGTTACGTATATAATCTACAGACTGTCTTGATAACCTTATAAAGTTGGCCTCATACTTTGCAACATTCTCATCCTCCTTTTGTCTCAGACTCAGAAATTGCCTTTCCATATCTGCTCTATGGTCGCGAGGAAAGTATTTTTCTAAGAAAAGCTCTTTGAACTCCCTCCATTCCATATTTGATATTTCATCATCTACCTTTGTGTTTTGAATCAACGACCACCATTGATCGGCATCTCCAGTGAGGCGGTAGACTGCCATGACAACCTTCTCCCTTTCGCTACTCCCCAAGGCGTGGAATATTTTCTCTAAGGAGTTTATCCATTACTCAGCTACTAATGGATTTGTACCCCCATTAAATGTTGGCAGTTGTTTCCTCATGAAGCGGTCTAACATTGATCCTCCACGTTGCGGATCGGGGTGCTCCATACGAGTAAGGTTATTATTCATAACCTGAGTGAGTTGTCCGAGTATGGTAATAAGTTGATCAGCACCAATTGTATCTCCTTCTCCACAATAATTATCCTGAGCAGGAGGGAAATCCCTACACGGAGTGCGTGCATTGATACGGTTTCCATTCCTCCCACTAGGCGCCATTTCTAAACAATGGCATAAACTAGATTAGTTTATGAATTAAAATACATAATTCCATACTTGTAAAACACTTAACAAAAATTGAACTATTTATGGATATAATCCATAATCATAAAAAAAATTTCTTTGAGGAATTATGTACTCATAACCCTTCATAGAGGTTTGTAAAGAAAATGAGAATTATCCTAAGAATATACCCCGGGAGTGTCGTAACCAAGAGTGCAACAAGGCCCGTTGTCGGGCACCAGTTCCCGTTCAAGTCTAGCTCAAAGCGATGTTTTCGGGTTTTACCCCTAGGTACATCTATGCCAGAGTCGCCTCTACCTGATCGTATCCAGACAGGGATGTATTGCTCGGAAAACTCATAAAATCTCTATAATACCAAAATTCTAGTAAGTTCTTCTATACTAATCCTCAAAGTCTATCTTAGGGCTATGTGCTCTAATCAGAGTTTATCTAAATCTAGCTTCCAAGGTTAGTACTAAACTGCATCTGATACCAACTGTAACGCCCCGACCCCAGTTACCCAGAGTCGGTGCATTATTGCGTAACATTGGCATGATCACAAAAGATCAAGTCTCGAAAGATCGATTAGTTTAGTAGCCTTGGAAAAAATAGATACATTCATAAACGTTACATTACATCATAAAGTGAAAAAATAAAATAACATGGACTCCATAGTCCACACTCATATCCCCTTCCAACTATCCCTGTAGGTCATTCATAAAATACTTCTTCACATCCTGGAAAAATTAAAACATTGAAAGGGGTGATCTCAGATGCTCAGTAAGGATAACAATATAGCGGAAGCTTTCATAAATAAACACAAACATTTAAAGAAATGTATGACTAAAATAAAAGCCTTTTAAACTTGAACCTCAACATAATATGGAAAAAGTAAAATGAGATAATGACATTTACTTATTCACATGGATATTCTACTGGTCGAATAATCACATGCAATATCAATAACCACTTTCATAATGATGGAATGCATAATGCCAGACTATCATAACCACATAGCCAAGGCCTCGTGCCAAGACTAAAAATAAAATGTTGTCAAGGCCTCGTGCCAAGACACTAGTTTGTCTCATGAGACCTCCCGATGCATCGAGGAGCTATAGCGGGCTCCACCCGTCACTTATTAAGTCCAATGTATTCCTCATATGAGCAGGTTTAAACATATCATAAACCATAACACAATCGTATCACATAAAACATGCATAAAGGAAACATAGAATTTCCACATTTCAATCACAAGATATCAATACAACACATTGATATAATAAAAACATTATCAAAACCATTTTCAATAACAAAATAAAAGAAAATTAAAACTTTGTAATTATTTTTCATTTAAAAAAGTTATGGCTTATAGAGGAAGTCGAAACTCAAATAATAGTCACGGCGGCGGAGAAGTCATTGTCGCCGCATACGTAAGAAAAAAATTCCTTTTGTAGTCTAATAAAAATGATTCATATATAAAGATTCCTTTTGAATAAAAGTAAAATTCAAAGGGGTTTATACACCGTATAAAGGAAAGTTGTGTATAAAATATGCCTCAATGAAAGGAGATTGAGACGAAGTTCCTTACAAAGAACATTTTTTAATAAAATAGATCTATTATTTGTATTCACTATAAGTACACATAAAGAAATTACAAATACAAGATAGGACATAATAATATCATGACGTAATTTGAAAGTAGGAGATTAACCCAAAGAATGGAAATTGGGTTAAGAAGTTCCCTTACCTCGTGTCCGACTTGACTCGATCGTTCTTTAATATCCTGAATAATAAAATAGAGTTAATTTGTACTTGATTAATAACCTTTTTCATGTTCATTATTACTTTTATATCACTTATTACCATGTTATGAACATTATGTAATTATTTAAGTTAATAACAATCATTTTGTCGATCTTTGGTACTTGAGTCAAAAATAACCTTCTTATAATTACAAGTTGTTCATGTGGTGGAATATCCATTATATACAGAATTATATTCCTAATTTAGATATCATATATATCATATATATCCAGTATATACATGCATTTATAATATTACATAACATTTAGAGGTAAGAAATGAAATGCACCGTTCATGGAGACGGTAAGCCGTACGTACGCATGAACGTTACTTTCATTTCTATTTCGTATTTAATGGAATAAAATTATAATTATATAAAGTTTTACTATAATTACAGTATAATATAATGTATAATACCATTTACCCCATCCTTTATACATCCCACATATGGCATTAATGATTCAAATTACTTTGAGGGGGCGGTAGTCCGCACTTCCTAAAATGAAAATATCGCGTTTACCCATAATGGAAACCATAAAGGTATGACATAAATTAAAAATACAGAAGATTAAGTCAAACATAAACATATTATATATCATATATAAATATAGTGACATCTTAATGGACACCTTTGAAGGTGTTATATGAGTGTTGAACAATCATCGTTTCGTGAGGCAAAAATTCGCCATCCACAGAAACAATATGTTCTTTAACCATTAGATATAGGTGTGTGTAAGTGTAGCTCGAATAATTCTTATAACAACATCCTAGTATATTGAGGATACTTGTGTTGTCACAAAAGAAATGAATAAAAATATTTTAATGGGTTGGAGAAGAAAAATAAAACAAAATAACATAAGAGAAGACATTACCTTAAAATCGGGTAACTCTTTTTTGATTTGAGCCAAAGGCTTCCTTGGGAATAATTATGCCCAAAGTGAGGCTTCTAGGAGTAATATAGGGAATTTTAGAGAGTATTTGGGCAGATTTTGTTTGATCCAAAAGGCTTTGAAGGTGTGAATAAGGTGGTAGTGGTGGGGGTCTTTTATAAGAGGAGAGGAGGGGCACTCTTGGAAAGTCATGAAATGTTACTTTATTATATAATGAGTTTCGGATTTTAAAGGTCCCACACTTATATATTTCGAGTATAAGGTGATAAGGGTTCTAAATATACTCATCCAATAGGTTTTTGACAAGTGTAAGTCTGAGATTTTACATTATCTTTTCATTTTATTTAAATCGTTAATTAATGAGGTAATCGCTGCATCATCATGGTGTCATAAATAATTTAATTTATTTAAGGTATAAAAATTATAAAACAAATATCATGATGTAGGAAATCTTTTTATATTTCTAATGAATATTTATAGTAAAAAATATGACTTGTATTACCCCATTGAAAAATTGTTTTAGTAAAACAACTCATGTTTGTGACATTTTTATTTTAACATTAAATAAAAAGTTTCTAATGTCATTTTCCTACCAAAGTGGCTCCATGGGGTCCCCAAGTTGACCCATGTATTGTCTTGGTCGTCCATGACTCATCCAATAGGGGTATGACAAGTTTAAAGGTCATTTCATATTATTATAACATTATCTTTACCTTAAATTACACTAATTACCTTTAATCGCGATTAATTAAACTTAAAAGTTACTATTCACTAAAAATTATTTTAATCCCATTGAACCACATTTTACTTCCTAATGACTACCATGTATGTCGTATTTTTGAAAATCAAATCACAGAAGTGGTAATGTTTCATTTAAACGAAAAATCAGTTTTTTAACTACCACTTAGTGGTTTCACTATTCATCAAAAATTGAAGTTTTTCAGAACAATGCCAAAATTTCACCCTAAGCTATAATTGATATTCCGAATTCAAAAATGATGTCTATTTTACAAAATTCCAAACATATAAGTTTCATTAATTAATTTTATAATTAATTCCCGCTGTCACAACAAATAGCGTGTTTTTAAGAAACAATATATATCAAAAGATTGACAATTGTTTATGTCCAATTTCAAAGTGAAATTAATTCTAATGACCACCATTGGATAAAATGGTAAAAATATATTCTAATTATACTTTAAAACCACTCAATAGTATAATTTATCACTATAAATTATTTTGATTAAAAAAATTGTTTTTAAGTATTTT
Organism: Viscum album; assembly: GCA_963277665.1. Lineage (NCBI taxonomy): Eukaryota > Viridiplantae > Streptophyta > Magnoliopsida > Santalales > Viscaceae > Viscum > Viscum album. The sequence goes on from OY728150.1 coordinate 719,567,313, forward strand.
TCACTATTCATAAAAAATTGGAAGTTCTCAGAAAAATACCAAAAATTCAACATAGGCTAATTTCAATATTCCGAATCCAAAAATGAAGTCCATTTTGAAATATAAAATATATATAATTTCAAAAAGTGGATATTACTATTCATAATGGCTATTTTGATTGGTCGCGGTGTGTTAGAATCTCAAACTTGCGTACAATGCAAGCTATTGCATTATTGAAAGAGAAGTGTATCATGGAAGCTCGGGGTGTTACATATATGCTTATAAAATTTTACACAATCCTTAGATGTTACATGATTCTTATAACCAAAATATCATTGGTAAAAATACTTCTACAATTTAATTCTTGAATCCAAATACATAAATACTTCATCTATTTTATTTAAACAGAGGTCCTTCCTTGGTCTAGGGGTTAACCTCTAGAATAGTTCATTGATATATATAATGTATAAGTTCCCCGTGTTTATGAAAAATAACTATAAATGGATCCATAGGATGAAATTTATTTCCTTTAATCACACTCTTCATTTTTCAATAGATTTTTTTTATTTATGTTCTTATTTTCTACACATAAAGCATTCTAACATTCCTTTCAGATACTTTCATTGGTGTCTATTTCCACATTTATGACATGATGGAAATTGATCCTTCTTTTCTACACGGTCTCCACTACTTGATCTCTTAGAAAACTCCACCCTTATCTTCTTTGATAAGTCCGAGAGTTGGTTAAGGTATAAGTTGTTAATCGTATTTTGGGATAACTGATTAGGAATTATTATGATATCTTTCACTCTTATCGTAATCTTATTTGGTTTATCATAGTCACCACATTATTCTTTATGGTTAATGTTAACATGATTTCTTCGAGTTCTAGTCACTCACTAAAACCAAAAAGAGTAGTGTGAGGAAAAAACAATTAGAGTGGTAAAATCATATAATTATTGATAGTATGTTTAAATCATGACACATTTTTTCAATCTAAGACACCCTAGGGTTAACCCAGGCCATTCATTTTCATTATCTATTTAAATAATTCATAAGGATTTTTAAATAAAATATGAATTATCCTAAGAATATCCCTCGGGAGTGTCAAAATAGGTGTGCAGTAAGGTCTGTTTTCATGAACTAGGTGATGATCGGTTCAATCATAACATGCCATTTTTGGATTTATTACCCCTAAGTACATCTATGCCAAAAACACATCCACTTATAGTATGCAGATAGAGATGTATTTTCTTAGGAAAACGATATAACTTCTTCCTTACCAAAATATTTGTATCTTCTTTCATACTTATCCTTAAAGTAAATCATAGGGTTATGATCCATAATCTATGTTTTCTTAAATCTAGTTCCCAGGGTTTCTTTTAAAATTAATCTAATACCAACTATAACAACCCCGACTCCAGTAACCTAGAGCCGATTTCTTACTTTATTACATTGGTATATGATACTAGGAATCAAATCCCAAAGGACTGAATAGTTTAGTAGTCTTGGTTAACTAAATATATACATGATTCCTATATTACATTTGAAAATGAAAATTACAACATATATTTTTTTGAGAATAACATTATTCCCTCTATCATATCTATGTATACCAATCATAGTACACTTCATGAATTCCTGGGAAAGGAAACAAAATAAGGGCGATCTCAAATACTCAGTGAGGGTTAATTAAAATGGAAGCTATCATGAATCAATAATCATAAAAAACATGACAAGTTAAATAAATAAAAACAAATTACATTTAAATAATTTTATAATCATGATTAGATAAGGTATAACCAATATGGAAACTTAAATAACTGAACACACATTCCATTTAATCAATAACATCACTATCATAACTAGATAAGGAATAATCAATATGGAAAGGTAGATAACTAAAAAAACATTCCATTTAATCAATTAAATGAGAATGAAATGCATATAGAGATAATATCATTATGAAATTCTCATGGATAATAATAACTAAATTCTCAATGAAGGAAATTCTTAATTGTTGGAATTCATGATCTCAGGCATCATGAAAAAATCTCTTGTATGATTTATCTAATGAGACTATTGATGCATCAAGGGGATATCTATAATTAGGAACCACCCATATATACATATCTAAATTATTTCTTATATATAGAATAATATATTTAATTTATGAACAATTTGTCTAGTCAATAAATATCCATTTTAAGTAAAAGATATTTATTTATCAGTATTTCCCCAGTTAATCAAATAACTTTCAATGTAAAACACCATATGTAGAAATGATATACTATTTAAGAAATAATTATATAAATTATAAATAATATGGATATTTAGGGGAAATTTAATGTCCAATTAACACAGGAAAGTGAATATTTCAAGGGAAAGTTAAGGACTACAAAAATGAATCAAGAAAGTGAATGTTAATGCTTTAAATCTTCAAAATGATCACAAACCATCCATATAAATAATAAGGATTGTATAAATACAACATATCCCCAGTGGAGTATAAGTAAAATAAAGTGTTGTTTTCATTGAAGAATATAAATACCATAAAAAGATCTTTAAAAACATTCATGAGGAAAATATCCTTTTTATTTTGAAAATCACCTTTTAAAAATAAAAGTTCAGAAGAAATTTTGAAAATAATTTTCATTGAGAATAACCTTTGAAATATATAAAGGAATATTTAAAACTTTGAGTGGTCATGATGGTAGGAAATTCTATACAATCATAGTTTGTTAAAACAAATATTCCTTTCACGTTTTTAGTAAAATTCAAATGGGCCTTGTTTTGAAAATGACATGAAGATTCCATTCAAAATATTTTGTAAAAAGTAAAAAATAGATAACTTTTCTTATAAATCATTTGTAAAAGGTTATTTTTTTTAATTTTTTTTAGAAAACATGGTTTTTAAAGAAAACAGATTTTTGACCAAAGAGAGAAATAAAGTTGGATTATATTAAAAAAATCTCAATTATTTTAAGTACTAAAGAGAGATAAAAATGTTACTATTTCTTGAAAGTATAATTAATAATAACAGGATAATAAAATTAAATTGGTTTATTAGAAAAAAATTAAACAATTTCCTTCAACTAAAATTCAAGAATAAACAATCTTGATTAGAATGATATTGTGAAATAAACCCTTATAATGACCATAACATTGAAGTGAGAATTAAAACATCTTATCACTTATGAATTATTTACCACTTGGCAACTTTTAAGAAAAAAAAATTAGAATAAATAATTAAAATTTAAACTTAAAATACCATGAATTATTATTGAATCATGATATTACATTTTAAAGGGGCAGTATGTACACCATATAAAAGAAATTAGGTTCATAACATTACAATATAGCACAATAAAGAAAAATTGTGACAAAGTCCCTCACCCCGTGCTTCCTTTTTGTTAAAATTACTTTAACCTACTTTATAGTGGATTTAAAAATGATATTAACTTATAATAGAACCATATTAATATTTATAATATCACATATGATCCTTTTAAAACATCTTATCACCCATTCGTTAAAACTATTTTATTATTTTCATTGTTTCTGGTGTTAATTTACTTGTTTTCTTATTCATGATTATGTCATGAATGTTTCAGTTCATGCATATATTATATAGTTTCATCATATACAGAATAATAATAATGAAATAATTATTATATTTATACATCAATTATACTTTTAAGACAAATCATGAAAGATGGTTTTGAGAAATGAAGTATGTTACGATCATGGAGACGATAGACCTTACGTACACATGAATAACATTTCCATTTTTCAATGATCATTATGGAAAAGAGGAAAGTAACATTTTATCTTTACATAATGATCACAATATTATATTATTTCACTAAATATACTTATACATACGATCCATGTGTTCTGGTGATGAAAATATGGAGTCACATCGCTTCATGAAGGCGGTAGTCCACACATACATGAATGATATTGTCATCTTTCAGTGAGTGAAGAGGAAAGAAAGATAATGATATATATTATATTTTTGAGTGTGTGATTAGTATTAAATTTTTTAAGGTTTGATGTGTATAACATATATTAATCTAGTTTACTGAGGTTTTAGAAGATGCAAGAGGTTTTATAGAGTCATTTGGAGAAGAATGAAGATGTTTTGTGAAGATAGTAAACCACACCACAACAACAATAATAAAATTGTAATATAATATAATGTAATATTAAAATATAGTCTTCATAAGGATAAATTGGGAGATGTTTTAATGGTTGTGTCATGGAAAATATTATCATGTCGCAAGAGATATCTCATAAGGATAATATTACTATTGCGTATGAGTAATTATGGACTTGAGATAGATAATTTCACTGTGATAAGGGGGAACACACCAAAAAAGATTACATAGAATAATAATTTAGAGGTTTTGGATGAGGTGTCACACCATGGAATAATATACCACCCCACAAGTTATCTATCATCATATTAAACAAAAAATTACAAAGGAGGTATGTAAGATTAACTTTGAAAAAACATAAAGGGTAGCCTAGTTTATTTGAAGTCTATTACATCATGAAATAAGTGACCACACCACAAAATATTATATGAAATATTAAAAAAATATAATGAAGAAATGAAAATGGGATGAAACCACGCCACATAGTGAAGTTGTTAGAAATAGATATAGCCCTCAAATATGAAATATTGGAGGAATCATGTCATGATACATTAATCACACTGAAAATGGTTGCATGTTGAGAAACATTGTGCCATAATATAGTGGTTTCATCTTTATGAATACATTTTTATACAAGAGTATAAATATGGTTGGATGAGGAAGTAATTCCTTACACTATGAAGGGGAGTGTTTTCATGACCCACTCCCTCTAAAGATACCACAATGAAGGAAGAGAGATAATGACCTCGAAGTCCTACCTCTAGTAGGCCTCGGGTTGGCGACTAGAACTAAGGGTACAAAAATCTCACATATGGGAGGCATGACCCTCTATAAATAAAATAGGATTGGGATATAGGATAAAAAAATCCATCATACAATATAAAATTAAACTAAAAAACATCCCAAAATGCATGAATAGAAATAAACCAATACAAATAAAATCCTCTAATATAAAGTACCAAAAGACAAATCCTGTAGCAGTGACTCAATAATAGCTCTAACCCAAGCTAGAAATGTCGAGCTCAGTTCCCAAATTCCTCTTAAAAACTTGAAAAATAGTTTATATATGTAGTGTAAGAATACATGTATACTCAGTAGGATCTTACCCAAGGACTCAAGTTCACATATGAAAAGAGTAAGCTAATGTGCTAGTAAACAAAAAACAGAACCTAAAAACACTTATAAAAGTCAAATAACCAAAACCATTATCACCATAGCTCACTCACCAAATAATACATCCAATACAGTAATATAACATCGAGATAATAACAAATAAAGATGCCCCACTATCGTTTCTCCAATGATTTTATACTATCATTTCCCAACATTGAATGTTATGTGCTCCCATCACCTCCATACATGTCAAATCACAACCAAATCACATCACATATCACCTGAAGAAACTTGGGACATCTATGGTGTGGGTCAGGATGCATCCCTACCTACCCCACCCTTGAAAGGTCAAGCATATCATGCTAGCATTAGGGATCATCACATCACATTTTTCCTGAAGACACCCGAGCCATCACATCACATCTCACCTGAAGACATATGGTCCATCATATAACATACCAACTCATCACATAACCAGAGTAGTATAGTATTATGAACATGAAGGATATCAACCTCATGTACTCCTCTTCCACACATAATCTCCACCACATATTACATCACATATCTACCACATCATATCAAAGATCACCTGAAAACACATGGTCCAACACTATTGTTTAATCTCCAACACCAACCTATATCATCATTGGTGCTAAATGAAGAGAGAGAGGAAGAGGAGGTAATTATCCATTCAGGTCACCACCATCCTAGATATCTAGGAACACACCCAGAACCCAAAACTTCTGAGTTTTGGTAAGGTTATCCAACTTAGGTCAGCACATAAAGAAATAAAAAAAGATACATGATATATAGATATCACATGATACCCAACCCATGGGTATACAATAATTGCACTAATGTATTCCACCATACCACCACTGCACAACATGTCAACTCTCACCACTGCGGCCACAACTATATAAAGCACACTACACAACCACCACAAAAGCTACACATTTACACATTTATTTACTAATACACTTTATTCATGTTTAATTTGAACATTCATTTAATTTTTAATTCATTTAATCCATTTACCACACATCCATTTCCATCCCATTTTGTTTATTTACCATCCCATCTCAATTTTTTTTATCATTAAAATTTATCCAATGGATAACCAGGAAACTAACACAACCATGTTGCACTAAAAGTGGATCATATCACAAAGAAACTATCATCACAACACCTCAAACCCACCATTATTTTCACACCACACCATCCAAACCAGCTCACCATATCAACCACATATCACACATCCCAAACAAACATCACCACCACACACAAACCATAACCATTGCACACCAAATCACACAACTGCCCACATCACATCTATGCCAACCAACCACGACATCACTGTAAAGACCTGAAATTTCCATGTAATTTTTTTAAATTCTATAGAAATATTAAGAGTTTTCAAAAATTAACGGCGCGTTATTCCGAGGTCTGGTGTGCTGATGTGGTAGTGTTTTCACACTCTTTGACACATCCTTTTTGTATTTTTATTGACTTTTTTATACCAAAATGATTGTTTTTAGTAAATATTTGATAATTGTTGTGTTTTTGTACTTGCTGTGTAAAATAATCAATTTTAGTTTAAATCATTTGTTTTTAATATTAATTATTGTCTTTTTAAATAATTCTTTAATTTACTTAATTCTTTTGAATTTGATTTTAATTTGATTTTAATTAATTTTTCATTTTAATTAATTATTATTTAAATTGTAAATAAATAACTCTTTTTGGTTTTTAGTCTTTTAATAATTTAATTAGTTTTAAAAATTTAATTTTATTCATTTAATATTTTTTATTCTTCAATTTAATTAATTCTGTAATTAATTGGTTAAATAATTTAAGCAAGTTACTGTAAATATTTTAATTTGTTCTTTAATTAAGTTTTTTTATTTTTAAACCCAAATTAATTCATTCTTTTAAATAAAGTATTATTAATTTTATTATTTAACTTTGTTGTTTTTAGTTTTTAATTCCATTATATTTAATTTAATTTATTAATTGATTTTTTTAGTTTAATTAAATTAAATTATTTATTTTATTTTCTTTGTTATGTTCATTCGTAGGTGTTGCGGTCGCACGGTCCCGTCCCTAAGTGGTGACTATCTCGCCGATAATTCATCTACCGGTTCTCTCCTTTATTTTATTTTCTACTGGTGAACTCATCACCATTTCTTTTTTTTCTTCCTCCCCACTACAACCCATTTGTAACGGTGACTGCCTCACCGTTTCCACTGGTGACTACCTCACCATTTCCATTTTTCCTCACCGTTACCTTATTTTTCTCTTCCACACCGGTAGACCTTTTTTCCCTTCCTCACCGTTACTATACCCCCTTCCGGTATCTTTTTCCCATACCTCACCATTATCCAAAATTCTCACAGCTACCGTTACCTTCAATCCTCACCGATTCACCTCCTCATTATTAGCCGTTTCAGAACCAGTGCCTCTGCCTCCTGCACTGTCTCACCGTCTATTCCCGCAACCCCATACCAACAACACATCAAACTCACAGCAGAAAAACACAAACTAGGAAATCAAAATATTGAAGAAGAAGAAGATCTGATTTGCTGATTCTTGCGGCCGAAGCCACCAGGACCTAGCCGCGGCCTGCCCTGCCCTAACCCCTACCCATGCCGTTGAGCCTCGCCGCATGCCTGCTCTGAGCTCGAACCTACATGTCGGAGACCCTTCCTCCTTGACCAGACCCCGCATCGAGACTCCCCTGCCTCCTTTCTCCACTGTATCATCTACCCGATCCACTGAAAGCCTCTGATTCCTCCTCTTGAAACCCTAACCCTACCGAACCGCATGATCTCACCGGTACCACCCTCTGCACCTAGATCACCTAGCACCGCTGCCCTACACTCCTCCTGCTGCTACACGGCCAACTGAAGCCTCCGCGATCCCTCGGCCTCGAACAGTTATGCCACTGCCTTCCCTCACCACACCACCCTCTCAAACCGCCACTGCCTCCCCCTCCCTAACTTCGTCGCCCTCCTCACCCTCCTTTCTCCCCGCGCCGAATAGACCCCCACCCCTCCCCTATTTCTTATTTTATTTTCTTTAATAATAATATTATTTTATATTTATATTATATTAGAACATATAATATGATATATGTAGTATTCAATATATATGATATACTATACTATATTAATAATAGTTTTAATTATAATAGTATACAATCTTTTATACATCATAATAAAATATGTTATTAATTAAATACAATAGTTATAATAGTAATAATAATATTAAGTATTATATATATATATTAATAAGTATTTTTATTTAAGTAATAATATTAATATATATAATATAATAGTTTTATTTTTATTTGTTATTTGACTCACGTGCATTTCTTTGTGCAAGGGGGAGCTACTAGTAGAAGCGGGGATAAATTGTGGGCACTTCGTGGGAAAGACATAAGAACATTCACGAGTTCAATGTAGGTGGCGGGATGCATTCACTTGGAGTTCACTAAAAAGATCGTGACGTGCAGATAAAATAATGCCATGTGGATCTGCTCTTTCTAGAGAAGAAATTAGCTCAGCGTGCATGCATATTTTTTCATTTTGTTAAGAGCAACTGCTCCGGTGACAAGCATAGGAGGAGCAGCACAGTGAAAGCTACACGTGGAGGCCAGGGAACTCCTCAGGGGGAGATTCCAGAGACTTCGATTGGCTTATGAAGGCACATGAGGCAGGGAGAGACATTGAACAATTTAAGTAGGAGATTCCAGTTCAGAACATCATTGGGGGGATTAGTCGGGACACATTGGAACTTGGGACAAGCAGCGAGGCTTGATCCAGACTGGGGGGGAGAAGATCAGGAGGACATAAAACATCTTCCATCGAGAGAAAATTGGAGTATCAGGAGGGAAAATGATCATATCATTTCATACCTCGATTCCCAGGGCGAGACATCGAGAAAACTCCAGCGACGCACCCACCATTGAGCAGTTAGAATTAGTACTTTCAGGAGAAGTAGTAGGGAGTTTGAACATCTTAGTTTTTCTCATGCTCTGTTTTTCTACACTTTTCAATATGAACTACATTGATTTTAACTCTATTGTTTCATTAAAACCATCCACTATTTTCGGCTAATTTCCTTCGGGGGGAATAAGATAGTTGATTTGATTTGTTTAGTCTCATTCATGCACCACATCACTTAATCGGATTGTCTCTCTTATTGTTTACAGACAAGATTATTTTAAAAACTATAGGATCGAGTGAAAACCGATCTTGTTTGAACCATAATTAAAACTGTTTCAATTTGAGTAACTCACTGACAAGTGAGTTATGCTCGAATGAGAGAGACGCACTGAACTCAACTGACAAGTTGAGCCCGGTGACTTTTGACTATTTTTTACCATTGGATGGAGTGACTTTTACAATCGAAGGACTATAAGAGCTATTTCATCACAAACTGACCAGACAAAAAATCTGGCCTGTTACTTTTAGTCAGATCTATGTTTTTAAATATCAGTGCATGAACAAGGCTAAGAAACATCAAATCGGCCAGTGGACTTTCCTCCTTTCTCATCTATTGGTTGTTTACACCACAATTTGTTTTGCCGGTTTGTCTACTCTCCTAGCACTCACTAGTGTACCCTCACTTCTTCACACACTAGAATCTCATTCCCTCTACTTCACCACCACTAAGTGTTTTTTCTTTTTTTTTCATGTGTGTTTTTGTTTAGTTTATTTTTTTAGAACACCAAACACAACATGAGGCCTCCCTGTGGTTCGACCCTATCTTGCCAGTGTCCTAAGTAGTAAGTAGGTTATAAATTTTAGTTTGTCACCTGTGACCAATGACGCACGAGCGTAAAAATTTTGGTGCAGTTTCTGGGGAGGCTAGGTGCGATAAAAAAACCAAACAAAAATTCACAGAAAAAAAATCATGAAAAAAATCACTAAAAAAATAAGGAAAAAATTGAAATTCAAAAAAAAAATTGTGAACCTACTGCATGGAAACCGGGTCTGAGTCTGAAAACTTAGTACCTAGTAACCCTGAAATTGATAAGAATCTTAAGGAAGTGAAAAATAACAAAGAAAAGGTCAAAATGGAAGATAACAGAAATGAAAAATACCCACTTCCCGAGAATTTGAACCAACCTGAAATGATGAACCCACCTAGGAATGACATAGCTGAGAGGCATAGTTTGAGAGATTTATTTCTACCTTCAGTGTCTAGCAACCCTTTATGCATTAGACTCTCTCCTAGGTCTAGGAATTATGAGATTGAGAAATCCATGATTAGTCATCTACCCACCTTCAATGGAATGCCTAGTTAATACTCTCTTGACTTCATTAGAGCCTTCTATTGTAGTGTCCAACAGCTACCACTTAGGGGTCTCACTGAGGAAGAGCTTAAAATGAGAGTGTTCCCCTTCTGCCTCAAGGGAAATTCTAGGTCTTGGTTCCAACAGTTATAAGAAGAGATCATTGAAACATGGGATCAAGTTTACAATGCCTTCATAATGATATTCTATCCTAGGAGGTTGACATCTGAGATCAGGCACAAAATCATTGGATCCTTCAGGATGAAGGAGAACTATTTCATGAAGCTTGGGATAGGTTTAGAGGTTTTCTTAGGCATTGTCCAAACCATCAATGTACACCTCAATTCCTCATGGACACCTTCTACAATAGTCTCACCCCTTACCACCAAACCTTGGTAGATTAGTATTCTGGAAGAGATTTTAGTGATAGGACTGCTGAGGGTCTCAAATAGATATTTAACACATTAGCTCAGAATTCCCAGCATAAATGCTCTAGCAGGAGAACCATTGTGAGAAAAGAAACTTCCCATGCTCCTCAAGCTGAATCCCAAGCTGTTGGATTCTTTAATGAGAACTCACATCAAATTATTAAGGAGTAGTGTCACCACTGTGGCATGTATGGCCATTCTCAAACCTGTTTTCCAAACTTTGATATGCCTGTCCAGCCTCATGAGAGTGTCAGCTTTGCTGGCTATGGACCTAGGATGCAGCCTAGGGATGATCCCTTTTCCAACAACTAAAATCAGGGGTATAGGAACCATCTGAACCTATCATGGAGGGAGCAGGGAGTCCTCCGACCTTCTGCCCCTCCTGGATTACAGCAGCCTCCTAGGCACAAATTCCAACCCCAATACCAACCAAAGGCTGAGTCATCCAACTCAAAAGACGAGGTGAGAGATATGTTCCATCAATTGATAGGTAGGTTTGATGAACAAAAGACCAAAATTGATTTTGATAAAGTTCAAATGGATGCTAGAATGAAGAACTTGGAAATTCAAATTGGGCAGTTGGCTTGAGATGATAGTAATAGAGAAAAGGGTAGGATGCATGGCACCACTGAAGCCAATCCTAGGGAGAATTACATGGCTGTGACCACCATAAGTGGTCTCCAAAATCACCAAGAGACTAGTAAAGAACCCCAAAATGATGAAAATGAGAAACTATATGAAGCCGGAAACTCAAATATGAAAGAACCTGAATCTGGAAAACTGGACAACACCCCTGGAATCCCTCCAGTTCTTGTTGTTCCAACTCAAAAACCCAAAGAAAATGTCTTGAAAAACAAAGACAACAAAGGGAAGAAAATTGTTGAAGAAGAAGTTGTATAGATGCCCCCAATTGTGAGAAATTTTTCCCCAGTAATCCCCTTTCCACAAAGAATTAAGAAACCAATTCATGATTCTGAACTGTTGAAATTTTTGAAAGTTGTTAAAAATCTGAACATTGATATCCCATTCTTGGAAGAATTGATTCAAAGCCCATCATATCTGAAATCACTCAAGAAAATCTGTTCAAACAGAAAGACATTAGAGGAATTTTCCACCTATAGCTTAACAAAGGAGTGTAGTGCAGTCTTGCAGAATAGGATACCTCCTAAGCTTCAGGACCCTGGAAGCCTTTTCATCCCTTGCACATTTGGGGATAGAGGTGGTAATTTCAATTGTTTATGTGATCTAGGTGATAGTATTAATCTGATTCTACTTTCACTTTTTCAGTACCAGTGATTAGGAGTTCCCCAACCCACCACTGTTGTGTTACAGCTTGCTGATAGGTCCATTACTCATCCAGTGGGTAGGGTCGATGATCTGTTAGTGGGAGTAGGGAAACTCTTTTTGCCTGCTGGATTTCTTATCCTTGATATGGAGTTTGACCAGGAGGTTGCTATCATTCTTGGTAGGCCCTTCTTGGCCACAGGGGGAGCTGTGATAGATGTGTCTAAGGGGAAACTAATGTTCAATTTGGGTGAACAGAAAGGAGAATTCAACGTGTTTAAGAAAATCCAAGAACCCACCCACCCATTTTTCCCAAAACATGAGATGTTAGTTTCTTAGAGTAGTGTTGATAAGGAGGAAGAGGAGTTTCTCAGAATGATAGCTGAAATCAATAGTGAACCTGAAATCTCTGCTGCCTCTTTCATGGGGATTAGCTCATGTAAGGAGAGAGAATTTTTTGATGAGTATGAGGGAGAATTTTTGGAGAACATAGAAGAGTTTTCTTTGGAGCACATTCTTACATCGAGAGAGGAGTATGAGTTTGAGGAGATATCTTTTGGAAGATCTTGCACTGAGGAAAAAATCTTTTCTACTACCTTCTTTAAGAGGCAGCATGAAGACCTTGGGCCACCCAGGCCTAAGTGTCTTCCCTCAAGCCATTCACCACCCACCCTTGAACTCAAGACCCTCCCTACCCATCTCAAATATTCCTTTTTAGGAGACAATTACACCCTTACTGTGATCATTTAATCCAACCTGGAAGTAGGTCAAGAGCAAAATATGCTTACTATTTTGAGAAAGTACAAGTCAGTCATAGGCTGGTCAATTGCTGATATCAAAGGGATAAGTCCAGCCTTTTGTATGCATAAAATTCCAATGCAACCTGAGCGTAAGCCCAGTGTAGAATCCCAAATAAGACTCAACCCCAACATGAAGGAAGTTGTGAGAGAATAAGTGATTAGGTTGCTTGTTGCTGGAATAATTTTTTCTATTTCTGATAGCCCCTGGGTCAGTCCTGTCCAGGTGGTACCCAAAAAAAGTGGAGTGATAGTGGTCACTAATGAAAGGAATGAGCAGATCCAGACAAGAGTAGTGAATAAATGGCGAGTCTGTATAGAATATAGAAAATTTAATGCTTCCACAAGAAAGGATCACTTCCCCATTCCATTTTTGGATCAAATGTTAGAGAGATCGGCAGTAAATGAATTCTTCTACTTTCTTAATGGTTATTCTGGTTACAACCAGATTTCCATTGCACCTGAGGACCAAGAGAAAACCATCTTCACATTTCCATTTGGGACATTTTCTTACCGGCGGATGCCCTTTGGATTGTGTGGTGCTCCTGCCACTTTTTAGAGGTGCATGATGGAAATTTTTTAGACATGATTGAAAGGATAATTGAAGTGTTCATGGATGATTTTTCTGTTGTGGGAGATAACTTTAGAACTATCTGAAAAAGCTGGAACTAGTCTTAGAAATATGCCAAGAGACAAACTTAGTCTTAAACTGGGAAAATTTCCAATTCATGGCCACTGAAGGCATAGTTTTGGGACACAAAGTTTCTAATAAGGGGTTGGAGGTCGATAATGCTAAAATTGAGGTCATAAAAAAGTTTCCCCCACCTGAAAATGTCAAAGGAATTAGAAGTTTTTTGGGTCATTCTAGGTTCTACAAGAGGTTCATTAAGGAATTTTCTAAGATTACTAGACCCCTGTGCTCCCTGATGGTTAAGTACACACCCTTTGTCTTCGATGAGACATGTATAGAGGCCTTTAATTTTCTCAAGGATAAATTAACTACTTCACCTATAATCAATTCTCCTAACTAGAAGATTCCCTTTGAGGTTATGTGTGATGCTAGTGACTTTGCAGTAGGAGTTGTGTTAGGGAAAAGGAAGGATAGGAAATTACATGTTATTTACTATGCAAAAAAGCTGCTAAATGATTCCCAGAAGAATTATTCTACCACTAAAAAGGAGTTGGCCGCTGTGATGTTTTCTTTGTAAAATTTCAGGCAGTACTTGATAGGATCATGGATCATAATTTTCATAGATCATTCATCCCTTAAGTATTTTCTGGCTAAAAAGGACTCAAATCCCAGACTCATGAGGTGGACCCTGCAGATACAGAAGTTTGATTTAGTGATTAAGGATAATAAAGGGGATGATAATGTAGTTGCATATCACTTGTCCCGATTTCCCAATTCCCCAAGTAAGGAACCAAAAGAGGTCAACACTTCTTTCCCTGATGAATAATTGTTTGCTGCTTCTGTGTAGCAGTCTGCTTGGTTTGCAGACTATGCCAAATTTCTGGCAGCTGGAGTCATTCCCAAGGATCTCTCACACAACCAGAGGAAGAGGTTTATATATGAACTGAAATACTATTTTTGGGATGACCCTATTCTCTTTAAGAGGTGTGATGATGGGACTCTGAGAAGATGTGTGGTTGAGGATGAGATTTTACCCATACTTGAGAGCTACCATTCATCACCTTGGGGTGGAAACCATGGAGGAGAAAGGACTACTCAGAAGGCCCTACAGGCTGGTTTCTACTGGCCAACACTGTTTAAAGATGCTAGGAGTCTGGTTATTGGCTGTGCAAAATGTCAAATGTTAGGAAATGTTGGAAGAAGGAAGGAACTACCCCAAAAATGTATTCTGGAGGTCGAGATCTTTGATGTGTGGGGCTTAGACTTTATGGGACCATTTCCATACTCTTATGGGAATGAGTACATTTTGGTTGTTGTGGACTACATGTCCAAGTGGGTTGAGGCAGTAGCTCTGCTCGACAATTCAGCTGGTAGTGTTGTGAAATTCATCAAGAAAAACATCTTTTCCAGATTTGGTGTGCCTCAAGCATTTATCACTAATAATGGGACTCACTTCAAGAATTATAAGTTCAAATGTTTGATGGAGAAGTATGGGTGCTCACATAGGACAAGAATTACTTACCACCCACAGTCCAGTGGGCAAGCAGAAGTTTCAAACAGAGAGATCAAACCGATTTTAGAGAAAACAGTGTCGAGCTCTTGAAAAGACTGGTCAAGGAAATTGGATGAGGCCCTTTGGGCCTTAATAACTACTTATAAGACTCCTATAGGGATGTCACCATATAGTCTACTCTTTGGGGAATCATGTCATCTACCTATTGAGTTACAACATAGATCTTATTGGGCAGTTAAGACACTTAACTTTGATTTTAAATCTGCTGGAGGGAGGAGACTACTAGAGTTGAGTGAACTGGAGGAGATTCGAAGAGAGTCCTATGAGAATGCTGAAATTTAAAAAGAAATATCAAAGTATTTTCATGACTCAATCATTCAAAATAGGAATTTCATGGTTGGTGAGAGAGTCCTGCTTTTCAATTCAAGATTGAAGCTGTTTCTGGGAAAGTTGAATTCCAAATGGTCAGGACCCTTTACCATTGTTAGAGTCTTGGTTAATAGAGCTGTTGAGATGGTTGTAGAAGAGAACCGACCTTTCTTAGTCAATGGTTAAAGAATAAATCACTTCTTTGAAGGGAAGCCAAATGGATTGGCTTCCATATCTCTGTTGGAAGAATGAGATGATTCAAGTCTAGCTGAGGACTATAAACTCAGTGTTTCATGGGAACTAACCCATGGTTGCTTAGTTATTTCCATTTTCATTTTGTTTGTTAATAAAATTAATCCATGCTTCTTGTTCTCCAGTTCAATTTCTTGACTGCTGATGGTGCTTCATGATCTGTTATTGTTTTAGAGAGAGTTGTTGCTTCCAGAAACTTGGCCAAGAAAACACAAGGGAGAAATCCACTACATCATATGAATAACATTTCTCTCCACTCTCTCTTGTGTTACTTATCTTGAATGTTAAATTCTGAAATCTTATTTTATTTATTTGAAATTGCAGGTTGATGAAGAGGAGTAACAACCTTGTGATGCTAAAGAGGATCTTTTGATGAAATCCACTGTTAATGGTCCAATAATTTAGGGAAGTGTTGTTCTACCATTTTACCTTTCAATTACTTGCTTCATCTTCATTGTGAACTACATGTGGGAGACTTCCCCCTAATCTGTGAAAAATGACTGTGTTTTCTTGCATGGGTGTTTAGCTGCTAGTATCTAGGGATTTGAAAAATTATTTTGAGCTGATTTGTGAAACATGCGTACACCCATTGCTTTCAATTTCATTATGCTGCTGTTCCACGTCACTGTTAATCATGCTACTATTTGAAGTAAACTGATACAATCTTTTGTATGCTCACAATGATTTAAAGCATGAACATTTTAGGAATAGAAATACACATGGTTGCTGGTGATGGTTGGTGGGGTCGGGTTCTTCTGTTTTTGTTTGTTTGGGTTTTTATTTTCTTTTACTTTTTGTGTGGCAAATAAATTTTTTGAACTTCATTGATACCCCTCCATATCCGTTTTCAGCTTAAATGTTCATATGTTTTGAATTTAAACTGTATCCCACCTTGACAGTCAACATTGGGGACAATGTTGGGTTTTATGTGTGGGGGAGAGGGGTCATTCTAGTGTCATGTCGAATTCCCCCTTCTTGAACCTGAGTTTGTGGTTTAAAAAAATGGTAATTTTTTTTTCATTTTTTCAAAAAAATGGTTCAAAATTCCTTTATTTTTTTTTCAAATTATTTAATCAATTTATGGTCATTGGAGGTTCAATGGTACTTCATTTTTGTCTTGTTTAGTGGATAACTGTTGCTGGATGTTGAGAGTGGCACTTGGTCAGAAACTGTTAAGTATGAATGATTGCAGATTGCAATTGTTCACTGTCTCTACGAATCAGTCTGTTTAGGAACTAAAGATGAGAGTATGATAGGATAGGTTTTGTGGGATGATGATAATGACTTGGAGTAACTAGAAGTTATCACTGGAACCTAGAGGACTCACATTTCTATTAAATAATATTCAATCACTTTTGGAAGTCAATCCGAATAATTATTAATTTAGTCCTTTGTAACTGGAGTAAAATTGGAAAATGGGATCCCATGGTGAGTATTTGAGACATGGTGCGTTGGGTGCATTTATGTGAATAAATAAATCGAATTTCAATTTTAATAAGTGTTATGCACAGTGCTCTGCACATGGAATATGGCTGGGAAAAATAGAAAAAAAGTTCCCTTGTCAAAAATGAACTCATTAAGGTGAGGGGAATTTTGAACCCAGATGAAGAAGGGAGCAATTGACTTGGTTAATTTTCATTTGGGTTGAATCAATAAAGTGATCAAATTATTGGACTTTAATTTTTGGAACCTGGGGGAAGGTGAGAATGGAAGGTGCACTTGGTTAAGTTTTGAGTTCCATTTAATCTAACCTGTCAACACTCCTTGAATCAGTACTTGAATTGGAAGATGAAGTAAGACAGTTAATGAATACACATAGGGGGAATGAAATACTTAACAGTGTACGAATTTGTGATCCTCTTGACTTTCAGTGGGTTTTTGAAGCTAGACAGGACATCATTTTTGAACACCTTTGAAAAGCTTGACCTATTGTTTGGTCCTGCTCCTCTGGTTATTAAAGTTTAATCATGTACCTTTTGAACTTAAACTCACAAATCATATTTCTGATTTAAAGTCTAAGACATTTATTTGTTTGAGGACAAACAAGGTTTTAAGTGTGGGAGAGTTTGATGTGGCAGTGTTTTCACACTCTTTGTCACATCCTTTTTGTATTTTTATTGAATTTTTATACCCAAATGATTGTTTTTAGTAAATATTTGATAATTGTTGTGTTTTTGTACTTTCTGTGTAAAATAATCAATTTTAGTTTAAATAAATTGTTTTTAATATTCATTATTTTCTTTTTAAATAATTCTTTAATTTACTTAATTCTTTTTAATTTTATTTTAATTTGATTTTAATTAATTTTTCATTTTAATTAATTATTCTTTAAATTGTAAATAAATAGCTCTTTTTGGTTTTTAGTCTTTTAATAATTTAATTAGTTTTAAAAATTTAATTTTATTCGTTTAATATTTTTTATTCTTCAATTTAATTAATTTGGTAATTAATTGGTTAAATAATTTAAGCTAGTTACTGTAAATATTTTAATTTGTTATTTAATTAAGTTTGTTTATTTTTAAACCCAAATTAATTCATTCTTTTCAATAAAGTATTATTAATTTTATTATTTAAATTTGTTGTTTTTAGTTTTTAATTCCATTCTATTTAATTTAATTTATTAATTGATTTTTTTAGTTTCATTAAATTATTTTATTTATTTAATTTTCTTTGTTATGTTCATTCGTAGGTGTTGCGGTCGCACGGTCTCGTCCCTAAGTGGTGACTGTCTCACCGATAATTCAGGTATCGATTCTTTACATTATTTTATTTTCTACCGGTGACCTCATCACCATTTCTTTTTTTTTTCTTCCTCACCGCTACAACCAATTTGTAACGGTGACCGGCTCACGGTGACTGGTTTCCATTTTTCCTCGCCGTTGTCTTATTTTTCTCTTCCACACCAGTCCCTTCCTCATCGTTACCATACCCCCTTTCGGTAGCTTTTTCCCTTACCTCACCATTATCCAAAATTCTCATAGCTACCGTTACCTTCAATCCTCACCGATTCACCTCCTCACTGTTAGCCGTTTCAAAACCGGTGCCTCTGCCTCCTGCACTGTCTCACCGTCTATTCCCGCAACCACATACCAACAACACATCAAACTCACAACAGCAAAACATGAACCCGGAAATCAAAATATTGAAGAATAAGAAGATATTATTTGCTGCTTCTTGCAGCCGAAGCCACTGGGACCTAGCCGCGGCCTACCCTGCCCTAACCTCTACCCCTGCCGCCGAGTCTCACCGCCTTCCTGCTCCGAGCTCGAACCTACACACGGACAACCCTGCCTCCTTGACCAGCCCCCGCACCGAGACTCCCCTGCCTCCTTTATCCACTGTATCATCTACCTGAGCCACCGAAAGATGCCGATTCCTCCTCTTCAAACCCTAACCCGACCGAACCGCAGGACCTCACCGGCACCACCCTCTGCACCTAGATCACCTGGCACCGCTGCCTCGCACTCCTGCTGCTGCTGTGCCGCCAACCGAAGCCTCCGCGATCCCTCGGCCTCAAACCGCTGCGCCACTGCCTTCCCTCGCCGCACCACCCACTCGAACCGCCGCTGCATCCCCTGCCCTAACCTCATCGCCCTCCTCACCCTTCTTTCTCCCCGCGCCGAACAGACCCCCACCCCTCCCCTATTTCTTCTTTTATTTTCTTTAATAATATCATTATTTTATCTTTATATTATATTATAACATATAATATGATATATGTAGTATGTAATATATATGATATACTATACTATATTAATAATAATTTTAATTGTAATTGTATACAAGCTTTTATACATCATAATAAAATATGTTATTAATTAAATACAATAGTTATAATAGTAATAATAATATTAAGTATTATATATATTTATATTAATAAGTATTTTTATTTAAGTAATAATATTAATATATATAATATAATAGTTTCATTTTTATTTGTTATTTGACTCACGTGCATTTCTTTGTGTAGGGGGAGCTACTGGTAGAAGCGGGGATAAATTGTGGGCACTTCACGGGAAAGACAGGAGAACATTCGCGAGTTCATTGCAGGGGGTGGGATGTATTCACTTGGAGTTCACTAAAAAGATCGTGACGTGCACATAAAAGCACACCACGTGGATCTACTGTTTCCAGAGAAGAAATTAGCTCGCCGCGCGCACATATTTTTTCATTCTGTTAAGAACAACTGCTTCGGTGACAAGCGCAGGACGAGCAGCACAGTGAAAGCTACACGTGGAGGCCAGGAAACTCCTCATGGGAGATTCTAGAGACTTCGATTGCGTGATGAAGGCGCAGGAGGTGGGGAGAGACATTGAAAAATTCAAGTCGGAGGAGCCAGTTCAGAACATCATTGGGGGGATTAGTCGGGACACATTGGAACTTGGGACAAGTAGCGAGGCTTGATCCAGACTGGGGGGAGCAGAGCAGGAGGACATACAACATCTTCCATTAGGAGCAGATTGGAGTATCAGGAGGGCAGATGATTAGATCATTTCATACCTTGATTCCCAGGGCGGGACATCGATCAAACTCCATCAACACACCCACCATTGAGCAGCTGGAATTAGTACTTTCAGGAGTAGTAGCAGGGAGTTCGAACATCTTAGTTTTTCTCGTGCTCTATTTTTATGCAATTATTTCAATATGAACTACATTGATTTTAACTCTATTGTTGCATTTAAACCATCCACTATGTCCGGCTAATTTCCTTCGGGGGGAATAAGCTAGTTGATTTGATTTGTTTAGTCTCATTCATGCACCGCATCACTTAATTGGATTGTCTCTGTTACTGTTTACAGATGAGCTTATTTTCAAAACAACAGCATCGAGTGAAAAATGATCTTGTTTGCACCATAATTAAAATTGTTTCAATTTGAGTAACTCACTGACAAGTGAGTTATGCTCGAATTAGAGAGACACACCGAACTCAACTGACAAGTTGAGCTCGGTGACTTCTGACTATTTTTCACCATTGGATGGAGTGACTTTTACAGTCGAAGGACTGTAAGAGCTATTTCATCACAAACTAACCAGATGAAAAATCTGGATAGTTACTTTTAGTCAAATCCATAATTTTAAATCTCAGCGCATGAACCAGGCTAAGCAACATCAAATCAGCCAGTGGACTTTCCCCCTTTCTCATCTATTGGTTGTTTACACCACAATTTCTCTTGCTGGTTTGTCTACTCTCCTAGAACTCACTAGTATACCCTCAATTCTTCACACACTAGAATCTCATTCACTCTACTTCACCACCACCAAGTGTTTTTGCTTGTTTTTTCATGTGTTTTTTTGTTTAGTTTAATTTTTTTTAGAACACCAAACATAACATGAGGCCACCCTGTGGTTCGACCCTGTCTTGACATCGTCCTAAGTAGTAAGTAGGTTATTAATTTTAGTTTGTCACCCATGCCTAATGACGCATGAGCGTGCATGTGCCCAGAATGAATTTCTGAACTTTTTTTGGGTACGTTCAGTAAACACATGAGTAGAGTTTTCTAACTTTTGAACTGGTGCTCGGAATTGAAATCTGAGGACACCGTTGAACTCGTATTGCCGATGTTCACTTAAGGAGACCTTCACCTCGACCGTAGTAGGCCAAGGGTGGTAGTTTTTTTTTAGTTTTTTTGTGGGAGAAGAAAAATAAAATAAATAACTTTTTATTTTTCTTTCTTGAAACCTCCATTTTGAATCTTGGTGGTGGGGACCACCTGAACTCCCCTTTAATGTGAGGAAACCCTTGGTGTTTCCCCAATCTAATGAGCCAACATTAATTGATTTAATTTACTTAACCTAATTAACATTGGATCCTCACCTCTCGTGGGGGAGATCATTGGCAAATGAGAGGACTTGGGAGAGTCTTGAGGAACTTGGAAGAACATCCTCCAACAAGGAACCTCCTTCAACGAAGAACATCCTCCATATCAAGAATAAGGAACTGTCTTTGGAGCGTATTGCGGGAGCAACGGACGTTGACGTCTTCATCATCTTTATCTTCTTCCTCACGCCACCTCCAATAGGCAAATGAGGTAGGGAAGTGTTTATATTGTTCTTCGTGGTTTTACGTTGATTCAAATCCACTTGAACCACATGCTACCGATCTAACGCAGAGGGTGCGGGCCAAACAAACATGACTCGATCCCTCTGCTCCCTCTATGTTGACGTGTTCTTCATGGGAAAACTTTGAGATAAGAGAAAGCCCGTTGGTGCCACATCACTGGCGACCGATGCTGGCAGGGCACAAGGCGACAGCAGGTACTTTGACCAACCGCGATGGTGGCGACAGCGCAACCACGCCGCCGGAGGAGGCCATAGCCCATCGGCCGCGGCAGAGGAGGACAGCGTCCGACTGCATGGAACCGGGGCGGCGCACGTTCGCGCCGCCGGTAGCGGAGGAGGCCATGACCTATCAGTTGTGGCGGAGAAGGGGAGTGGCCGACACGCTGGCCGACTGCGTGGAGGTTGGGCGGCGCGCGTTCGCGCCGCCGGGTGAGGAGGAGGTCGCGGCTGCTTAGCCATGGCGGTGCACCCAAAGGGCAGCCGACACCTAGCCGGCCCCAGTAGGATAGTTTCACTGTCGCACCGCTAGATGGGGGAAGCCGACCGGAACTGCCGGCCGGCCGCGTCACGCCGAGCAGGACCACTCCGGCGGGTCCTGCGTGCCAACAGGCGGCGCCACGTGGCGCCTCCGGAATGTCCAAAACCGAACGACCATTTGTCCATTTGGGAATCTTGGGGGGCGCGTTCTCTAGGTGTCGGCTAGGGTAGACCCCGCCATGGCGGGCTACCCCGGCCGCAGGCCACACTGCGGGCCACCCAGTGGGTCGCGCCCAGCGGGCCGAGCCGCCCCCTTTGTGGGTCAGACCAGACCGTGGCCCAGTGGGCCGGTCCCTCCATGGCCCAGCCTATTTGGGCCATACCTAGCTCGGTCTAGGTCAACCCAAACCGGGTTGGGTCGATCTAGATTGGGTCGGGCCGGGTCGGACTGGACCGGGGCCCTTCTGGACCCATATACACCTTTTTGGCCATAACTTGAGAACCGAGTGTCTGTTTGACGAACCGTTAGTGACACTGAATTACTCAGATAGAGACAGTCCTTTTGGTATACAGAACTTGAGTTCTGGATAAAGATATAGTATGGCCAGGTTGGATCGAACCCGAATCCAACCGGGCCCTCGGAACGGAAACACTAATAACTTACAGACCGAGCGTCCGATTGACGCACCGTCTATTGTGTTGGGACCCTTATGACGTGGAAGTCCTTTGAGATAGTTTTTCGTGGGATTTCGTGGCATTTGAAGTATATACCTATGGATTGAGGAGTGGTTCCTCCTGGAATCAAGCGCGCTTAGTGCGAGAACCCTGTGGCTGGCTGTACTTGAGGAGTCTACAGATCCTGTGTGGGTCATCTTCGGATCTTCTGTGGGTCAGCATCTCTAAATCATATGTGGGTCATCTCTAGATCCTGTGTGGGTCATCTCCAGATCCTGTGTGGTTCATCTTTAGATCCTATGTGGGTCATCTTCGATCCTGTTTGGGTCAACAGCAGAGCTTCCCGAAGAAGTAAGATGATCTAGCAATACAGCTAAACATCTATACTTCTGTACTTAAGTTATACCTGGTGTATGTTGAGTCTTTACCTTTGTGGTATTCTTCTGTGTGGTAATATTTTGTGTGGCGTTACCTTTTTGGTACTACCTTCGTGGGGATACCTATGTGGTATTCTTCTATGTGGCATTACCTTTTTGGTACTTACCTTTGTGGTGTTACCTTCATGGTATTCTTTCCTTCATGGTACAATTGTGATTTTGGATAAAGAGTTGGGCCTTGTGTTTCCTCATGAATGAGATGGGTATACTTGATAACTTAGGTATATGTATGGGCATATACCTAAGTAGGTTTGACTGTTGATTCATGCTTTGTGATTACATTTTTTCTTTGTGGCTTATCCTTGGTGGATTTTGAGAGACCTTAGGGGGTCTCGGGGTCCCTAATGAGTATCGTTATACTCACCCCTGCATGGGCTACACCCACACCTTGTTGTGTCTTGTGCATATGAAGGAAAACTTTGATCAAGGACGAGGGTACCAGGGGTGAAAGCTGCTCGGGGGTGGACCTTAGATGAGGCATAATACATAGATGACCGTTCGAGAGTTGTACCTACCCTTCAGGTACGGTCCTTGGTGGGTGTTCACAGGAGCTGTTTTCTGTTTTAATTGTACTTTCCAGTTGGGATTGTATTCTAGCCTCCTTTACTTACTGTACACACCCTGTTTACTATATAGTTTACTTTGTGCTTGTATCTTACCGTGTGCTTGGTTTTTGTGAGTTTATAGGTTTAATGGAAATACATTCTCGGTTTTAGGGATATGCCTTTCCGGTGCTAGTTTCCATCCCCTAGCCTATGGAAGGCAGGCTTGGGGTAGTCAGGGCATAGGCCCCGAGGGATGGGTCGTGAAAAATTGGTATCAGAGGAGTCAGTTCTATCGGAGAACTTGGACTCTGATCTTTTGATTCAGCAATAGTGTTAAGTGTGATGAGTGTGGTTTTTAGTTTGGGGAATCTAGTGTTGGTGCGGCGACCGATGTATCCATACACCAGGACCCTGACTTATGATTTCTGACTCAGTGCACAAAAACACTAATTATGTGTGTGTTTTTGAAAAGTATTCTTTATGATCACTTTAATTCAGCTCACTAAGTATAACTTAATGACTGTGGCACACCTGTTTCTTTCCAGGATGCCTCCATGAAGACAGCCAGCTAGGGTTCCAGGAAGAGTACACGATGATAGACCACTGAGTGACGAGGCTTCGGTGTAGGTCCCCCTTTCAGTAGTTGTACCATCGAGTGGTGTACCAGCAGCACCACTACCCATTGGGTAGTCGATTCCACCAGCCTCAATAGCATAGGGTGAACGATGCTTGAGTGTGTTGAATGAGTTTCATCTCCAGAGGCCATCAAGGTTCTGGGGAGAGATAGATCCACAGGCGGTTGACGACTGGCTAGAGGTTGTGGTTAGAGTTTTTCGACTGGTAGGGACACCATTTGATCTCATGGTGATCCTTGCCACCAGTCTTCTTTAAGCAGCAGTGGTCAGATGGTGGAGCTTGATGCTCTAGGTTCAAGACAAGGTCACACTCATCTGGGCAGACTTTGAGAGGATTTTCAGGGCATAGTTCATCCCTACAACCTTATGCTCTGTGCATATATAGGAGCTTCTCCCCTTATAGAAGGGTAGCATGACTGTGGCTTAGTATTCAGCGAGGTTCACTGACCTCTCGCACTACTCCAATGACATGGTGCGACACCCTTTCTTCAGGGACCAGAACTTCGAGCTGGGGATCATATGGGAGATTAGAGCTTTGATGATTTCTCTCAGCATCCCGACACTGGTAGGGGTGTTAGAGCGAGCACTCTTAGGTGAGATCTTCCCTGTTGAGCAGCCACCAGCAACAAGACCCACCACCAGATGTCATGTAGAAGAGTCATCTACAGATGGAAGTAGACATATGGAACAGAGGTCCAAGAGGACCAGTCCTATAGGTGGATGACCGTAGGATACAAGGTCGGTCATGCGGGGCTCTCGAGACAGAGCAGGATAGGCGAGGAGTAGGCAGTGTTACTAGTGCGGCGGGCAGGGTCACATGGCTCGTGACTACCCGACCTGCTATACGGACGACCAGCAGATGATTAAAGGACCACCTGGGTAGGGGAAAAGATTCGATCAAGGAGGTCCATAGGAAGGAGGTAGACATGGAAGAGGATCTGGCCGTGCAGCAGGCGGTGGGAGGTGATACGAGGTTCTACTGCCACCACCACCATGTGGTCCACCCCGACCACAGGGAGTGGGTGGATAGAGACGAGCTCAGCTTCAGGTAGCTGAGGCCCACAACCACTATTTTCCAGATATGATTAGAGGTACGATCTGTGTCTACTACACATTAACTGCAGTACTTATAGACATAGGTTCCAGTCACTCTTTTATTTCCACGACTCTCATTCGAAGCTCGGAGATTCTGGTGGAGCCATTGGCTTTATCATTATGGATAGAGACTCCTACAGAAGAGGATTAGATGATTACAAACTGGTGCTGACAGTTTGAGCTTACTCTAGGAGGTGAGAGCTTCTACTGGGATATTCTAGTAGCGGTTTCAAGGCCTTACGACGTCATCTTGGGTATGCACTGGTTATCTAAAGCCCATGCTTAGATCGACTGTATTGGGTGTAAAGTGCAGTGTGTTCGCAAGGATGGGACCCTATTTTCTTTCACCAGAAAGAAGGGAACCTTTGTAGCATAGGATGGACTCACCCTGAGGAGGGTGCAGCCAATCACACATCATTTGGCTAACCTTACCCTCATAGCAGTTGATGTAGAGAGTCTGAGCTATCCTGTAGTGGTGGACCAGTACACTGATGTTTTCCGTGATGATGTTCCAGGTCTACCTCCTCACAGATTGGGGGAATTTTACATCGACTTGTACCCAAGGACGACACCGATATCTACACTAGCATATCGGATGGCACCCATAGAGCTCTGAGAGCTACGAGTATACCTGGAGGACTTACAGAGAAAGGGATTCATTAGGCCCATTGTTTCTCCTTGGGCAGCCCCGATTTTGTTCGCCAAGAATGTGGATGGGAGTTTGAGACTCTGTGTGGACTATAGGCGCTTGAACTAGGTGACCGTGAAGAACAAATACCCAATACTGAGGATTGATGATCTTTTTGATCAACTGATGGGAGCTCGGTGGTTTTTGAAGGTAGACCTCAGATCATGTTATCACTAGCTTAGGGTACGAGATGAGGATGTGCAGAAGACGACCTTCAGATATCAGTATGGACATTATGAGTTATTGGTTATGACTTTCGGTGTGACCAATGCCCCGATAGTGTTTATGGGACTCATGAACAAAATCTTCCATCCATGCCTCAATCGTTTTGTGGTAGTCTTCATCGACGACATCCTGATATACTCAACTACAGAGGAGGAGCATGCCTATCATCTACAGATAGTTTTGGACACACTTTGAGAGCACCATCTTTATGGTAAGCTCTTGAAGTGAGAGTTCTAGATCCAATAGGTTCAATTTCTAGGAAACATCATCTCATAAGCTGGAGTTGCGGTGGATCCAGTGAATATTGAGGCTATGATTTCTTGGGAGCCACCCAAGAGTGTGATGGAGGTGCAGAGTTTCCTGGGTTTGGCCGGTTACTACCAGAGGTTTGTGCCTAACTTTTTGAGAGTTTCGACACCCTTATCAGCATTGAAGTAGAATGGGAAACCCTTCACGTGGTCGGAGAAATGCCAGAAGAGTTTTCATTAGCTAAGTTAGAGACTGAGGAGTGCCCCCATCTTGAGGTTATCGGAGGAGGGCATTGGGTACGTAGTCTACTACGACACATCAGGGACCCGGCTTGGATGTTTAATATTGAAGGAGCAAGTAGTGATCACGTATGGTTCTCAACAGCTGAGGCAACATGAGCAGAACTAAGCTACCCATGATCTGGAGTTAGAAACAGTGGTCTTCACCTTGAAGATGTGCAACATTACTTGATGGGTGAACGTTTTACAGTCTACTCTAATCACAAGAGTCTCAGGTATATCTTCTCTCAGAAGGACTTGAACCTGATACATTGGCGTTGGCTTGAGTTCCTCCAGGGATATGACTACGAGATAGTCTATACTCCTAAGAAGGGGAATGTGGTAGCAGATGCACTCAACAGGAAATCTGGTATACTTTTTCTGAGTGAGGTAACGAAGCAGATTTCCACTTTGCAGATATCCTACATGAATTGAGATAGAGCAGATTAACTTTAGTCTCTGATAGTCACTCCCCCACTCCTTCAAAAAGTCAGGGAGGCACAACTTGGGGACATTGACTGCGAGCCTCGACGTGATCAGATATCCATAGGACATGCACCTGATAGATTTTATGAATGTGGGGAGCACGTCATCCTCTTCATAGGGAGTACTATGGTACTAGTGGTGCTATGGGAGGAAGTGTTGAGGGAGTTCTATACGTCACCTCTAGCGGTAAATCCAGGAGTGGAGAAGATGTACCAGGACCTTCAACATCAGCACTGGTTGCTGAGAATGAAGAAAGCAGTAGCAGAGTTTGTCTATTGATGCCTCACTTGTCAGCAAGTGAAGGCTGGGAATAATGTTCCAGCAGGCTTAGTTTATCCACTAGAGGTGTCATAGTGGAAGTGGGATGGAATCTCCATTGAATTTTTGATAGGACTTCCATGTATGTCCAAGGGACATGATTCCATCTGGGTGATCATTGAAGGACTCACCAAGTCGGCCAACTTCCTACCTATCAGAGAGAAGGGTTCAATAGAGGGATTAGGATGCCTCTACGTGCAGGAGATTGAACGACTTCATGGAGTTCCTTCAATTATTGTCTCCGATTGTGATGCACGTTTTACTTCTTGGCTATTGAAGGGGTTGCAGGAGGTGTTCGGGACTCAGTTTTGATTGAGAACTGCCTTTCATCCTCAGGCGGATGGTCAGAAAGAGTGGACCATTCAGACCCTTGAGGACATGTTGCATGCTTGCATCCTTGATTTCAGCCACAGTTGGGAGGATCACTTGGCCTTGGTGGAGTTCACATACAATAACAGTTATCGCTCCACTATCGGTATGGAACCATTGAAGGCATTGTATGGTTGACCTTGTAGATCACCTCTGTGCTGGACTAACCCAGATGAGCTAGCATTCATGGGACTAGAGATGACACGGGCTACCACAGAGAAGGTGTAGGTCATCCAGGAGCAGATGAAGATTGCACAGAGCAGACAAAAGTCTTATGCTGATAAGAGGCAGAGACCTCTCGAGTTCAAGGATGGTGACCATGTCTTCCTACGAGTCTCACCTTGATGAGGTTTGCAGATATTTGGCCAAGGCGGCAAGTTATCTCTGAGGTTCATCGAACCCTTCCAGGTCCTCAGTAGAGTTGGAGAGGTGGCGTATCGCCTAGATCTTCCCCCTCAGTTGCACCAGGTGCATGACATTTTCCACATATCCCAGTTGAGGAGATACGTACATGACCCATATCACATCATCGACCATGGTGTACTGGTCTTAGATGATGGGGCGACATTTTCAGAGGTTCTAGTAGATATTGAGGATCGACAGGAGAGAGTCCTACATGGGCAATTGATACCTCTGGTTCACGTACATTGGAAGAACGAGAACCTCCAGGAGAGCACATGGGAGCGGGAGGCTCATATTCATGATCAGTACCCCCACTTTTTTCCCTAGTCTGTGTTGAGACTTTTGGGGATGCAAAGCCCTGAGGTGGGGAGAATGTAAAGACCTGGAATTTTCCATGTATTTTTTTTTAAAATTATATGGAAATATTATGAGTCCGTGAAAATTAACAGTGTGTGTTCCGAGGCCCGGTGTTCCTGGAATGAATTTATGAACTTTTTTTCAGGTACGTTCAATAAATGCATGAGTGGAATTTTCTAACTTTTGAAACGGTGCTCGAAATTGAAATCCGAGGACACTGTTGAACTCACAGATCTGATGTTCTCTTAAGGAGACCTTCACTTAGACCGCAGTACGCTGAGGGTGGAATTTGGTTTTTTAGTTTTTTCATAGGAGAAGAAAAATAAAATAAATAACTTTTTATTTTTCTTTCTTGAAACCTCCATTTTGAATCTTGGTGGTGGGGACCACCCTAACTCCCCTTTAATGAGAGGAAACCCTTGGGTTTTCCCCAATATAATGAGCCAGCATTAGTTTATTTAATTTACTCAACTTAATTAATATTGGCTCCTCACCTCTCGTGGGGGAGATCGTTGGAAAATGAGAAGACTTGGGAGAGCCTTAGAGAACATGGAAGAACATCCTAAAAGGAGGAACCTCCTTCAATGAAGAACATCCTCCAAATCAAGAATGAGGAACCGCCTTTGGAGCATGTTGTGGGAGTGATGGATGTCGGCATCTTCATCGTCTTCATCTCCTTCCTCACGTCACCTCCAATGAGCAAATGTGGTAGGGAAGTGTTTATATTGTTCTTCGTGGTTTTACATTGATTCAAATCCTCTTGAACCACCTGCTACTGATCTTACACGGAGGGTCCAGGACAAACAAACACAGCCTGATCCCTTCGCTCCCTCTATGTTGATGGGTTCTTCGCAGGCGAACTCCAGGATGAGAGGAAGCCCACCGACGCCACGTCGCTGGCGACCGACGCCAGCAGGGCACAAGGCGGTGGCCGGAACTCCGGCCGACCACGATGGTGGTGGGGGCGCAACCGTGCCTCCATAGGAGGCCGCGGCCCATCGGCTGCGGCAGAGGAGGATGGCAGCTGGCACACCGGTCGGCCGCTTGGAACCGGGGCAGCGCTTGTCAGCGCCGCAGGTAGCGGAGGAGGTCGTGACCCATCTGTCGTGGCATAAAAGGGGACTGGCCGGCCACATGGAGGTAGGGTGGCATGCGTCCTCACCGCCGGCTGAGGAGGAGGTCATGGCTGCTTAGCTGCGGCGGTGCACCCGAAGGGCGACCGACACCCAACCGGCCGTAGGAGGACATCGACGCTGTCGCACCGCTGGAAGGGGGAAGACAGCCAGAACCGTGGACCATCCACGTCACACCGAGCGGGACTGCTCCGGTGGGTCTCACGTGCCAGCAGGCGGCGCCACGTGGGGCTGCTGGGATGGCCAAAACCGAATAACCATTTGGCTGTTCGGGAATCCATGGGGTCACCTCCCCCAGGTGTCGGCTAGGGCGGACACCGCCACGGTGGGCCACCTCGGCCACAGGGCGCACCGCAGGCCACCCAGTGGGCTGCGACGAGCTGGCTGGACCGGACTGAGACCCATCCCATCTGGGCCGGACCTGGGTCGGGCCGAGTCGGTCCGAGTGGGTGGGACCGGACCCTGGCCCATCTGGACCCAGATACGCCTTTTTGACCATAACTTGAGAACCGAGTGTCCATTTGATGAACTGTCGATGGCAATGGATTACTTGTATTGAGACGGTAATTTTGGTATATTGCACTTGAGTTTTGCATAAAGATGGAGTATGGAAGGGTTGGATTGAACCTGAATCTAACCGTTCCCTCAGAATAGAAACACTAATAACTTATAGATTGGGCATCCGATTGACGCGTCGTCTATTGCATTGGGACCCTTATGACGTGGCAGTCCTCTGAGAAACTTATTTGTGGGACTTAGTGTTAGTTAAAGTATCAACCGATGGATTGAGGAGCGGATCCTCCCGGAATCAATCGCACTTAGTGTGGGAACCCTATGGCTACTTGTACTTGACGAGTCTACAGATCCTGTGTGGGTCATATTCATATCCTGTGTGGGTCAACATCTCTAGATCCTGTGTGGGTCATCTCCAGATCCAGTGTGGGTCATCTTGAGATCTTGTGTGGGTCATCTTTAGATCCTTTGTGGGTCATATTCGATCATGTGTGGGTCAACAATAGAGCTTCATGACGAAGTAAGATGATCTAGCAATACAACTAATCATCTATACTTTCGTTGTTAAGTTATATTTGGTGTGAGATGAGTATTTACCTTTGTGGTATTCTTCTGTGTGGTGAAACCTTTGTGGTAATCTTCTATGTGGTGATACCTTTGTGGTAATATTCTGTGTGGTGTTACATTTTTGGTACTACCTTCATGGTGATACCTATGCAGTATTATTCTGTGTGGCGTTACCTTTGTGGTACGTACATTTGTGGTGTTACCTTCATGGTATTCTTTCCTTCGTGGGACAGTTGTACTTTTGGATAAAGAGTTGGGCCTTTTGTTTCCTCATGAATGAGATGGGTATACTTGATAAGTTAGGTATATGTATGGGAATATACCTAAGTAGGGTTGACTTTTGATTTGTGCTTTGTGATTACGGTTTTGCTTTTTGGATTATCCTTGGTGGATTCTGAGAGACCTTAGGGGGTCTCGGGGTCCCTACTGAGTATCGTTATACTCACCCCTGCACGAGCTACACCCGCACCTCACTGTGTCTTGTACAGACGATGGAAAACATTGATCGAGGACGAGGGTACTAAGGCTGGAGGCTGCTTGGGGGTGTACCTTAGATGAGGCGTACTGCAGAGATGACCGTTCAAGAGCTGTACCTACCCTTTAGGTAGGGTCATTGGCAGATGTTCACATGAGATATTTTCAGTTTTACTTGTACTTTCCAGTTGGGCTTGTATTCTAGCCCTCTTTACTTGATATACACACCCTATTTACTATATATTTTACTTTGTGCTTGTATCTTTATGTGTTCTTGGTTTGTGGGAGTTTACAGGTTTAAAGGCAATGCCTTCCCGGTTTTAGGGATATGCCTTTACGGTGCTAGTCGCCAGCCCCTGGCCTATGGAAGGCGGGCTTGGGGTAGTCACGACACATGCCCTGGGGGATGAGTCATGAAAATCACAACCCCAAATATCACACAACCCAACTGATCACCTACATTACTGCACAAAAACTCAAACAACATATGGAAACACAACAAGAACAAGCACACACAACAACACACATCATGACTTCCACATTTATTTGAGGTTTTCATTTTATTACTTCTTTATTTAGCACGAGTATTATCACAAAAACCATATTTCCCTTGGAAAACAACTTATTAGAAAAATATACATTCTTATCATTTTATTTAGTGTGCGATCACACAACAATGTATCAACGGTTATCACATCATATCATTCACAACACAAACAAGACTTCTAACAACCATTATTTTAAGTATGGTAACAACATGGTATAAACTCATCAACAACATATATAAAAGCAGAAAAACATGTTATTACTCCCCAATACCCATCAATTTAAAATATTTTAATTAATTATTTTATTTCCATGACCATTATTATCCACCCAGAGGAAAAAAAGAATGAAATTCCCACACATAACACATAAAAAGGTGAGGATAGGGATCCCCTACATCAAATGAGATTTTGGATCTCACTGTGCACAATAGGGTGAAGAAGAAATAGCTCACAACACAAAACTACACAAGGATCTCATGTATTAACGTACACTACATCAGGGTTGTTAAAAACATCACCCAAAATAACCCCCGAATAAAACACCATCACCACATCAGATCCCTAGAAGAAGAACAGAAGGAAACACATGAATGGGGAGATAAATAACCCCAGATCACCAAAACACCACCATAAAAACCCTAAAATTGAAGCAAGAAAATACATGATAGAAGATCTCCCAGAGTCACTAGGTTTTATAAAAAAACTAACAGGGGAAAAAGTATGAATGACTAAAATCGGCTAAGCCCCATGTTTTATACAGGGTGTAACTCACCCTATTCACAACATAAATTATATATTTACATCATAAAATCCATGGGTCCATAAATCTTACATCATAATACAAAAATTTAGGTCATAAAACCTTTTTTTTTCAAAAAAACATGGTGCCTTAGGCTATAATAAACTTATATCATAAAACCCTATCTTACGGAGTAAACACATTTCACACAGTATCCCATCACTACACAAAAATTGTAAACCACCATATTATCAAGTTATAAACTAAAAATTTATTTCATAAACCCCTATTTTATGGTGTAAAAATCCTTCTATAGTTCTACTGCAACTCCAACTTCCAAGGAACCTCCTTGAACCTCCCCAGAACACCTCTAACTAGCCAAATTGGAAAAGTAATGTGTCAGGAAGGAACAAACCATTACATTTGATACCACTCAAATGATTCTCAACCTCAATAATCAAAAACAAACCCACTAAAAGGAAATAGGTATAAACAACCACCTCAGGTGATACCTCTCAAGGTACTCATTACGTCTCAACACTACCACCAACCAAACACACCCAACCAAAATTCCCACAATAACACCACATATCCACATTACCACCTCTCACTAGGCACACCACCATATCATCCAGAACCAACAAAAAACTACCAACTTTACACAAATACATCCTCATAAACATTTCAAACTCTACACATACAAAACCAACCACTTCTACAAACAACACCCAACACTTCCCTGAGCACACAAATCGAGGAATTCCATCTTCCATGTCAAGATGTTATCCACTTTGGGTGTCATCGAATCACCACACCACTTTAATCATTTCAAAGTATAACATGTATTTATTAGGATTCAGGTACTCCCCTTTTCATATGTTAGAGTCTTTACCACACATTACACCTCAAATCAACAAGGAAACAACACCTTTCATAAAACAACAGGATCCAAACATCACATCATCAAAACAAAACATATAAAGAAAAACTCAAAACAAATCTGGGTAATGGGCACACATTTGCATCTCTTGCTATCAAGTACTCTCATACAATCCCCCATGACTTCACAACACACAAACTAAGGGTATGGTTAACCTAAAAAGAACCTTCTATTGATGATCCTAGATCTCTAATGGTCACTCCACGAATGTAACATTATCCTTGATATACAACTCTCCCCAATCAATGATGTGACAGTCATCGTGAAGATACCGATGAAGTTGGAATATGTGAAAGACATCATGGATCCTCTCTAGATTTGGTAGAAATTCCAACTGATACACCACCTCACCAACTCATCTCAACACCTCAAATGGCCCAATGAACCGGAGATAAATCTTACACCCCTTAAGAAACCTCCTCTGCCCACGTCGAGGAGATACTCTCAAGAACATATGGTCTCCAACCTCGAACTCTAGGGGACTCACCCAATGATCAATACAGGCCTTTAGACGGTCCTACATCATCCTTATCCTTTCTATAACCTACTATATATTTTTTTAATGTTATGAACTACATCAAGACAAAGAACTACTGATTCCCCAACTTCCATCCAACACAACAGTGAATGGCATGACCTCCTATACAACACCTCAAAAAGGGCCATGACAATAGATGATTGAGAGTTATTATTGTATGAAAACTCAACCAGAGGCAAGTAACTTACCCATGATATTCCAAGGTTCAATACACAAGCTCTCAATATATCCTCCAATGTATGAATGGTCCACTCCATCTATCCATATATATAAGGGTGAAAAATAGTGATAAGGTGTAATTGGGAACTAAAAGATTGCTGTAATATCCTCCATAGTCACAAGTTAATATGAGGATCCTAATCAATGATTATTGTCCTCATTACTCTATAAATCCTAACCACATCATCCACATACTACTTCTCCAAACCATCCACGATACTCAACTCATGGATCACTAGAAAGTGAGACGACTTCGTTAACCAGTACTATATAACCCAAACTGCATCATAACCTCCCTGTTATTGGGTAACTTGGTGATGAAATACATCAATATTTATTCCCATTTCCACTTATAAACATATAAGTACTATAACAATCCTATAAGAACTCGATTCTCTTATTTCACCTTCTGAAAAACCATACACCTTTCCACAAACTCAACCACTAATTATTTCATCCCCAACCATAAAAAATTTCTCTTCAATCCATGATACATATTTATCAAACTGGTATTCACTGCTAAAGGTGATCTACAAAACTCATGGGGAAATCTATCATGCATTACATGTGGAACAAACAACCTCCCATGAAATAATATCTGGTTCTGACCATCCTCTGATCATCCTTCTGGGGTTTCACTGTGGCCAACATGATCAGACATCACCTCTACCTCTTGAGTCTCTCCACTAATACTCCTACACCTGCTGCATCAAGGATGAATCCAAAATCATCTAATAAAGGTGAACACAACCACTACTCTCTCTAGCATCAAGATGCATCACTGCAAGATCCTTCATCCCTTTCCAAACATCCAAAACTAGAAATTCACAAAACACATCTCCTTGGGACTTCAAAATCAATGCATAAACAACCACATTCACCTTTCTCAGGGTGTAATAGATATAAAAAATGTAATCCAGAAGAAAATATATCCCCTATACTAGAATATATTCAAATAATACTGAGAGAAAACATATTTCAAGATATTTTGGTCTGTAAAAACCACAAATCGCTCATCTATGTGGTTATGTAAATTAAAACATATCTTCCACCAACTAAAGCTCTTGAATGAAATAGTTACACTTGTGGGGAATTAATTTCCTAGAACCATAAGCGATCAATTATCTTTGATTCATAAACATGTATCCCAACCCCAGATGGGACACGTCATAAAATACCTCAAACAAAACACCTCCATGGGAAACTGTAGCACTAGAGAATTAACCAGCTTATCCTTCAAGAAATAGAACGTTTATTGGCACTGATCACTCCATGAAAATCCCAATCATTCTTGGTAAATGTTGTTATCATGGATGAAAATCGTGAGTAATCAAGCATGGACCTCCAATAATAGTCTATGAGACCAAGGAAACCACAAACCTCTGACCCGTTCATGTATTCCACTTAAAAAAACATCCTCGATCTTAGATAGGTCCACTAACACACCCTGTTGAGACATCACTTGTCCAAGAAAAGACACCTCTCATGGAAAAAACATACAATTGTAAAAACCGATAGGGTCATAGGATCTAAAAAATAGATCTAATATACTTTACATGATTCCCTCTTAACTTTGATTAGATAAAGATATCTTCAATTAATATGATGATAAAATAGTCAAGGAACTCACAAAACACATAGTTCATAATCTTGATGAACATGGCTAGTGCATTCATGACACCGAATGACATGACTACAAACTTGAAGTGCCCATACCTACACCTAAAGGCAGTCTTTGGGTTATCCTCATCCTTCAACCTAAACTAGTGATATCCACATTATAGATTGGTTTTAAAAAACCAACTAACTTATCTCATATAGTTGAAAATATCATCTATCCTCAGAAGAGGGTAGAGGTTCTTGACCGTTACCTAATTCAACCTTTGGTAGTCTATACACAACCTCAGACCACTATCTTCCTTCTTGGGGAACAACACTGGAGCACCCCAAGGAGACACACTGGGTTGGATAAAACCCCTCTTCATCAAGTCATCCAATTTCAACGTCAACTCATGCAACTATATAGGCACCATCTGATAAGGATCCATCATAATCAGAGACGTGTCTGGTTGCAACTCTATCCCAAACTTGACATTGCGTCACGGGGGTAGTGTCATAACCTCCTTTTGTAAAAAATCCATGAACTCCTCCCAAACCCTGGGAACATCTTCAACATGAGACTCCAATTATTTCTTTTCTAACTATTAAAAAGGAGGCTTTACTTACCTACCTACCATTTGATAACCTCACTCACCAATGAACACCACTCATTGGCCCTCCACATCAGAAAATAAAACTCTCCTATGGAAATAGTCAATGACTTTACACATATAATACAGACAATCCATGATGAGGATAACATCATATGGTTGTATCTATAGAAATAATAATTCCTCCACTGACTGGTGCTTCCCCATCACCAGTCTTCATTCCCAACACATATAAAACAACGAATCCTAACCTCCAATCGATGTGGATAACACTAATGGAATTGGAAGCCTCTCTATATACAGTCCCTAATTATGAACCAAAGTAGGAGTAAAAAAAGAGTGTGAGGATCCTGAATTAAACAAATCACACATAAGGGTAGATGATACATTAACCATACCTAAAAAAACTACCATCTCTACTAGTGCTGCTAACTCTAACGCATGAATCTAACCACTTATATATACCATGCCTCTATGTTGTTGGACTTTATGACAATTATTTAGATTAGGTACCTATAGATGGGGAATATCATGAGGTTTCCATCTAACAACACCACCTTTCCTTATCTACTGAATAAAAGTTGGTGGTTCTTGCTGCTGAAACTACCTTTAAGGAAACCCCTACTGCTGCCAAAATGGGGCTTGAAAACCCATCTAAAACTGGCCTCCTTGAGTGGTTTGAGACTAATACTAGTGGCTCCTATGTCCTATATTGATTAAAAATGAAAACAGAAAGCCTTCTATAGGTTCTTGGGATCCACCTACCCCTGAAGAACAGAAAGGGATCTGTCACGGTTGGTTACCCACTGATCAGAACCTTAAATGCCTAAACATCAATGACCCACTTCCTAAAACTCTTCTCCTTGAGAATCCCCACTGAACACTATCTTGGGGATCAACTACCAATGGAATCATATTATCAACAACCTTTTCCTTCTTCTGGACCTCCATATACATAGGGATCATAAATGAAGTGATTGTATACCTGATCACTGGGCACAAATCCTCTTCTATACACTACACTATGGACTCCTCATCTGAAAAAACATATGAGGAAAATTGAAAAATTTCCTTGAACTTAATCCCAAGATCCCATAGAATTAGTCTTCCCTACTGAAGTGAGAGAAACTCTTTACATTTTATTTACATTTTCCTCAATGAAAGGAACTTTGAATGGAACTCATTCAAAAAGTCTGGCCACAACACATCTACCTCCTTAAGGTCACCAAGAAATGGTCTCCACCACTAACACAGAGATACCCACAACTAACTAACTTCTAATGTCACCTATAACTCATCTCATGCATAGATCAGAATGAAATTTTTCTTAAGATCCTCCTATAAGTTCTTTTCATATAGATCTAAAATGCTCCCCTCATACTTTTCCAAAATCTGCTACTGAAAGGTGCACAAATACCACTACTAAATCTCATCCTCCTATATCAGATTGAATCTTAGATGATTGATCAGATTAGCTTGGTGAACCCCAGATACCCGACCTACTAGCAAACAATGACCAGGAGCAATTCCTAAAAAGCAAGAACACACTAAGCTTAGTAGCATGGAATTTCATTATATTTTTATTTAATTAATTCATTTTAACCTTCCAAATATCACACAATTCAACACAAAAATAATAAATCATGATGCATATACCTCTCCAAGGTCTCTACCCTGCAAGTAGGTTCACCTCATTTGGTTATTAAATAATATTAAATTTGTGCACTAGATCATAGGGGGGATAAAATATCATGACCTAGATGGTCACCCTGGCCCATGCCACACACTAAGGTCAACTGGAACTATTTCCCTACCAACTCATACAATGCTCACTATGCCTAACTCCAAACATCATCCTATCTATCAACCATTAGCTCTAATACCACTATTTCACAACCCCCTCCCTCCAAAGATGCCACAATTAATGGAGAGACATAATGACCCCTATGTATCATCTCTAGTAGGCCCCAAGTTGGTTACTAGCACTAAGGGTATAAAAATATAACATAAGGGATCCATTTCCCACTATAAATAAAACAAGATCGGGAGATGGGATAAACAACCACAAAAAACTCCAGTAGATAATATAAAATTAAACCAAAAACCATCCCATAATATATGTATAGAAATAAACCAATGCAAATAAAAGTGTCCAATATAAGGTATCAAAAGACATTTCCTATAGCAACAACTCAACAACATATCCAAC
The DNA here is from genome assembly GCA_963277665.1 of Viscum album. Classification (NCBI taxonomy): domain Eukaryota; kingdom Viridiplantae; phylum Streptophyta; class Magnoliopsida; order Santalales; family Viscaceae; genus Viscum; species Viscum album. Next base: position 719,606,524 of record OY728150.1, read on the forward strand.
CCAAGCTAAAAATGACAAGACCGGTCCCCAAATTCCTCCTAAAAACCTGAAAAATAGTTTATATACATAGAGTGAGAATAAAAGTATACTCAATAGAATCATACATAGGGCCTTAAGCGGACATGTGAAAAGAGTATGTTAATGCGCCATTGAAAAAACAACAAAAACAACAATCACCTATATAGGCCAACTAACCAAACCCAGCCTCACTATGGCTCACTCACTAAATCACACATCAAATAAAGTAATATAACATTGAGATCATAACAATTCAAGATGCCCTGATACTAATTACCCATTGATTTTCCTCTCCCATTCCCCAACTTCAAATATCTTGTGCTCTCATCCCATCCATATATGTTACATCATAACCAAATCACATTACATCTCACCTGAAGACACTTAATCCATCTTTGATGTGGGTTGGAACTCATCACCACCTACCCCAACCTCGTAAGGTCTAGAAACTCATGATAGAATCATGCATCATCAGATCACATATCGACTGAAGGTACCTGTTCCATCACATCACATATCACTCGAAGACACCTAGTCTATCACATCACATACCACCTCATCACATAATCATAGTAGTAGGGTATCATTAATGTGACAAACATTATCCTTGGTTCATCCTCCTACCACGCATTAACCCCACCACATATCACATCATATTGCTTCCTCATCACATCAAATATTTTCCAAAAAATCATGGTCCAAAACTACTGATTAATCTACAAAACCAAATTGTATGATCACTACTACTAAAGGAAGAGTGGGGAAGAGGGGGTAGCTTTCCATCTGTGTCACCACTATCTTAGATGTTGGGGAAAACAACCTGAACCCAGAACCTCTGAGAATTGGTAAAGTTATCCAACATTGGTGGGGAATGTATAGAAATAAAATAAAGATACATGATATATATATGACACAAAATACCTAGCTTTTGGGTTCACAACAAATGCACTAACGTATGTCACCACACCACCACTGCACTACACATCAATTGTCACCACTACTGCCACCACTATATGTAACACACCACATAACCACCACAGAAGACACACATTTCCACATTCCTTTACTATGGTACTTCATTCATATTTACACTACCCATTAATTTAACATTAAATCCATTTAAACTATTTACCACACATCTATTTCCAGCCTATTTCTTTATTTACCACTCTATTTCATTTTGTTTTATCATCAAAATTTATCCCATGGCTCACCAGTCAACTAACACAACCACTGCATGACACAACTAGCCCATCTCACAACACAACCATCACCACAACACCTCACATCCACCACCATCACTATGATACACCAGCTAAACCAACTCACCATGGAAACCACACATCACACATCCCAACCAAACATAACCACACACACACACCACAACCACTATGCACCACATCTCATAACTTCCCACATCGCATCCATGCCAACCAACCACCACATCATAACACCACACATTAAACATCCCAACTGGTCATCTTCATCACCGCACAAAACCCCAAACCATGCAGGGAAACATAACAATCACATGCGCACATCTTGAATTCCACATTTATTCAAATAATTTCATTTCATTACTTATTTATTTAGCATGGGTATTATCACAAAAACCAAATTTTCACAGGAAACAAACTTATTAGTAAAATATACATTATTATCCTTTTATTTAGGGTGAAATCATGAAATAACACATGAAGGGTCATCACATCATATCATACATAGTACAAAAAAGGCTTCCAATAACTGTTATTTTCAGTAATGTGACAACATGACATAAACTCATTTGCAACACATATCAAAGCATAAAAACATTTGATAACTCCCCCATACCCATCAATTTCAAATATTCCAATTATTTATATTATTATACTAGCCCTTACTATGAAACCAAAGTAAAAAAAACATGTAATTCTCACACATAGCACATATACACCTGAGAATAAGGATCACATACCTCAAAGAATCTTTCTGATCTTGTTTGCATCATAAGGTGAATAAGAAACAACCCTCAACCCACAACCGTACAAGGAACTCACAGATCAATCTACACCACATCAAGGGTTGTCAAAAACATCACCCAAAAGACACCCCAAATGAAACAACACCACTGAAGAGGATCCCTTAAAGAAGAATAGAAGGAAACCTAACTATGAAGGATAACTCACCTTGGATCACTAAAACTCCACCACTAGGACCCACAGATCAAACCAAGGAAATACAGGATGGAAGATCAATCAGTTCTTCTAGTGTTCACCACAAAACTAGGAGGGAATGAAGGTCGAATAATAGAAATTGGTCAAGACTCACATTTTATATAGGGTGTAACTCACCCTATTCATGATGTAAAATATATATTTACATCCTAAAATCCATAGGTTTTAAAATCATATTTCATAAAACCAACCTATAGGTCATAAAACCATTTTATATAAAAAACATGGCACCTCAGGTTGGAATAAACTTACAGCATAAAACCTTGTCTTACGACATAAACACATTTCACGTGGTATATCATTGCCACACATAAGCCGTAAACCACTAGATTATCAAGTCTTAAACTACAAAATTATGTCGTAAACTCCTCTTTTTTAGTGTAAAAAGAATTATTTAGTTCTTATGTAACTCCAACTGCCACTAAACCTCATCAATCCTTCTTTGAACACCTTTAACTGCCCAAACTAGAAAAGTAATGAGTCAGGAAGGAAAAAATAATTATAAGTGTCACATCCCAATATATTTGAGATTAAAATAGATTTTAGAATATCACACCAAGATCCTTGGGGCATTTAAAATGAGACATTGTGTTGATTTTATGGATCTGGTTATTGATTAAAGACCACACTACAATGGAAAATATCACATCGTAGTATGGATAAAGTTGAGGTAGATCATGCTGAAATGCATAGAATCACACAACTATTAGGATATTTTAAAAATACTTGAAGATTTAGTTTTAATTTAGAAAAAAGGAGATATGTCATGAATTTTGGTAGATATGCTCGACTTAATTGGATGAATTTGACTAAATTTAATCATATGGACACATGTATTAATATTTTAGGATTAGAGGAATATGGGAGGAATTGAAACTATAGGATCAGGGGTTAGAATCTTGAATAATCTATAAATATACTTTCAGTAGTTTTCAAAAAAATGAAAATATTACATATTTGGTTTATAAGGAAGAGAGGATAACCACTTGGATTAGAATTTCATTGATAATATATACTTTGTTTTCAGAATCTAGAGGAAAAAGTGAAATTTTTTGTGTTCATGTGGAAGGTAATGGATTTACACTTCCATTGAGTATTCATCCTCATCAAACCTTGGAGTTTTGGAAGATCGATGAACATGAACTTAGACAAAGAATCAAATTTAGACTTGATGATTCATGGAGTTTTAGTGACTATGATGACCTAAAAGAAACCTTCATGTCTATAAGCTATTGAAGAAAATATCACATATATAAAATAATTTTTTATTCACTGAAGAGGTGTGCAAAGGAAAAGAGGATGGAGTGAACCTTGGATCGAAAGTGTGTCTTTCCTAAACCATGTAATGGTAGTGAAAATTAGTATGGAGTAACCATAGCCTAAAACTTATATCCATTAAATGTCAGTATGGTAGATTTTGATGCATCATCACACCATCATTGAATGATCCTTGGACATATCCTTTTATGGTGGAAAAAACGAAATCATTGAGTGCTTTGTGCTTTATATTTATATATTTATATATGTTTTAGTGAGATATCCATCAAGAGAAAGTGAGATATAACATGTTTCTTCTAGCAAGAGAACAACATCTATATAGGAAATGCGACTTTAAGGAAGAAAAGTTTTATTTAGTGTGAAACCGTATTCACCCCACCCCTCTTGGGGTGATTACATTCATTTTGGTCCCAAAAATATAATACATATTGTAATAATATTATAAATAAAAGTGTAAATATAATTTTTATTTTATTTTAACCTAACATAGGAATTTGTGCATCATCATTGACTGCTTAAACCTATCTAGAATGTTTAGTTTCTTCTTCCTCTAGAACTATCATTAGACATGTATATCTATCCTCATAATCAGTATGTAGTGTTAATCAAAAATTCATATTTTACAATGTTTTCTACATTATAACATCTACCTCTTCAAATGTTTGCATCCTTCCATCTTTGCATGCACCGACCACCTCTATATTCTCAACTATTTGGTGTTGGAAAATGGTTATATACATAAAAAATAACCTTTTATATGACACCCTACAACAATTTGGAATATCTTAAATCTATGTGTAGTAATACATTATCGTTCCTTTAAAATTTTTTTTATCTCAATGTTAAACTATGTCAGATGAATATAGATAGTTAATAAATGATAACAAATTAATATTTGATATAACATTCAAATATAATATTTTATAACACAAGTTACTAAAACACTAGATTAAATAGACTATGGGATTATCTAGGTGATCTAAAATATAACGCGGTGTCCCCTACTTGATGTATACCTTGAGAGAGGGTGTGATAAAGTGAGGCATATAGTTCCTTTACACACCTAAATTGTGTAAAGTAGTCCACCAATTAAGGAAAGGGAAAGTGTATTTTTGATAAAAATGAACATAATTTAATAATAGAACAAGGGGATGACTAGAGTGATAGTATGTCATTATGGATATAGATAATTAGGGGCATGAATAGAGAGAAACAATGATCTAATAACATCAACGACCAAAAATAGTCTCATTTTATATTAAGTGTATTTTTATTCATTTTTCATTTTATTGTAATTTTATCAAACCAAAATCACTATGTTTACTTCATTTTAATATAACATAAATACAAAAAAATATAATAAAGGTCAATGATAACAATTGATTTATTTGGGTTTTCTCAAGGGATGAACTTGAGGTTAGCCATATGGTGCATTCATAGGAGTTGATAAATTTTAATGGCAATTAACCCTAGGATATATCAATGCACATTTTTTCATTCCTTAGAAGTGATTCCAAAATGTGCATTAACCTTTCATGGGGTAAATTATCTATAAAATTTATTAAAACCTAATAATACAATATAGGGTTAGTGTTAGGTTCGTCTCTCAAGAATTCCTAAACCACACAAATATTTTCATTATTACTTTGCTATATTTTTTTTGTTTTTTATTGATAGTAAGTAAATGTTCACACCCCTCATGAGGGAATCAATGTTATTCTATCATTATTTATTCATGTTCATTCCCCTAATTCTATCTCTCCCAATGGAACATTTGTAATCTATCAATCTCCCTTATACCATTGCAAGTGTGTGTATTATTTTCAAAAATAAACTATCCCTTTTCCTTTATGAGTGGATTGGTTTGCACAATTTAGGTGTGTAGAGGAAATAATAGCCTCACTTGATTACACTCTCTTGAGGTATGCATAAAGGGGGACTCACTTATACTCTAGATCACCTATCAAGAATCCTAATCTATTCACTCTATAGTATTAAGATCATCAATTGGATTAGATGAATATCAATAGAAAGCATTTAAGGAACTGAAAAATTAGAGAAGAAATAAATGTTCAATGTGATGAGGGGTGAATCTCACCTACTCCTCATCATCCAAAACATTAATATCTAAAATAATAAGATTATAAACCCAAACAAATTATAAAATATTTACTTGAAATTGAATAAAAACTTTGGATACACTCCTTTGAACTAACCAATTGGTGAGCCTCCCATAGAAATAGAATCTACACAGAGGAGGAACAAAAAAAAATATAATGAGAAAATCTATAAGAAAATCAAAAATATATAAGAGAATATAATCTATAATTAAATCCCTCCCCTAAAAATCTTCCCCCATCCACTAAATATAGCTAAGCCAGTCCTATTCTCAAATTATAAAATGGTATTTCATAATAAAATATGTCAAGGATTGTACCAAAATTATCTTGATATTCTTCCATGTGTTATAATTAATTCCATCTTTCGCATCCATCTCTAACATCTATAATTAATTTGGTCTATGATGTTCAATGCTCACGATCACTCAATATTGTGGTATGTTGAACTACCATCAATTTAAGCACGAGGATTGAGAAGTTAGTTTTTCTATAACCTGATACAGCAGAGTAAATCCTTTGTGAGATACTCCGTTGTAACAAAAGGTGTGCCCTTTTCCCCAATTTTATGAACTGGTTGAGATATATAGTGAACTAGTCTTGAGAATCCTAGTATTATAAAGAATGAAATAGCTATTTGTTACTAATGATTAGCTTCAATCAACATGAAATGACCTTCGAAGTGAAATAGATCTTACATAGGATCCACACTACTACAAACTAATGACTGGTTCACCTCTATAACTCTAAATTCAAATAATTTCATTAAATTACTAATAATATAATTTCATTATAAAATTAAAACACCAATTTTTCAAACACACACATCTATAAACATTTTTCTAATTAAATTGAACAAAAGAACTTTATTATCAGGCTTGATTTCCAAGTTAAATAAATATTGAATGTCATTTTTTTCCTTATTTTATATGAATTGGTGTTTTTTTCATTCAAGATAAATAAAAATAAATGAAAAAATTATGATATGCACTCAACTCTATAGAATAATTACATATTTAGAACCCCAATTACATATTTTCATGCATTTTATACTAGTAAAATTTAAATATTTATTGAAAATTGAGTTCTATATAAACTTTAAATATAATCATTGTCACATGATGAATCCCAATTCTAGAATATTTCTCATACTACCATTGATTACATGAATAATGACCTCAGTCAACATTTAATGTATTCAGTTATTATGCATATGAAGTACTAAACACATTAAAATATCAAATTGAATTAGTCTCATTGTAACTACCTCACCACCTAACTAGATTAATAAACAAAAAATCAAGCTATTTAGCGGAAAAAATTATAGGCCAGACTTATAATAAGATGCATGGAACACCCGAAAATGGTGGCGTGTGATATCTATTCTCCCTTTCTCATGTAATATTTCCACAATTTTAATCATTTAGTGATACACATGGTATAAAACTCAGTAATAATGGATATTAAATTATCCTATTAAAAATTTAATATCTATAATAATAGTATATATAATATCATTAAAAATCAATTTTTCATCTCACATGAATCTTCCTTCACAATATATCGATAACTTCCTAAAGTAATAATCTATACTCATGAAATTTTAGAGGGTATTTTTGGAGGACTCCCATAATATGACCTGAATGATGATTGAATGAACTCTCCCCATCAAACTAGATGAATTGTGTTATCAAATCATACTTCTAGCTAGGTGCTAAATTTCCAAGAATTAACCTCACTATATAGGCCCCTTCTTATGCTAGAAGATGTATTTAATACTACTAAACACAAATCCATAATTTTTTAAATGGTAAATAATTTTTTATTAGTAAATTGATATTGATAAGAGAATATCATAGGAAAAAATATAGAAAATTAACATAAAATTGAAATCAAACACACCACCACCACTGGATAAAGCACCATATGCCATATCTATATTTATAAAAGTAATGTTCCATTAATTTTAGTATATTTTTTAGAAATAGATCCTTAGAATTTAAAAAACTGTGATAAAATTTTAAATCTACTAAGAAAAAATTATATGAAACCCTTTATTTATCATGAAAATCAATAAAATCTCTTTTAAGGATCTCCCATGCCTATTAAATACCTTCTTATCATGTAACTCTTTTTTTAGAAAATATAGTAATATCAAGATCCTATCATTCAATTATAATAACTCTCCCCTTTTAGACTACTTTTTCAAAACCTTTCAGTATGAATCTGTGCCATAAATAAAAAGTTGTTCTAATTATAGTGTCAATATTAAGGTTTTAAATTCATTTTTTTGATTTTTGAAACACTTTTTGGTTAAGTGAGAACCCACCATACAAATCACTTTGAGGCCAAGTGAGAACCAGCATATCATCACAAGGAACCATTAATGGGATGGGCAAAGAACCCTATCCAGGAATAAACCCATAAAAAAAACACCACAAAACATGAGAGACCATCACTTTGTGGCTAAGTGAGAACCAAACTCAAGATCTTCCATGATCAGAAACACCATCATCAGATCCTCCAACACCATCCCAATTTGCCAAAGAAACCTTAGAACTAGCCCAAAGTGGAGGCGTGCACTAAGGGCAAGGCCAAAAGCGCAGAGAAGAATCATCAAATGAAGTTATCAGACCCTGGAACACAAAAACAGAACCCAAAGGGACAAATAGAGAAATAGGGGAGAACATGTGAGGAAATTTGCACAATCACCGAGTGTTCCTGAGGTCGCCCTCTGCAACCACTTATTGACCCGAGAGAAGATGATGGCCCTGCCTGTTTTGACCCCAAAGAAAACCAGAAATCAGAATTGATGAGGAGAGGACATCGTAGGTACCAAGCATTTCTGCATCTTCCATCTGCATATGCATACTAACAATGAAAAACAAACAATTCCCCTGACTCAAAGACACCATCTACCCACGCAGGAAAGGAAACACAGATACATAGAGTTAAAAAGATCTGGAAATAGGGGGACCAGTAGTTCAGATCACATCGGCACCAATAAACCCTTTCCATCACAAAAGGCCGATGCTTGAAGAACCATGCCAAAAACCCACATCACTTCCTTACACCTCGAAGTTCTTCGGCACCAAGAAACCATCGCAGTCACTAAAGTCCGACGCCAGAAGACCCAAGACAACAGAAAGTACCACGCTGCCTCTTGAAGTTCACTGGCGTAGAAACACTCACTGATGCTAAAAGCTGATGCCAGAATACCCGAGCCAAGAGAAATCTGAACCATCCAATTTCCCGACGGCAACCACCAAGCACATCTGGGACCAGATCCGCAAGACTCTCCTCACAAAGGCACCGAAGCTTCTTGGCTACTAGGAGGAGGATTCATACCGGGATGAGGGAGATGAAGTGTGCAAGATCCGTCACTTTTGAGATGAGAATAACCCTAGGAGATGAGGAGGGAGGGAGAAAGTGGCAGCAGGAAACCCTAGCACCGAGGAAAGTCCTTTTTTTAATTTTTTATTTATTTATTTATTTATTTATTTTATTTTTTTGTTTATATATATATATAACAAAAATTTTCAGCAAAATTTATCTTCTATTTAATATCCAACAGTACTACCATTACAACAGTCTGGATTCTTTTTTTTTAATTTTTTTTTAATTTTTTTGTTTTGTTTATATATATATATTAAGGTATTGGTGATTACTAGGTCCTCCTGATATGATAAGCTAAAGTTTATAAACAAAAATTAGAAATGGTTAATAATGGTTCAATAAGCTAGGTTGACCAAATCACACAATAATATTTTAGATATGACCATAGAAAAAATAAATGTTGTCATTCAATAGAAAATAATAATTTCCTACATTGAAAAATGGGAAATTGGCATATCCACTTTTCATTGACCGATTCACATCAACCTAAATTATGTGAAATACAAATCTATTAGTGTCTAAATACTTGTAACATTGAGGTTTAATAAATAGAACATCGTCTAGTTTATTAAATTCATCAGTCACTATTTATTTATCCAAAAACACACATACTCTATTTATTAAGGTCCTAATTTCAGGATGAGGGTAGCCACCTTTGATAATAGTGCACAAAGGAACACCACTTCTTGAGTCTATTTCCATAAGAATTAGTGAGAAGAAAAAGAAAAAAATTAGCTATAACTCAATTGGAGATGTTGAACCATTAAAAAAACCCCATAAAATATTAGACCTGGTGCCCCATTTAACACACCAATATAGATATAAATTATCCCAATTGTGATCAATTTGAATGAGATATTCAATATAAGAATCCATCCTATCCAAAATCACAAGACACTCTTGTTGATTAATTTTACCTCCATCAAATCCACAAAGAAGGATGTGAAATTGACTATTGGTCCATTAAAATCGATTATTATTGAGATACAATTCAACTAATCATTCATACATTTTGTAAATGTCTTCATTATAAGATTTATTTTTGAGTTACTTAAACAAAACCAACTTGGAATGTAGTTGAAAATTCATTGAAGATGACAAATCAATATCACCTCTAACCTTATTTCCTATAACAACTTTTGTTTCTTTATTATCATTAATCACCTGCTATTAAAGTTGTTGATCTTGTTGTCATGTTTTATTATTCATTCCGTAGGTGATTTTTTTTCCTTGAAATAATTTTGAAAACTTCCTTTTCAATCATAAATTTTTGACCTTTCTTATCAGCTTTCATGAAAGGTTTTAAAAGATCCATGTTAGAAGAATTTAGGTCTATTTATCTTTCAGGAGAGTCATCTCAATGACCCTAGAATCTCTATTTTAGTTTCATCCTGATTGGAAACATCAATATCCTTTAAAGGATAAGAAATAGGGGCAAAAAATAATAGGAATACTTTCAATCCATCATTAAAGCATCATATATCACAATTAAAATTTTTTCATCTTAATGTTGAACCAATAAGAGTTAGAGAAGAAGGCGCAAGGTGTAAAACACTTATAGGATCGAAGTGTATATAATGGCTACAAGGGAGTGAATTATAGTTTAGAATCTTAAAATAAATATAAACTAGACATAGATATCATATGATGGTCATAGTTTCTATATCGGACACATAGAACATATGATTAGTAGAGTTAATAAAAGTTTATTAAAAATAAACTTTCAATATAAATGTACAATGGATTTTTTTTTAAAATAAACAAGTAAATATGTAGCTTAATGAAAAAGTAAAAATTAATTAAAAAAGTATTTATAAAAGATTTTATACTCTTTAAACTTAAAAGTTAAGTTAGTTACAAACATTTACTTTGGGTATCCCCAGTTTTCAACTTAACCATAAGGTTGGTCTTTTTATATCAAGAAATCCCTCAATCATAAAGATAGAAATAAACTCAATCTTTTTAGCCCTGAAAGCTCTCAATCATCCTGAATGGAATCAACAGTATTCCCATCCCTATAATCCCTTGATCTAAACCCAATATTCATGAAAACTATTTTTTTTAATATTTTTTATAAGTTTCAATGGTTATTTTCAAAAATGTTTTGTGAAATTTTAATTTTTAAAGTTATATTTTCAAAATAAAAAGTATATTTTCCTCCAAAATAATTTTAAAGTTATTTTTATGGTGTTTCTATTCATCAATGAAATTAACCCTTTATTCATACTCTAATGGGTATATATTGAAACTGTTCTTATCCTTCCTCTAGATGGTTTATGATTATTTTGACCAAGGATAGTATTTACATTCAATTCCTTTTTTTATTTTGTAGTCATAAATTTCCCCTTCAAATATTCACTTTCCTGTGATCATTAGACATTAAATTTCCCCTAAATATCTATATTATTTATCATGTATATGATTATTGATTAAACCATATCTCATTTTAAAATATAGTGTTTTTCTTTAAAAGTTATCTTTTTTGATTGGGGAAATGCGGATAAATATGTATCCTTTACTCAATACAGATATTTGATGTTAAGTCATATTGATTCCTGAATTAAATCAATTATTTGATATATGAAAAATTATTTAGACCTAAAATGATGGGTGGGCCCTGAAATTATATTTTCCCTTGATGCATCAGTAGGTCTCATGAGATAAATCAGTAATCTTTAATTAAACAAGTTTTTACCTATAGTTTAAACTATCTTGTGAAAGGTCTTGATAGTAGAGGTATCATATTCTTGAGACATGACTCCCAACAATTAATAATTTCCTTCATTAAGAGTAAAATTATTATTATCCATGATATCTTCACTATGATATTATCTCTAGATGCATTTCATTATTAGTTATTGATTAAATAAAATGTGTTTTTAGTTATTTACCTTTCTATATTGATTATGACTTATCTTATCATGGTAGTAAAATTGTTTAAATGGAATGTGTGTTAAGTTATTTACCTTGTCATGATTGTGCTTATTGATTCATGATACCTTCTATTATACATAACCCTTACTGGGTATTTGAGATCAACCTTGTTTTGTTTCATTTCCCTAGGAATCCATGTAATGTAATATGATTGTTATGTAAGGATATTATAGAGGTAATAATTTTATTCTAAAAAAATTATATTGTATTTTTTTTCAAATATAGAATGGGAATCAGGTATGTATCTAGTTTACCAGGACTAATAAAATATTTTTCCATTTGTGATGTGATTCCTTGTATCTTATGACAATGTAATAAAGAAACCACCGACTCTAGGCTATTAGGGTCTGGGTCATTACAGTTGGTATCAAAGAAAGTTTAGTATAAAACTTGGGAACTAAATTTCTTAAAACATTGATTAGAGAACATAACCCTATGTATGAATTTGATGATAATTATAAGTATAAGATAAAATCATATAGATTTAATAATGACCTTGGATAATCTAGGATAAACATATGGGCACAAAACAACAAATTACCGAGGAAAAATTAAGAGTATAATAGAAAGAAATAAATTTTATCTTAGGGATGAATTTATGATTCATTTTATTAAATGCGTCGAACCTGGGAATTATCTAAGTCAATTAACCCTTCTAAAGGTTAAAACCTAGACCAAGGAGTGGTTTATCTTTTCATTTTACAATCATTAAAGTGTAATGATGGAATTATTGTGTATTGGGATTAAATAATTATGTTGTAAAAGTATTTTACCAATGGTATTTTTGTTATAATAACCATGAAACACCTAAGGACTGTGTTGATTTTTGGAAGAATATATGTTTTCATTAACTTAAGAGTTATAGACATCATATTGGGTTTATTATTTTAATGTTGATCATAAGTTTAAATTCTTAAACACCCTTTTGAGGTTTTATATTATGGGAGTTAATTAAGATTAAGAATATTTTGGGAGACATTTGTGGCCATACAACCCATTGGTTTAGTATGTGAAAAATTTGAATAATTACTTTATATTTGGTGGACATAAGTTTAAGGGTAAGGATAACCTTTAGGGTTTATATGATCTTTGATTTTAAGGTAATTGTGGGTTATCATATTTTTGGTAATGTAAAATTAAATGTATGAGATAACCATTGAGGTTAAAACATTTCTTTAATGTTGAATATATTAATGTTATTTTTGGGGGTGTTGTAAGAATTATATTAATATAGTTTTATAAAACGTAAAATCCATAGTTCGGGTGACAACCCGTCACATCCAGTAAATCCACGAGGCTTGAACTCATAAATGAAGGTTGATAAGGGTGAATCTTCTACCAATGGCCTATGTGATGTCTTGGTTAGTATGAAATAGTTTTTATTTATTTAAATGACATGAAACATAAAGGATAAGTTTATTTTGGGAATATATGTTTTATCATAAAGATAACCATGAGATTGGAAATTGGTTTGGTGTTAAGTGATTTATATTATTACATAAGACGTTCACTATTTTTTGAGGGATTAATCATAGGTTTTTAGGGTAGAAAATGGGGATTAAAGGGTGAAATTGGGGGTTTTAAGGGTTTTTAGGGGCTTTAAAGAGTTTTAAGTGTATTTAAGGGGTTTGAATTGGTTTAAGGGTTTTTATGTTTTGTGAATGGGTTTAAAGGGTTTGGAATGGTTTTTAAGTGTTAAGGGTGAAGGGAGAATGGGTAAGGGTATTATAAAATTTTATTTGAGGAATAATGGTTGAATCTTATATTGGAGGAATATATGTTTTCATTATGGATTTATGGTGATTCAAGTTATTTATGGATATAGTTAGTGTATCTTGGAGATTATATGTTTATGGAATACACATTTTTGGAGATAAATATTAAATTTATCTTAGAATACTATGTGATCAAATTGATCTAATTTTTAGGCTTCAATCTTGTGTTGGAATATTTTTTAAGACATTTGAGGATACTAATTTATTGAGTTATCTAAGTTGAATTTTGGGTATTATTTTTGACTTTTGGGAGATTAAAGTAGTTTTATTAATTTTTATAATTATTTTATAATGTTATAACCATTTTGGTTTTGGTTAATTCATAAATATAAAAGAAATAGATAATTATTCTTTTGTGGATTCTATGATCCATAGAAGTTGATTTGAGTGTGTTCTTCATAAAAAAATCTTACTAATCATTTGGAAAAAATATGAGTTTGTGGTAGAAATTGATTAAAGGATGAAACTCTACTTTTAAATTAAGTATATTTACTTATATTATTACTCTAGGAAGTAAAATAATTCCTCAACTCTAGGAAAATGATTTTGGAACAAAAAAATTATCCGTTTATTTTTTACCATGAAATCAATAACCATTCAACCCATTAAAAATTTATGGTTTTGTGATGGTTAAATTTCTCATGATCATGTTCTCTATCAATGTCCATAAATTCTTGATAGTTATTTTTCTCTTATATATCCATATTTTCACTTTCTACTTATGTTATCCTACATAGTAACCTATTATGTGATGACCTTCATACTTCCCTTTCCCTCTTTTCAAGTGGAAGTTTCATTAAAAATTTTACGATGTGAGATTCCCACAAATGAATTTTCAAATTTCAAACCCTTGATTTTATAAGTGTAATTTTAAAATTTGAGGACATAATTTATTTAAGGAGGGGATAATGTAACACCTCATGTTTTGAAAAAACACTATATTCAATAACATAAACAATACACAACATCGATCTTAAACGAACCCCAAAATATTATTATGTAAATATGACCATTATAACCTAGTCATTAAATTGGTGGGTGTGAATAAGATTAACTATATTATGAAATATATATATATATATATAAATTTATTAATTAATACAAATTTATTGAATAATTATTATGAAATAAACACACAGATTTTAATCTACATGAAAAATGGGGGTTCAAAACTCATTGGGCGCAGATTACTGTAGTAGTACTATAGCAGCGGTGGGTACTGTGCAGTACTGTAGCAACGCGGGTACTGTAGTAGTACTATTCACAGAATGGGATTTGGGCCAAAAAATTTGACATACGGGTCATGTATTGGGCTAAATGCCCACTGGGCCTTCGGGCTATGTAATGGGTCTCCCTCTACCCAGTTAAAGAGGTATTTGCTTTGATTTAATAATAAAAATGAGGTTTCGGCCCCAACCTTTAAAAAAAAACACACAGATTTTAATAGTCATTTTATAAGTTTTATTCAAAAATGTTTTTTATTTCTATTTATGAGAAAAATATATAATTAAATTCTTCAATTTATATAAAAATTATTTTATAAAATTAACTTCATTTCTAAAATAATCATATCAAAATTATATTAGGGTGAAATTTTCAGATTTTTCTGAAAATATTTATTTTTCTAGTGAATAGTGAAAATACTAATTTATTTTTCTAATTTATTTTATTTTAATTGACATTTTATTTTAATTTACATTTTATATTATTACTAAGCCAATTATGTAAATTTTAATCAAATTCATAGTTGAATTTGGAATAAAAATATTTTTATACTTAGAAAGGGAATTTTTCGTAATAATAGTTTTTCATTGCATTTTGCAAGTTTAATTTTAAATTAAATGATTCCTCTCATGTGGTTTGATTTTTGAAAAATGGAATCCATATTTTTTATTCATTAGTTATAAATTTAGTAAATGGGAGCCTTTTATTTATAAACAATATAAATAGTAACCTTAGTAATTTTTGCTACCATGATAAAGGGTAAATCGGGTAAGTAAGGTTAAAAATAATATGATAAGGACTATAAAATGACCCTAAAAATTACCCAAATTTTATTTTATGTGTAATTTTTATACATAATCATTCAAGTTTCTTTTATATGTCCATTTATATCCATTTGGATGACATTATGAACTTTATAATATTTAATTTAAAGAAAAGTCAAAGATGTCACATTCATGTTTTAATGACTATAAAATTTTTAATATGAAGTTATCCAGAAAATATGTCACACCACAAAATTGGATACTCTTTTATTTTATCCTTTTATTTATCTTGTATCTTTATGGTCTAGGTCGGGTTGAGGCCCGATTGAAATTTTCGATTTTTTGGAAGTTTGGGTGGATTTTTGTCCTCTACACAGGCACGAAATAGTTAGTGGAAATTGTGAGGTTCTGCCCAGGTACCCATGCATAAGGTCCTAGTGTTAAATATAATCTACCGCACGGTTTGAGCATGGTTGGTCAAACCATGTGGTCTGGTCATGTGGTCGGTCCTCTCTTAGGAAGAAGCAACTGCACGGTTTTGCACATGGTAGCACAAACCGTGTGGGATGGTCGTGTGGTCAGTTCCTGCTAAGATAGTGGATACCTCATGGTTAGTACATAGTTTGGTAAACCATGTACCCAAACCATATGATCATCCCATGTCATTAAAAACTTAGAAACCCTATTATACCCTCTCCCCTTTTTAACCCAAAATCAGGTCCCCCCTCATTTGTCGAATTTAGTGCATGAGGGGGTCCCAAAACCCTTCTTCCCTGGAATCCTTCTACTCCATGGTTGCAACCTCAAATATCTAAGGTATGTTTTTATGATTTTGGACCCCTTTTTCTCTCTTCCTCCTCTCCTCTCTCTATTTCTTGGTTTTCCTTTGGTAAACCCTCTTTTGGAAGAACCCTATATGTTAAGGTTAATGTGTAGCTTGATTTTCTTGATGTCTAGGGTGTGCGGTTTGATCTTCAGGGTGTATTATTCCTCCTCCAAGAGCTATGTATCATTCACATTCTATTTAGGTAGGTGTATCCATTCGTTTACTTTTCGATGCATTCCATTGATACTTAGTTGTTTTCAATTAATTTATAAACATGGTTCACAGAGTTGTGATACTCTTGGTTAGCTTATTATGGTGATTTTATATTAGTAGAATTTGTTAAAAATGGGGTTTGAGGTGATTCACAATATAGGAATATGTAGATATGAACTAAAGGTGTTTGGTAAAATTTCCATCGAGCCTTCAAAGTAAAATTTAATGATTTCAGTTGTGTTTTTCCTTGGTTATGTTCTATTAAATTGATTCAACTATGATTTGAGCCTTATTTTTAGAATGAGGCGACTTTTATATTTTGATCTGTTTTGCTGATTAGAAAGCTTGTGATGTTTCCTTGAAAATGGATTTGGGTGAATACATGGACTCTTGGAATGTTCCATTGAATGTTGGAACATCCATGGGTGCACAGAGTGCACTCATGGATGGGCTTCCAAATGGCGATGGCATTGAAAATGATATATTATTTGGGTTTCAATTTTTCCAAAAAGATTTCCCATATTCTCTTCCTCCCATTTTTATAAAATGGTTCCATGATTCCCAAATGACATAAAAGTGGTTCTTAAATTGTATTTGAAATTGTTTCACACATAGCCCCTTGAGAAATATTTGGTTTCTAAATGGTATGAGAGGCCATTTGGAACCTCTGATATGTTACATGTTTTCTTCTTAGTTGTTGGAAATGGTGTTGCAAATGAAATTTGTTTTGGAAAGTAAGGGTCTGTTTATACTTTTGTGTGTGAAATAATTACTTAAGAATGTTTTGAAAATGGTTTAAGTATTTTCTTATGTATTGGAGTTGATGTAATTGAAGGCCTGATTGGCACCTTATTTCATTTTTTTGTAAATTAAATGTGATTTTTAAAATGTAATTTCCTGGTTGGAATCTTTGAAAGTTTTGAATAATGTTTTGTAAGACCATGTGACATGGTAGCTCGGTTGGAACTTGTAAATGAGTCACTGTATGAAGGGAACACCTATTAGGAATTTACCTACATGGGTTATCATATAGGTGGGGTCTATATTTGGGGTAGGAAAGTGCGGTGATGGTAGGTAAAGTGAGTCATGCATGCGAGGGCCTCCTACTTATACAATATAGTTTTACCATGGGTTCTTAGGCATCTTTTATATGATCGAGTTATGTCTACTTATCAAAACCGTTTAGATGGGTTCATACGCCTGGATTTATTGAGAGGACAGGTGGGTTCTACCATTGGATTGGTCAGTTGAGGGTGGCTAGTTGATCATAGAATAGGTAGCTTCACCATATGCTGATAGGTGGTTTCAAACCGAGTACGCCCAGGGATCGCTCTAGGGATGTTTAGGAAAATCCCATGGTTTCTATCTATATCCTCTTATTTAACTTATACTGCATTTATTTTCTTGTTTATTCTTCCTGTTTATTTTTCTACATAGCCTAGTGAAGTTTTGTTTATATTTTGGTATGGGTTTTGGTTCTTGAATGTATACCTATTTTTAAAACAAATATGTGGTGTGTAATGTTTTAAAAAATGGAAAATGTGTTTCTTTATTAAAATGTAAAAAACCTATTTTTTGTATTTTTATTTCAAACTAGTTTTTATAAACTATTTTCAGGAAAGGAAAAGTATGAATTCTTTGGTGGTTTCCTACTGAACTATTTATCTCACACACTAATTATACCATTCGATTTCGGTAGACCCAATCTATTTTGTTGGGTCAGGTTTCTGGTTCAAGCTAGCTCTTAGAGTGGTTCAGTCTTGAGGACAGTTGTGAATAAGAGGTCATATAAAGATCTTGTTGGTGCTGTCAAGTTTTAGTTTTATATTTAGTTTCGGTTCTGTTTTTTTGTTCAGTTGTAGTTTGTATCTGAACCAATTTGGTATTTATTAAAAGTCTTATATTATTGTTTATTCCTCTTGTCTTGTATGTTATTGATCCCAGTTTATTTTGCTGAAATCATTCCCATTTGGATTATTTTTTATGCTCGACACTAATTTCCCTCCTGTGGGGATCAAGAACACCCTTCGAGCCTTGTCTCAGAATGGGTCGGATGTTGGGTTGGATGGTATCCCAACCTGTTTCGTAAAAAAATGGTATCAAAGGAGGTTCTTGTTATTTGGGGTGTCAGGTAGTTGGATATTAGTATTTTTGAGGCTCATGAGGTAGGTTATGTGTTGGTTCTTAATCACCACCAATCATGATGAGACATGAGTTAGCATGGGTAGTCCGGGTTTTGAGTCATTGTTATGGTTTTTTATTTTTTTTGGACTGAGTCATGATAATGGAGGTGAGACGGTGTCATTTCATGACCTCACAGGGAGTTGTGACCTATGTGGAGCTCGAGTGAATGATTCAAGGTCCTCTTAGTGTAATTGGTTACTTGGGACATGTCCCACTACCATGTTGTCGAGTTAGGCATGACTACTAGTTCCTCATTCCAGTAGTTTAGTGTAAGTTGTGCTTTGTTTTGGTTTTGGTCGATGTGATTAGGATTTTAAAATGAAAATGGTTTATGAAAAAAAAAATATTCCTTTCAAATGTTTTTGAAATTAATAAAATGGGTTTTAAGAAAAAGGTGTTTTGTATTGAAAATTTGGAGAATTCTTGGACTTTGAAGATGAAATGGTAAGCATGGACCTTGGTAATCCTTATGAATATTTTCATGTGTGTTTTTATGTGTGTAAATTTCATGTTGGAATGTATGGATGAAAATGGATGAACACATATGTGACGGTTCATAGGATTCCATGGGTGTGTATTTGTGATCAATGGCTTGACCTTGTTTTTCCAAAGTGATTTTTATTGAGAAAAATGATTCCAAAAATTGTTCTTTGTTTTATTATATGGGTTTTATTTTGTGAAAAGTGGGTTTTTCTTTTGTAAATGGCCTTGGAAGAAGCCAATTTTGTTTTGATGGTAGTTTCGGTTTTGTGTTTCACATGTTGTCTAGAGAATGCTTCCCAGAAATGTCCCCAAATTTTCTATGGGGTTATGCCCAAGTTTTGATTCTTTTCAAAATTTTCCTATCCTTCCTAGTGATTGAAGTCTGTTAGAGTTACTGGAGTGGCTCAAGGAAGTAGAGTGTGCCTTAAAATCATTGGTAACTCTCGAAGTTGTTAGAGTTGTGATGTTCTGAGGTTGTTTGAAGGTCCGTATTTGGATAAATGGGAGATGTTTTACCAACCATAAAATCAAGTTGAGATGATGTGGAATGTTTTTAAATCTATTTTTTTCTAATGGTTTATACTTGAGGAGGTGAAGAAGAAGAAAATGGAATAGCTTATAATTATTTAACAATGCCAGCAGATGGTGAAGGCCTATGCTGACCGTTTCAAGGAACTGGTTTCCTTTTCTCCAAATGTGGAATCACAGGATCTGTTGAAGGCTTATCTTTTCACCAGGGGTCTTTGTACAGAGATCAAGAAGTAGGTCATATCCTATAAGGACCTTCATTTTTAGATGTTGGTGGATGAAGTGCTTCCAACTGAGTTGGTTTCTGGAGTGTAGGTACTTGGTAATATAGTGTCTCTTGTTTCTCATAAAGGTTCCCCATATAGTGAGGAGTACATGCTGAAGGAACCTATCTATAAGGAGTCTCCTTCATTGGTGTTGGATTTTAGTTTGTCAGATTATTCATTTATGTCCCACCAGTGTGGTTGACATGGGAATTCAAATTCTTCTTATCACATCCCTCCGAAGGCCTGCCATTGTTGTGGCCATTTGGGTAATCTGAAGAAGTTATGTAGGAGGTGTTTCTCGAAGAAGAAATTTTGATCAGAGGATGCTAGTGCCTGACTATGTGGCAGGAGATGATTCATTCATTAGGGCTCTAGCCACAGGACTTAGAGTGAAGCTTTCACATAGTCAGGATTCACCAGGGGACGCGGAAGACCTTGGACCAGTTTCGCCTCCCGTATTGGGATAGAGACATTTAATGTTCCCTTGTTCTTGTTTTTCTACTATTGTAAGTTAATATTTAGTTGTAAAAGTGTGATAAACCTATTCTTTCATGATCTAATTGGTTGCGTTCATATGAATGTGGATTTTAAAATCATTCATTTTTCTTGATGTGAGATCAAACCTGTGAGGTTTGGTTTCATTTTGTTAGTGATTGTTTGAAAGTGCTTGAGACTTATAGAATAAATGTATGGTGTTTCTAGTTTTGGTTTAGGTTCTTTTTATGGGTTTTCCCTCATGTTGGGGGTTTATCTCGTGATGGAGATTTCTGGCTTGGGTTGGGATTCCTTTATCCCAGTATCTAGGTTTACCAGGTTGCCTTGAAGTGAGTTTTTCATTTAAGTCTTGGTGGTGTGGTTTGGTTTGTGTAGGTAAATTTAACGAGATTCATGTTGGTAGTTTCCACATTAGATGGTCTAGGGTAGAGTGGTTGGGGTTCTCTTATAGGTGTTATTGTGTTATGTGTTTAAATTTTGTTTTTATTAGCTGAGTTCTTATGGTGGGGAGAACCCCTTTGTGTTATCCCCCCATTCTTATGTTTCAGTCTCTTCTTGATCGGTTGGGTGTGACTTGTGGAGTGAGTAGTCACCCTGAGGTTAATGATTTCTCATGGTTTTCATCGGGCATGGATTCAAGTTTTGATTATATTTCGACTGGGTGACTTTCTGGGGGTATAAAGTGTCTGTGGTGGGGAGAATTGTCACACATTGACCTTGGATACTCCTTTATTGTATTCTTTTCTTGATATTTAATCTTTATGACTGTGGTTTGGGTTGAGACCCAATTGAAAATTTTGAATTTTTGGATGTCCTGGTGGGTTTTTAGCATGTTCACAATCACCACATGATTAGTAGAAACCACACAGTTTATCCTAGGTACCCACGTGGACGGTACTAGTGTTGGATAGAAGCTAATTCAAAGTTTGAGGACAGTCGATCAAACCGTACAGTTTGGCCATGCAGTCGGTACTCTCTTAGGAAGAAGCTACTGTACAGTTTGCATATGGTTGCAAAAACCGTGCGGGTTAGTCATGTAGTCAATTCCTTCTTGGATAGTGGCTACCACATGATTGGTATATATTTTGTTAAACCATGTGGCCAAACCATGTGATCAGACTAGGTCATTAAAATCTTAAAAACCCTATTCTAACCTCTCCCATTTTTAACCCAAAATCAGATCCCTCCATCCTTGGTCAAATTTGGCGCCTGAGGGGGTCCTGAAACCTTTCTTCCCTTGGATCCTCCTCCTCCTCCATGGTTTCATCCTCAAATATCTAGGGTATGTTTTTAGGGTTTTTGGACTCTTTTCCCCTCTTCCTTTTCTCATCTATCTATTTATTGGTTTTTCTTTGGTAAACCATCTCTTAGACGAACCCTAGATGTTAGGGTTAATGTGTAGCTCGATTTTCTTGATGTCAAGGGTCTGAGGTTTAATCTTTGGGGTGTATTATTCCTCATATGAGAGTTGCATCACATTCTCATGCCATTGAGGTGGGTGTATCCATTATTTTCTTTTTCGATGCATTCTGTTGATACTTTGTTTTTTTCAATTAATTTATAAATATGGTTTACATACTTATGATACTCTTGGTTAGATTATTATGGTGATTTCATATTAGTAGAATTTTTTAAAAATGGATTTTGAGGTGATTCACTATATAGGCCTCTATAGATATACACTAAAAGAGTTTGATAAAATTTCCATCAATCCTTTAAAGTAAAATTTCAGGATTTTAGTGGTGTTTTCCCTTAGTTATGTTCTATTAAATTGATTAAACTATGATTTGAGCCTTATGTGTGGAACATGGTGACTTTTATATTTTGATTTTTTTTGTTGATTGGAAAGCTTGTTATATTTCCTAGAAAATGTTTTTGGGTGAATACATGGACTCTTGGACTATTCCATTGGATGTTGGCACATCCATGGGTGTACAGAGTACACACATGGATGGGCTTCTAAATTAAGATGGCATTGAAATTGATACTTTATTTGGGTTTTAGTTTTTCTAAAAGGTTTCCCATATTCTCTTCCTACCCCTTTTATAAAATGGTTCCATGATTCCCAAACAACATAAAGGTGGTTCTTCAGTTGCATTTGAAATTGTGGACCACATAGCCCCTTGATAAATTTTTGGTTTCTAAATGGTACGAGAGGCCGTTCGGCACCTTGGATATGTTATATGTTTTCTTCTTGGTTGTTGGAAATGGTGTTGGAAATAAAATTGGTTTTGGAAAGTAAGGGCATGTTTGGCCTCCCATGTATGAAATAAGTGCTTAAGAATGTTTTGAAAATGGAAAGTATATTTTTATATATTGGATTTGATAAGAATTGAAGGCCTTATTGATGCCTTATTTTATATTTGGAAATGAAATGTGATTTTGAAAGTGTAATTACCCCGTTGGCATCTTCAAAAGTTTTGAATAATTTTTTGTAAGACCATGTGATGTGGAGACTTGGTTGGAACTTGTAAATGATTCACCGTATGAAGGGAACACCTATTGGATATTTTTCTATATGGGTTATCATATAGGTGGTTTTCATGTTTGGGGTAGGCAAGCGTGGTGACAGAAGTTAAGATGAGTTATATGTGTGATGGAATCCTTCTTACGTAGTATACTTTTACCATAGGTTCCTGGATGTCTTTCAGAGGACCTAGTGATGTTTTCTTATCAACCCCAATTAGACAGGATGTTACCCCTAGATTTGCTGAGTATAGGTGGGTTATCCCACTAGATTAGTTAATTGAGGGCGTCCAGTTGGTTATAGACTTGGGAGCTTCACCATACACGGATAGGTGGTTTCGAACTGAGTACATCTAGAGATCAATCTAGTGATGTTTAGGAAAATCCCATGGTTACTATCTATATCCATTTGTTTACCTTGTACTACATTTATTTTTTTATTTATTCTGCTGGTTTATTTTTTTTGTATATCCTGGTACTGTTCTATTTGGATTTTGGTATGGGTTCTGGTTCTTAAATGGTAACCTATTTTGAAAAAAAATATGTGGTGTGTAATGTTTTTGAAAAAGGGAAAATGCGCTTCTTTATTAAAATGTGAAAACCCTATTTGTTATCTATATTTCAAACTAGTGTTTATGGAATGTTTTCGAGTTTGGTGGTTATCTGCTGATCTATTTAGATCACACCCTACTTGTACCATTCAGTGTCAGTAGACCTGAGATATTTTGAAGGGTTAGGTTTATGGTTTGTGATGTCTCTTAGAGCAGTTTAGTCTTATGGATTTTGGTGACCAAGAGGTCACATAGAGATCTTGTTGGCATAGTATAGTTTTAGTTTTGTATTTAGTTGCTGTTTTGTTTTGTTGTTCAGTTGTAGTTTATATCTGAACTAGTTTGGTATTTATTAATTTCTCTAATTTTTGTTTCTTCTTCTTGTCTTTTATGTCATTGATCCTGGTTTATTAAGATTAAATCATTCACATTTGGATTATTTTTTATGCCTAATACTACTTTCTAGCCCATGGGGATTAGGAACACCCTTCAGGCCTTGTCTCAGACCTCGTCAGATGTGAGGTTAGATGGCATCCCAACCAAGTTCATGATATGATATGTTCAACTATAAATAGTATTTTAAAATATTAAATATTTATATAAATAATGGTAATTTATTTTTAATTTTTAGTGAATAAATAATTACCATAAATTCTTACACAATATTGATGTAGTAATTACTCAATTAATGGAAAAATCAAATAAATGATAGTGAAAATATTAAAAGTAATATGATTTGAATTAATTAAGGGGATGCAAAAATTTTATAGATTAATATGAAATATTATAGATGTGTTAAAATATTTGGTTTGAAGTTATCATATTGTATTGATATTATTAAAGTCCAAGTAACGAATAGTGTCAAAATTGACAATAATGATATTTTATGAATATAATATTTTATTAAATTATTTAAAAACCATAAAAATATTAAATAATCACAATTGAAGTAATATGTGGTTTAAAAAGTCATATATTGTGAATTTATAGGTCATTTTGAAGCATCTGGTTCAATAATAATCTTATCATATTTTAATATTTTAAGAAATTCCAAAAGTGCCCCTCACCTCAATTATAAAAGGTTACCCCTTCCTTCACTTATTTACACCATGTTGAGCCATCTTTCTCAACCAAAATATACCCATTTATCTTATCAACATCATTATCTAAGTTCTAGAGGTTCTAGTCCTTCCAAAATACCAACCCTAGATCTCTTAAGAAGAAATCTAAAGGAAGTCTACCATTGAAGAGGTAATCATCTTTACCAACTCTTTCAAGTTTATTTCTTATTATACTTCCTATTCATATATTTTTTACATACTAAAATAATAAATAAAATATCATATATATACTAAGATGTTATTATGATTATGAGACAACCATATTCCACCTTTTATCCATCTTAAGAAAAACAAAAGCACTGTGCACGCGTACATACGACTTACCATCTCCACGTAGCGATGTAATTCATTTTTCATCACCATTTTACTTGTATGAGTATAAATATATAAATAATGGATATATATGATAGATAATACATAATAATTATTATTTAAAGGTTAATTATTCTTTACCATTTTTTCCATCCATCGAAAAATGAAAACTACATTCATGTATACATATAACCTACCATCTCCATGAATGGTGTGATTCATTTTTCTATCTCTATCCTTATGGATGACTCTAAATATATATATATTTAATATATATTATATTTTCACCATAAATAATATTTTTTATATGATATAACTATGATAAAAGTATAAGTACTGAAACTATCAAATCAAAACATACATGAAAAACAAAGTAGTTGCCACACAAAATAGTGATTTTAACAATTAATTGATAATAAAAGAGTGATAAAATATTATAATTAAATCATATATGGTATGGTATATATTATTATGGTTCTGTAATATATCACTATGGAAACATAGCCTATACCCATGGTTTAGAACTGCGGGTATAGCCCCTAAAGCCATGGGTATATGCTATACACACGGTTTTAGGAACTTTGGCTGATGAAGCTATCAGTATAGATCCATACCCAAGGTTTCTATAGAAACCATGGGTATGTCCTAGGTTATTTTATTATACCCATATTTTTTGTTAAACTGTGGGTCCATATCTATACTCACAGTTCTCCAAACCATGGGTATAGCTTTCCCCAACAGAAAACATATATCCATGGTTCAACGAACTGTTGGTATAGCTACAAGTCCCCATTTGGTAGCATCAGCCCTTTAAGCCCATCCTAAACCTATAATTAAAATATAAAACACATTACACATTCAATGTAATGAATATATTTTATATTTATCATTCAACCAACTTCTCGTAATAGTTTTCAAACCATTTACAATACTATAACACGAATATACATCCATAAAACCAATCAATTAAAGTCATTAAATAACATCCACATGTCTCTTTACTTATAAGTAAAAAATGGAGGGGATAAATATCTCTTCCATAACCAACATCCTCATATTCATCACAATAAGCAACATTATCGTCACGAACAACATCATCTACAACACCATTATCATCCTCATCATCATCACCACCACCACCACCACCACCATTAAGTTGACCACCACTAGGAACCTCATTGAAATCAATTGGGGCATCCTTTAAATAGTGAATTTATTCCATTTATGAATAAAAAAATAGTAAAATCCTTTGATGGAAGTGATTTAATTATAACAGACATAGCTTTCAGGAAGTTTCAGTGATCATTTTACTTCTTTCACACTCCTATAAAGCTATTTTTTAGCCTCATATACCTTTTATTTATCTCTTTGTAGGTTAATTATCTGAGTGTTTTTAGAGGTTCCTGATGGGGACCAATACCTAGTTGGTACAATGTTTTTCTTGGGTCGACATTGAACTCTCCCCTACTGATCCTCATCCAATACCTGACTCAAATGATCATTTGGTCCAAAGTTGTCATGTTATTTATCATCGAGGGACTCTAGGGAAGACTTTTGAAAATATAAAAAATATATTTAATTATGAATTATGTATAAATATTTGAAATATAAATTAAATACTTATAATATTTTCTTGTGT
Organism: Viscum album; assembly: GCA_963277665.1. Lineage (NCBI taxonomy): Eukaryota > Viridiplantae > Streptophyta > Magnoliopsida > Santalales > Viscaceae > Viscum > Viscum album. Next base: position 719,633,330 of record OY728150.1, read on the forward strand.
TTGTTCATTTACTGCGCTTCCATCCTTTTTCTTCCTACTCAATAAAAATAATTGTACTTGAGGTACACAACCTTTGATGCCCAATATTGCTTGATGCAAATGAAATTGATTACTATAATAGAATATTATTGAATAATATAAAAATTCTAAACCTAGAATGAATTAAAATTGTATATGTTGAATAAATCCATAAAATAAATAAGCATCTAAATATACATTTAATTAGAAATTTAATACAAGGGGAATTACGTAAACACATACATACAAATTATCATGCTAAACATGGATATTATTTGCATTCCTATTATATATTAATTTCAATACAATTCTATTTGTGGTATTTTATTTGGTTATTTGTTTACTTGGTAATTTCGATCATTTGGTCATTATGTTCATTTTTATGTTAGGTTGTTTGGTAAATTGGTAAATTGGTTAATTGGTCACTTATCGAATTGTCCATTTAGCCAATTTTCCATTTGGCCATTTATCCAATTAGTCCATTTATGCTAATTAGGCTATTTAGTCCAATTATTCCATTTATTCCATTTATGTCAATTAGGCCAATTAGGCCATTTAGGCCAATTAGGCTAATTAGGTCAGTTATGCCATTTAGGCCATTTTGGCCAATTATACCATTTAGGCCATATAGGCCAATTGTTCAATTTAGGCCAATTGGGTCATTTAGACCATTTAGACCATTTAATCCAATTAGGCCAATTAGGCCATTTAGGCCATTTAGGATAATTAGGCCAATTAAGCCATTTAGTCCATTTATGCCAATTAGGCCAATTGGACCATTTAGGCTAATTAGGAAAATTAGATCATTTCATCCATTTCATCCCATTTCATCCAATTAGGCCAATTAGACCAATTAGGACATTTATTTAACCAATTTAGGACAATTAGACCAATTTAGGCCAATTATACCATTTATTTAGCCAATTTAGGACATTTAGGCCAATTTATACCAATTTAGGTCAATTGGACATTAGGAAATTAGGAAAATTATCCAATTCACCATTAATCCATTAGACAAATTGGTCGTTAGGACATTAGTCCATTAGTCCAATTGGCCAATTATCAATTAGTCTTTTATACCCATTAGCCATTAGGCCAATTGGCCAAATTTACCATTGGTCTATTAGAACAATTGGAAAATTAGCTATTAGGATATTAGGAAAATTGTTCATTAGGCCATTAGGTCAATTAGCCATTAATCCATTAGGTCAATTGGGAAATTGGCCATTAGACTGTTAAGGAAATTGGTCATTAGTCTATTATCCCATTAGGCTAAATGGTCAATTGGCCATTAGGCCATTCGGTAGTTAGGCCAATTTTCCATTTGGCCATTAGTCCTTTAGGCTGTTAGGCCAATTGGACAATTGGACATTTGTCTAGTAGGCCAATTGGATTGTATGTTAATTGGATAGTTGTCTATTAGACCAATTGTTCATTAGGACATTAGACCATTAGTCCAATTGGTTGTTATGAATTTAGTCCATTAGTCCAATTGGTTGTTAGGATATTAGGCCACTAGGCCAATTGACCATTAGGCTAATTAACCATTAGTCCAATTGACCATTAGGCAATTAGGACAATTGGACATTAATTCATTAGGACAATTTTCCATTAGTCCATTAAGTCAATTGGTCAACTGACCATTAGGCCATTAATCCAATTGATCATTAAGCCGATTGGAAAATTGTCCATTAGGCCATTAGGCCATAATTCCATTAAGCCATTAATCCATTATGTCAATTGGCCAATTATACCATTAGGCTATTAGGACAATTGGCCAATTGGCCAATTGGCCGTAGGCAAATTAGGCCATTAGTCCAATTGGCCATTTTCTCATAAGTCCACTAGGCTAATTAGCCATTAATCCATTAGGGAAATTTTCCATTAGGCCATTATGCCATTAGAACAGTTGGTAAATTTTCTATTAGGACATTAGAACAATTGGTCATTATTCCATTAGGCTAATTGGATAATTTTAAATTAATACATTAGGTCAATTGGACATTAGTCCATTAATCTAATTAGCAATTAGACCAATTTTACCAATTAGCAATTAGGCGATTAGTCCATTACGCCAATTGACAATTAGATTATTATGCCAATTGGACATTATTCCATTAGGCCAATTGGCTATTAGGCTAATTGAAAATTAGGCCAATTAGGCTAATTTTTCATTAAAAATTTAGGACAACTAGCCAATTGGTCATTAGGCCATTAGAACATTGGGCCAAGTGACCATTATGCCATCATAACATTGGGCCAATTGGGTACTATACCATCAGGCCATTAGGCCAATTTTCTATTGGGCCATCAGGACAATTTCCTATTAGGACATTAGGCCAATTAGCTGTTATGACATTAGGACAATTGGCCATTAGGCTATTATTCCATTTGATAGGGGCATTTCTAGACTTATATTAAAGGGATAATATGATAATAAGACTTAAATTTCATCATATGAATCTAACTAGGTAACAATATAAATCTTGTTATTATTTTTATTCATATTAAAGTACCTGACACTTCTCATGCTTGGGCATTGTAGTTTTCTCCAAAGTGTAAAAATACATCACTGAATCTTTGTTATTTGTGTTTTTCCCTGATGAATCCTTAAAAAAATTAAAATCAAGAAATTAAAATTAAATTTTATATGAAAACCATTAAATATTAAGAATACCTTAAACTCATCACCCTTTCAAATATGCAATCATTTTTCATTTTGTATTGTTGGACAGTTTGAGAATATTGGTACACCCTCTAAATCAGAACTGAATCTAGTCCTCCAACCAACATATAAATCATGATTATAAGATCTTTAGAACCCCCCAAGATCCAGAAACCTTATAAACATTGCAGATTTACCATCGGGAAAGTTAAACTGACACTACAATGAACATGTTAATTCATATAAATTAAATAATAATATATATAAAAATTTAAAAAATTCTCTTACCATATCTCTTACCATGATTTTTCATTGTTTTCATTACTGATATGTCTCCATAAGACTGGTTTCACCAGAATGATATCATTATACTTGGTTAAAGTTCCCATGAAACTTCTACAATCCCTGACATTTTTACATATCATCTAATTTTATTCATTTTAATTCACCGTTATTTGTGTTTGGTGATTCTAGGCTTCCAGTATATGGGTGCTCCCACATCACCCACTAGAAGATCCCACTAAACAAGATGAAAGGGAAAAATAATAAGAATTAAGTCATGGTACAATATGAAAAAATGATGTGATATAATTTGAGAAAATTATAATAAAAAACTGATGCATACTGCTCAATAGGCTTTGATGGATCTATGGGATGTCCTGAATTAGTATCCATTGAAGAATGTGTCTGTTCCAATGCATGCTTTGGGTGATCTGCATAAAATGGAGTGGAAGTTGAATGAATATAATCATCATATCCTATATGGATAGTAGGAAATGGAGGTGGCATAAACATGTAGGGATATGGGTTGTAGGGTTTGGGATACATTAAATGATATGGCTATGGTAAAGGTGGGAACATCCATGGAGGCAACGTAGACATGGTATGTGAAGAAGAGACTAAATGAGACGATGATGGAGGAATGAGTGGGAACATCCATGGAGGCTCAAGTGGAGGATGGAAATTTGTGGTATATGGGGTGTTCATTGGTGGGTTAGGGTGGGAATGGGTATGACGAGTGCTCCATATAGGTCTAGGATCACCCCTGCTCGGACCCATTCTAGTAGGATGAGGAGGACTCAAATCTGGTTCAAACGAATTTCCCTAAAAAACTTGATAAAGAATATGAACATGAAGTTACATGTGATACAAAATAAAAATATTACAGTTATTATAATCAGTAAGGGAAGTATAAGGGGAAACCCACGCTCATGCATTTTTTGATTAGTATAAAATAATTGCTTCCTTATAACTTCTTTATTATTTTTCATAATCTTCATAAAAATGAAATGTACATTTTTTCAGAAACAACTTTTAAAAATCATTAATAAAACTTAGAATTCAAAGAATTCATAAACAATTTCATAATATGTTTTAGAAAAAATAATTTAAAACCATGTTATATATTTTTTAAAAACCTATTTTAAACATTGTTTTCTAAATTGGAATAAATATAATTAAATGAAACGAAACTACACAATACTAAAACAAATATATCATTCCAAACTGAAACTAAATTAAATTAATTAGAGTAATACCAACCTAAGATACCCACGTTAAGGTAAACTGAATGAACTATGAACATATATGGTTGCTTCTATATATTACCCACCACTACTTTAGGTTCAACATAAACTCTCACAATGGGAAAATTTGACTCATCAAATGAAATATTTTGGTCAACAATAATGGGGGCATCAATGGTTTCAATTTCATCTCCAGCATCATGAAAAATACTTCTTTGGATTAATTAATTAATGAAACTTTGATCGATTCTTATATTATATTTCACATAAAAAACTTATTTTTTCATAGATTCCAAAATGTATGGTTCATCGGTAGCTAGGAATCATCTCATGTCAATAAATATGAATCTATAATCATCAATAAATGTACCACATCACATCATTTAATCAAATCATTTATACTTCATCATAGTGAATCGACCATGAGAGTATTAATCCAATAACAATATTATCTAAAAAAATCCATAATAAGACACATTTTCATATCGAGGATGGCTGTCTGATGCACTAGCATAAAAGTCCATTATAGTAGTAAACATAATTACTATTGGGACTAAGTTGGATGAAGAAGGTTTTTGGATACTGAATGGATTTTTTTAAGAGAATTATCTTTTGTTGTCAAAGAAAATAAATCACCTCAATATTTATTTATTGGTGATTAGACTCATAATCATATTTTGGATTTCAGAATCACAATGATTAAAAAAATCCATCATATTGAGGAAAAGTTTTATGGAATAATGGACTCACATTGGGTATAGAATGAGGTTATGATAATAATGATGAAGAGAATCAAATTATACATGGATCCTATAAATAAATGATGATGATTATATATTCTATAATTCACAAAAATCATAAGTTGTTTGAATGCTTGTGAGGCAAGATTTATGAAGGAAAAGGGAATAAAGAGTGTTTCCAATCATATTGATGTTTGTTTGGAATTTTTTTAGAAGAATGGGAAGTTATAACACTTCCCAATTTAACTTAGATAATGACTAATATGATATTAAATATATTCAAAGTCATGAGGAAGTCATGAAACAAGCATAGGTTTGTGTAAGAAGAGAGTTGATGAAGCTCAATCTTTCTGGTCACAGTTAATGGGTGTGAGAACATCAGACGTAGATTTTTTAAAAAGGTTGAGAAGGATGATAAAATCATGATAAGATGAAGATGTTTGTTTTTAGTTAGAACAATAAACTATAAGAAATAAATATTATGAGAAATAAGTTAGTAGTGTGTATCGTAATAAAAAAATAATAATGTAGTTTCTGGAGTCAAAGATGCTGACATCAGTCCATCAGACAAGGTGTGCCATCGAGAATCAGAGTCATATATATACCGATAATCAGATGCTATGATGGTTGAAAAATAATATGAGGTAGAGTTTTTGGGACCAATGAATTAAGAAAAGTTTTTTGGGACTGATGTGAAGAAGAAATCCAGAGAAGAATCAACAATGTAGTCAACCATTTTCATCAATATGGTCTGTTTTCCTTTTCAAGTGGGCCTAGAATGAAAAATAACACTGAAATGTTTCCAAAAGTTTTTGTATCAAGTGAGTCAATACTATCATACTATAGTTGAAACCAATGACTTTACCAGACATAAGATCATCAGTTTTGGAAAAGAAGAAAATGATAATTGATAAAAGCCAGTTGAAGTGTTATCAAGAGGTATCATAGAAGAGGTTAAAGAAGTTTGAAGAATGATTTTTATATGATTCATTTTGTGTAGATAAATGTAATGAAGAATATTTTGTCTTCATCATAAGGAAAAAATCAGAATAGGCATATTAGTCTTTCAATTGGTGTGGTTGATTCTAATGGGAAAAATCATAATAGATAATTGGAATCCGACTCAAGATATTTAAGAAAGTATAAAGTAAGATGAATATGTGTGAATATTCAAGAAGAGTTGAGAAGAGTTGATAATAATTTAAGAAGTAAATATTTATCCACAATTTAAGGGGAATTGGAGTTTCATGATTTTTTTTGTAGGGATGTTTTTTAGAATCTCTCCTAAACCACTTTTGGGTTGCCTATAAAAGGAGGAAATACTTTGTACTTTCTGACATTGATGTACTGTTGAAGAGAGAAGGTGAAATCCTGAAGAATTATAAAGAGAATAAGTTTCCAAATTTTTCTTTTCAGAGGAAGTTTGTTGGATAGAAGAAGAAAGAATAAGAGAAAAAAATCAAAATCAAGGTATCCATATTCAGATTAAAAAATCAGATTGGGACTTTTGGATTCAGATAGATTTTTTTAGTATTGTCTCAACCATATTCTGATAGAATTATATTTCTATATTTAGAAATCAGACTAGGGAATTGGACTGGTAAATTGGACAAAGTATTATTACAAAAATCTAAGAAGTTCTTACCTACTGCTAGGTAGGAAAGTGAAGAATTATTTTTGAAGAACATATTTTTGAAATTTAATCAAGTAAAACTATAACATGTTTGTTACCGAAAATTTATTACATCATTTTTTTCTAGTTGAAGCACATGACCTATTGTATTGAACATAGTGATATAGGGGTGTGAGGGAAAATTATTCTCATTGTATTCCACATAAAAGGACTGTTTTCTACTAGACTGTGTATTACTAGATTATTTACAAAGCATACCAAGGACATAGCTACTTTTTTTGAGTGGTGAACCTTGTAAATTATTATGTTCCTATGTATGTGTGATTTTTTTTATTTTCAATGAAAGTGATAACTCTTTCATAGGAGGAATTTTTTTTTATAAATAAAGAAACATAAAATAAAAATATATCACTGATTCACCCCTCCCTCTCCTAGTGATACTTGATCTTGACTGGGTACTTTCAAGTTGTATTAGAGTTGAAGGTTCCCTTTATTTACTATTTTATGAAGTTGTGAAGAATCCATTTTTATGGAGAATATCAATTTTGTGAACAATAAATGGATTCCAGTTTTTTATAGTAAGAATAATTATATCTGGAATGTTAAAATGTTTCCTTATCTTATGTCTACTGGGTATGATGTTCTTGAAGCCAAAACAGATGGATTTCCTCATACTGGTGATAAATTTCCTATTACATCTGTTGAAAAGAAGAATATTGAGAATGATGGAAGAGCTAAGAATTCTTTAATATCATCATTTTATGAATGTGACTTTTTATGATTAAACAGTGTTCCCACTCCCAAATGTATTTAGGATAAGATAAAAAACATTTATAAAGGAAATACAAAAGTAAATAAGGAAAATTTAAAAATCTAGAGGTTGAAGTATGGATATATCAATATGGGTGAATATGAATCTATTGGTGACTTCTTTACCAGGGTGAATGACATTGTCAGCACTATTATATGTCTTGGTGAAAAGTTATAATATTCTATATTTGCGGAAAATATCTTGATAATTATTTCTAACATGTTTGATGCTAAAGTTTCCTCATTGGAATATAAAGATCCAAAAACATTTTCTCTAGTTGATTTGTATAGATATCTAATTACTTATGAAAAAATAAGGGACAAATTTATGAAAGGCAGAACAAAAGTTTATAGAGAAATATATTTCAAGGCTTTCAAGAAGGAAAATTCAAAGAATATTCTTATTGAAGAAGAAGCTAGCGAATCTGATTCCAAAGATGAGGTATGTAAAAATGTTGATGAATTTTTATCCTTGTTCTCTAAGAATGTGAAAATAGGTATAGAAAAATATAAGGTTAAAATTCCCTTAAAATGTTTTGAATGTGGAGCCATTGGTAACTTTATATCTAATTATCCATGAAGAAATAAAAAAGAATATAATGAGGAAGATTATAGAAGGCAGAGAGGATCATGGAAGAAATAGGTTGATAAAGATAAATATTATTCTAAAATAAAGGATATAAAATTCCCCAAATCCAAAAGAAAATGGTTCTTTTCTAAATATGATAAAGAAGAAGATAGTGAAGTTGAATATAAAAATTCTATTAAGAAGGATGAGAATAATTTTATTTTAATAGTTAAAAATAAAGAGTTTTGAATCAGTAGTTCTAAAGAAAAAGTAACTAAATTATAATTTCATTTGAAAGAATAGTTAAAATCACGCCTAGTAAATATGAGAGGCTTGATAAAGAAATAAGAAATATGAAAAGTGAAGACTCTTAAACAAAAAATAAAAAATGTTTTCTTGATGAAAAATTCAAGCTGTTGGAATACATTGATGATTTGAATAAATCTCTTGAAAAATAAAAAATTGTAATTAACATTTGTAAGTAAAGTTGACGGAAAAATAAGAGGACTTAAAACTTGTCCAAGAAAAACATTATAAAGATGAATAGAGGGTTACAAGTTTTAATAATTATATCTCTGAAATTGGTGAAAGCTCTGTAAATATTAATCCTAAGAAGGATAAAAAATTACCTTTAAAGTTTTAGAATAAGGTAGATATTGTTTCTAAGAATAAGAAAGATGGGAAGGTTATGTATGTGGTCAAGACTAAAAAAGTGGAGAAGTCAGAATATTCTAAAAAAACTGAGTCCAAAAAATTTTCTATTACTTATGATTCAAATAAATATCAAAATAAAACCAAACTAAAAAGGAATATTCCAATTAATAATAGAAATTTTGTTGGTCAACAAAGTTCTGGAATGAAAGATAATAAGGTTGCTGAGAAACATGCACACAACTCTAGATAGTATGAAGATTTTAGAGGAAAATATTCTTTCTATAGTTACTACTAGTATTGTTATGGATTTAATCATAAGTAAAATATTTATTTGTTTAACTAACAATATTACCACTATTCCAAAAATTATAGAAGGAAAAATTTTAGGTGGAGTCAATCCTCTCAAAATAAGTTTGAGAAGGATGTTCTGAAGAAACCTAAGAAAGTTTCTATACACACTGAAAATAGGTTGCAACCTTTGGAAACTAGTTGTGAAAGGTGAGAAAAACCTAAAAACCATGAAAAAGGATGTATTATTTTGTTTTTATCACAACAAAAGTTTGTTAACAATTCTCAAAATCCAGAAGTTAAGAAAGATAAAGGAAAATAAAAATTTATTATTGTTGCAATCACTCTCAATGCTACAAAAGGAGAACGACCTTGGATTATGAATAGTGGGTTTTATTATCATATGACAGAATATTTTAAACTATTAAAGAATGTAAAATATTTCAATGAAGGAATGGTGACATTTGGAAATGATGAATCGCTCAGAATCAAAGGTGTTGGATTAGCCATCATTGGGGAAAAAATTGAAATACAATAAAGAATTGTTTGATAAAAGGATGAAACACAACTTTATAAGTGTTTTAAAACTTTTTGATGAATGAATTTTTTTAGAATATATGGGTTTTTTTGTGATAAGTGAGGAAGATGGAAAAAATAGTCAAAAGAGGCCAATTTACAAAAGTAAACTTGTTCCAAGTTGGTGAAATAAAAAATTCTTCTTACTTAGGCAAGGTGGAAGAGAATTAGTTATGGAATAAAATGATGGGACACATGCACCATAGAAACATGAGAAAGTTATTAAAGAAATATAATGTCCATGGTATTCCTGATATGTCAAGAAAAATAGATTGGTGCTGCATAATTTTTCATAAATTAATGATTACTAATTATGTGCATAAGAATGTTTATATTTGTTCAAAACGACCCCTAGAACTTCTTCATTCTGATATTTGTGGGCCTATGAGTAAATAATAAACTCATATAGATAAGTAATTCATTACTTTCATTGAATATTTTACTCACATTACTTGTGTAATGTATATGAAATATAAGTCATATGCTTTGAAGATGTTTAAAAGTTTTAGGAGGAGAGATGAGAAGGAATGTGAGTATTTAGTGAAGAAGTTGAGAACTAACAATGGTGGTGAATAAAAAAAATGAAGAATATGAATGTTATATTTAGAATCCTGAAATCCATCATGAGTTTATTACACCATACACTCCTTAACAAAATGGTGTTGCTGAAAGAAATAATGAAGTTCTGGTTGAAATGGGAAGAAGTTTGTTACTTGAATATGGTCTTTCTCATTACTTTTGGAGGCAATCCATGAGCACTATTGTATATATTCAAAATAGATCTTTTTATGGACCAAGTTCATATATTAATCCATTTGAAATGTTTTATGGAAAAACTCTAAGTTTGAAACACTTAATATTTTTTCAAAGTCCATCCATCATAAAGAACAACATTGGAAATCTTGGAAAGTTTGAGAAGAGAGGTGAAGATGGATTTTTTCTTAGCTATGATCCAGATAGAAGAGGATGTGGATTTTTAATAATATATTTAGGAATATTAGTCAAATATATTGAGGTGTTTTTTTGAAAAATATAATGAAGATAAATAGACTCATAAAGACAAGGAAGATGAACATAATGAGAGAATTTATGAAAGTTCTAATAAGGATGCTGATAGTGGAAATCCTAATCAATAAGGAGAATTGAACTTAGCTAGATGAACCACAAAAATCTCATCCCAAACTAATAAATCATGTTAAATCTCAAAAAACTATTGGTTATCAACATAAAAAGGATCAAATAAGAAGAACATCAAAAGTTTTTTCACATGATTCTTTGTATTCAAAAGTTGAGATGAAAGATGTGAAGAAAGATTTCGAGAATCTGGAATGGGTTTAGGATATGAATGAAGAAATTTAAAAGATTGAGAAGAATTGTATGTGGGAACTCATACCTAATCTAGGATAAAAAAATTTTATTAGTAAAAAATTGGTTTTCCAGAACAAATCGAATAAATATGTTGAACTGATAAGAAACAAAGAAATATTTGTGTGCAAAGGTTACTCATAAATTTAAGGCATTTATTTTGAAGAGACTTTTTCTCTTGTGTAAAGGTTAGAAACAGTTAGAATTTTTCTTTTTATTTCTGCACAATGAAGTTACCAAAATTTTATTATGGGTGTGAAATCATTATTTTTGAATGGTGATATTGATGAGGAAGTTTACATTAAACAACCATGTGGATTTATTATTAGGAAAGATGAAAGTTTTGTGTAAAGGTTAAAGAAATACTCGTATGGGATAAAATAAGATCCAAGGTAATGGTATTACAAATTGGATACTTGCTTATGGAAGATGAGTTTCAAGTAAGGAAGATTTTATAGAATCTATAAATTAAATAAATTAAAAAATATTCCCACATTATAATTCTTTATGTTTTTGAAATTATCTTTGCTGGGAATGATGAAAGAACTTGTAAAATATTTTTTTAAGAGATGATTTTTTTGATATTTCTATATTGGGAGAAATGAAATACTTTCTTGGGTTACAAATCTAAAAAAATAAGAAAGACATTTTTCCTTCCTAAGAAAAGTATGCTAAGGAAATTTTTAAGAAGTTCGACTTGGAGAATTAGAAACCTGTTTCCACTTTGATCTCAGTGGGAACCAAGTTGACTAAAGATGAAGAAGTTAAATAAGTTTATTAAAAAGTGTTTTGAAAGCTGATAGGAAGTTTGTTATATTTCACTACCTCAAGACCCTAGATTGTTTATGTTTTCATGTTATGTGAAAGATTTTAGAGTGATCTAAAATAATCATATTTGTTGGTTAGAAAAATAATTCCGAGATATATCAAAGGTGCATCAAATTTCAGAATCAGGTATGATAGCTCAGAAAGTATGGACTTTTTTGGGTATTCAGATGCTAATTGGGAATGAAATATTTATGATATAAGATCTATATCTGGTGGGGTTTTCTTTTTGAGAAACAGTTGTGTTAGTTTTTATACAAATAAAAAAAATTTAGTAACTCTTAAATGGATAAATCTAAGTATGTTGATTCCACTCAAGATGATACTCAACTTATGTGGATGAAAACACAATTTTAAGATTTACTTATTGAAGTGAAGTTACCCTTACTCTTAGTTTGTGATAATCAGAGTGCCATAAACCTTACCATAAATTTGGTATAACATTATCATTCAAAAAATATTGACAATAAATATCATTTCATCAATGATCATATGGAGAATAATGAATTGAATCTAGAGTATTTTCCTACATCAAAACAAGTTGCTGACATTTTCACAAAACATTAACAAAATAACCTTTTTATAAACTAATATTGAACATGGGTATATAACCTTTTTTCATCAAGGATAAGGTTTGTGTTTTCTTTCTCTATCATGTTGTATCTTGATATTTTTTTCAAGGGGAGAATTGTTTCATAAAATTTTCCATTATTATGTGCTAAAATTTTTAATGGAGCATGTAAAAAGGGAGAGTTGTGAGTAAGATATGAATTCGATAAGAAAGTGTGTGAACAATTATAACTCTTTTTCTGAGTAGTTTTAGGAACATTTATAGAAAATAATGTTAAATAAGTGAATAAAGTTGTGAAGAAAAGTTGAATATGTTTCATGAGTCACTACTTTTGGACAACATGGTTTTTCTATTAATAATTCTTGTTTTCTACAGTGAGTTAATCAAATAGGCTTAGAATTTTTGATATGTAATCCATATCTTGAGGTTACAAAGTTCAGTGATTTATGAATCTTGGTTGAAAAAAAAATCCAAAGGGGGGAATTTTTGGGACCATGTTAGCTAGAGAAGGTTTTTAGATGTTGAATGAAGTTATTTTTTAAGATAATTTTCTTTTGTTTTTAGAGAAAAGAAATCACATCACTTTGTATTTGTTGGTGATCTAACTCAAAATCATATTCCGGATTTCAAACTCACAATGCTTAATAAATTCCATTTTATCTTAGAGAAGTTTTCTAGAAGAAAAACCTCATCATACTCACCTTAGTTATGGAATGAGGTTATGATTATAATGAGGAACAAAATAAGATTCTACATTGATCCAATAAATACCTAGTGATGCTTTACTGTTCTGTAATTCAAAAAAATCATAAGTTGTTTGGAAATTTGTAAGAAAAGCTTTATGAAGTAAAGGGGAAGAAGGAGTGTTTCCAATCATAATGTGGTATGGTTGGAAAAGTTGCTGGAAGAATAAGAATTTACAACACTTCCCAATGTAAGTAAAATAATATTGAATCCAACCTTAAATAAATTTAAATTCATGTGGAAGTTAGCATACAAGAATATGTTTATGGAAGAAGTGAGTTAATGAGTTCAGATCTTTCTGGTCTCAATTCATTAGTGTGAGAACATCAGACGTAGATTTGTTAAAAAGGATGAGAAGGTTGGTCAGATCATGAGAAGTTGGAGATGCTTATGTTTAGTCATACTAATAATAAAAAAGAAATAAATCTTCAGATAAAGAAGTTAGTAGTGTGTATAATAATCATAAAATAAGAAATAAGTTTCTAGTATCGAAGCTGCTAACACCACTCCATTGGACGTGGTGTGCCACTGAGAACCAGAGTCATACTTAAACTGATCATCAGATACAGTGATGGTTGAAAAAGAATATGTGGTAGAGTCATTGGGAGTTGTTGGGACCAAAGAATTTAGAAATGTTTATTAGGATCGATGTGAAGAATAAAGTTAGAGACCGATCAAGTTGAAGATTGTTAATAAAGTATGAAGCAAGTTGAAGATGTGATAAGATTAATGAAGAATTGATAAGAGTTTAAAAGTGTTGAATAAGTTAATATGTATCCAAAATTTAAGGGTAATTTAAGTTTCATGGAATTTTGTTGAGTGGGAATGTTTTTTAGAATCCCTCCAAAACCACTTTTGGGTTGCCTATAAAAGGAGTAAGTACTTTGTACTTTATGAAGCTGATGTATTGTTGAAGTGAGAAGGAGTAGCACTGAAGAATTCTTGAGAGAGTAAGTTTCAACATCATGCTTTCTTAAGGAAGTTTATCAAATAGAAGAAAAAAAGAGAAGATACAAGTTCATAATCAGGGTTTCTGGATTCAGACAGATAAATCATACCGGGAATTCTGGATTCAAACATAATTTTTTCAGTATTTCCTTAATCATATTCTGACAGAATTATATTTCTATATTAAGAAATCAGACTGGGGAATTGGATTTTGAAATTATACTGAGTATCATAAAAAGTATAAGAAGTTCATACATGATACTGGGTATGAAAGTGAAGAATTTTTTTCAAAGAACATATTTTTGAACGTTGATCAAGTAGAACCATAACATGTTTTTTACACAAAATTGTATTACATAATTTCATGCCACTTAAAGAACATGCACTTTTGTATTAAACATAGTGCTATATGAGTGTAAGGCCATATCCTACTTGTTTTATTCCACACAAAATGATTGTTTTCTAGTGGATTGGGTGGAATTTTATTATTTCCAAACTATACCAAGGACATAAATACTCTTGTTGAGTAGTGAAACTTGTAAATTATTATGTTCTTGTGGATGTATGATTGTGTTGTTTTCATAAAAATTGATAACTCTTTCATAAGAGGTGAAGTTTGTTTCAGAAAGAAGGAAACTTAAAAGCAAAAGATATCACTAATTCACCCCCTCCACCTCTTAGTGATACTTGATATTGACTGGGCACTTACAATGCCATCATGTTGTGTTCTCATTTTCACCACTTGATCTGTTGTAACAAATTTATACCCATTTATTATTAAAGATTTTCATTCACGAAGAAAAGAATTTAGAACAAAATCCAATGCTCTTAATTATTTAGAAACAGATTCAATAGGTAAACTCAATACCTAAAATATATATGAATAATTCAATTAAATATATATATATATATATATTAAGTTAATTAAAGTAGTGGTTATACCTTTGATTTCAACCATGCAGGAAACTATTGGTTATGCAAAACCCTCTCTCCTTCTAAAAAGAAAAGTATAATGAACTCTAATTATAATTTATGTATGTTCCCTACATAAAATGATAATAAAAGTTAAGGTATGTGTTAAATGAAATAGTATGAGATAACATATAAATATTCAAATTAATTACTTGATATAGTCATCGAACAGACCACCGTTAAACCAGATAGTGTAATGTTATATATCCCACTCTTTAAACCTCAATGTATCCAATGTATATGAACCAATAATTCCTTATATTTGGAGAAGAGATAAAAACTAGGTCTCACTTTCCTCATACTACTTGTATTTATTTCCCATCAGTCGTTTATGTCTTGTGCTCACATCAGACAAATACATTGAACAAAAATCCATACATTCTTGAGCCTGATAACCTATAAAAATGGAACCTTTAGGATTATTATTATTTTAGACATAATATTTCATTGTACACATATTTATTTCAGTAGGATACATCCACCAAAAATCACTGGTGTAAGAACCCGGTTCTTATTTCTGAGGTACGGGCTTCTTCTTTTTTCTTTTCCTTAAGTGTTTTTGAGAAAATATGGAAAATGGGGAAAAATCCTAAATTTTGGTACTACACGCCGTGTACTTTTTCCACACGTCGTGTACTTTTGGCCGTGTTGGGATGATTACACGGGGTGTGTAGCCATGCCGACGACGAAGGGTGTAAAAACCAACTACACGCCGTATAGTGGTCCTTTACACGCCGTGTAGTCAGTCGGCAGGCCAAAACAGTAAGGCGGTGGAGCAGCCGCCAGTTGGGCGACAGTACACGCCGTGTAGTCGGGAGTACATGTCGTGTACTCATGTCGACGAATGAACAATATGGTGGTGCCGCCAGAGAAACAGTTAAATGAAGGAAGTACACGCCGTGTACTTTGTTTTTTTTTTGCTTAAATCGGCAGTAGCCTCCCCTGTTCACTGGGAAGACTTAGAACGAGAAGGAGGAGCGGGAGGAGGAGTCCGGAGCTTCGGAGATCCGCCGAGCATCCGTCGGGAATCCTATTTCTGCACCGTCTATCTCCCTGGAACCGCACGGGTGAGTTCTTCCTCCTCCTGGTGTAGTTCTTACCAATTATTTCTCGTTGGAGAGTTATTTGTGGTTGAACGGTTTATCTTCTTCGTCAGATCTACGGCGTTCTTTGGCATTTCTGTAATCGGCGTTCGTGTATAACGCTCGTTGGCATATAAGGTAGGTGGCTTGATGTTTATTTTCCAATTGTTGTGAATTTTGTGTGTTTTGAGCTATGAACCCATATTTGGGGTGTCGTGTGGCTGAGGCCGTGGCTATTTTAACTACCTATATTTGTATAGGTAATTAAATAAAATTTTAAAACTGTTGTTTGGGATCAGTGCTTGGATCCAGAACTACCTCAGGGGTGCATTCCTTTGTTTAGCCATTTGGACAGGATACCCGAGGGTATGCCATGTTTAAATTATGCATTACTTTTTCCTTGAGAGGAATTGTATGTAAATTGAATTTTTATATGTTGTGCATGACCCGGTTACTTATGCCTGAGGGCGGTGTTTTACTATAGCCTGAGGGCGTGATTGTATTAGCCTGAGGGCAACATACTATTTTGCCTGAGCGAAACCTTTCGTGCCTGAGGGCTTGATTTCTGTGCTTGAGGGCGACACTTCGTATGCTTGAGGGTGAGATTCTATTACACCTGAGGGAAATACCTGCGGGTTGGATTCTGTATAGCCCGAGGGCGTGGTTTTACTATATTAGCCTGAGGGCAAGGTTCTGGTTGGCCTGAGGGCTTGGTGCTATTGAGCACAAAATGTTACTATATTAAATGGATTAAATGAATAATTAAATGGAAATATAACTGTTAAGTTAGTTACTTTTGAGTAATGCTTAGTTTATAGCATTTTACTACTGCACACTGTTGTTGAATGTTTACACACAGTTGGGCATGAGCCTTTGGTGGGTGCCTACAGAGATATATTTTTCACACCCTGTTTGGGACATGCTTTTCGGCCCAAACAGATTACGTTGGTGCCGGTGTAGATAAGGGCAAGGGTCCTTATACAGGTACTTGATTGCTATTGGGGTGTAGGAGAGCATGGGACCGAGCATTGGCTCGTGATGTCGCAGACTAAACTGTTTTGCTTTTCTGTACTTGTACTTCAGTTGTATTGTATTGATTGTGTAACATGTTCTGGATGCTTTCTTAGAATTTGAGGCATGTTGCACCATTATTTATATACTGGTTGGTATTATCTACTGCAGTTGTTTATTTCAGTTGTGTATGGTTTACTTCTTCCGCTGTTGTTGTATGTTTTATTTGATTCCGCTACGCTACACTTTGACAAATGAGGGCATAGTTTCTCCACTATCAGACCTGGTACCTCGCTACTAGTCGGCAGCCTCTGGCATTTGGGGAAATGTTCTTGAGGTCATGTGGCGAACTGGGTTTGGGGAACCCGTTGAGTGGCACCTGGAACTGGGACGTTACAACCGGGTCCCCCAAGAAGTGTTTTAGTTAGAAGATGAATTGTTAAATGTAGCATGCAAGTGAAAAATGTTGGAGGAATTTTTTTTCAACTCACACAAAATTAATGGTTCCCATTCTTGAATTTTTATAAAGAAATAATTCGATAACCTTTTAGTGAAAATGTCTCTAAAAAATGGAACAATGGAATCATTGTCAACCTTACACTATTTAATATAAAATGCCACATTACTATTGGAATCAGTTCATGAAGAAAAATGCGATAATCGTGAGTTTTTAGAGATTTTAGTTTCAAATCCATTATATTGAATCATTTATTTATGTTTTTGGAATATATATCAGGAACCTTAATATTATCTAATACTTCTAGAAATTAATTTTTCTTTAAATGTGTCATCAAATAAGAAGCACAAGGAACTTTCCATTTTTTTGTTGATACGCATAGGATGTAGTTAAGCTCGAATACCCCTATCCAACAAGTCCCTACAAGATCAAAAGTCATCTTCGGTCTTCCCCTTGATATTTATAAGAATTGAAAGAAATATTTCACACATATTTTTCTTAATGTACATTGTGTCTAAACAATGATGTAACAAATTGGTAGACCAATATGAAGACTCAAAAAAGATACTTCTCTTTTTCCAATTGTAAGTGGATCCAATTTCAACATTATTCCTATTTTTAGATTTCATATGACCTTTCCCTAATGAAAAACTGAAATATTTATATTCATTAAGCACATAAGTTCCTGAAATACATTGAGGTGATTGTTCAGTGTCAATAGTATTATCAAACATATAGCGATTCTTCCTGTATTGAAGATCCATTGGAAACAATCATCGATACCCCATGAAACTGAAACTACAAAGATATTTAAGCCTTATCGATCATGTATTATTCATATAAATAGGACATGATAGTTTTCCCTTCATGCTTCGAACAGACATCATTTCATGAGAATGGAAATCATTTATAGTCTATATGTAATGGCCCGGACCTCTCTGGTCCATTCCTTTGTGAAAATCTAGTGTCTGAGGCGTTCCAGGAGGTCAAGGTGACTTATTGCCAACACTTTTCCAAATTTCCAGTTCTATGAACAGTGTCAATCAGTAGCCTTATGTGAACAGTGAAAACGGTAACCTTATGTGAACAGTGTCATTGGTAGCCTTAGGTGAACAGTGCAATGGTAACCTTATGTGAACAGTGTCATCGATAGCCTTAGGTGAACAGTGCAATGGTAACCTTATGTAAAAAATGTCATCGGTAGCCTTATGTTAATAGTGTAATGGCATCCTTATGTGAACAATGTCATCGGTAGGCTTATGTGAATAGTGCAATGGTGAGGTCCAACGATAGCCTCTTTCCTTTGCCAAATTTTGAGTTCATGAATAGTTTTTCCAGAACGGTGAGGTTCTAACAGTATCCTCTTTCATTTTCCAAATTTTGAATTCATGAAAAATGTTTCCAGAATGGTGAGGTTCCAATGGTGAGGTTTCAACAGTGAGGTTCATGAATAGTGTTTTTCATTTTCCAAATTTCGAGTTCATGAACAGTGTTTCCAACTTCTTACAATTTCGCCCCTTTGACATTTCCTTTGACGTAAAATGCATTTAAAGCCTTGTTTTAAGGACTCTAAGGCCGATTAAAAGGCCATAACTCCTATATTAATTTTTCCTAAGGCCTAGTATGCTTTTACTTTTTCAAACGACCTGGTTTAATGCAATCCTCTTTTAATGGAAAATCCAGCATATCTTAAATCGTTGCTCCGTTAAATCTTCTAAAGGGATGAGATATCATCATCCCCAGTTCTTCCTCCTTGTTCTCAGCTATGAGATGCTCTAAACTTCTATTCCTTCACATAGGATTTGTGCGATCAAACATTCCTCCTTGGATTGGTTCCCCTCTATTTTTGATGCAACCAAGCATCATCGATCAATCATCGATATAAGCTATGATCTATCTCTATTATTTTGGGTTAAACTCCTCCTGTTTCTCCTTGCCCTTTTATGGAATTATATCTCAATGTTTCTAATGGAATTTCTTGGGTGTTTACTGGTGTGGTCATGTCTCTACATCCACGGGTGGATATATTTTTCACAGGGGGAGGAGATCGTAACCCATTGTGTAGCTCGTTGTCATATAAAGAACGTTAAGAACCATTTGAGGTAGGGGATTAATTGCTTCTCTTTTATTTTATGTGAAACTATAGATTTAACATGTTTTATCCCACTGGATCACAATGGAATTGGCATAATAAATATTTGAACTGGATAAATAAATTTATATCTATCGTATATTATTGCCTCTTGTTTTTCTAGATAGTGTGATATCTATGTTTGCTTGTTTAGCTCTTCATTCTAAATGGAAATTGGTAATGAACGTAAATCCATAATTAATTGATAATCGTTTGGCTAAAGATAAAGATCCATGTGAATGAATCCTATTGTGGTTGTTCTAATTTTATGTTAATCAAATTGATACAGTAAGAATGTTTAAACAATTTATGATAGCTTACTGTTTAGGTTTCCCGAAGTTGTAACCTACGAATAATAAATTGGTTAATTCAATATGGATTAAAGAACTAGTTGTTTGATAAAAGATAATTCCTTGTAGGGTTCTGAGTTACCCTCTTTCTTGTTTAAGGATTAAGAGCCCAATTTGTATGATGTTTTTTTTTTCTACTGCTTGTGTTATGATGTGAGCCTAGATGGATATTGTGATATGTGGGGGCAGGGAGGCCTACTGGTTGTTGCAGCAGTTGACGCCTATAGTGGTGAGATGCATTGGTTTATGTATGTGGGTGTTGGGGAGGACACCAGGGATGATGAAACCCATTAGATGTGAATGTTTGGATGCTTTCGGATTTTTGTTGGTTGTTTATCTGCTTTACATTCCCCACTACTCAAGGCAGCTGGTCTTGCTTACCCTTCTTACGAAAGGGGTGAAGACACGCAGGGTATGCCACGTGCTTTCCGTGTTTATATTCTCAAGGGAGTATGGGAGTACGCTCTTTCTATAGGTGGAAAATACTCAATGGGTAGTTCATCTACTCACCATGTTGAACCCCCTTATGTTTAGTTGCATAGAATATTTTTCTAGAATGCCTGGGAATATGGGAAAGTAATGATGTAAATAAATAATAGAATTAATGATGTTAACCCATGGGGTTGGAGCTTGCTGGGACGCAATGCTAAGGACAGAAGACTTTGGGTGTGATGTTAATGAAATATAATGTGGAATTGTTAATGGTTGATAAATGTTTAGAGAATTAATTATGTAAAGTGAAACTGATAAAAAGGGAATGGAGTAATGTAATAAAGATCTTTAAATGGTTGTGTGCTTATAGGATACCTAGTCTTAAAAGTGGAAACTGGGAGTCTGAGAGACGTTAGATATAGTTGATTCTAAGACTAGGTTATGACCATAGTGTGGTTGTGAGCTATAGTATATTCTGTACTTTTTTCGTTTCTATATGCTACTCCACCCCATCAGTTAGGGAAACTAACACCCCGAGGATTCTAAGCCCTGGGGGGTGTTTTACCCAACATTCTGGTGGGAGGATGGATGGCTGACTACCCCCTTTGGCCTCGCTCTCTTCTCTTGATAATTGCTTGTGTTGGTAGGAATAATGGTTAGTTTTTCCCATATATGTGTGTAGTGGGATGTAATGGATTGTGTTTATTCACACACATATATTTTGTGCATAGTTTCTGATGGACTACTATAGGTGTAACGTGTATAGGCTATGATGGCTTGAGGATCCTTAGTTGGTGTATGTGCTATAATGGCTTGAGGTTTAATACCCGACGTATGATACATGTTATGCAAGTTGTGATGGCTCCTAGAAACTACTTGGTTACTTTTCTTATGTAGACGTGGTGGTTTTTTTGGACAAGGTGCATGTTTTGGTGCTTCGCCCAGGTGTCTGTGGGCATGACTTTTTGGAGAGAGATGCTTAGGACGTGCGGTGTTGGGGAAAAGTGAAAAACTAGTGGGGAAGTAGTAGTGGGGTGCCCTAAATATTCTTTATTATATTATATACTATTATATGAGATAATTGGTGAGAGTATCCATGGTGAGGTTGGGAACTTAGTATACCTATTTAGGTGATGAGTTAGTTTCACTTGTTGTTCACTATGACTTCGCATGCTTTCTTTACTTTTACACGAGAGGCTCTGGGGAGGATCCTACTGAGTATATTTTTATAATCACCCTATGTATATATAAACTATTTTTTAGGTCACTTAGAGCAGGTTGGAGATTAGGCTGGTTTCTACTAGCTTGGGGTTGGAGGAGCTGTTTGGGCTTCGTGGTTACTGTTGTTTTTTACTTTATTTTTGGTACTTGTAGTTTTCCCCTTTTAGTTGTATTTGTTTTGCATTACATTACATATGTGTACTTGGGATTTCTTTTATACTATTGTTTGAGTTGGATTTGGTTGGTATCTTTCTTATCTCTATCTTTCGCATGTGTTCTCTTTGAGGGTAATGCCTCCCATCTGTGTGTTTACTATACCCTCGATGTTAGTCACCAACCCGGGGGCTACTAGAGGCAGGAATCAGGGGTCATTATCTTCCTTCTCAAATTGCTGGCTGAGGAGGTGTACACTTTGTGGGTAAGGGGTCATGACATAGTGGTATCAGAGCTCTAGTTGAGAGATAGGGTGGAGTTTGGTGTTAGGCACGGGTGAGGTTGCATGGGTTGGTAGGGAAACAGTGTTAGTAAAGTTTTGAAAGTGATGTAAAGACTGGAGACCGGATGAGACATAGGCGTTTAGGCCCCCTATGATCTGATGTATGGATCTTTAAGTTTACAATGTATACTAAATAAGGTGATACTAGTTGTGGGGTAGATACCTAGGAAAGAATCATGCATCATTCTTCTTTGGTCTTGTGTTTGAATGGGTAGACCATGGAATAAGTTAACCTAAAATGAATAAAGAAAAAAATAATTAATTAATTTCGAGTCTTCTATATTCCAGGTTTAGGAGCTCTAAATATTTTTTATTTTGCAGGTAAGGCTACAGGTCAACGTCCTCATCAAGATAACATAAAAGATGTCCAGCATGCTATGCCAGCAGATCGTCGTCGGGTAGAGGTTGACGATGATGACACTTGGAGGAGGACACTCTGAGAGTTTCAGTGCCAGAGTCTTCATAATTACAAGGGCTCCATTTCAGATGCAGTCACAAAAGATTGGTTGGAGGAGGTTGAGATGGGCTTCAGTTCGATCTGTTCTCAGAAGTAGCATTGGGTGTCCTTGGTTGTGATGATGCTGCGTGGAGCAGCAAGGCAGTGGTGGTTCTTGTTCCTCGGGGATCACGAGGAGTCAACGATGTCATGGGAGGAGTTCCAAGACAAGTTTAGAGTCGAGTTTCTTTATTCAAATGAAAAGGCGTCTAATCGCCAATATCTTTTTACCCTTCGACAGGGGAGATCTAGTGTGTAAGAGTTTGGAATCCATTTCAGGAACCTTTTACGATATGCTTTGGACCTATTTCCAGATGAGGAGGCTAGAGCGAGGCAATTTGAGGAGGCTTTGTGTCTAGAGATCTAGTGCCAGGTCACCCCATTTATGCTAAAGACATATCTTGAGGGATTTTCAAGGGAGAGGTCATCGAGAGGACATTTTCCCAAATTGGATCATCATGAGAAGGGAGTTTTCATGATTTCTCATGAAGCAGAGTTGTGGCCAGGGTTTCCCGATTTTAGGGTATAAGAGTTTCTGTTCAGCCGTGGGTAGGTCCCAGCCTTCAGCATCTCGTTTCTCCGGGGGCAGTGGCTCTCAGGCCTATACTAAGGGATCATGAAATTTTTTTCTTGTGGTGGCCGAGTTCATTAGCAGTGAGAGTGACCAACCTTTTAAAGCAGTCATTGTGCACATGGTACTCTGCTCTAGGTTCCTCCGTTGAGGCAGTTCCAGCCGAGGCAGTAGCAGCAGGTTGCACCAGCTTTGGATCAGTAGAGGGTAGATGGGGAAGGAATAATACAACCCTATGACGCTCCCCATCCTCAGAGAGTAGATCATGGCCATGGTGGTGGTTTTCATCATGGTCAGAGAGGATGTGGAGGAGGTCGTGGTCAGCTTCATGCTTTAGCATTTCCAGCTGTGGAGGAGGTCATGGTCACCTACCCTTGTCTATGCTTTGGGACTTGAGGCAGAGAGGATTTCAGTGACCTTGGCATTGACTACGCCTGTTGGAGGCCGATCTAACCTGTGATGCCATCCTTTGCATGGATTGGTTGTATTCGGTGCAGGATATCTTGGATTTCTTCAGGAGGTAGGTTGTGTTATTCAATGCGGATGGAGATACAGTGGTGTTAATTGGCGAGTGAGACCCTTGGATGGGTCAGAGGTGTGTTCCATCCTTATCATCCATGATGTATGAGATGATGCTGAGTTATTCAGAGGTTCAGTAGTTTGCGTCTCTTAGGGTCATGGAAGAGTACCTCGATGTCTTTCTAGAAGAGGTTGTAGCATTACCCTCCTCAATGAGAGATCAAGTTTGGGATCGAGATACAACCAGTATCATATCCTATCTCTATGTCTCTATATATGATGACCCCTTTTGAGATACAAGAGCTAAATATATATCTTTATGGTCTGTTATAGTGCAGTTTGGTTTGGACGAGTGTGTCACCATGGGGCGCACTAGTTTTGTTCATGAAGAAGGCTGATGACAGTTTGCGGTTGTGTGTCGATTATCATCACTTGAACAAAGTGACAATAAAGAATATCTATCTTCTTCCACAGATTAATGATTTATTTGATCAACTAAAGGGTGTATGTTGGTTCTCAAATATCAAATTGTAGTCAGGTTAACATCAAATGTGTGTGGAGGATGAGGATATCCCAAAGACTACTTTCTGTTGTCATCATGGGAATTGAGAGTTCATTGTAATGCCTTTTGGTTTGACAAATGCTCCAGTTGTGTTTATGGGATTGATGAACGTTGTGTTCCATGAGTTCTTGGACAAGTTCATGGTGGTTTTCATCGATGACATCCTTGTGTAATCCACGTCTAAGGAGGAGCATGCAGATCATATACACATCATTTTGGGAGTTATTCGTCAACATTAGGTATTTGGGAAGTTGTCGAAGTGTGAGTTTTGGGCTCGAGAAGTCCGTTTCCTGGGTCATGTTGTGTCCCAGCAGGGAGTAGTTGTGGATTCATCAAAGATAGAAGCAGTTGTGTCTTGGGAAGCCCCCAATACAGTTTCAGAGGTGCAAAGTTTCCTTGGTCTCACAGGCCACTACAAGAGGTTCGTAGCCGATTTATTTTGAGTTGTGACTCCTCTAACAGTTGTGAATAGAAAGGATTAGGAATTAATATGGATTGATCAGTATCAGGCAGATTTAGAGTATCTAAAGGAGAGGTTAGTAAGTGCTTCATTTCTTTGTCTTCCAGCAGAGGGAGTTAAGTTTGATGTTTTCTGCGATGCTTCGCATATAGGGTTAGGCTGTGTTTTGATGCAGCATAAATTAGTGGTTTCTTATGGGTCTTGGCAGTTGCATCCCCATGAACGTAACTATTCCACCCATGATCTTAATTTGGCAGCTGTAGTGTTTTCTTTGAAGTTGTAGAGACATTACCTCATTGGCGAGTGCTTTGTGAGTTTCACCTATTATAAGAGTTTGAGGTATGTTTTCTCCTATAGTGACTTGAACTTACAAAAGCATCAGTGGATGGAGTTATTATGGGAATACAACTTTGAAATATCCTATATACCTAGAAAGGGGAATGTTGTAGCTGATGCGCTGAGTCGGAAGTCACGTAGTGATGTAGTGAGTGAATCTGGTGACTCATGGAGAGTAATGGAAGAACTTTCAGCATTACATCTCAATATGGGAGAAGTTGGGGGAAGAGGTTATCTTTTCCATATGATAGTGCAGTCATCTATGGTGTAGCAGGTAGAAGAGTCCCAATTGGGGGATCTAGAAGTGGAGGTCTAGAGAGACTGAGTTGTTTGTGGTGATTCCCCTGATGGCTGGTTTGAGGATGAACAACACTGAGTGTTTTATCATGGATGGATATTTTTTCCTTTGACGATGTGAAAGACAGTTCTCAGAGAGTTCCATAGTTCTCCTTTAGTGGTGCATCCTGGAGTGACAATGATGTACAAAGCCTTGAGGAGTTAGTTTTGGTGACTCAGGCTAAAGCGTTCACTTGCGGAGTTTGTGTCTCGATGTTTGGTCTTCCAAAAGGTGAAGGTTGAACACCGTGTTCCTGGTGGTATGCTCTAGCCGTTAGATGTTCCTTAGTGGAAGTGTGTGGGTGTAGAGGCCTGAAGCTTGACGTACATGGACATTACATTACTTGTGAGGAATACTTAATACATAACGAAAACAGACACACAAGGACCGTAATAGTTTAGTGTCTTCAGAAACTTGGAATATAAACTCTTAATCATGTTGAAAGATCTTCAACATCTCCCATAACAATCTTACCCTTTTTGTTTCCTTACCTAAAACCTTTCTTTTAATCTTGGGGGAAAAGAAAACATAAAAAAGGGTGAGCTCAAATGCTCAGTAAGGGTAAGCATGGAGAAAATATAACAAGCCATATACATTTGAACTTAAAAACATGAATATAATGTTTAAACATCAAGATCTTGAGCAATGACATAAAACATGACAGTACGTAAGACATAGATCATAATGGAACATAAATCATAATAAAATAGCATGCGAATAAAACTTGTAATTGTGGAAAAACATTAATCACGTGAAATGATTTCCATAGTAGACAAGGCATTTATGCCAAGACCATCTTAATGGACAAAGTCCCTTACTGACCCGGGTTTACTTGTCGTTCCAGCCCTGTATTACTGAACCAGATTTACTTGCAATTTCATCCATGTATATCTCATGAGATATAAATCTTTACCCAATGCATTGGAGGGAGATATAGGTCCCACCCATCTCATATTTAAATCATTCTTACGTGTGCCACAAAACAATCATAAATCATTCATCATAACCAAAAGAATAAATTGGGTTGCATAAACATCATTCCATCATAACATAATCCATATAAAATAAATGGATATCATTTCATCATAAGAAAAGTGAAACCATATAAATCATAGATACATTATACTTGAAACATACACATATGAAGTAATGCCATCTTAGATGGAAAATGGTTTTGATAAAGCACTTGAAATGAATTCTTGAGTAAAATATCCTTTCTTCTTGAAAATCATTTTCTTTTCACAAAATGCAATTCAATTTTAAAATAAATGGATTTTGTTGAAAATAGTCATGAAATCTTGTAGAGTAATCTTCATGAAAAAAGGCGTTATGAAACCGTAAAAATCTGTTCATGCCGTATAAGTTAAAAAAACATTCTTCTCGTACTTTTTTCGGAAAAGTCAAAAAGTACCTCGTATGGTAAACAAAAAAAAAGATTCCTTACATACCATGTAGTAAAAGTAAAAAATGGGTAAAAAGGACATTAAACATACATGAAAACATTTTTATAAAACTTGGACATGGATGATAAATATAACCTCAGTAAATACTTACATATAAGCAATCTCGAATAGAAAACAATTGAGATTGCAACGTTATCCCTTACCTTACGTCCAATATGCTTCGTATGTATCCAAACCTCCTCTTCTTCGATGCACCTCCTTTAAACTTCTTCTTGGGGCACTAGGGTTCATATTTTGAGAAGACCAAAACCTATATGATATAACTAGAGAGGTTAAGAAGAGGAATTGGTAGGGTTTGGCCGAGCTTCAAGGCTCAAAAGGGTGTGAAGAGAAGTGGTAAGGGGTTCCCTTTTTATACGGGAGGAGAGGGGCACCTTTGGAAATCTCAAAAATATTAATTTATAATAAATCTAAACCCACTTAAAAACCTCCAAAAAATGACTCATATTTTAAGATTAGATGAGATAGGGTTGTAATATCATAAACTAATAAAAATTAGACATGTAGGGGATTTATTTTAAACATTATCAACTTGATTTATCCTTATTTAATCTATTAAATTTTATTTGTGGTAATAAGATTCTAAATTTTAAATTGTTATAAATAATTACTTATGTGCTGTGAATTATCCATAATTAGATAATTTATGACATTTTAGACTATATAAATTTCAATTTATAATTTTTAAATATTTTCTGTGATTTTTAAATAATTTAATAATATGTTATTTTTATAAAATAACAATAGTGTCAATTTTGAAACCATTCATTTATTTGAATTTAAATAAAATCCAAATAGAGGATATATTCGACCTAAAATATTTAATAGGTTCCTAACATGTCATAGTAATCTAGAAAATTAGTGGAACACATTAAATAGTTAATATAATATTTATTTTACTATTTGTAAAACCATTTATTTGATATTTCTCTTAATAAAATAATTACTACAACATTTATGTATAATTATTAAATATATTTATTTGTTGCATAAAAATTAAAAATAAAATACTAGGATAAATATAAATCTTATATATTTTATAAGAATACATTTAGTCATATTTATCTTCTAAAACACCCAAATTTTAAAATGTTATATTTATTAAATTATAAAGGTGAAAACTTTGACGTCATATAAAATAAAATAATATAAGTGTCATAATCACTTTTATAAGAATCCAAACGATCATATATTCGGTCATTGGATGATTATGGTGTATATATACACTACCAATAAGTTTTGGTCAGGTTTGTGAGCCCTTTAATATGTATTACTATTTCAATAAAAACAATATTATTGATTTTTTTACTAAATAAATAATTTCTACATCATTAATGTATAAGCTAATAAGGTAATTAAATATCTCTTAAAAATTACAAATAAATTACCATGATAAATAAAAACATTTTATATTTCAAATGAGTATTTATAACCGAATTTATATTCTGTATAACCTTATATTAAAAATACATTAATTATTAAAGTTTGAGTGAGACATATTTCACTTTCCTTTAAATAAAATAAACTAAAGGTCTTAATCACCTCCAAGTGGATTCTAATAGATTCCATTTCGACCCAAATATGAATTTGGATGAAATATAATCATCCAATTGTATTAAGAAAAGTGTTAGGGTAATTTTATAATATTATATTTACCCTTAATTACCCGATTTACCTTTTACTATGGTAAATAAAATTTACCGTAGTTACTATTCATAATGCCCAAAAATAAAAAGTAGTCTATTAATATAATTTGAACTCACTAATTCCAAATATGGAATCCATTTTTCCAAATTCAATACATAGATGTTTCAAAAATTAAATTAAAATTATTCCCGTTGTCAAAAGAAAACGAGTTTTTTGTTTAAAACATTGCAAAAGATTGAATTGATTTAACCTACGAATTCAATTTAAAATCAACGCTAATGACATACATTATATTAAATGGTAAAAATATATTCTATTTATACTTTAAAACCATTCAATATTATAATTTATCCACATAAATTATTACGATGAAGAAAGTTGTTTTTAATTAAAATATAGCGTGTTTTTACTTTTCATTAAAATATGAAAGTTATCAGAATAATATGAAAAATTTATCCAAGGTAAAATTTTATATCCTAATTCCAAAGAAGAAGTTTATTTTTTAAAATTTAACTTATAAACTTTTCAAAAATTATATTTAAAATGGGTGTGCCATCAAAAGGCGGCAAAACTGCATTTTTTTAAAATACTTATTTTACCCGAAAAAATTATTTTGTTCTCATACCATGTTCTAGAAAATTTTTAAGATGAATAATAATGTTATAAAATTAAAAATGTAGTTAATACTATTCATAACGACTAGTTTATAATAATATTATAACCATATATCGTTTTTTAGTGAAACCTGGTATTGCGTACGACACACGCTATCGAGGAAGGTTGTGATTGCGTGTAATGCAAGCCAAGTCAGGGTTGCATGTAATGCAAGACTCCTTTGTTGTTGTGTATAACAAAATACAACCATATTTCATTTACACATTGAATATATATATATACACACACTCAATGTTGTGTAGAATAACTACTATCAAACAAACTTGAAATTGTCTGTAACACGATCCAAGATTAGTGTTGCGTATACTACAAGCTAATACGGTGTTGCGTATAGCACAAGATAATCTTGGTGTAGCGTACAACAGAAGTTATGAAAGAAATTAAAAGAATATATCTTATAAAATCTTGGTTTGTTACATTCTACCCCCCTTAAAATGAATTTCGCCCTTGAAATTCGTCGGGGTTATAAATCGTTTACTATTCATAGAAACCCACATCGTAAAAAGGAATAATAAAACTTAATTTTAAAAACTAAAGTATGAAACGTAACGATTACCCAAAGTAACTCATCACTGGGTTTCAATATAGGAGAACATAGGTGAAAATATGGATATGGAAGAAAAATCTAACCATCAAGTTCTGATGGATATTGGTAGAGAACATGGCTATGAAAAATCCAACAATCAAAAAGCCATAAATTTGTGATGTTCTAAGGTACCTTATGATTCATCAGATATGAGGGCACTAGGACAACATTTCTAGTTTTCAAGATCATTTCCTTAACGTTGAATAATTTTCGAATCAAAATAAATACTTACTTGATTTTGGTAAAATCTCACCGTTGTTCATGCCTTGAACAATTTCCACTTCATCTCTTAAAGAAATTGAAGTTGAATTTGTCATCTGTGAAGTGTTATCAGATCATGTGATAGAATGATGATTCATTCCATCTGTTTCAAACAAAAATGTTATAAAAAGTTATCAAATATACATAAGACCATCTATGGTGAGGTTAATCGTACATGGTTCCAAAAATGGACTTATACTTCATTTATCATACCAAGTAATAAAATAAAACTAATTTCTACAAACCAGGGACTTCCTATAGGCCAATGGTATGAGATAAAGGCCACTCTCACTTCAGTTGTGGGTTCGATTCCCACAGCCTTGTCCGATGCGACGGGTTGTCGCCCATCCTACAGGTTGTCCTTTTTCTAAAATTACATCATTATGACATTCCATCAATAATATCGAAAAAAGTTCTAGCCTTAAACAATACTAAATTGTGTCCAACATAATCAATTCCAATCTTTAGGCTTATCCAAAATACATATGTCCAATCTCATAGTATAAAGAAAACGATTACTTGAAAGGTCACATAACAAGCACATGAATACCATCATTTATACAATATATCTTGTTGGTCACATTCCAAACATGTGAATACCTTAATCACGTATTCTCTTGAAAAATGAATACCCATTGAACCTTAGTGAAAAAATGAATGCTGTCAAAAGTTAATTATTTCCACATACCAAAATCCCAAAAATTCTATATACTCAAACCATGATATCACTTAGTCCTTATATCAATCATGAGCTCATTTCATTTTTTTCATTATCCATTCATTATGCGCATATTATCTTCTTTCCAAAAATATTTCAATCACTTTTTAATGGTTACTAGTACCATATAATTATTGAAAACCAATACATAGATATTCCAAAATTCCATAATACCATAAATGAGATTCCATGATACTATTTTGAAATCCCATTACATAAACACTTAATCATTTTCATACTCAACATCACAAATAGTGATTGCATAAGACTTACCTTTATCCTTTTCCTTAAGAGTTTGCTCACATTGATCATTATTAACCTGCATATTAAGGCATTTATTAGCATAATGCCCCATTTCCTTGCACTTGAAGCATTGAAGTGTTGGTGGAGCGTTCTCTGTAGTCTTTTCTCTGTTCACATCATTAGAAAATTTTTTCCCATTACTTCGACAATCAACTACTTGATAAACTTCTTTTCCACACTTAAAAAATTTTCTAGTACCTTTTAGGAAATCTCCACCATGATTCTTTCCATACTTTGAACATAAAGAAACATTCATCTTCTTTTCAACATTGTTTTGAGATTTCTCTTTGAACTCCATCTTTTGTTTCTTGTCAAAAACATGGGATGGATATGTAACACCAACTTCCAGTTCTACCTTGATAGCACAACACACAATTTCTTCATAGCTACTGAAGTCTCTTATAGCTAATGCCCTTCGAAGACTTTGTTTTAAGCCACTGAAGAATCGATCAACTTTACTTTTAGGTTGGATGATAAATCCAGATGCATACCTTGGAAGCCTTATAAAATTCGCCTCGTATATACCAACAGATTCATCATCCTTTTTCTTAAGCCCAAGTAACTCCTTTTCCATCTTTGTTCGAAGAATACGAGGGAAGTACTTATTGAAAAATAAGTTCTTGAACTCATCCCATTCCATGGATTCAATTTCACTTTGGGGCATTGTGTTCTTAATTGGAGTCCACCACTGGTATGCTTCACCTTATAAACGGTAAAAAGCAAGAATGATTTTTTCATGTTCTGAACAGCAAAGTATGAAAAATATCTTTTCAATGGTACTGATCCATTGTTCAGCAACAAGTGGATCCGAAGACCCACTGAAAGAAGGTGGACGTTTCCTCATGAAGGACTCAATAGAATATTGTTCCCTTATCTGCTCATTTGGAAGTCCAGAATGATTCATATCTTGCATAAGTATAGCAATAAGATTTTGTACTCCATCTCCCATAACATCGGTTTGATCAGGAGGACAATCATTGCATTGTCCATTACATTGATCAACACGGTTCCTTCGGGTTCCACCCATCGTCTAAAACCCAAAAAGAATAGTGTGAGAGGAAAAAATCATGCTAGGGAAAACAACATAATAAAGGGGGAGTTCCTTCAATATATAACATCTTAGGTTTAATTCTATGACCGTTACCGTAATCCTAGGACTACAAACTATACTTATACTTAACCTTAGGGACATCCCTAGACATACCTTAGAAATATCTCTAGGGATCTCACTAAAGTTTTCGCATCCTAGTTTCCAAAGGTTGACTAAACCTTTCCTCTGATACCAACTTTAGAGGCCCAAAGCTTGACGTACATGGACATTACATTACTTTTACGGAATACTTAATACATAATGAAAACAGACACACAAGGACCGTAATAGTTTAGTGTCTTCGGAAACTTGGAATATAAACTCTTAATCATGTTGAAAGATCTTCAACATCTCCCATAATGATCTTCCCCTTTTTGTTTCCTTACCTAAAACCTTTCTTTTAATCCTTGGGGAAAAGAAAACATAAAAAAGGGTGAACTCAAATGCTCAGTAAGGGTAATCATGGAGAAAATAAAACAAACCATATACATTTGAACTTCAAAACATGAACATAATGTTTAAACATCAAGATCTTGAGCAATGACATAAAACATGGCAGTACGTAAGGCATATATCAAAATGGAACATAAATCATGATAAAAAATCATGGGAATAAAACTTGTAATTGTGGAAAAACATTAAGCACATGAAATGATTTCTATAGTAGCCAAGGCATTGCTTCCAAGACCATCTTAGTGGACAAAGTCCCTTACTGAACTGGGTTTACTTTCCGTTTCATCCCTGTATTACTGAATCAGATTTACTTGACGTTTCAGCCATGTCTATCTCATGAGATATAAATCTTTACCCAATGCATTGTAGGGAGATATAGGTCTCACCTATCTCATATTGAAATCATTCTTACGTGTTCCATAAAACAATCATAAATCATTCATCATAACTCAAAGAATAAATTGGGTTTCATAAACATCATTCCATTATAACATAATCCATATAAAACAAATGGATATCATTTCATCATAATAAAAGTGAAACCATATAAATCATACAGACATTATACTTGAAACATACACATATAAAATAATGTCATCTTAGATGGAAAATGGTTTTGATAAATCACTTGAAATGAATTCTTGAGGAAAATATCCTTTCTTCTTGAAAATCATTTTCTTTCCACAAAATTCCATTCAATTTTAAAAGAAATTGATTTTGTTGAAAATAGTCATGAAATATTGTAGAGTAATCTTCATGAAAAAATGCATTATGAAACCGTAAAAATCCATTCATGCCATATAAGTTAAAAAAACATTCTTCTCGTACTTTTTCTGGAAAAGTAAAAAAGTACCTTATATGGTAAACAAAAAAAATATTCCTTACATACCATGTAGTAAAAGTAAAAAATGGGTAAAAAGGACATTAAACATACATGAAAACATTTTTATAAAACTTGGAGATGGATGATAAATACAAACCCAGTAAATACTTACGTATAAGAAATCTCGGATAGAAAACAATTGAGATTGCAACATTATCCCTTACCTTACGTCCGATATGCTTCGTATGTATCCGAACCTCCTCTTCTTCAATGCACCTCATTTAAACTTCTTCTTAGGGCACTAGGGTTGGTCTTTTGAGAAGGCCAGAACCTATATGATATAACTAGAGAGGTTGAGAAGAGGAATTGTCAGGGTTTGGTAGAGCTTCAAGGCTCAAAAGGGTGTGAAGAGAAGTGGTAAGGGGTTCCCTTTTTGTAAGGGAGGAGAGGGGAACCTTTGTAAATCTTAGAAATATTAATTTATAATAAATATAACCCCACTTAAAACCTCCAAAAATGACTCATATTCGAATATTAGATGATATAGGGTTGTAATATCATCAACCAATAAAAATTAGACATGTAGAAAATTTATTTTAAACATTATCAACCTGATTTATCCTTACTTAATCTATTAAATTTTATTTGTCGTAATAAGATTCTAAATTTTAAATTGTTATAAATAATTACTTATGTGCTGTGAATTATCCATAATTAGATAATTTATGACATTTTAGACTATATAAATTTCAATTTATAATTTTTAAATATTTTTTGTGATTTTTAAACAATTTAATAATATGTTATTTTTATAAAATAACAATAGTGTCAATTTTGAAACTATTCATTTATTTGAATTTAAATAAAATCCACACAGAGGATATATTTGACCTAAAATATTTAATAGGTTCCTAATATGTCATAGTAATCTATAAAATTAGTGGAGCACATTAAATAGTTTATATAATATTTATTTTACTATTTTAAAAACCATTTATTTGATATTTCTCTTAATAAAAT
This sequence comes from Viscum album, assembly GCA_963277665.1. Lineage (NCBI taxonomy): Eukaryota > Viridiplantae > Streptophyta > Magnoliopsida > Santalales > Viscaceae > Viscum > Viscum album. Next base: position 719,667,733 of record OY728150.1, read on the forward strand.
AATTACTAAAACATTTTTGTATAATTATTAAATATACTTATTTGTTGCATAAAAATTAAAAATAAAATACTAGGATGAAGATAAATCTTATATATTTCATAATAATACATTTAGTTGGATTTATCTTCTAAAACACCCAAATTTTAAAATGTTATATTTATTAAATTATGAAGGTGACAACTTTGACATCATATAAAATAAAATAATATAAGTGTCATAATCACTTTTATAAGACTCCAAACGGTCATATATTAGGTCATTGGATGCTTATGGTGTATATATACACTACCAATAAGTTTTGGTCAGGTTTGGGAGCCCTTTAATATGTATTACTATTTCAATGAAAACAATATTATTGATTTTTTTACTAAATAAATAATTTCTGCATCATTAATGTATAAGATAATAAGTTAATTAAATAACTCTTAAAAATTACAAATAAATTACCATGATAAACAAAAACATTTTAGATTTCAAATGAGTATTTATAACCGAATTTATATTCTGTATAACCTTATATTAAAAATACTTTAATTATTAATGTTTGAGTGAGACATATTTCACTTTCCTTTAAATAAAATAAACTAAAGGTCTTAATCACCTCCAAGTGGGTTCTAATAGATTCCATTTCGACCCAAATATGACTTAGGACGAAATATAATCATCCAATTGTATTAATACAAGTGTTAGGGTAATTTTATAATATTATATTTACCCTTAATTACCTGATTTACCTTTTACTATGGTAAATAAAATTTACCATAGTTACTATTCATAATGCCCAAAAATAAAAAGTGTTCTATTAATATAATTTGGACCCATTGATTCCAAATATGGAATCTATTTTTCCAAATTCAATACATAGAAGTTACAGAAATTAAATTAAAATTAATCCCGTTGTCAAAAGAAAACGGGTTTTTGTTTAAAACATTGCAAAAGATTGAATTGATTTAACCTACGAATTAAATGTAAAATCAATGCTAATGACATACATTATATTAAATGGTAAAAATATATTCTATTTATATTTTAAAACCATTCAATATTATAATTTAACCACATAAATTATTATGATGAAAAAAGTTGTTTTTAATTAAAATATAGCGTGTTTTTACTATTCATTAAAATATGAAAGTTATCAGAATAAAATTGTCAAAAATTATATTTAAAATGGGTGCGCCATCAAAAGGCGCCAAAACTGCATTTTTTTAAAATACTTATTTTACCTGAAAAAATTATTTTTTTCTCATACCATGTTCTAGAAAATGTGTAAGATGAATAATAATGTTATAAAATTCAAAATTTAGTTAATACTATTCATAACGGCTAGTTTATAATAATATTATAACCATATATCGTTGTTTAGTGAAACCCGGTATTGCGTATGACACACGCTATCGAGGAAGGTTGCGATTGTGTGTAATGCAAGCCAAGTCAGGGTTGTGTGTAGTGCAAGACTCCTTTGTTGTTGTGTATAAAAAAATCCAACCATATTTCATTTACACATTGAATATATATATATATATATACACACTCAATGTTGCGTAGAATAACTACTATCAAAAAACTTGAAATTGTGTGTAACACGATCCAAGATTAGTGTTGCGTATACTGCAAGCTAATACGGTGTTGCGTATAGTGCAAGATAATCTTGGTATAGTGTACAACAGAAGATATGAAAGAAATTAAAAGAATATATCTTATAAAATCTCGGGTTGTTACAGTGGAAGGACATCTCCATGGACTTTGTCACTGGTTTACCTCAAGCTCTAGAAGGACATGATGCTATTTGGGTGGTAGTATACCTTTTCAACAAAATTATCCCACTTCATAGAAATCAAGGATTCAATCTCAGTGGAAGTTTTTTTGGGACAGTATCTGGAGGAGGTGGTGAGACTTCATGGAGTCCTAAGGATGATCATTTCTGATAGAGATCCTCATTTTACCTCTAGGGTGTGGAGAGGTCTCCAGCATGTTTTCAGTTCTTAGATATACCTTAGCACTGATTTTCATCCTCAAACGAAAGGTTAGAAAGAATGAACCATCCAGACCCTTGAATACATGTCACGCTCTTGTGTCTTGGATTTTGGAGGTTCGTGGATGAGGCACTTACCCTTGGTAGAGTTTACTTACAAAAATATTTTTCAATCCACCATCGGTTTGGCACCATTTAAAGCCTTGTATGGCCAACTTTTCCATTCTCCATTGTGTTGGACTAGGGTCGGAGAGTCATCAATTCTCAGACCGGAACTAGTACTGAATACAATAGAGATTGTTCAGGTGATTTGTGAGAGGATGAATATAGAACTAGATCGCCAGAAATCATATGTCGATCAAAGGAGGATACCCTTAGAGTTTGATATTTGGGATCACGTGTTTCTGAAGGTGACTCCTCGTCGTGGGAAATGAAGGTTTGGTCACATGAGTAAGCTTTCTCCCCTGTTTGTTGGTTCTTTTGAGGTTTTGGCTCGTGTTGGAGTCGTGGCATACCAGATAGAACTTCCCCCGCAGATAAGTCAGATACATGATGTTTTCCATGTATCAAAACTCATTTGTTATCTTCATGATGACTCACATGTCATTGATTGGATCTAGATCGATGTTGATGATGATGCGACCTTCGAGGAGTAGCCTATGGAGATCCAAGACCACAAAGATAAGGTGTTGTGTGGGAGTTCTATCCCTTTGGTTCATGTCTTGTGGTGACACGGTGGTGTGGTGGAGAGTACAAGGGAGCGTGAGTCATAGATACATGCTCAGTACCCAGAGTTGTTTGATGTTTAACTCTTTTCATGTAATGACGTTCACTTTTTGGTTGTAGACCATTCGTGTTTATGAGATGACTTTCTTTGGTTGCTTCTTGTGGATTTCTCTCTTTTGATAGGTATCTCAATGGGTGGTTGTTCATAATTCTTTTCTATTTCCTTTTAGGTTGGTTTTGAATTCTTGAGGATGAGAATGTTTTGAGAGGTATCTTATGTAATGTCTTGGACCTCTTTGGTCCATTCCTTTGTGAAAATTTGGTGTCTGATGTGTTCTGAGAGGTCAAGGTGAATTATCCCCAACACTTTTCCAAATTTCTAGTTTTGTGAATAGTGTCATCGGTAGCCTTATGTGAACAGTGCAACAGTAACCTTATGTGAACTGTGTCATCGGTATCCTTAGGTGAACAGTGAAACAGTAACCTTATGTAAAAAGTGTCATTAGTAGCCTTATGTGAACAGTGCAATGGTAACCTTATGTAAACATTTTCATCGGTAGGCTTATGTTAATAGTGAAACGGTGAGGTCCAATGGTAGCCTCTTTCCTTTGAAAAATTTTGAGTTTATGAATAGTGTTTCCAAAACGGTGAGGTTCCAATGGTATCCTCTTTCCTTTTCCAAATTTGGAGTTCATGAATAGTGTTTTTAGAACGGTGAGGTTCCAATATTGAGGTTTCAACGGTGAGGTTCATGAACAGTGTTTTCCCTTTGCCAAATTTTGAGTTCATGAATAGTGTTCCTAGCTTTCTACAGTTTCACCCCTTTTACATTTCCTTTCATGTAAACTGAATTTAAAGCCTCATTTTAAGGAATCTAAGGCCGATTCAAAGGCCATAACTCCTATATTAATTTTTCCTAAGGCTCATGATTCTTTTACTTGGTCAAACTGTGTGGTTTAATGCGATCTGCTTTTAATGGAAAATTCAGCGTATCTTAAACCGCTGCTTCATTAAATCTTCTAAAGGGACAAGATATCATCCTCCCCAGTTCATCCTCCTTGTTCTCAGCTATGAGATGCACGAACCTTCCATTCCTTCCCGTAGGAGCTGTGCGATCAAACCTTCCTCCTTGGATTGGTTCCCCTCTGTTTTTGATGCAACCAAGTAGTATCAATCAATATTTGATATAAGGTATGATCTATCTCCATTCTTTTAGGTTCATATCCTCATGTTTCTCCTTTTCCTTTTATGGAATTCTATCTCCATGTTCCTAATGGACGTTTCTTGGGTGTTGACCGGTGTGGTGGTGTCTCTACAGCCTTGGGTGGATACAATTGTCACGAGGTGGGGGGGGGATATCATAACCCATTTTGTAGATCGTTGTCATATAAAGAACATCAAGAACCATTTGAGGTAGGGGATTCGTTGATTCTCTTTTCTTTTACGTGAAACTGTAGAATTATAATATTTTATCCCACTAGATTACAATGGAATTGGCATAATAAATATTTGAACCAGATAAATAAATTGATTTTAATTGTATGTTATTGCCTCTTGTTTTTCTAGATAGTGTGATATCTATGCTTTTTTGTTTAGCTTTTCATTCTCAATGGAAATTGGTAAAGAACGTAAATCCAGAATTAATTGATAATCATTTGGCTAAAGATAAAGAGGCATGTGAATGAATCTGATTGGGGTTGTTGTAATTTGATGTTAATCAAATTGATGTTGTAAGCGTGTTTAATCAATTTGTGATAGCTTACTATTTAGGTTTCCCAAAGTTGGAACTTACGAATAATAAATCGGTTAATTCAAGATGGATTAAAGAACTGGTTGTTTCATAAAAGATTATACCTTGTAGGGTTCTAAGTTACCCTCTTTCTTGTTTAAGGGCCAATATCCCAATTGGTATGATGTTTTTTTTCCTGCTTCTTGTGTTATGATGTGAGCCTAGATGGCTGTTGTAATGTGTGGGGGTAGGGATGCCTATTGGTTGTGGCAGCAGTTGACGCCTAGAGCGGCAAGATGCATCTGTTTATGCATGTGGGTATTGGGGAGGACACTAGGGATGATAAAACAGGTTGTATTTGAATGTTTGGATGCTTGTAGATTCTTTTTGGTAGTTTATCTGCTTTACATTCCCCACTGCTCAAGGCAGCTGGTCTTGCTTACCCTTCTTCCGAAAGGGGCAATGACACACGGGGTATTCCACATGCTTTCCATGCTTATCTTCTCAAGGGAGTATGGGTCTACGATCTTACTATAGGTGGAAAAGACTTGATGGGTAGTTCATCTACTCACTGTGTTGAGCCCCATTGTGTTTAGTAGCATAGAATGTATTTCTAGAATGCCTGGGAATATGGGAAAGTAATTATATAAATAAATAATTTAATAAATGATGTTAACCCATGGGGTTGGAGCTTCCTAGGATGCAATGATGAGAACAAAAAACTTTGGGTGTGAAGCTAATGAAATATAATGTGGAATTGTTAATGTTTAATTAATGTTTAAATAATTAATTACGTAAAGTGAAACTGATAAAAAGGGAATGGAGTAATGTAATAAAGCTATTTAAATAGTTGTGTTTTTATAGGATACCTATTCTTAGAAGTGGCAGTCATGAGTTCGAGGGACGTTAGCTGTAGTTGAGTCTAAGACTAGGTTATGCCCATAGTGTGGTTGTGAGCTATAGTATATTCTGTACTTTTTGTGTTTCTATACACTACTTCACACCATCAGTTAGGGAAACTGACACCCTGAGGATTCTGAGCCCTAGGGGGGGAGGTGTTTTCCCCAACATTCTCGTGGGAGGATGGATGGATGACTACCCCCTTTGGCCCCACTCTCTTCTCCTGGTAGTTGATTGTGTTGGTAGGCACAATGGTTAGTTTTCCCCATATATGTGTGTAGAGGGCTGTAATGGCTTGTGGTTATTCACACACATATATTCTGAATATAGTTTCCTATGAACTACTATAGGTGTAACGTGTATAGGTTATGATGGATTGAGGAACCTTACTCGGTGTATGGGCTATAATGGATTAAGGTTTAATACCTGATGTATGATACACATTATGCGAGTTGTGGTGGATCTTAGAAACTACCTGGTTAATTTGCTTACGTGGACATGGTGGTTTTGTTGCATGAGGTTCATGTTGTGCTGCTTGGCCCATGTCTCTTCGGGCGAGAATTTTTGGAGAGAGATGCTTAGGACGTGTGACATTGGGGAAAAGCGGAAAACCTGTGGGGAAGTAGTAGTGGGGTACCCCTGATATTCTTTATGATATTATATACTCTTGTATTCAATACTTAGTGATAGTATCCATGGTGAGGCTGGGAACATAATATACATGGTTAGGTGAGGATTTAGTTTCACTTGTTGTTCATTGTGATTTAGCATGCTTTCTTTACTTTTGCACGAGAGGCTCTGGGGAGGATCCTACTTAGTATACTGTTATACTCACCCTATATATATATATTGTTTTTCAGGTCACTTGATTCAGGTTGGAGATTAGGCTAGTATCTACTAGCTTGGGGTTGTAGGAGTTGTTTGGTCTTTCTGGTTGCTGTTGTTTTTTAATTTCTTTTGGGTACTTGCTGTTTTCCCCTTTCAGTTGTAGTTGTTTTGCATGACATTTCATATGTGTACTTGGGATTTATTTTATACTATTGTCTAAGTTGGAGTTGGTTGGTGTCTGTCTTATCTATCTCTTTAACATATGTTCTCCTAGAGGGTAATGCCTCTCATCTTTGTGTTTACTATACCCTCAGTGCTAGTCACCAACCCGAGGCCTACTAGAGGCGGGACTCGAGGGTCATTATCTCCCTTCTCAGATTGCCGGCCCAGGAGGGGTACACTTTGTGGGGATGAGGTCATGAAACTATAGATGGGTAGTACACATATGAAATAATTTTTTTGAAGAAGCATCGAATGCGTGCACACCCATATCCCAAAGCTACTTAAACAATCATATTAACCGTTTCAAGTAGACAGATATATCATTTCTAGGATTAGAAGGTCCATATATTAGTATACTCAAGAAAGTGAATGGTTTTTTCATACACATCTATGGAGGAAGATTATAAATGTGAATAAAAATTGGCCCCATGCTATTAGTAGTAAACATATAACCAAATAGATTAAAACCATCACATGATAGACCCAACATTAAATTCTGAACCTCAACTACAAAATTGGAATGTTTTTTATCAAATACCCATCATTCTAATCAACACTACTGGAAAATGGACCTATCCCCACAGTTTTGTAAAACCGTGGGTATAGGGGGGTCTATCCCCACAGTTTTCCAAAACCGTGGGGATAGGTCCTGAAAATTCACCTATACCCACGGTTTTCCAAACTGTGAGTATAGGGTTACCTATCCCCACGGTTTTGGGGAAAACCGTGGGGATAGGTCTGGGTTAAAATATCTATACCCACAGTTATGAAAAACTGTGGGTATAGGTTTCCCGTGTGTGCGCGGGAATTTTTTTTTTTCGCGGGAAGGATTTTTTTTGTGGGAGTCCTATACCCACGGTTCTTCCCTCTATACCCATGGTTTATATTACTATATTTAACTAAATATAAATATATATACATAAAAGTAGTGTTGGTGTAGTGGTTAGGTGCTTCGTCTGCAGCGGAGAGGTTGCGGTTCGAAACTTGCCGACTGCATTATTTTAGGACTTATACCCACGGTTTTGAAACCATGGGGAAAGCCCTTTGACACCATGGAAATTGAATATGTTTTGTTGACATGGTGGCAGAACACCTATACCCACGATTTTGGAAAAACGTGGGTATAGGATGTGGACCTATACCGACGTCGTTCCAGCCCACGGTTCCCAAAACCGTGGGTATAGGCTATTTTTCCAATAGTGCCATATATAGGATGTACCAACTCATCATTACCTCTAATTCTCTCGACATCATTCCATCACATATTGGCTGATATTTTTGCAGAAATGAATAGATTTTGAAGCCTATGAATCAATGGAAAGTGCCACATGAATTTTTGTGGCACACAAGATGGTATTAAATCTACATTTTCCTTCCATAGAGATTTACCACATTTTTTACAGTCATTAAGGTCATTTGTTTCCTCCCAAAATAAACTACAATCTTTTAAAAAAGTATGAATTTTATTAGTAGAAAATCCGAGCTACTTAATTAACTTCCATGCCTTATAATTATTTAAGGGAATATATGAACCATCTAGAAGAAAATAATTTAAAAATGAAAGAATATAATCAATGGAGGTGTTTTAAATTCCCTACATCATTTTTCCTTGATATAACCGCATTAAAATTTTCAAATTTTTTATTTTAATACAATCCCGATATACAATAGTTCTGGTATCATCCATTAAGTTTTTCACTCTCTCATCAACATCATCTTTAGTATTTTTCTCTTGTGTATTGATATAATTTCCTTCTTTCACTGGAATACTATTTCTCTCATGATGATACACAAATGGAAATCGATCAAACATCAAATTCTATATCCCACTTCTTTCTTTCCATTCATGAATAGTAGAAGATTGCCTTGTCTCTCTATTGTGATACCAAAAATAATAGTTTGTTTAAAATCTATATTTCCTTATATGGTATAAAACTTATTCCTAAATTAACCATGGTCTTCCAACACAATTATAACAAGTACACTATATATGACCTCTATCTGAAGCATTATTAAATGAAAAATCTAAAAAAATCCATTTTTTTAAACTCGATTGAAATATGATCGGTATGATACATCCATATTCTATCCATTATATTAAAAGGGAAAAAAGTATCCCAATCTAAAATATAAATCATAATTATAATGATATCCAAATTCAAATGAAAAATAAAAGTATAGTGTAAAGGAAATTAAAGAACAATAATAGAAAACCAAATTGAGTACAATGCATGATGTAAGTGACCATTACAAAATATTTTATGATCCATCCAAAAAAAGAATAAGGAATATAATAATAAAAAACAAAGGCATACTCATCAAAATCCAAATAAGGTTCATGTATTTCAATAACTAACAACTAAGGAATACTAGCAATAAAATGTGTATATCTTAACTATAGAGGTATTATCATTTGAAAACATAATTGAGGATAACATTTAGTCATGAAAGGATTTTATTTAATGTTAAAATTAATTATATTTTTAAAACATAAGTAAAATAGATTTTACATGATGCTCTGTTTCAATTTTAGAAGTATTTAATTTGGGTAAGATCCATCAAGACTAAATAATTAATCCATTCCATCCCACTTTATTAAACTGATCCATTACTTCACCACTAATGAAACCTCTTAATTGAGGTTAAGTGTGGTTATATGGTTTTTAATTCATTTAACATGTAGTGGAAATAAATGCATAACTACTCAATTCATGATAAAAGAACTAAGGAAGCCTTATTAACAAAGAAAAAAGTTATACTCAATTGTTAATCAAAATAGGTGAAACTAAGGTTCATACCATTAAAGTTTTCTTAAAGAACTAAATTCTACTACAAAAATTTATCAATTTAATCCATTTTTTGTTAAATGAATATTATCCAACAATATTTCCATTATAACTTATATAATTATTTCAGTACATTTACCAAAGGCTTATATACATATTTTTACATAATATGGTTAAAAATTCTTAAACATTTGAAATCTAAATATTTAATTATGTGAAATAATATTTTATCATTCATTGATGTCTAAATAATAATTACAAATTCTAATAAACATGATTGAAAAGTAATGTAAATGCAGTAGTGAATTCCCAAAGAACCAACTTTTATAGATAAAGCAATATTCCAGATTTACATATAATAGTATAATCATGTACATCATCGTACAATTATTTATTTTTAGGTTAAAACAATCCAATAAATAGTTTAACCATTGTCCATTATATAATAAAATAAATTTCAATAATTAAGTCCCATAACTCTAGGATAATAAAAACCAACATTAACCCCTTTAGTTAAATTAAATATGATTCCAAACAATAAAAATATCTAAATATCTAAAATATTCCACCAAAAGAATATAAAATTTAAGTTAAGTTCATAATAATCCCTAGGATAGTTTTTAGAATAAATAAATTAGAATTAAAATAGCACTTTTAAGAATTTAATAGAGTATATTTGATCTCTATTAGACTAAAAATTTAAAAGCATGATGATATAAGTTATTCCAACATGCTTCTGTAGAATCACATACATAGATAAAAATGAAAATAATATCCAATAGATGAGAAGACAGATTCAGAACTCACTAATATCATTGCCGAAGAATATCAGAAAAAAATCATTGAATTAAGGGAGAAAACTAGAGAATAAAATTGGACATTTCTTGGGTGAGGTGTGAAGAAAGAACCTAATGGAAGGAAAGATTTCAAATCATAATAAAAAAATTCTAGAAATAGAGGAATATCACCTACCGATATGGGGAAGTTTTACCTGAGGATATGAGGGGGGAAACCAAGATCATAAGAGAGGATGACATTAGGGCTTTTAAATGAGTAGGGGAGGGGGATCCAGAGGGTATACAATTATTATAGGGAACTACAACCACTGTTTTTGAAAACCATGGGTATAAATTTGGAGACAACATATATACCCATGGATTCTACAATCCATGGGTATATATTCATGTGGAAATACCTATTTTCCAATAGTGAAAGTATAATAAATCTATATTTATTAGATATGAGGTTCAAACACGTACAAAGGAAATCAAACCTTTGAGGCATATTGTAATGTTATGCACTTAATTTCTTTTATATAGTGTATATACTACCCATTTGATATGTAATATCATGACTCATTAATATTTCATGGTATTTTAAGTTTTAATTTGAATTACTTTCATCCAAGTGGATTTGACTTAAGAGTTGCCAAGTTGTAAAGAATTTCATAACTCAATTTATTTTCATTGGGTTATATTACTTCTTCATCATATTTGATATTATAAGATTATGTATGTAATTAATTTTAATTAAATTGTGTTTTATTTCCGATTTTTTTATTTGGATTTAAATTTGATACACCTAATTTATTCATTGACTAATTCTCACTTCAAAATTATGATCATCATAAGAGTTTATTTCATAATCTCATTCTCATCGAGATTTTTTATTCTAGAATTTTCGTTAAAGAATTTATTTGATCATTGTATAATAAAACAATTTATTCTTCTCTATATCTAGTTATTCATGATATTTTTGAAATAAAAAAACCATTTCCCACTCTTTGGTTCTTAAAAAATGAGAATTTTTTAATAAAATTCAATTTCGTTTTTCTCTTCGGTTAGAAATCTGTTTTCTTCCAAAAACCTATTTTCTATTTTTTTCAAAAATGTTTTGAACAATTTTCAAATGATTTATTAAAGTTATTTTAACACATTTTTTATTTTTTATAAAATATTTTTAAATGAATCTTCATGATGTTTTCAAAATAATGCTTATTTGGATTTTACTGAAAAAGTGAAAAGAATCTTTGTTTTAATGTGTAAGACATGAATAAAATTTCTAGACATCATAACAACTCAAATGTTTTAAATATTATTTTATAAGTTTCAAAGTTTATTTTCAAGTAAAATTATTTTCATTTTTTTTGTGAAATTTTAGGTTTTAATATGTGATTTTTAAAATAAAAAGTATATTATCCTCAACAATATTTTTAAAGATATTTTTATGATATTTATATTCATAAATGACAACAACCATTTATTACTACTCAAATGGGAATATTTGGACACCATCGTTATTCTTCCTCTGGATGTTTTATGATTATTTTTACCAAGGATATTATTGAAATTCACTTATATATTTCATTTTGTTGTCATAAAATTTCCCTTTAAAATTCACTTTTCTGTGATCATTAGACATTAAATTTCCCATAAATATTCATATTATTTATCAGGGATATGCTTATTTCATAGATTGTATTTCATTTCAATATATGATTTTTTAATTGGAAAGTTATTTGTTTGACTGGGTAAATATGGATAAATCCATATCCTTTACTCAATATGGACATTTGATGTTAATACATATTAAATCATTAATTAAATTGATTATTCGATATATGAGGAATGATTTGGAACTATGGTGATGGGTGGGTATGGGCATTATATATCCCCTTGATGCATCTATAGGTCTCATGAGACAAATTAGTAAGCTATCATTAAATGAGTTTTTACTTGTAGTTTAAGTTGTCTTGTAAAAGGTCTTAATGATAGAGGTATCATGTGTCTTAGACAAAACATCCAATAATTAATCATTTCCTTTATTAAAAGTATTGTTATTATTATCCATGATATTTTGACTATGATATTATCTCTGGATATATTTAATTCTTATTTACTGATTAAATAGTTTGTGTTTTTAGTTATTTAACTTACCATATTGATTATGCCTTATCTTATAATGATAGTAAAGTTGTTAAAATAGAATTTGTGTTTAGTTATTTACCTTACCATGATTATTCTTATTGATTCATGATATCTTCCACTCTACCTAACCCTTATCAAGAATTTGAGCTCACCCTTATTTTTTTCCTTTCCCTAGGAATCAATGTAGTGTACTATGATTGTTATTCAAGGATATTCTAGATGGAATAATTTTATTCTCTAAAAAAATTTATGTTGTAATTTTTTTTTCAAATATAATATTGTAATTATGTATTTATCTAGTTTACCAAGAATATTAAACTATTCAGTCCTTCGGGACATGATTCTGATAGTCTGCGTAATATTTCTTCTTACTTTGCATGGTCAACAACCACCTCCGGATCAACTGAACCTACTCAGGTAGATATGGTATTAGAATAGGTCCAAAAAATGTTGAGTCACCTGAATCCATCCAACAAAGAGGTAAACTGCATGACCTTCCATACAAAGCCTCAAAACATTCCATCTAGATCGATGCCTAGAAGCTGTAATTATGTGAAAATTCCATGAGTGTTAAATGATGCTCCCATGAACCACTGAAATCTAAAACATAGGATCATAAAATATCCTCCAGAATCTAAATAGTCTACTTAGATTGACTGCTAGCATGTGGATGATAGGATATGATTATATGAACTTACGATTCCATGGGTTTTTGAAAACCCTGTTAGAATCGAAATGTGAAACGAGGATATCTATCAGAAATGATACTCCTCAGAACACCGTGAAACCAAACTACCTCATGCATGTAAAGACATCCCAAATCATCCACAATGAAGGTCTACTTGATAAGTAAGAAGTGATCTACCTTATTTAGTTGACCCATGATCACCCATACTACATTGTTTTTATGGGTTTTCCTAGGTAATCCTATCACAAAATCCATATTTACATCATCCCATTTCTATGTCAGAATAGGAAGATGCTGCAACTACCCAAATGCTCATATTTCACCTAATGACAGATGAAAAATCTTGCAGAAAATCCCACTCCCTAATTATTCATTCTTAGTCACCAGTATTGTCTATAGATATCCAAATATATCTTTGACAAACCGAGATATACCACCCATCTAAAATCATGAAACACTCTCATTAGTTTCTCTCACAATCCCATAGGAACCCATACTTATAAAACGATAAGAAGAACATTTTTTATACCAAAAGTCCATCCCAATGGAGTCTCCCCATCATATAAGATGTCTCTCAGAGCTAATCCATCTGAATCAAATAACTTATCTATCTTGATCTAGTCTAGAAGCATAGGTATAACAGATATCAAAGTCAAATCTACTCATCTATAAGACTCTTGAACATCTAGATGCATGTTGGCAAAGAAAACTATCATTCACCACTCATCAAAAGACTCCCACATTTCCTCTGTCTGTATCTTCTAGCTTAAGGAATCGATAACAATGTTTCCCTTTTCTTATGTATAAGACAACATGAATCTGAAATACTGTAGATACTTTACCCACCTCCTATGAAAAAGGTTTAGGTCCCGCTGAGAAAAGATGTACCTGAGTCTATTTTGGTTCCTTTACACCACAAACCTATCACCCATAAGATAGTGTCTTTAGAATCTCAGGGCATATACCACCGCATATTACTCTAGATCCTGAGTAGGGTAATTCCACTAATGTGGTCTCAGTTTTTTGGAGCCATAAGTAACCACTCGATCCTCCTGTATCAAAACTGCTCTAAGTCTAACTCTGGATGCATCACAGTACATGGTATATGATTTACTCAGCATAGTTAAAGTGAGGATATTTATTATGGTTAATCTACCTTTTATCTCCTGAAAATACCTCTCAAAACCATCTAACCAAACAAGCTTCACTCTTTTCTTGGTCATCCCATACATCAGTGCTTCCAAATGAGAGAAGTCATGGATAATGCATTGATAATAACTTGTTAAACCCCAAAATTCCTGAATATAAAATACATTATTGGGTTACTCCCAAAATACCATGGATGGAACCTTATACAGGTCCACCTAAACTCCCTCCTCTTATATGAAATGGCCCAATAAGTTCAATTTATTAATCTATAAACTGCATTTGGTTAGCTTGGCATAGATATGATATTGTATCAATGCAATCAAGACATTGTCAAGATGTTGGGCATAATCATTTGCTGACTGTGAGTACACTAATATTTCATTGACAAAAAACTACCAAAAATCAATTCATAAAAGGTTGAAATATCCAATTCATCAAGGCCATGAATACTGCTAGTGCGTTCATCAAATGAAACGACAACACAACAAACTCATACAAGCCATAACTTATCCTAAAAGAAGTCTAAGGTATATCTAATGGACTCACCATCAACAGTTGGTATCCTAATATCAAATAAATATTAGATAAGATATTTTCTTCTCTCATCTGTTTGAATATATCATCGATGTGGGAAAGGGTATATCGTTTCTTAATTTTCTTCTAATTCAATCTCTGATAATCTATACATAAGTGAAAATTCAGATCATCCTTCTTGGTGAAATGAACTACAGAAACCCACTGAGATACTATGCTATATGAAACCATTGTATTCTAGATCTTCCAATTAAACTTTTGACTCCCAAATATCTACTAGTTCCATCATGTAAGGTGGAATAGAAATAAGCTCTGATTCTAACACCAAATCAATCATGAACTCGATCTCCCACTCAGGCGGTAATCCATATAACTATTTAAGAAAAAATCCTAAAAATGGTCTACTATTGATGGAAAAGTATCATGATTCATTCCACCATCATCTAGAGAAATACATATTATTTGATCCATGAGAAAATAAAATCTACACTAAATTGGTCCTCCATGACCTACCTAAAGATCCCACTCACCCTAGTGAAAATAGTTGTCTCCTTCTGGAGATAGAAAGGCAACTCTACCCCGATAACACCCTATATGAGCTTGGTGTAAACATATCTAATCCATAACAAGAATAAATTCCAAACCAATTATTTCCAACATGAACGGTTCCCAAAAGAAATGACAGCCACCAATTTCTAGAGAACACACCTTGCAACGTTTGATATTATCTGACCACACTCCCAATGGTGTGTCAATGGTCAAGAAACCATCCAAGATCTCCATAACCAAGTCAAAACTATTTTAAAAAATAGAAGATAAAAAAGGAATGTTATGATCTTATATAAAATAAAACAAAATTAAGGGTATATGATACAAGAATCATACATCTGAAAGTAGAAGTTACTACATCCACACTATCTAGAGTACACTGTATAGCATGAAACTAACTTTCCCCTATTCCCTAGGATCCAGTATGACTCAACTAGGATATTACATATTCCTTTTACATTCAATACTATACTAGGTCACCAAATACCCTTACTCGACTTGAATATCTAGTGGAACTCTACTTACCAGTCTACTGAGGGGTAGTGGAGTCCTTCCCAGACTCTGATACCCACCATGATCCCCTTCCATTGATCTAATGTTTCATGCTTCTACAAAAACTTTTAGGTGACCCAACCTACCACATACATGACACTTCAAAGTAGGGTGTGAACACTAAGGCCTATTGTAGAAAAAATTTCCATAATGATAGCACTGCAACATAACATAGTCCTGAGATGGATTCCCACTACCCTGATTTGTCTACTCACTGTTTTTTTGGCGATAACTATCATAGCGGTGCTTCTTGCCACTATAAGAAGAGAGCACAACTCACCTTGTTTAAAATATACTCAATAAAAATATGTTCACCTATTAACTAATCTCATAATGAATCCCATCTTATAAACATATCACCTTATATATATCATCAATAGCTAAAGATAGTGAAAATAAATACAATTCGGTGAAACATCCAACATATTCCATCACTAACATGCCCTCTTATGTCAGGTGCATGAACTCATGATCCTTATCATCCCTAAGCATCTCTATATATAATTGAATAATTTTTTTTACCTCGAATCCCTTCCAGGAAAACTTCTCTTGATGTCCAGCTTGCTCTAGAATATCCCACCAACACTTGGAAGGTCCACAAATCATGTATAAAACTACCTTCAAACTCTGATATGTGGGTGTATCTAGGTGATTGAAGATTTTATGGACTGAATTGATCTAGAAATTAGCTACCTGGGAGCCTCCCTCCCTAGTAAACATAGGCAGATATTGTATCTGGAACTCTATCATCAAATCAGACATCTAAGGAACAATACGAACAATCTCCCTTTCCATAGATCACATGGCCCTCAAGAAGATGTCATGAAGTTGAATTTACATCTGATCCATAAGATCTAATGAAATTTATGACTTAGATGTGTTACGAGCATGTTGATTTCCACTCTCCCAATGATCAATTTGAAGACAAAGAGGATACATTTTTTCTAGAAGACAAATGTACTCCTTACAACAGTGGATAACAACAAGTTGAACCTCAACTAGTGACGTAAATAGAGAACCACTAGATCATGGTATCTCTAAACATGTCATAATAAGTGATTTTGAATGGCATAATATTTCTTTCATTTTCATTTATTAGATATAATAGTAATCTCATTTCATAGTTCATATAGGAAAATATATCGCAAACAATAAATATATCCCTATCATGAACAATGCACGTCAAGATATATATATCTATGTGCCTATCATGATGCATGAACACTCATATAAATCCATACTGATCCATGAGTATAAATATCAAGAATAATAACATAACACAACATGTGAATCTCCCATGGTGAAATAATATCAACCATAATAAGAGAACAACACGAATAACAATCTCATCCCTGGGCACTCAGATTTTCCCCTATACATGGCTCAACTACTCCCATGTATAAGCTCATTAACAAGTCTCAACACATCCTTGTATCCTTTCTACCTTTCCAAAATAATAAAGTAAATAAAAAAGAAAAAAAACCTACTCCTCTAATACCACTTTGTAACGTCCCCTGATCTTACGCTCTCTCACGTGGCTAAATCAAGTTGTTTATGGGACCTCAAGCACACCTCCACATATTCCAGATGATATTGAATAGTAACAGGGGTGTAAAGATCATAATGGGGAGACTATAACCCCTAATACAGAGTTGTAATATAGTGTAAGTAAACGAATAAATATCAAAGTATAAAAAATATCAAAAATAGTGCAACATAAAACAAGAAGGTAAATGAAGAACCAATAAACCAAATAATAGTAAAAAATGTAATGTCAGGCTGAAACAAAACTAAATGGAATGATGTAAGTAAAAATAATAAAATAATATTCTCATACAAATAACTCAAAGACTCTAGTGTCGACCCCCATGTCGGTCTCACCTCCATGCTCCAACCCATCCAATAAGCAGCAATCAATAATAAGGTCCCTTGCCCGTTTCCAAACCTGCATCCATGTACTCTTATCAGGCACCAAACGGATGCCTAAATATGGTGTGAGTAAAACTTAGTAGGTCAAAACCACCATGTCTAAACAAAACTAGTTTGATAATCAGTACATGAAAAAAGCGATAAATTAGTCTATTAATTAAATAATTAATACAATACAACATTCAACCTACTTTAGAACCAGACCAGATATCTCTAAGCATGTAGTATAAAAATGATAACTATAACCACAAGTCTATAGTATAATCACATATCTGGGTAAAACCATTTTTATAAGCATTTCATGATCCAGGACAAGCTCTTTATATAATCATTTTAGTATAATTGGGCTAAGCCCTCTATATATTCATTTCAGCATTCATTCCAAGCCCTCTATATAAGAATTTCAATATCTGGGAAAAGACCTATATATATGAATTTCAGCATGAATTAGAACCCAAATAATAACAGAAAGAATACAAAATCTTCCTATAATAAATGGTTAATTTAACTTATCTCTTAATACGTTTCCATGATAGTTTTCACACCCAATTATTATCAAATTATCACCAGCTATTTCAATATCCAATTCAACCATTTTGAAGGTGAATCTATCATTAGTAATCACCTCAGGTCTCATGTCATGATAAACATACTATAATCCATTATCTAAATCCTTATTATTCTAGGCTAGGCTCACCCTACGGGTATCTGCATGCTAGGTCTCAACACTATTGAATTAAAAGGGGCCCAATGAATAATATAACACAAAATTTAGCATTAACCATTATTCAATTAATTAATATTCATGTTGTGTCGACATAATCACATAATATTGCATATAATTGAACAATAGAAATAGACCAAAGGGTTTGGTTTTAGACCACCTACCTTTATCCAGGGATCAAACAATGCTTCCAATAGGTAATTATAAGAAGAACAATGATAAAGAAGATCATGAGAAGAAACCTAGATAACACCAATATAAGATCAACACCCAAAACAACCACGGTCAATAGATTCCTCCACCACAATAGAGAGAAACATAAGAGAGAGGAAAACTATAGAGAAACCACTCATCGGGGATTAGATGATTGATAAAGATTTTTGTAATGGAGGGAAGCAATGAAAAATCACTAGGAGCTACCAAGGTCTCAACAGATAAGGGTTTCACATAGATGAAGAATGAATCATGTTCCCATCGTTACTTAAAACCTACTAATCTTGAGAAATACACAGCGTGTAATCCTTTCAAGTTGTGTATTTCCAAATTTATGATTTAAGTAAAAAAATGCATTGCCTGAGGTTTAAAATAGACCAATAAAGTAATTCATGACGTGTAAAAGTTTCAAGGAATGTAAGAAATTCCCATCCTGAACTAGTTCACAACATCTAACTAATGACATTTAAACATCATGTAACAGGTTCATGGTATGTAACTATTTCACTTTATGAACCAATTTATGATTTTTTTCCAAGAAACATTTACACATCACATAATAGGTTCACATCATGTAACTATTTCTAATCATGAACCAATTGATGAAATATACCTGGTCACATTTACACATCGTTTCATAGGTCCACGACTTGTAAATTTCAAAAAGATTACTCCCAGACCAGCTTTTTATTGAAAAACCCGAACCACCTTCAAAACCTTCCAAACTCACAAAAAACCATCATAATTCCTTGACACACTTACCCAGACTACAATAATTAAAAAAAATATATCCTCAAAATTTTGTTCATTTACCCCTGAAAATTCTCTCCATCCCCAAAAAAGGACCAAACTACTTAGGTTCAAAGAAGAAGAAAAACTAAAACAAAATATGTTCAATGAAAAACTCAAAGAGAGGAGTAACAAAAAAAGGCAGTATCTTATATAATACATCAATCATCATATTCTTCCTCATATTTATTAAGGAAAATTTCTGCATCCTCGTCTCCATCATCATAAACTTCTATATAACTTTCAGTTTCATTATCCCTTATTACTTCATCAACATTATCAATATCATCATCCCTTAACTGGGGGGGGGGGTTTCATCATCGATATTTATAAATCATTGGGTAAAAGATAGATTTTGGGATGTTTCATGAAAATTTTAAATATGTTTAACTTCCATAGAACCATTTTAATTTTCAATAAACTAATTTTCATGAGATTTCATTTTTATTACACTCCACCAGTTATTCAAATATCTTGAAACATAATAGTAATTTTTATAATAAAATTGATGTTATTAATGTGCCAACATAAATAGTTCATTTTGTGAAATAAGACTATTATATTTAATGTCAACGACTCCATGTCATGGATGAACTTGTAACCCCCAATCAGTATCAAACCAATGACATTTATACATTGTAACATAATTTGGTAACAAATAACATAAATCTGTTTTTTCATCTAGAAAACCATAAAAGTCAACTTCACTTTCTTTATGATGATATCCTTTCAAACAAACACCACAATTATTTGGTTTCCTTGATTCACCATATATGTGTGTATGGAATCAAAATCCATTAACAAAATACCCATTATAATATTTTACCAATTTTGATGGATGGTTTTTGAGCCTACATAATCGACTATCAATTTTATTTTCATGTTGTGTTTCTTGAAAACAATAAAAATTATTAATAATATATATCATTACAAAAAAAATTTAATGTTCCATCAAAATAAAAATAACTTACTAGTCTTTGAAACCAATATGTAAAATTTTGTTGATGATATTCTTCAAGAGAAGAATATGTAATATGTATAAATTATTTTTTGATATGGTCATAATGTAGTCTACAAAAAAATAATTTAAATAAAGGTGTCTATTATAAAAATTTTAAAAAATAATAAAAAGTAGTACATACTACACAAATCATGTCATTTCTTCATAATTCAGAAGACCATGTGTATTAGCTCTGTGTATTTCTTCACCTAAAAGTCACTGTTCATGATAACCAACAAAACCGAGATCAAGTTGATTAAAAACTGAAAATTGATGGTTTGTGACATCATTAACATTTGTCTCATTGCAACCCATCCAATTATGTTTTGAAGGATATTCTAATGGAAATAATAAGAGCATAAATTTGAAATTTCCTCTTGTAAGTATGCTTATGCAATTGACCCTTCTACTGATGCTTTGTTATGTATTTTATTCTTTAAATTTTTCATACATCTCCCGAACATGTGAATCCATAAGGTTTGTACCATCCCTCCACATTTAGCTTCATATGAAAAAAATAAAATATTAAATGTTCCATTGAGTCAAAGAATCCTAGAGGGAATATTTTCTCCAATTTATATAAAATTAAAACAACATAATTTTATAGCATACTCAATGAATCATAATTCGATGTTTCCACACAAATATCTAAGAAGAAATATAATATTTCAGCCAACATATCCCATATTAAAGAATTTAGCAGCCCTATAATACCAACAAACAATAATATTTCCATTATGACAAGGCGGTCATGACTTTTCACCCAATAATATTCCCATATCTAACATAATGAGATAAATTAGAAGCATAACCATATAGTAACCTCAAATCTAAAATACATTGACAAAATAATAAATAAATCTATTTAGAAACTATGTAAGATGCTATTAGATTCATTAAATTGTGTTATCTTTCACCTTTAAATAATTCAAGTTCTGGATGTCTACAAATTTGGGAAAGATCTAACTGTGCCTTTACATTATCTTTGGTCATACCAGGTGTTTCCAACATAGTATAAAATATGTTATCAAAAAAATATTCTCAAAATTCATTACATCTAACATGTGAAAAACCAACAAATCATACCACTATAGAAATTCCTAAAAAATACTCCACTTTATCCAATTATGATCTCTCCCAAAACCATTTATTTTTTATTCATTTATTGTTGGTCCAAAAGTAATAGGAGGTAATGAAAAGATGATAGATTTTACCTAAATACCTGAGAGCACTGCTGGAGGTTCTTCTTTTTCAATTCAACCTTTAGTGAAATTATTTTTGTTCCTTGGAAATGGGTGATCCACAAGAAAAAATCTCCAATGACAAAAAAAAATAGAATTTCCCCCATTACCAAGCATAAATGCTTTTTTCTCAGCCATTCAGTATGAACATGATTTTAGACCATTGTACTACATCCAGATAACATACCATATGCTGGAAAGTGACTGATCATCCACATTAATGAATCCTTTAGTGTAAAATTATTATATGTAACTACATCAAATGTAGTAACACCATTGTTACGTAATGAAATTAACTCATTAATTAGTGGCTTCAAAGAAACATCGATATTCTTCTTTGAATGTCCAAGAATTAATAGCGCTAAATATATATATATTTCCTTCATCACCATCCTAGGAGGTAAGTTGTATGGACTAATGAAAGTGGGCCAATATGAATATTGACTTTCGTAAGTAATAAATGGAAGAAAAACCATCAGTACAAATACCAAACCGTATGTTACAAGGTTCTGAGGTAAAAGATGGATGCATCAGATAAAAGTGTTTCCATGAATCACCATCAGATACAATACTAAAGTTTTTGTTTTTTGGGATGGATCATTAGAGACGAAATCCCATCGCAAAAAGTCATTTGCAACGGGAGTCCGTCACTAATGTACCGCGAAAAAAAACATGAATCACCATCAGATACACTAAAGTTTTTGTTTTTTGGGATGGATCATTAGCGACGAAATCCCATCGCAAAAAGTCATTTGCGATGAGAGTCCTTCAGTAATGTACCGCGAAAAAAAAACAATGTCTCAATTGTTATTATTTGTGATAGACCATCACAAATATTGAATAATTGTGATGGATGAAATATTCGTTACCAATAAGGTTCACAATTTTTTAAATAATCAATTGTGATGGATCGTTCATCCGTCGCAAATAATACTTTTTTTAAAAAGTACCAAAATTAAAAATAATAAGAAATAAATAAAAATAATTTAAATTAATTTAAATTAATTTTAAAAAATTAAAAACATTAAAAACAATTAAATATTATTATATTTAAAAATAATTAAAATAAATTAAAAAATTAAATTTAATTAATTGTAATTAATTTTAAAAAAAAAATTTAAAAAAAATAAAAAATTAATTATATTTAAAACTGATTCAAATATTTAAAAAAATTAAAATTAATTAAAAAAATT
Source organism: Viscum album (assembly GCA_963277665.1). NCBI lineage: Eukaryota > Viridiplantae > Streptophyta > Magnoliopsida > Santalales > Viscaceae > Viscum > Viscum album. The sequence continues at coordinate 719,690,387 of OY728150.1, forward strand.
AAAATAATTGAAAAAATAAATGTATTAAAAAATAATGTAAAAAAATAAAATAAAATAAAATAAAATAAAATAAATTTTAAAAAAATTAAAATGTTAAAAATATTTAAAAATATTTAAAAAATTAAAAATATTTAAAACTCATTAAATTTTTTTAATAAAAATTAAAAAAAATTAAAAAAATTAAAACAGACATAAAAGTAATACATCATTTCAAACATAATATATTTGTCATCCCAAATTAAAAAATAGTCATAAAACTTCACAAAACATCAAATTTCGTTCGGTGGGGGAATATCACTCGAAGGATTAAGGGGAGAAAACTCCACACCAATGTCAAGCACAAGTCACTGTATATACTCCAATATCTACTCATCTCTCTGAAATTGTTTCTCATGCTCCTCCTCCATCTCTTTGTACATCTACTATATCATCTCATCATGAGCTCTCAACTTATCCTCATATTTTGTAGCTGATGATGAAATCAATGAAGACTCTCAATGAGATCCCTTCATGCTTACTGATGACATCACAGATGTACCATAAAAACTCATAGGTGTTAGTCAGAAACCAATACCAATAACCCAACCTTTCTCAAAACCATGCAAAGTCCCATATATCCTGGCCCCTCATCAAAACCCAAATCACTAGTGGAGTATTTTTATCTCTCATATTGACTCTCCCGTGAATGAGAGGTCACAACATCATATGTTTCCTTTAAATATAATGAGAAATTAGAATAAAATTAAAATTAATATCTATGAAATTTTAAAAAAAAAATTAATAACAAAAATATGGTGTTGTTAGTTGCATACAACTTCTTCTGTATGGGGATCATTATACATCTTCTTATGAACTTCAAAATCCATAATAGATGGGTCAGTATCAGCCTGTATAATACAAAAAACATGTTATAGTTAAAGTATATATACATTAATAAATAATATCAGTTACCATATATCATTGATGTGTGCCAAATGTACGAATTTCAACCTTATATGTGACATCTTACCTCCCCCTAGTATGATGTCCATATGATGAACTCCTCCTAAAAGTCTATCCTAGCTAGAATAAACACAATCCATCCCATATCTGAGTTAAGATATAGTCAGTTCAATGGGAGACACAAGATAGATCGAAAAAAATAGTAGAATATTTTCTATAGCTTGCTTTTAGAGGTTGTATAGAAACTAATGAAAGTGCACACATATACAAATCTCCCATGCCTCTCGGATAAGACATCTCAAGCTATCAGGAATCAAAAAAATAAATTGAAACACAATTAAAAACAATATGTTAGTAATTAAATAAATATTAAAAAGTGTATATTATTTTATAATGTACAATCTAGTGGTCAAACATCTAGTGACACATGATGATGAGAACTAGGTTTCACGAAAACCATGACTCAATTTTTTTTTCTTAGAGTCACACCAACCTACCCAAAATCTAAATGTTAAAAAATGAGTAAATAAAAATGAATAATGATAAAATTATTACCAAATTTAATAAAAAAGTTAATATAAAATAAATATCTTAAATAGTTAAACATACCACTGTAAATGAGGTTCAAAATCAACAAATGGTTATCTCTCTAGAACAGGATCTAGAATCATTAATCGAGCAAGACTGCATCCCTCCTAATAGGTTCACCATCTCAAGGTTTAGTAGAATTGGGATCATTAGCATGAAGTATGACATCAATGAGATAATGAAGTAGATCATTAAGATCATCTTCAGCCATCTGAAACAAATATTCTTACCTACAAGAAATTGTTGATACAAATATAAAATATAAAAAACTAATAAATACCAGAATATTATAATTTTACCTATAACAAATTTTTAATATAAATATTAAATATAAAAAACTAATAAATAACAGAACATAATAATTAACTATAACTAAAGACCTAAATATAATACATTAATCATCATCTTCTTCATCATTTTCCTCAAGTTCAATGTCTTCATACTCATCTTTGGTAGCATCAACTTCCATATGACTTTCATTTTCATCATCCTCTATTAATTCATTAACATTATCTATATCATCAGCTCTTAACTGGGGGGTGGGGGTTCATCATCAATATTTATATCTTGTTGTGTAAGATATATATATTGGGATGTTTCCAGAAAAATTTCAATTTGTTTCACTTCCATGGAACCATTTTCATTTTCAATAAACTAATTTCCATGTGATTTTATTTTTATCACACTCCACCAGTCATTCAAATATCTCAAAAAATAATAGCAATTTTCATAATAAACTTGATATGCATGATGTGACAACATAAATATTTCATTTGATGAAAGAAGACTGTTATATTTAATTTCAAAGACTCCATGCCATGGATGTACTCACAACCCTCAATCAGTATAAAACCAATGACATTTAAACATTGTTAAATAAGTTTTTCCCAGATAACATAACTCAATTATTTCATCCAGTATACCATAAAAGTCAACTTCACTTTCCTTATGATGATATCCTTTCTAACAAACACCACTATTCATTAATTTCTTTGAGTCACCATATATGCATGTATAGAATCAAAATTCATTAACCACGTACCCATCATATGATTTTTCCAATTTAGAAGGAGGTTTTTTTGGTACACATAATCAACTATCAATTTTATTTTCATGTTTTATTTCCTATAAATAATAAAAATTACTAATAATAGATGTAGTTGAAAATTTGATTTATTATTCCATTGAAAGCAACCTAACTTACCAATATTTAAAACCAATATGAAATTTATTTTTGATGACATTCTTCAAGGGAAGCAGATATTATTTTTATAAATTGTTTTTTGATATGGTCGTTATATAGTCTACAAAAAAATTAATGTAAATAAAGGTATATTTTATGAATATTTAACAAAATAATAAAAAATTAGTACTTATTATACAAATCCTATCATTTATTCACAATTCTGTAGAACATATGTATGATCTTTGTGAAATTATTTATCTGTAAGCCATCATTCATGATAACCTCCAAACCCAAGATTGGTATGATTAAAAACTAACAACTAATGCTCTGTGACATTGTCAATGTTTTCCTCATTAGCATCTATGTGATTATGTTTTGAAGGATATTATGACTGAAAATAATAAGAGTAGAAATTCAAAATTTCCTCGTGCAAGTAGGCTTCTACAATCAACCCTTCAGCTGATGTTTTGTTACATAATTTCTTCTTTAATTTTTGCATACATCTCTCAAATTGAAACATCCATTGGAATTGTATTAACCCTCCAAATTTTTCTTCATACATAAAATGAAATATTAAATGTTCTATGGAATCAAAGAAGCCTGGTGGGAATATTTTCAACAATCAACATAAAATTAAAACAATATATTTTTACAGCAAACTCAGTGTATCATAATCCGATGTTTCTGCACAAATATCTTGAAAAAATATGATATTTCAGTCAGAAAATCCTAGATTGAAGAATTCAAAATACCTATAAGAGTAATAGGTAGTAATATTTTAATTATGACATGGAAGTCATGACTTTTAACCTTGTGATATTTCCATTTCTGACACAACAAGAAAAATTATAAGTATAACCATCTGGTAATCTCAAATCTATAACCCATTGATAGAATAATAAATGGTTTTATTTTTGTAATTGATTAAGATTATTTTGGATTCATTAATTTTTGAGATCTTTCATATTCAAATAATTGAAATTCAAGATGTATGAAAATATAAGAAATATCTAACCATGCCTTTACATTATCTTTGGTCTTACCAGGTGTGTCAAATGTTATCAAAAAAATTCTTCTCAATATTCATTACATCTAACATGTGATGAACCAAAAAATCATACAAATATAGAAGAACCCAAAAAACAATCCATGTTATCCAATTATGATCTCTCCAAAAAACATATATTTTTTCTTCATTTTTGGTTGGTCTAAAAGTAACTTGCAGTAATACAGAGACAATAGATTTTACCAGATTACCTGATTGTACTGCTGGAGGTTTGCCTGTTTCAATTCGAACTTTTGTAAAATTATTTTTGTTCCTTTGAAAAGGGTGATCTGTAGGAATAAATCTCATATGATAGTCAAAATAACTAACCTTTCTCCCATTACCAAGAATAAATGATTTATTCTCAACCATGCAGTATGAACATGATTTTAGACTATGTGTGCTCCATCCAGATAACATGCCATAAGCTGGAAATTCACTGATATTCCATATTAATACAACCTTTAATAAAATATTATGATATGAAACTATATCAAATTTAGTCACATAGTTGTTTCATAATGAAGTTAACCCATCAATTAGTGGTTTCAAATAAACATCAATATTCGTCTTCAGATGACCTGGAATTAATAGATTCAAATATATATATGGTTCCTTCATCAACATCCAAGGAGTTAAGTTGTAAAGAGTAATGAAAATAGGAAAATAAGAATATTGACTGTCATAAGCACCAAATAGATAAAAACCATCAGTAGAAAGACCCAGCTTTATATTACGAGGTTCTAAAGAAAAAAACAATTTTTCTGATCAAATTTTACATGAATCACCATCACAAGGATTATTTAATCTTTTACTAATGGAAATATTTGATGTATTCCATTTCATCAATCCATCTGTGTTATGAGTCATAAATAAATGTTGTAAATGAGGTGTAATTAGAAAATAACTCAACTATTTCACAAGAACATTGAAATTTACTTATTGTGCCTCTTTATACCTTTATTATAGACATGTTGAACAATTAACAAAGGATTTATAATCACCATAGCATAAGATGCAATCATCTGATTATGCATGTATTTTTGGATAACTAAGAACCAAATTTTGAAAAACCTCTTACATTCATAGAAACTTGTAGGTAAAGTATTTCCATTAGGAAATAATGATTAAAAAAATATAAAATATGAATGAAACAATATCTTGACATTAAAAAATATTATTTAATAACCATAAATTTTATAACAACTTCATGTTTTCTCATCTGGAAACCCGGATATAAGGCATGCTCAGCTGATTTCAATAAATTGTAATACTGAGAAGGTTCTGATTTAGGATTTGGAATATCATTCTGAGTTGTTGTTTTAGGAATAGACACACCAATAGTCTCATGTACTAAATTCTAACATGTTGGATTTAGAACCAATTTTTTTTCTAATGAATTCTTTTCACCATGTTGATACCAAAAAATATAATCTTTCTAAAAACCAAAACACAAAATATGAAGTCCAACATTACGAAACATTTTAAATCTCCTAAGATCACATTTCTTACATGGATATTTAATTGTTCCTTCAAAAACAAAATTTAAATTCAATGATTCAAATGATATAAGGTTTTTGACACCTTTAATGTAGATAGGATTTGTACCATATCTGTTTGGGATTTTTGCAATGATTTTTCCCATCATAATCATGTAATAAAAACTGGTGTCTACTTTCTAAGTCCATAGATATCTAAAAAAACAAAAAAATACCAATAATTATTACTGATCATTTTGAATAGTTTTAAATTGTTATTATATTTTAAAAACTTGAAATATTCTATGGAATATGATTAGAGTGAGGTACTGGGTTATCACTATATTATGGGGCCCATAGAGGTTCGGTGCAGATAGAATACAAATATCAAATATATTATATAAGACACATGCAATTTTTTAAAATTAATAGAATATCTCTTGAATGATGTCCAATATGAGAAATATAATACCAATGTTAGATCTAGGATGTAGTGTTTACCCTATACACGCCATTACATTTGTACGCATTGAGAGTTTAGTAGCATCACACACAATGGTAATTCCATTTAATATTTTTATTTTCAATTATTGCAAAAAAATAAAAGTATCTTCATAATGGTGCATCATATAATAAATCTAAGACCACCGTTAGATCAGGGATGTTGGTTTTACCCTAGGAAAGACATAGCATTTGCGTGTGTTAAGTGTTTGGTTGCATGGCTTGTGAGGGTAATCCATTTAATATTTTTATTATAATTTTCTATAAAAATTTAAGTGTCTCCCAAACTATGTATCATATGAAAAATTGGATACCACTATTGGGTCTAGGATGTGGGATCTACCCTAAGCATGACATAAAATTCGTGAGCGTCGAATGTTTAGTTACATTGCATACGAGAGTAATTCATTTAATATTTTTATTATAATTTATTATTAAAATTTAAAGTATCTTTCAAACTATATCGTATGAAACATCAGAGACCGCCATTGGGTCTAAGATGTGGGGTTTACCCTAGACGTGATATAAAATTTGTGAGCATCGAGTGTTTGGTAATATTGCACGTGAATGTATCATTTTTAATCTTTTATTAATATTATATATATATATTAATATATATTACAATATTTATACAAATTATTAATATTAATTATTTTAATTAATTAAACATTAATATGAAATTTTGTGAATTTCTAATAGTTATTATTCTTTATATTTCTTTGCATGTTTTGATAAAAAATATGTATTTTATTACAAATTTTTTTTTTAATTTTCAGTAGTTGATAAAATTATTTGTTAAATAATCGAAATTATATATTATTTATATTTGAATTTATAAAAAATATTACTAATATTTAACAATTACTCATATTTTTTATTTTACAAATTTTTACATATTTATGTAATTTCCGCAAATTTTCAAATTATTAATAATACTTTTCAACTAACACTAATATGTGATATTTATTAATAATATTGAGTAATTAATTATTAATTATTATAAATTATTTAATGATTATTATTAATTATTTATATTATTTTTACAATTTTAATAATTACTATATATATATATCTACCATAATTTCTTAATTAATATAATACATCAAATATATTTAAACATCATTTTAAAGAAATATATAAATATTAAATATATATAAACATACATATATATATATATGTAATTTATAAATAATTTTACTTATAGTTAATGCTGATTATAAATAAATTTGATTATCTTTAATTAATAATTTTTATGTATAATTTATAAATAATTTTTAGTTAATAATTTGAAATTAATAATTATTTCGATTTGATATTTATTTTTTAATAATAATTTTTACCATAGACACATTTTAATAGTTGTGTGAGTCAGGTGTTTTTACAAAATTTATATGATTTATTAATACTAATTATTTTAATTAATATAATATTTATACAAATTATTGTGAATTTCTAATAGAAGTTATATTTTTTTATACTTTTTTACAAATTATTGTTATTATTTTATAATTATCTCTTATTTTTACAATTTATTAATAATAAATAATCATTAATTATTAAATATTATCAATTATTTTATGATTTTTACTAATTATTTAACTTAATACTACATTTTTAATAATTAATATTTTTATGAATTTTTAATAATTCTTTGTATTTTTTATATTTTTTAGAAAGTATTAAAAAAATTATCCTAATTATTTTCAACTAAGTTTTTAATACATATTACATATTTTAAATTTTCATTTTTTTTCATGAAAACAAAATTTTAACTTTTTTTATAAAAAAACTTATAAATAATGTTTTGTTAATTTTTTTTCTTTAAATTACTTTTCTCATCAATATTAAAAACCACTCATTTATATTTATTTCATATGTTATATATATATATATATAATAGTTGGGGGCTTACCTGAGTGGTAAAAGATCCACGTAATTTTGTATCAGACCCAGGATCACATCCAGGTGGGCGCAGGTATTATTACAGTACTATGTAGGTGGTGTCGTAGATGATGACGCAGGCAAGCGGTGACACAAGCATGATGCGGGCTTGGTGACACCGACAGGATGATACAAGCATGATGTTGCACTGGGATTTCAGGCCATGTTATGGGCTTCATTCCCACTCGGCCTACATGGCATGTACTAAATAAATAAGATTTGATGGGTGTGCTATCCCCTTAGGGGGTCACGACCTACCTTTTTGACCTATGAGTGTGTTGTGTGTGTGTGTGTTTGAATGTAATTATACCCTCAAGCACCTAATATACACACACACACACACACAAACACACACACACACACATTACATAATTTCTTAATCAAATCTATTTACATCAAATTTATTATTACATTTATTTCAAACAAATTAACATATGAAATATATATATACGTACATACGTGTGCACACGTGAACACACACACACACATATTAACATGTTAATATAGATAGATAGATAGATAGATACACATATATAAATTATAAACTTATATCATATTTCAATAATCATCATATTTCATATAATAATATAAAATAATTAGCATTCATCAACCCTATGCATAAAAAAATCTATTAAATCTAAAGATCAAACAATAAGAAAAATACCTTAAATAAATTTAAAGCAACTCATGCAGAACTAGGACACCCAAATAAGGAATAATAAATTTAGATTAACCCTAAATATAAAATAAATTATGAAAAATGGCTAAATTGATAAGCCTAGGTTCTGATCAAACCAATATTTACAACATTGAACCAAAATAGACAAAAATAATGATGAGGGAGAGAATTTGAGTTTGTACCTATAAAATCTGAGCTGAAATCAAAGAAAAATTAGAAGAAATGGGAATTTTTAAAGCTGCATGGAGTGGGGTGGATGAGTAGGTTGCATTGCATCAGTTCAGGAGAGGGAAGAGGAAAGGAGAGGAAGGAGGAAGGGCATGGCACTGTTAAATTTATGGAGTTGTTGCAACAGACTATTTATGACCAAATTAATTCCATTGCAAAAACTTTTTCTGTCAAAATTATTTGAGATGAGAATTAGTTCTCATCAAAAATACTCTCGAGTTAATGGGAATTTGTGATGGATATATAGGTCCATCAAAAATGCCCATTGTGAATATATTTCGCATTGGGTGATGGGAAATCCCACTAAAACTATTTGTGATGGATATAATATTCCATCACAAATAATTACTATTTGTGATAGAATATTACATATATCATAAATAATACACGCCCAATGATTATTTGTGATAGGGAAATTGTCCATCAAAAATTCCCCATCACAAATGCTTGAAATTTTAGTAGTGATAGATGATTTAATATTTTACTGATGAAAATATATGATTTATACCATTTCATTAATGTAGGTATATTGCGAGACATAAATAAATAGTGTAAATGAGGTGTAATTGGAAAACACCTCAACTATTTCACAAGAAATATGAACTTTCCTTGTTGTGCCTCTTTATATCTCAATTCTCCACATGTTTTATAATTAACTAATGATTCATAATCACCATAATATAATATTCCATCATATGAATATGCTTGTATTTTTTGATAACTAAGACCCAAATTATTGATCAACCACTTACTTTTATAGAAACTTGCAGGAAATGTATTTCTTTATGGAACCAAAGATTTAACCAAATATAATAATTGATCAAAGAAATTATTTTACATTCTAAAATATGGTTTAATAGCCATAAATTTTGTAACAGCTTCAAGTTTTCTCATCTGAAATCCCAAATATAGGGTCTCCTCAACAGATTTCAACAAATTGTAAAATTGAGATGGTTCAAATTTAGGATTTGGAATGTCATTTTGATTTGTTGTTTCCCGAATAGATAGGAAAACAACCTCATGTACAAAATTCAAAAATGATGGGTCCTGACCCAATTTTTTTTTATTTTATACTAAATTCTATTCACCATATTGATACAAAAGAATATAATATTTCTAAAAAACCAAAAATAACATGATAAAGTCCAACATTATTAAACATTTATAATCTCCACAATTCACATCTCTTAAATGGACATTTAATTATTCATTCAGAAAAAAAATTGAATTTGATTATGAAAATGATATAAATGTTTCAACACCCTTAGTGTAGGCATGATTTATACCGGAATCTTTGGGTTTTATTCAATGATTTATCCAATCATAATTGTGTAATAGAAACTGATGTCTACTTTCTGAGTCTATAATTATCTATAAAAAACAAAAATAAGAATAATTATTACACATTATGAATAATTAAAACTAGTATCATATTTTAGTTATGTCTAATTGGTATTTATTATATATTATTTATACATTTTATTATAAATTTTCATAATTTTATAAAAATTTAATATTATTAAAAATATTTAGTAATTAATGCTAACATTTAATAATTATTACTAATATGGATAGATTATTTATTAATTATTACATATTATTTAATGATTAATACTAATTATTTTAATTAATACCACATTTATACGAATTATTGTGAATTTATAATAGTTTTTATTATTATTTTTATATTTTTTTACATGGTTTGAAAAAAATTAGTGATTATTAATAATATTTTTTAATTTTTACTAATTGATAAAATTTTTATTAAGTAATAATTATTATTTATTAATTATAACGAAATTTTTAATAAAAATTATTAATTTTTAACAATTACTAATTTTTAACAATTACTTATATTTCATTTTTTTTCTTTTACAATTTATTACAAATTATCGTAATTTCCCAAAATTGATAAAATAGTATTAATATTTTTCAATTAACACTAATATTTAATATTTATTAATAATACTGACTAATTAAATATTAATTATTATAATTTTTTTAATTATTATTACAAATTACTTAAATTATTACTATATTTTTAATAATTACAATTTTTTTTGAAATTTTTAATAATTGTTAGTATTTTTTATATTTTTTTACAAGTTATTAAATTTTTTATTAATTATTATTAGCTATGTTTTTAATAAATATTATTTATTTTTTAATTTTGTTGTTTTCCCTTTAAAAAATTCTTAATAATGTTTTTTATAAAAAAATCTTATAAATAATGTTTTATTAAAAATCTTTCTTTAAATAGTTTTTCTCATCATTTTTATAAAACACTCATTTCATATTTATTTCATACGTTATATATATATATATATATATATATAACATAATTTCTTAATCATATACATTTACATCAAATTTATTTTTACATTTTTTAAACAAGTATATATATCAGATCTATACACACACATACATAATATATATATATAAAAAACCTTAAATGTTTTTTTTAAAATTTATATATGTATATTCATGTAACATCCATGGTTTTTTAAAAGAGAAAACTATGTTTGATAGTGTATGTGATACGAAACATCGAACCCAAGAAAACAATGATTGTTTAAATATGACTGTTTTAACCGTTCCATTAAATTTGCGGATATGAGTAGTATTAAATACTTTATGATATATATATATCCTAAATATATTAATAAATTCTTAGAAAATAATCAATCAATTATTGGTAATGTCTTTTTGTTCTTCAAAATATATTTTCTTTAAAAATGATTTTTATTTATTTTTATGAAAAAAATATAATAATAATTTTATAGAAAATTTAGAAAATGTATTTGATAAAATGAACTCCATTTTTTATATCATAATATCAAAATTAAATAGGGTGAAATTTTGGGATTTTTTGAAAATACAGATTTTTCAGTGAATAGTGTCATTTTTTAAGTAAAATTGTAATTTATTTTAATAAATTAAGTAATATAAAAGTAACAATATTATTATAATTTTATTTCAAGGTAATATGGTTATTATTTATTTTTATTTAATTCAATTAATTACATTTAAATAATATTTATACAGGATTTTAGTATATGTTTATTTTTAGGATTAAAAATGCATTTTTTTGAAAGCTCTATTAAAATGAATAATGTTTCTTTGTAATAATTAATTAAAATAAACCCTAATGAGAAATGATATAAATGAAAATTTTATATTATATATCTATATTTATTAATTTAAATTTATATAATAAATATTACTAGCTATAGAGTTAAAGTAAAGTCAATTTTCCTTAAAAATGTATTTTTCGGAAAACCACTTTCCATCATGCTTGCAGGTTTTATATTAAATTAAAGACACCGACCTATGTAAATTTATTTTGATAAAATAGATTCCATATTTTGAATCATCATAATTAATATTAGGTAATATGGTCAACTTTGTTATTGGAAAATATGAATGGTAACTATAGTAAATATTTATCACCACGCTAAAAATAAAATATGTTAGTTAAGGGTGAAAATATTGTAAAAAATACTAGAAACAAAGTAACCCTAATAGTATGAATATTTATATTTAAATTTCATTGAAAAAATGATTATATTTATTATGTATTGTTTTTAATTTATAAATGATTGAGTAATCTGTTTGATAAAAATTATATTTTCATACGATAAAACACAAATTGTATTTCTGAGTAATATTCAATTTCAATTAAGTCATTCCTTTTAATGAATTAATGTGTTTTTTATATAAATAATATTGTAATAAAATATTATTATTAAATAATTTTTATTAAATATAAATTATTATATAAATTTTATGAAGTTTAATGTAATATTTATAAGGGTTCGAAATCTATTATTGTAAAAAAACCCAACATTTCTCAATAAATGTCGATTATTATTTTAAATGTGAAAATTCACATATTTAGAAAATTATTTTGATAAGAAAATATTATTTTTGGAATTAGAATGTTGAAATTATCGAACGGTGAATTTTTCATAATTTTCTGAGATAGTCAAATTTTTAAGTAAAATTTAAATACGGTATTAATATATGGTGTGTATTATGAAAACATAATGACTCAAAAATGATGTAATGAATACTATAAATAGTATCCATGTAATGACCTAGGTTTTCACTAGAAGTACTTCATAATATTTCCGAATTTTTTTCCAGAATCGGGCGCTGAGTTAGCACTGGGAGTTGGGGCCCGAGGAGCCTCTGTCCAGTGATATTAAAAATATTTAACATATTTTTTCACATGCACACAGTTTCTCTTGAAACTAAATAATTTCCATTTTGAGTCTCCGATCATATTTATGATACCACAGTTGAGTCTGGAACGTCATGTTTACCCTAAGCGCAACATAAATATTTTCTGCACTGTGAGGTTTGGTTGAAGGCAGGTTAGTAGGTTGGTTTATGAGAGAATAATTAATTAAATGAAAATTTAATTAATTAATTAAAACTTAACCTAAAACTAATCTAACCCTCCCCCTCTCCTTACTTATGGTGCACACGACTCAATGGGGAGACGCACCTATCCTCTCCTTTCCTCCCTTTGGTGATGAACGAAAAAAATGTCGAATCCATGCAACGAGGTGTCGTAGATCTTTATTTCTAAAGTAGATAATCATCAAATCAAGAACCAGAATGATCTGAGAATTGTTCTTGATCCAAATCTTCGGCATTTCTCCAACAAGGTAGGAATATTTCAGTTTTTGTCCCAATCTCTTTCATTTTGCATTGTTCTATGGTTCTAGAGCCCTATTGCATTGTTGTTGATACCTGATAGGTAGATCTATGGGTTTGAGGTTGAATTAGAGAGAATCAAGTGATTTTTCATGTGATTCCCAATTAGAATCACCATCTACATGGAATATAGTTCAGCTAAAAATGCCATATAGCTCTTCCTGTTCAGGGAATATGATCTTTTGGGACTATATTCCATATAGTGCTCTAATCCGTGTGACCATGGGACATGGCTTGGGATAGCTGTGTGAAAACACATGGTTGTGTAATAACATAGGTCCAAGATACAAGGACATGGGGTCTGGTACATGGATACGGGAAAACTACATCGGAATGTGTTCATTTATCTGAACACATCATGTAGTATAGAAAACATGACGTGTGAGGGACACGGTCAGTCGGTCCATGTAGAAGAGGAACATAGCCTAGGGACGAGAGACAAGGAACACGATGTGTACCTCCTCTACGTGTTGTGTACCCCAACATGGGTTAGAACCCATGTGGAAAATATTAACCATAGGTTCTTGACCAGTCTCACACATGGTGTGTGCCCCAGTGCATGCCGTGTACTTCTAGGAGATCCTCTGGGGATCTTTTGCCTTCCATATCTCCTTCTTTGGGACTCAGATTCAGGCTTGTGAGTAATATATCTAGAGAATTTTTCCATGCTGGTCATGATAGTGGCCTCCGATATGGATTACCAGATACAATGTGGTGTAAATCGGGCAAGATTCTTGTGGAGCGATACTAAGCCAATGTTGGAGATCGGTGTGGTTCATATAAAGAGATGATATGACTATTACCACCATGTCAGACTAGGGAACGAGTTTTTATTACCTCTCTACTTAGGTGTAGATGGGACTCCCCACATTGTGGGCATGATTTTGTTACCTCTGGGTAGTTTCCTTTGGGGGTGTTACTCTCCTGATGGACTAGGGTGCGGGTTTCCCTGTGACATTCGTGAAGGTAGAGTAGGTAATCCCCTATTGGACCAGGGAGTGGGTCCTCTATCTATGCAGTTAGTACTCCCCTGTTGGAGCAGAGTGTGGGTCCTCCATATATGACGTATAGATAGAGTGTTTACTCCTCTATCACACCAGGGTGTGGGTCCCCTATTCTAGGATTTAGTACTCCCATATCATTCCAGGGAATGGGTCCTCCATACGTTTTGAGCTGGAAGAGTCGGTACTCCCCTTCCATGTTAGGGAGTAGGTCCTCAAGCCTAGGGTTGGTACTCCTCTACCATGTCAGGGTGTGGGTCTCCCATAGTAAATGAGCTGGGGGAGTTGGTGCTCCCATATCCTACTAGGGTGAAGGTCCTCTTGTCACTGAGTTGTACTCCCCTACCAGGTTAGGGTGTAGGTCCTCGATTTGTGAAGTGTTACCCCCCCTATCGTATTAGGGTGTGGATCTATCATGAGTAGTACTCCCCTATTGGATCTGGGTGCGATTCCTCACTTACGAAGTAGTAGTCCCCCATCTATGAGTAGCAGCGGGGAGTATTTCCTCCATTGGGATTGGAGCTCCCTCGAATATGGGATATAATTATGAGAAGTTGGCCCATCCACTAGATGTGAATGATACCTAGATAGGGGTTAGTTCTACCTTGATGTACTGAGGTGTGGGCCACTCCTTACAGTGGTGGCACAAGTTTCAAGGGTTATTTAGGAGCAATACCCTCTCAACTGTGGGGTAGTAATGAGGTGTGAGTCCCTCCCTTATCTCTTGTTAGAGTGGATGCACATGGGGCATAGTCTGGAGCAGTGCTCCCTCAATAGTGTGTAGTGGTGAGGGGCATGCCTCTTCACTTGGGTTTCATTAGCTTGCGCTGGGCATTAGGTAACGATGATAGGACCTCTTATGTTGGGTACTATATTTGGACCTAGTAAGATATTCCTAATGGAGCATGTTCTCTCAGATGTACTATTTGGAATGGTAGAGTTGTTCCCGATGGAGTGAATTTGTTAGATGGGTTCCATCTGGGATGTCTAATCTCATGGAGTGTATTCTCCTAGTTTAATGATATGGTTAGATCCTATGAAGAAAATACTATTACTATCTATGAGGTTGGAACCTCATGATACTTAGTGTCTGAGATGAGTATATTTGGGTAATTTCTAAGAGTCATTGTGGTGTTGTCACACGTCTTAGTTGACACCCTGGGTAGACTGAGGTGACATTTCATGTACAACCAAGGATGGTTTGAGATGGAATTTATCTCTCAATTGGGTTTCCCTCTAGCTAGGTCGAGCGAATTGTTTCCTTTTTCTTTTAGGTTTTTTGGGGTACCTACTAAGTATTTTTATACTCACCTCTACACAAGAATTTCCCACACATGTTTTTTTATTGTGAAAACTACAAGCCTTTTGAAGAAGTCCATAGAGGTCCCGAGACAGGTATATCTTAGTGAGCTAGATAGACCGAGGTGTATACCAGATCTTGGCCGAGGATATTTTTGGCAGTTGTAGTTGACAATGATCCCCTCGTTCTGAGCACGATGGATGTTTTAGTGTTTTCTTTGGTGGGTGTTGTTTTTACCTTTTACGCTTTCAGTACTTTTTTTGTACATTGGTTATGGGATATAGATGTATTCATGAATTGGTTTCCTTTGGTTTTTTACATTTCATCATTTCGTGATCTTGGATATGTGTGCATGCGTACAAGTACTTTGTCAATGTCCCTGATTTTATTGATATGTCTTCTTAGCTCTAGTCACCAGCCCCTGACCTATTGAATGAGGTTTTGGGGAGTTACATCTCAGAACCCATTGATTCGGGTCATGATAGAGTTTTATCAGAGCTGATAGGTTCCCCATTGGGACCGTAGTGTCGTGATCTTGCTTTGGGTTACATAGCAACTGTGTTAAGATTTTTCAAGTTCAGATCTCAGGCCATAGGTTCTAGTTTTGGTGTGGCGGCCAACATATCCATTCACCATGAATCTAATAACCTACTTTAGGACTTGGTACATTAGGATACTGGTCGCTAGGAAATAAATGATACATGCATCATATAGAACTGGGTTTTGTTTTTTCTATCCTTTTTGAGTCATCTCCACAGATATAATCTTTTACCATGGTACATATTGATTCAATTTTAGGTTTCCTCAAAAAAGATATCTAGACAAGATTCTAAAGTGAGATCATGATGATGATCTGCCCCGTGATGAGGCCTCATTACAAGGCACTGATTCTAAGGCGTTACCTTCAGGTGGTCTATCATTGGTTCCACCACCTATTGAGCAACATGTTTTTCTGGAAGTTCGGGACGAGGATTCATATAGTATGATTGCACTACACGGGTTCTATATGTAGTGACCTCTGAGGAACCAGTGTGATCCAGACCCCCAGGCGGCAGATTATTGGCTCGAGGTAGTCATACAATTTTTTTACTTAGTGAGGACACCTCCCAAGCAGATGGTGGTCCTTGCAGAGATCCTTCTGTGGGGTTTAGCTGGGTGATGGAGGACTCTGGTGATATAGACTCATGACAAGGCTATTCTCACTAGGGATAAGTTCGAGTGACTATTAAAGGAATATTTTTACCGATCCATTTTGAGATCAGTGTGTATCCATAATCCTCTACAACTTCGTTAGGGTAACATGACAGTGGTAGTGTTTTCGGTGAGGTTTACAGACCTATCATGATACTCCTTGGATATGGTTCGAGATCCATTATTCAGAGAACAATCCTTTGAGAAGGGATTTCATTATGAGATTAGGGCATTTGTGATTCTGTTATGCATTCCAACCTATGTTGGAGTGCTGGAGTGAGCTCTGGTGGGGGAAAGTTTCATGGTCATGGAATAGGTGGATCTGACCCGGAGTAGTGTTCACAAGGATGAGGCGTCTGAAGGAGTTGGTAGAGTGGTAAGAGGTGGTAGTTAGTTCGAGGTATTTCCACAACCATCCCTAGGTGGTCTGTGCCAGGCTCAGGGAGCTGGAGGATGTGGGCGAGGACAACTTCGGGTCATATAGGCCTTTGATCTGGAAACTCTGAGGATGAATAAAGGCACACCTTGTGTCTTTTATTCTTTATACAGAAGTAATTATTAGACACTTTTGTGGGTACTCTTTTCTTTTTTCTCATGCTCAAGGTTCAACTAGGGTGGCGCAGGGTGTAGGTATAACCCTATGTTGGTAGTTGCGACATAGGTCTCAGTAAGACCCAATGCATATTAGGGAAGCCCTTTTTTTCTTGGGTACTCTCGCATGTTTAACATTGAACTTGAGTGAAAAATTATTGAGTTGGTTGTTGTACGGTCCATCCTGGGGTGGATGAGAACTGAGGGGCTATGTTAGTGTCTGTGTCAGGTTAGCGAGGTGGTCTACCACTAGATACCATGACTATAGATGGACCATGATGCTTGGTGTTTTCCCAGCTATCGCAGATAAGGATACATGTTTCCATTTTTTCATGATGTTGGCTTGGTAGAACTTGGATATAAGAGTGGTTTGATCTTGGTGGTTCCTCTATGTGTGTGCTTGTAAGCAACATATGGACCCTTGGTGAGAACGCTGGCATGGGTTCACAGTGGGGGGATTAGTTTCTTCCATTGTGCTTAGGCATTCAATTTTTTGGGGATGAAAATCTCTAAGGTGGGTAGAATGTAATGACCTAGATTTTGAACCTAAGGTCTTCAGAATATTTCAAAAAATATTTCTGGAATCGGGCACTAAAGAAGTGTGGGAAGCTGGGGCCCTAGGAGCCTCGATACAATGATATTAAAAATATTAAATATATTTTTTCGTGTGCATAAAGTTTTGAATGAAACATAATAACTCTCATTTGGAGTCTCATAGTGAATTTATGAGACCTCAGTTGATTCTAGAACTTCATTTTTACCCTAGGCGTGACATAAAATTGTCTGCACTGGGAGGTTTGGTTGAAGGTGGGTTAGCGGGTTGGTTTATGGGAGAATAATTAATAAAATAAAAATTTAATTAGTTAATTAAAACCTAAACCTAAAAATAATCTAACACTCCCACTACCCTCACATATGGTGTACATTGTCATCACCCGTCCCCCGGGGCCAGTGCTGTGACTACCCTAAGCCTGCCTTCAATAGGCCTGGGGCTGGCGACTAGCACCAAAGACGTAAATCCCTAAAACTGGGAAGGCATTGCCTTTATAAATTATAAACACACACAACAAAGTAAGATGGAAGAAAAAACACTAAGTAAAACTGTATACAAATGAGCGCTGAAAAGTAAAGGGGTCGGAATACAAGCCCAACAGGAAATTACAAGTACAACTGAAAAGGGACGAACAACTGAAAGGTGAAAGCAGCTCCTGGATCGTCCACCACGAATCCTACCTAAAGGGTAAGTGCATATAGCCTCCACAAAACTCCACGTCCATCCATCTCCTCCGTGTACCGTCACTCTATGTGTTCCACCTCCAGGTACCATCCAGTCCAGTCCACTTAGCCTCAATCAGCGTTGTCCGTCGTCTACAACCAACACCACGAGGTGCGAGCATAGCCCGTGCAGGGGTGAGTTTAACGATACTCAATAGGGACCCCAAGACCCTCAAGGTCTCACAAAATTAAACAAAGATAAACCACAAAGTAAGAAATCAACAGATAACCACACTTAGGTATATTCCCATACATATACCTAATTTATCAAGTAATCCATATCAGTCTTGAGGTAAACTCAAAAGTTACCAACTCTGCTCAACCATGATTCTATTCTAGGGATAGTATCAATTTGAACCCTAGGATTCTGGAGAACTCCTCCTCTATCGATTACAGTGGGCCTGCCACATCACACAGAGGCACTTCCCACTAACTTGGACTACTGAGGTACTCCTCCTGTCAAGTACTGTGGATCTGCCGTGCTCACACAGAGGCACTCCCCACTGTGGGTCTGCTGCACTCACACAGAGGCGCTCCCCCTCGTAGCTTGCTGAGGTACTCCACATGTCGAGTAGTGTGGGTCTAATATGCTCACACAGAGGTGCTCCACACCGTAGGTCTTCCGCAACACCAAGGCTCTCCCCACTGGGCTAGTCGAATCACTCCGAGTCGAATCGGGCAGCAGTCGTCAAGTCTCAGCCAACTACTAGGTTCCCGCACAAATGTTTGCTCGTCTCTGGAATATCTTCTCCACAAGCTACTGGTCGATACTCCAACTATCAAAAAGTCCCACGTATAAGTATCTCAAAGGTCTACCTCGTCATAGGGGTCTCAATGCAACAGACGACGCGTCGATCAGACGCCTGATCTGTGAGTTATTAGCCTTTTAGTCCTGGGGGCCCGGTTGGATTCGTGTACGATCCAACCTGACCGTATCTCAAATATACCTCGAACTCCAATGGGGTATTCTCAAAGAGAGCGTCACATTACAAGAATACCAGCGCCGCTGATGGTTCATCAAAGGGATGCCCGGTGTCAAAGATATGGCCAAAAGAAAGTAACAGTCAGGTAGGATCGTACACGAATCCAACTGGGCCCCCGGGACTAAAAGGCCAATAACTCACAGACTGGGCATCTGATCGACGCGCCGTCTATTGCATTGAACCCCTATGAAGAGGCAGACCTTTGAGATACTTCTACGTTGGACTTCATGACATTTGGAGTATCGAACATTAGCTTGTGGAGCGGATCTTCCAGAGACGAGTAGGCATTTTTGCAGGAACCTAGTAGCTGGTTGAGACTTGATGACTGCTGACCAATTCGACTCGGAGTGATTTTACTAGCCTAGTGGGGAGCAACTTGGTGTCGCGGCAGACCCATGGTGGGGAGCGCCTCTGTGTGAGCGCGGCAGACCCATGGTACTCAACATGTGGAGTACCTCAGCAGGCTACGAGGGGGAGTTCCTCTGTGTGAGCGCAGCAGACCCACGGTGGGGAGCACCTTTGTGTGAGCATGGAAGATCCATGGTACTCGACAGGAGGAGTACCTCAGTAGTCCAAGTTAGTGGGAAGCGCCTCTATGTGATGCGGCATGCCCACTGTACTCGATAGAGGAAGAGTTCTCCAGCAGTCGATGGTTCAGATTGATACTATCCCTAGAATAAAATCCTGGTTGAGTTGAGTCAGTAAATTTTGAGTTTACCTCATGACTGAGATGGATTACTTGATAACTTAGGTAAATGTATGGGCATATACCTAAGTGTGGTTATCTGTTGATTTCTTACTTTGTGGTTTATCTTTGTTGGATTTTTTGAGACCTTGAGGGTCTCTGGGTCCCTACTGAGTATCGTTATACTCACCCCAACATGGGATATGCCCGCACCTCATTGTGTTGGTTTCAAACAAGAAACATCACTAACTGAGGCTGAGTGGACGGGACTAGATGATACCCGGAGGTGGACCACATGACGTGACAGTACACGGAGGAGACAGATAGATGTGGAGTGTTGTGGAGTCTATCTGTACCTACCCTTCAGGTAGGATCTGTGGTGGACGATCCAGAAGCTGCTTTCACCTTTCAACTATTTTTCCCTTTTCAGTTGTACTTGTACTTTCCTGTTGGGCTTGTATTCCTATCCCCTTTACTTTTCATTACTCATTTTTATACAGTTTTACTTAGTGTTTTTCTTCCATCTTACTCTGTTGTGTGTGTTTATAATTTATAAAGGCAATGTCTTCCCAGTTTTAGGGATTTACGCCTTTGGTGCTAGTTTCCAGCCCCTGGCCTATGGAAGGCGGGCTTGGGGTAGTCACAACACAGGCCCTAGGGGAAGGGTCATGACAAATTGGTATCAGAGGCAATACCCAATCAGAAGTGCTTAGGCACTGCCTGGGTTTGAGGCTTGGGGTCCACAACGAGGGTGTTGTGCTTTAAATGGGTGGATAATGTAACACCCCTGGAAAAGTGAGACTTAAAAGGCTAAATGGTACTACCCATGTCAACAAGGTGCACCTTTTTTACATGATTCATATCATTTAATCATTTAACCCTTTATCATTTGGGGTGTTACAATCACCCCAAATGATAAAGGGTTAAATGATTAAATGATATGACTCATGTCAAAAAGGTTCACCTTATTGACTTGGGTAGTAATATTTAGCCTTTTAAGTCTCACTTTTCGTGGGGTGTTACATTATCCACCTCTTTAAAGCACAACGCCCTCATTGTGGACCCCAAGCCTCGAACCCAAGAAGTGCCTAAGCACTTCCGGATGGGTATTTCCTCTGATACCAATTTGTCACAAACCGTCCCCCGGGGCCTGTGCCGGTTCATGGCTCGGGGGACGGGTCATGAAAAATGGTATCAGAGCCAATACCCAGCCGGAAGTGCTTAGGCACTACCTGGGTTTGAGTATTGGGGTCCACAACATGGGCATTGTGCTTTAAAGGGGTGGATAATGTAACACCCTTGGAAAAGTGAGACTTAAAAGACTAAATGTTACTACCCATATCAACAAGGTGCACCTTCCTTTTTGGGAGCCTACATAATTAGAACTCCATAGTTAAGCATGCTTGTCCTGGATTAGTAATCAGGATGGGGGACCTTTTGGGAAGTTTCCCAGGGTGTGTGTGAGTGAGGACAAAACACACTGAAAGAACATGTCTTGGCCTATGAGGACAGTCATTAGTCTAATAAGCGACCCTGGTGAGTAATAGAATATGGTGTGCTGGGAAAGCATCCAAGGTATTACAGGATACCCATGGGGTCAGATGACAAGGTTCATGGCCTGGGGAGGCGGGTCGTGACATACATGACCCAAAGGAGAGCCACACCTCTCCTCTGATTTTCCTTCAGTGACTAATGGAAACCTAGTCGAATCCCCACAATGAGGTGTCATTGATCTCCATTTATGAAGAATATCATCATCAGATTACAAACCATAATGATCCAAGAATCATTCTTGATCCAAATATTCATCCTTTTTCCAATGAGGTAGGGAGATTTGAGTTTTGGTCATGATCCCTTTCTTTTTTCATTTTTTAAGGTTCTAGAGCCCTATTTCAATTATTGTTGATCCTTTATCGATAGATTTATGTGTTTTGGGTTGAATCATGGAGAATCAGGTGTTTTTTTGGTGATTCCTGAATGGAATCACCATCTACATGGCATGTAGTTCAGTGAAACACAACATGCTACTCTTCCTATTTGGGGAAGATGAGCTTTTTGGACTGCACACCGTGTAGTTCCCTAAACTATGTGACCATGGGGAATGGCTTGAGATATCCATGTAAAAACACATGGCCATGTACTAAAACACATACAAGATACATTGAAATGGGGTTCAGTACACATTCATAGGAAAACTACATGGGTAGGAGGTCGTTTACCAGAACACACTGTGTAGTGTAGGATACACGGCGTGTAAGGGACACGGTTGGATGGTCTGTGTAGAAGATGAACACGACCAGTGGAAGAGATATGAGAGACATGGAATGTACCTCCTCTACACACTATGTACCCCTACATGGGTTGCAACCCATGTGGAAAATATACACGGGTAGGTGCTCAGGTGGGCTCACACTCCATGTGTAACCTGATGCATGCCTTGTACTACAAAGAGATCCACCGGGGATCTTCCTCCTTTCATATCTTCTTCTTTGGGAGTCAGATTCAGGCATGTGACTAGTCTATCTTGAGTGATTTTCCACTTAGGACGTGATGGTGGCCTCCGTTATGGATTATAAGATATGAGGTGGTGTAAATTGAGCAAGACACTTGTAGAGCAGTACTGAGCCGATGTTGGAGATTGGTGTGGTTCTTATAAAGAGACACTGGGAATGTTACTCCACTATTGTAATAGGGTGGGGTTTTTCCTTACCACTCTTATTAGGTGAAAACGGGACTCCCCACATCATGGGTGAGGGTTATTTACCTTTGGGAAGTTTCCTATAGGGGTTTTACTCCCCTGATGGACTAGGGTGCGAGTTTCCCTATGACGTTCATGAAGGTACAGTAGGCACTCCCCTATTGGACAAGGGAGTGGGTCCTCTATCTATGGAGTCAGTACTACCCTATTGGATCAGGTCATGAGTCCTCCATATATGAAGTATAGATAGAGTGGGTACTCCCCTATCGCTCCAGGGTGTTGGTCCTTAATTCTAGTATTCAGTACTCCCATATCCTTCCATGGCGCAGGTCCTCCATATGTGTTGAGCTGGCAGAGTTGGTACTCCCCTGCCATGTTAGGGAGTGGATCCTCAAGACTGGGGTCGGTACTCCCCTACCGTGTCAGGGAGTGGGTCCTCAATCCTGGGGTTGATACTCCCTTACAATGTCAGGGTGAGGGTCCCCCATAGTAAACGAGATGGTAGATTTGGTACTCCCTTATCCTACCAGGGTACATGTCCTCTAGTCCCTGAGTAGTACTCCCCTACCAGGCTAGGGAGCGGGTCCTTGATTTATGAAGTGGTACTCCTGTATAATATTAGGGTGCAGATCCTTCATGATTAGTACTCCCCTATTGGATCTTAGTGTGGGTCCTCACTTATGGATTAATACTCCCCCACATCCAAGTAGTAGTGGGGAGGGGTCCTCCATTAGGATTGGATATCCCTAGACTATGGGATATAGTTATGAGGAGCAGGCACTCCCCAAGATGTGAATGATACCTAGATAGGGGTTAGTGCTACCTAGACAGACTAATGTTTGGGAAAATCCTTACAGGAGAGACAGAGGATTCACAGGTTAGTTAGAATAAGTACTCCCTTGAGTGCGGGACATTGGCAATGTGTGAGTCCCTCTATTATCTCCTTTTGGGGAAGATGCACATAGTGACTATTCTGGAGAAGCTCTCCCTCAACTGTGTGTAGTGGTGAAGGGTGGGACTCTTCACTTGAGTTTCTTTAGATTGTGTTGGGTGTGAGGTACTGATGACAGGACCTCTGGTGATGGGAACTAGATTCAGACCTAGTAATATGTTCCCTATGGAGCATGTTCTCTTAGACGTACCATTAGGAATGGTTGACTTATTCCTAATGGAGTGAATATCACATATGGGTGCCATCTGGGATGGCTGAGCTCATGGAGTGTGTTCTCCTGGTTTCATGTTATTGTTAGAGCCTATGAAGAAAATCCTATTGCTGGCTATGAGGCTGTAACCTCATGAGACTTATCATCTAAGATAAGTATATATGGGTGATTTTTGGGAGTCCATGTGTTGTTTTCACATGTCAGGGTTGACACCGTAGGTAGACTGAGATGACTTTTCATGTACAACCGAGGATAGTTCAAGATAGAGTTTCTACCTCGATTGGGTTTCCCTCTAGCTAGGTTGATATTACTTTTGCATTTCAACTGCTCCCTTTCTCTTTTGGTATTTTTGGGGTGCCTACTGAGTCTTTTTATACTCACCCCTAAACGGGCCTTTCCGACACATGTTTTTTGTCTTTTACAGACCATAGGACTTTCGATGGAGTCCACGGAGGACCCGAGGAAGGTGGATCTTATTGTGCTAGACAAATCAATGTGTTTACTGGAGCTTGATTGAGGATATTTCTATTAGTTTTAGTTGAAAATTATCCCCTACTTCTGAGTAGGTTGTACACTTTTATAGTTTTCTCTAATGGGCATTATTTTTCCCTTTTATGCTTTCAGTAAATCTATTGTACTCTAGTTGTGGGATATAGATTCATGCATTCATTTTTTTCCTTTTGTTTTTATATTTCAGCATTTTGTGAGCTTGGAGATGTGTGTGTGCGTACAGATACTTAGCCAATGCCTCCCATGTTAGTGATTTGTCTTATCGATGCTGGTCGCCAACCCCTAGCCTATTGGAGGTGGGCTTGGGGAGTTGGGTCCCAGGACCCATTAGGTCAGGTCATGATAATCCAATTCAAAATCTACATTTAACCTTTAAAATAATTTTATTTTAAGTTTATTTAATTAATTTTATAAATCCTTTATGAATCATCCAAAACCTATAATATATTTTACATTTTTAAAATCATTTCTTTAAGGACATGATCACTTGCACATCACCAAGGGTAATATTTTAATAATTTAGGCTCTTTTACTTATAAAATAATGAAAACAACCCCTCTTTGGAATAAATCATGGGAAAACCCCAATGTAAGGTTTCTGGTTTTGTTAATTTTATTATAGAGTCCAAAACCTATGTTTGGGAAATAATAAAGAACTCCCCTCTCTTTTCCTATATAAACCCACACAAGCTCCCCATTCTCTTCACTAAAAAACCATAGATCATGACCTTACTCTACCCTCCCCTTTCTATAGGCCTCCCAAGGTTCCCCCAAGCTCTCAATAATCTCCTCCAAATATTTTGGTAATCACCCTCTCAAGTAAGGTATTTATCTCTTCTTTTTATTCAAGCACCTATTTTATGTTATGCCTCTTAGTTTCTATTTCTGTTTGTTTGGGTATGTTTTCCTAAAAAACTCTTACTGTCCTTTATATTTACATATTATGATAGAACCATTTCACTCTCATTAATCCCTCCCATGAACCTTTATTTACACCTATTACCATGCTAAAATTTAGTAAGGGATCCTCACATTTTCCTCTTTATTCAAGTATCTTCATTATCTTATGCATTTTATCTCCAACTGCTAATGTTGGGATATGTTATTCCATATCCCTCTTACTTAATTTTTTATTTACATGTGATGAGAGACCCCTTTAACCCTCATTAATCCCTCCCATGAACATTTATGTGTCCCTATTACTCTACCAAAATTTCATCGGGATTTTCCATGCCAAACAATTGTGTAGTGAATACTCGTACCCATTTCCTATCAAGGGTGTTCAACTTTACGCACTTATAATTATTTTATTGGGTATTCCAAACTCATTACTCGTGGAATATAATTTTATGACAAATTATTCCATGTTGTGTGATCTATATGGCACACTTTGGCATGTGAATGAAATGAAAGTGATGGGTTAGCCCATAATTATATAATACTCCAATGCATTGGGTAATATTTTAGTCTCATGAGGAATCATGAAATGGATTATGCAGTGAACCTAATCTATCATGGGACTCTTTCCATCATGATTTCTGGGTGGTTAGCCTTGACCTACGTTTATGATGTCATGTTTAAAGTTGTTTCCACATTTCCCATACTACCTTTATGTTATCATGCTATATCATGCCTCATTTTTATGTTTATAATTATTACCCCTTTTATGTCTCATTGATATACCTATTGTATAACATGTAATAATTTATTCATGTTATGCCATTTTTATTTCCTTACTGGGATTTATAGCTCACCCCTCTCTTATGTATGTCCCCAAGTTATCCCATGCAGGTTTAAGTATGATGGAATAATATGAGCATGTTGAGGATGTTTTCAATAATGGAGATGCATTCCCTATTTTATGTTGTTATGTAATGTACCTAATTCCCAAATACACTTGAATTCTCGATCTTCTGGGTTTTATTATGTGTAATCTTATCTAATAAATCATGAATTAATGTGTAATAAAGAGTAAAGTTATCGTAATTGACATGTTTATATATATATTAGAAAATTTCTTAATCAAATTTATTTTTACATGTTTTTTGAACAAATATACATATCAAATCTTTACATACATATATACATACATACATACATACATACATACATACATACATATATACAAAAACATTATACATTTTTTAAACATTTATATATATATATTTTCATGTTAATACACATACACACACACATATATATATATATAACCTTACACATTTTTAAAAAAAATTTATATATGTATATTCATATGTTAATATACATACATACAAACATACATATATATATTAAAAACCGTACACATTTTTTTTAAACATTTATATATATATTCACAAGGTAATATATATATATATATATATATATTATATGATTTATTAATTAATATTAAAACATAAAATATATTCTGACACTTTTTTAAACAAATATACATATCAAATCTATATATATACATAAACACACACACCCACACATATACAATCTTATATGTTTTTTAGAACAATTATATATGTATATTCACTTGTTAAAACACACACACACTCATATATTTATATCCAAATGCTTATAAAAATATATTCACATGAATTTTTAAAAATTAAAATCAATCATAACATAATAATCAAACATGGTTTAACATCACTACCACAATTAAAGTATTATCACAATTAATCAAAAATCTTATCACCATATGCATGAAATACAATTGACCAATTAAATATATTTATATAAACTTTGTCAATATCATATATCTCTAAATAATTTCTATAATAAACATATTTATAATAATAAAATAATATAATATACCTATAGTAATCTAAAATACCAAACAAAAAAATCTATTCAATCTAAAGAATAAACAATGAGAAAAATACCTAAAATCCATCAGAATAACTTGTTCGAACCTGATGGAAACCCAAATAGGGAATAATAAATTTATAGCAACCCGAAGTAACAAATAAACTATAAAAACCGGGTAAATTCATTAACCTAGGGGTTTTCCAAACTAATCTAAGTAAGATTAAATGAAAAAATCACAAAAATAATAAAAGAGGAGATAAGAAGAGTTTGTACCAAAATGATTTGAACCCGGATCTGTAAAAAACCAAGTACAATGAATGATTTTAGAGGGGGATCGACCGTCAATAGTGTGTTGCACGATCGAGATAAGTCATATGGGGGAGTAAGAAGGAAGATGAAATGTTTTTAATTGATTATTTATTATGATGGGTTATTATAGATAGAATAAATTCCATCGCTAAAGCTAATTTTTGTCACCTTTTTTTGCAACAGATTTCATTAATCTTCTTAAAAGGTTCATATGGGATGAATAATAGAGATAAATAAAAAATTAATTGTTATTATCCCTTTGAAACTATGTTTCATGAGGGATGGTGTGTTGTTTCACCAAATGTATTTGCAACAGACCTTATTTTTCATTATAAATAATTTCTATTTATGATGGAAAAATAATTCCATCATAAATACCTTGTTCTTCATAACTATTTGTGATAGGTATATTCCCTATTACAATTAATCCATAGAAAATTCCCTTTTTTCTAGTAGTGTATTTCTTAGTGAGAATTAAATTTCTAATTTAGTTTGTATTCAATTAATCAGGAACATATGATATACACTTATTTTTTTGGTCCAATACTCCCTTCACCTCTATTATTGAATTTTTTGTGAATAATTCATGGCACAACATGATAGTGATGTCACAAATGATTGCAAATAAAAAAATCATCGTGCAAGTAAGCTAGAAAATAAAGGATTATGAAAATGAAAAAATGTCAATATTGTCATAGGTTTGGCCTTACATCCTTTATCCCTTCAAATAAATGATACAAAATAACTATAGTATGAAATAAGAGTATTTTAAATATAGAAAAATACTAGTATAGGTTTACTCCTTTATTTCAGGTTCTCTTATTCACCGTAATTTGAAAAATCCATCAAACTAAATCGACAATACTTTTCAATTATACCCAATGCCTAATATTGACAGCAAGAAGTTAATTGCATCGTTCTTTCCATTATCAGAAGTTGTGATAAAATATTTACTAACTTCTTATCATTTTACTACTAAAATTTATTGAATTTTTAGTGTTTTAGTAAAATATATGCACTAATTATTTTTCAAACTCTAAATTCATAAACAACATAAGTTTAAAATCATTCACCATATGAAAATTTGAAAAGATTAAAACTTCAGCACAAAAATTTCACTCCCCAATTACGTCCAATATAAAAAAACTTTAACCTAGAAGGAGGAAAAGATGAAATGAAAATTATGTTTGAAAAAATTAGAAGAAAATATTACAGTTACCTTCTTAATTATTTTCTCAATTCCCAAAATTTTGAGTACTATAAACTTATATTGAAATATTTTGTAATAATTATGCATTAACTAACACTTCCTTCAATATTATAGGTTTATTTTCTCCTTGTAGTAAATTATATTATAACCAATTATCCAGTGTTACTATGACAACCCCTACATCCATTTTTGTCTGTATTATACCAAGTGTAATTCAACTCCCTCTGACTAATTTACGAGATAATGGAAAAATAAATATTTTTTCAATCTACTAATAGATGAAATTCTAACATTTTACTGTAACTGGAAATATTTAACACAACTTACTCAATTACAGGTTCGTCATTAATTTTTTATTGTCATCAATCAATGTCAACATTGCGTCATCTGGGATTTATTTCTCTAACATTAATGTCATTACTAAAAAAGATTGTTATCATTTCAAATTAAATCATTTTCATATTAATGTAACATATGTATATTATAGGAACAATTTACAAAGAAATTTAAATGATGAACTCAATATTGATTATGATGATGATATGAGCTTATGTAAAGTCTATATGTTCAATATAGATATTTATTTCTATAATTTTCCATATATTATTGATTACAACCAACTATTTCTATTAAAATATTATAAATATATTACTAATGACACAAATCATTCTTCAAATGAACAAAAATAGAAATACATACAAATGGGCATACATCCGTTGAACATATTGGTATTGCGTAACACACCACATTTTTGTGTATATGTTTTTTAGTTTTCTTATTATTTTACATTTTTACTCAAAATATATTAATTGGTAACTGATTACTTGGATATTGGTGATCATCAACACAATTTCATGTACTGTTTCACTATGTTGTGGTTCTATAAAAGAGTTAAATGATACAAAGCACAAAATTCTACAAGGTTTTCATTGTGTTGTTCTCTTGAAAAAATAAAATCATGGGAATTTAATGCCTCGCCTGAATACTTGAAATCACTTATTTTTTATGATAAGTTAAATGATGAATGAAACTTTTAGGATCCTATCCACCAATACAATAGAATGTTCTATTTTAAATCAATGGGAGGATGAATTGATAATTCTAAGAATACTGGATGAGATCTTTATATTTTCCTTCTCAATGAAAAAAAATATCGTTATATTAGAAGCTTATTTACACCTAATGTTCAATCCCTAAAATTCAACCAGCTATATTTTTTTGATAATTCAAACGAAGTAAAAAAACAAAATCCAGTCTTTGTGGTAATTTAAATACATTTCACTTATGAATTATCAACTTTTTTTTTCAATTTACACTTATATTTTTTTCATGGATCTAAAAAAACTAATATGGATTCCTATACTGACCCTATCATTATGGAAAATCTATAGTTTATTTTTGATGAAAGTAATTAGATAATTAATCAGTTTAGAACTGCAAGGGATTTATTCAATACAAATTCTTGCCCGAATTTGAAGTTAATGATAATTAGATGAAGGGGAATGGATTCATATAAATAAGACTTTCCAACATCATTAGAAATTACTATTATAATATTTGGTGATATTGAAGATATTAATGAGGACATATATACCATCATACAAACACAATCTAGTGGCTTACATTGTATAGATTAACTTCATCCTCTATATCTTCCATTGTAATATCCTAAAATGTTTTCCACTAGTAATTATGGTTATTCAAATAATGTTTACCATAGTTCATATTCCATAACATAAATAGTTTAGAAAGTAACAATGATAGATTACTTTTCATACTATCTCCAATTTAGACTAAATCATCATACCACACTATTGCATTCAAGACAACTCTTAAAAAAATTTGTATTTGATGTGTATACAATGGTTAAATCTCAACATTTTTCCTTTATTCGATTTAATCAAAAACAATTAAGAGTTGAGTTATATAGTGTTTTTTAAGAAGCTTACATAAGAGGTGATAATGATGGTACACTTTGTGGAAAATGTATTATTTTTCATTTATCTTTCAGTGGTGGAAAAAAATACATGATTCAGAATTATCAATATGCAATGGAAATTTTTAATTGAGCTGGTTATCCAATTTTTTTCCTCACTTTCACATGAAACCCTTATTAGATAAATATTACATGATTTCTTAAAATTCATAACCTTTATCTAATGGATTGCTCCAAAATATTTTAAAGACTTTTCAATATAAAGTTTGACCATTTAATGGAAGATTTAAAAGATGGGTTTCTTTTTATAAAGTACCAAGAAAGTATCATTTATTATCTTCAAATTCATTGTAATATATCATTGAATTTTTTTAAATGAATTAAATTTATTGTGACCTACTTATTTATGAAGTTGTATGCACCATTGAATTTGAAAAACATGGCCTTTCTAATGTATTTATACTTGTATTCCTTGAACCTTCATATAAATTTTCAACATTTTCTTATATAAATTAAATACTTTCAGTAAAAATACTAGAAAAAAGAGAGAAACCTCTTTATATGAATGTGTAAAAAACTTCATGATTCATGGACCTTGTGGTGCTGTTAACCCACGATCACCTTGCATGAACAACTTTATGTTTTCAAAATTTTCTCAATTTTTTTAGTACTTCATGTTTAGATGAGGATTGAAATGATATATAAAAATGACGAGATAGTGGTCAAATGGTACAAAAAATGGTGTTGAACTTGACAATAATTATGTTGTCCCTTATAATAAAACTTTTTTGGTTAAATAACAGGATCAAATCAACATTTAAATATATAATCAGTCACATTTAATAAATTATTTGTTTAAATACATCAATAAAGTGCATGATCGAGTCAAAAAAACACTATGTGGAACAAAAAATATAAAGGAAGGTCAAAAATAGGTAGATGAGATAAAAATTCATTATGGTTGTTGATATATTTTAGAATATGAGGTTGTTTGGTGAATATATGGTTATGAAATCCAATTTAGGTTTCCCTCAATTAAGAGATTGTACTTTCATTTTCATGGATAAAAAACATAACTTATTTAGATTGAACCAAACTTGATGTCATTCTATAAAAAAATCTCCCAAACAATGTTCACCACATGGTTTGAAGAAAAAAACCCTAAAGAACTATGTCTCACATATACTAAATTTTATACAAATTTTTTTACCACAATATAGAATAAATATGGTATCCTAGAAAGCGAGGATTTTCTATTGCTAGATTACATTATGTTCCTCCCACAATTCGAGAGATATATTATATTAGAATCTTTCTCACTAAAGTTAGAGGTCCAAAATCTTTTAATGAAATATTAACTATCAATAAAACTATCCATCACACTTTAAAATAATCTTTCTATGCTTTGGGATTACTTAGTGATGATACATGATTCATTAAGTCTATTACAAAGTCTTAAATTTGGGAAATGGGGAATTAATTGTGTAGGTTGTTTTCTAACTTGCTATTCTCAAAAATAGTTTCATGATTAAACTATATATGGAGTTGCACATGGAAAATAATATATAAAGATATTGAATATATTCAATTAAATAGGTTATAATGACAAGGTATATGAATTATGTATTACTATATTACTTTATCATGTTTATATATACTTCTTCTAACATAACTTTAAATTACATAACGAAAATAGTTCCCATTTTCTTATTCTTCTTATGTTTTTGTTTATTTAATTCATTCATAATAGCACTTGAAACTATATATATAACAAAAAATATTAGATCTCAATGGGTTTTCATATTCAATAGTTAGTGTAGTTGTGAAAATGTTTACTCTTGTTTTTATACAATCAAGATATATGTTTCCATCTAACGTAATCAACACAACATTATATTTACATGTAGCATAAATTTTCAAATATTTTATACTGTATTTCTAATAGTATAATCACTATATCACTGGTATATATACTGTTTACATACAATAAAAATTCCACTGCTATAGTGTTGTGAATATTACAGTGTTTTATACCCACTACTATAGTGTTATAAGTATAATATTCCAATTCTATAAATATTATAGTATGGTAAATATTTCAATGCTGTAAATATAATATTTCACTGCTATAGTGTTATAAAACTATTGTAAATATTCAAGTGCTGAAAATAGCATATCAAGTGTTGTATTCCTACTAATACATGCCCACAACTACATTTCCACAGAGTTAAAAATTATGTGTCGACTACTATATGAAGTATAATTGGATTTTTTAAACATTTTACATACTTATTTTGAAATAAATCATTGATATAAATTCCAGTGATATTTTACCCTATTTAAAATAAATAACTAACTCATTAACAAAATTAAAAACAATATGCCATAACAAAACCATCATACTTTATTTTAAATAACTAATTCATTCCTAGAAATTTAACTGTTTTACTTTATCAGGTTTCTATATCATAGGTATCACCTAGAAAATATTTTTTCTTCCCTTATTTGATATAAATTATTTCAAAAATACATATTTTATTCATGTCTAAAAATATTTTATAAAAATAGAAATATATCCAACAGATCATCAACTTCCACAATATGCATTATTGGCTATTAAAAATATGCTTCACTCTCATGGAAAATCATTGGATAATTATCTTTATGTGCCTCTTCAAGATTCATCTACTACATTCATTGTAAATTCATTGGTTTTATCAAAACAAAATTATTATAAGGATAGCCTTCGAAAAAAAATTCTATTATACATGGAAAACTGACCAATGAATAAGGACAAGTGATAACCACAATTATTAATGCATCAAACACGCCCATCATAGTTTTTTTCTTTATACATGGATATTGAGGCACAAATAAAATTTCCTTATAAAAAAAACAATATCACAACTTCACTTGGAAAGACTTATTGTACTTACTATAACTTCAAGTGGTATAACATCCTTGCTACTTCTAGGTGGGAGAACAACACACTCTTGATTTTCTTTTCCAATTCTTGTTAAAAAAACTCAACTTGCAACATTTAATAAGTGAGTGGGATAAGCTTTTACAAATAAAAAAATTAATTATTTGGGATGATGCATGAATGGTACAGAAATATTTCTTTTAAAGTTTTGGATTGTGTATTGAGGGACATCATTTAAAAAAATATTCCAAATGCATCGGTCAACTATTTTTTGAAAAAAAAACTATCATTGGTGGTTATTTTCAGTAGATTTTACTAGTTTTTTATCATGTGAATAAAAGAAATATAGTATTTTCAAGTCTAAATTCCTCTTATTTATTAAAGCATTTTCGTTTTCTTCACCTCACGATGAACATGATACTATTTTCTTCCAAGAAATATATTTAATATTATAAACTCCATGATTTTTCAAGTTGTATTCTGCAAATAGGTGATGGTATGCTTGGTTATCAAACAAACAATGAGATAGAAATTCAGATTCTATAAGTATGTTTACTTACTTCATTTCAAAAACCAATTAATGTTATTGTTCAAATCACACACCCATCTATATCTATGAAGTAAAATGATCCATAATACTAAAAGTAACTAGATATTTTAGCACCAACACATTATATTTTCCAATAAATGAATGATTACATGTTAACATTCATTCCAAGAGAAGAAAAGGGTTATCTCAATTCTGATTCAATACATTGAGAAAGTTCAGATAGAGACACATCGGGGAACATATATACACCAGATATTCTAAATGGAATCAATATATCTGATTTTTTATGTCAAAAATTAATTCTCAAAGTGGGGGTACTGGTTATTTAGCTGAGAAATGTTGACCAATCTTATGGAATTTGTAATGGAACATGGTTAATAGTCATATATTCGAAAGATCATGTAATCATATCTCAGATTCTAATTTGGTGACATTTTATAAAACATGATTTCATAACCATAGTAAACATGAATCATTCAAATTATATGTGGACATTAAAGATTCAAAGGAGACAATATCCTTTAACTGTTTCATTTTCAATGACTATTAAAAAAAGTCAAGGACAAACTCTTTCTTTTATTGGAATATTTTTATGACACCCTATTATTTATCATAGCTAGTTATATGTCGAAATATTTAGAGTAAAAAACAAGATAGGTTTGAAAATAATGATATACAACAAGATAGGTTTGAAAAGAATTGTTTTCATTATTAATGAAGTTTCACAAAAATAGACCATTCGAACACTAAATTATGATAAATTTTCATTGAAGATAGTGAAACATTGAAAATTGAAGTACATATCATTCAGATGTGGTTCAAAAAGTCATCAAAATTACTATATTAAATAATATTCATTTATTTAATCCTTACTGATGAAAATGTGAGTTATATATTATATCTTTACATAAAAATTTCAAATTACTAAAATCTAATCTATGGTATACATTGTATTAAACATGATGCCTATATATGTTTTCTAATTAGTTAATCATTGTACTATTCCTATTTTTATTTTTTATATTTATTAACATATGTTTTATTATTATTTAATATGTATTCTACCATTTGTTAGCAGAAAATTATGAAGAGGAGTTTGTTTTCCTTCAATTGATGTATGTTTATTACTAATCGTTTGTTTATAACTCTTTCTAAAATAAATTATTAGTATATAATGTTCTGTTTGATATATGTTTTAGATATACATATCATATGTAGCAGTTATTAATAAACTATTTAGTATAGATTTTAATTTGATGATCATAAAGAGATACAACATATCATTATAATAAATACATATAAGATCATCTATAATATAGTAACAAATTATAGATATTATAGGGATATATAAAAAATATAATATGTTAGTATATGATAATCTATAATCTAACAGATTACACTATCAGATGTATATATACTAATATCAATTACATATCAGATGATCAGTTACATACCAAATGTAATATGTTAGTATATAAATGTACTATAATTGATATCGGCGGTAATGTGTTGAAAATATGTAAACTAACAGATAATACTATCAGATGTATGTATACTACTGGATATATGTTTACTGATACCAATTACATATCAAATGATCTAATACATATCAGATGTAATTTTTTACTATATTGATGTACTATTATTAATACCAGATGTTATCTACTGTTTTACTAATAGATTACTAGAATTGTATCTATGTGACCTATAATATATTATATACGATGATCACCATATTCTATACTTGATACATTTTAGATGTAATCTGTTAGAAAACCCATCTATTGTTATATATAGTTTATTTTAATGTTTTTTCTATTGTTATATATAGTTTAATTTAATGTTCAATATTATTTATTTCTCTCTCTCTATAGGGATACATATTAGATATTATCTTTTTTCTACCATATCTACTATTATATATGTTTTTGGGATACAATAGTTAATAGATCATCTGAATAAATACATTTTATGATATATATATATATATAAATTTTTGTATAGAAGAAAACTATTTCTAACAGATGTATGATATATACAAATATAACATTATAGTAATAAATATATCAATTAAAATATATTTTTATCTCACTATCTCTATCTCTATTATAATTACGTATTACATGTATGACGATTGGGAAAAACATTTGAAACTATACTAAATATGTTTATATCTTAGTAGAAAAATTGATAGAAAACATGAACTGATAGTGTATTCATAGAGCATACATTATATCTCACTAAAATATATTTCATTGCATACATTGTATCTCACTACATACATTTAATTCATAGAGAATTAATTGTATCTTAGTGCATATATTTTGTCTCACTGAAATGTATATAAATATATTATTGTATACATTGTATCCCACAAAGTGTTATACATATCACTAAAATGCACATGAATGTATTGTATTCAATGAAATTTATTTACCACTTTATTGTATTAAATGAAATTTATTTACCACTTTATTGTACTAAATGAAAGTTATTTAATTAAATGTATAAAAAATTAGGCATTTTTTTATGTCATGTTAATTTTTTAGTTTTAACATATTGCATTCAACTTAATTTTCAGTTTACTTCAGTTTCAGTTTATCCATTATTGAATATATTATATTCAATTAAATTTATTGAATAAATATAAGTTTTTATTCAAAGAAATATTCAATGTAATTTATTTACCAATATCTACATTATTATTATAAACTTATATGTTCTGTTAAAATTTGTAGGAAACAACCATTCAAGCAAAAATAAGTGTATGATAGTTATAAAAAAGTACAAAACTATTCTATGAGAAGAGATATTTTATGTAATAAAAAACTTTCATATTTTTTAAAATAAATTAAATTATTTAGTAAGTTGGAATGAGTTAAAAATCATTTTTAACTAGATAAATCATATAAAACCTTTGGATATGTAACTACCCCATTTTGGATTCAATTTCATTCTATTTGATGGCATCAAATAAAAAAGGGTTCCCGAGAAAATTTTAATAGGAAAATTTTATTTTAATTTCATCATTCTCCAACAATCTATAGTTTTTTTAAAAATTTATAATTTCACTAATGATAATTTTATATTTTATGTTATTGGAAAGAAACATCAATATCATCCAATCCAAATATGGGTAAAAAATAATAGGATAACATAACTAACTTTAATTTATGATAGGTAATTTGAAATTCATTTTTCAAATTCTTCTCAACTATAACATTTTATAATTAAATTTATATTATATTTTCAATTAAATGTTATAGAGGAATAGATATCAGTTGCACTTTTTGGGATAAACATCATTAAATGCTTACAAGACTTCTAAAAGATTAAATTGAACCAACTAACATTTTGGTAATGTAGCTTGTTTGTGCAAAGAAACTCAGTAGTATGTTCTTTCAATATTCCTTAAATATTAAATATCAAATTCCTAAAAAAATGTGTCACTATTTATTCATTAAATCTCAATCAAATTTGCTTAGAAATAATAATTGTTACCAAAATCATGAATTCAAAAAAATATTCTACTCAATCCAAAAATCCATATAGTGCATTATTTTAGAAACATGTGATCATTTTTTGTACTCGTCTCAAATTAGAATATTTATTTTTTATACTATATTTCATTTGTAACTTCTTATATGATGATATGTTTCCAATAATATGATTTTTATGGAACATTTTATAATTTTACATATACATTAACATATGCATCATGTGTATGGAAGTACATTGTTAGTTTACTTCCATTTTTATAACTATCTAATTATGCTGTAAACTTCTCAAATCAGTGATGTTGTTTCTTTTGAAAATTTTCTAGTATTATTTTCTAATTACTATGCAGAAAAAACCATAAAAAATATGTTAAAACATGACCACAACATTCTATGTATGTTCTATGTCATCTAAAACAAAATTCTAAATGATTGATATAAATAAAAAATAACAAAAAATTAGATTATACACCAAGGTTAGATAATGTTTTTCATTAGAAGAAATTACATTTTTAATCAACTCATGAAAAATACAGTTGAAAAAGGGTACACATTAATGATGAATTTCATATATTATAGGTTACGAAGTGAAAAACGGTGGCTATAGTGAAAAATTTCAAAGCGACTACAGCTGGTATTATGAATCATGTATTTCTTGTCAAAAGAAGGTAGATTAATTAATTGGAAACATTTGGTTTCATAATTGTAATTCAAAACCTCAATATACTATTCCAAGGTAATTTCCCTAAATTTCAAATCTTATATTCAGGTTTTATGAAATTTTCTGAGTACCATGGTATAATTTGTAGTGATCATTAACTTTTAAAGGATTTCATAACAATTTACAACAAAAATATTGCATATTGCATTACCAATTTTAAAACATTATGTTGTTACAATATAAAATAAACTACATTTATATCTTACATAATATTTTAAGACCATTAAATGGTGCATTTAAAAAAATATAAAAAAATGAAATCTTTGATATAAATTTTAAACTTGGTCTAACTTGAATACTTTATTCTCTCAAATACTGAGTCCAACTACTAATCATCGATAATGATAGATATGTCATAATCATCCTCTTTGAATTTTTTTTATGAAATTTATATCAAAAAAACTTTATAGATAATAGATATATTGATTTAGGTAAATGAATAATAATAATATATTTTTTTTCTTATTGATGTATAAATTTTAATGGAAGTATTTCTGTAAAATGTAGAAGAATGATGAGTTTGGATTTCCTATAAGCTTATATGTATTCTAATATATAACCATTATTATCAATGTTGAAGTTTCATAATTCAATATAAAAAACAAACAAAGACCAATATAAAATAATACATTCGAAGTTCTCTTCATTATAGATAATGTGAAACAAATCAGTTATTTCAAGAACTCTTCAAAAGAACTCACAATATATCATTAAAACTCATTTCACATAACATGTACAATTATTTTTGGTGCTTGAATTTAAATTTCTTAATCTTACAGGTTGTGCCTTTTGATTAAACCACCTGGGGATCTGTTTCAAGTTATACAACAATGTCGTCTTTATAACTAATGGTGTGAAATATTTAATTTTCCATCTATTTAAATTCAATGTTGAAAAAAAATATTTATATGAATACCATAACATTTTATATGAATACCTTCACATTTTATTTAGCACCCCTCCTATGTAATTTCATTATTTAGTATGTTCAATTAAAGTACTCTAATTATAGTCTATGAACTGAGAATATGATTACAGCCTATGAACGTTGACATATGTAGAGGAATTAAATGGATAATATGATTACAATATGTGAACTTTGAAATTTCATATTCAATTATTATTCAGTAATTTCATTAAAAAATCTTTGAACTTTTAAATATCATTATTCAGTACTTTAAATGTACTAAAATACAAGTTGAATTTCATCAAATGTTCAAAGACTATAATCAAATTTTCTGTACTTTTAAATGTTCATACTGAAAACATATTATATATCGATCTGCTATACTAAAATGAAATTTTAATTTAAAAAACATTCAAATGAAATATGATGTTAAATTATGAAACTGATTAATGGATATGAATTAAAAATTTGAAACTATTCCAATATTATTTTATTTTAGTCTATGAACTTTGTCTAATATTTTACTTAAAATATTATTTATAGAGACATTTAGAAC
Source organism: Viscum album (assembly GCA_963277665.1). Classification (NCBI taxonomy): domain Eukaryota; kingdom Viridiplantae; phylum Streptophyta; class Magnoliopsida; order Santalales; family Viscaceae; genus Viscum; species Viscum album. Next base: position 719,730,498 of record OY728150.1, read on the forward strand.
ATGAATTCAATCAATAAATATTTGTTACTGGTGAGGAAGAAAACACTAAATTCATTATAGATGGTTCAACTTTAAAGAATCTTAAAAAGTAAATCAATGAACATCAAGGAAGAATGAAAATAAAAATTGAATAGACTAATCAAAAGTCAATTAATATGTTCAATTATTTATTTGTGATTCAGTTTTGTTTTATATATAAATTATTATTTACTCTTATTTTTCATTCTCTTTCTATATTCCATATGTCTAGAGGTTTTAATAACCCCAAATTATGAGTGTGTGTATGCGATTTTTTAATTAAATGACCGTGTCATACAAATTCATGGCTTGGGTACTAGTTTTTGTAATGATTATTTTGAAATTTTGATTACCAATTTTTTTAAATAATGTTTATGTTTTGAGATAAAATATATTAATTAATAAATAAAAAAATTTATTTTCATTGAAAATTTGAATTTTAAATTTCATATAGAAATTTCCAGTGAAAATTTTCACTTGGAATTTCTATCCATTAGTGTAAATTTATATATGAGATTTAATTTCCAATGGAAACACTCACAATTCCAATAAAAACTTCCATAAAAATTTATGTTTAATTAATTACTCTTATCAAGGAAAAATAATTCTCAAAATTAAAACAAGTATATAAATATATATTAAAATAAGTATATGCAAATATAAAAATATAAATTATGAATTTGTATCGAAATCATACAATTTTCAGTTGAATTATATACTCAATATTTTCAGTGAAATTTTATACTAAAAATTTATATAATAAATTTGATTACCATTATTCTAAAATAAAAACACTTTTAAATTTTCAGTATGAATATATTAATATTTCAATAAACATTGTAAATTTTCAATAAAAAATTATAATGAAAAATTTCAATGTAAATATCTAGTGAAACTTTTTATAAAAACTTTATAGTGTAAATTTACACCACTTAAAATTAAAATTAAAATATACTAATACACAAATAAAAAATTTAAATTTTCACTAGGAATTTGCATTAGAAATTTATATTAGAAACTTTTAATATGTATTTCCACTAAAAAAATTTAGTTCAAATTTTAATATAAATTTAAAATAAAAATTTAAAATTAATTTCTATTTTAGTCATACTGAAAAATTGATTACAAAAATTATAAAATAAATAAATGTTTAAGTTTTCAATTAAAAATATATTAACACATAAAAAATAGTATAATTTTTCATATAAATTTTGGATTGGGAATTTTCAATGTAAATCTACACGGTAAACTTTTATGACAAATTTATAGTGAAAATTTTCAATTTATATTTTTCATTAGACATTTTCATTTAAAATTCACAGAGAAAATTTGCACTAAAAATTTTCAATAAAATTTAAATGTAAAATGTAAATTTTAAATTCAAACTAAAAAAAGAATAACACAACATACAAATAAAAATATACATGATATTGTTGAATTATAAATTTCAAGTGAAAATTTACATTGTAAATTTTCAGTATGTATATACAAACATCCGTGTAAATTTCCATTGAATTTTTTTTACATTTACACTACAAATCTTCACTGATATAAACATGCATTAAAACTTTTCAGTTTAAATTTACAATACAAAATTCGAATGAATATATATATATATGCATACATGTATGTATGTATATATATAAATATAAATATACAATATAATTTACAATTACATTGGAAAGGCACATAATTATATTGAAAATTTCCAACAAAAATTCACAGTGAGAATCTGTAGTCATCAATAGAAATTTATACCCAAAATTCAAAATAAATATAAATATATATATATATATTAATATAAGTACATGTATGCATAAATACATAAATTTTAAATTTTTATTGAAATTTTATAGTTATCAATACATATTTGCACTCAAAATCTACACTAAAATTTCACACTGGAAATTTTCACAAGAAATATGATTTCAAACATTTATAAAAAATACATATTTTAATTTCAAGTACAAATATATTAATACATAATGATAATTTTCACTAAAAATTTTCAATGAAAATTTTCACCAGAAATTTCCAGTATAAATTTCTATATGAAATTTACAATTAAAATTTTTACTTAAATTATAAAATTAATATATATATATATATATATATTAATACATAAAAATGTAAATTTTCATTAGGAATATACAGTGAAAAATTGCATTCAAAAGTTTCGATGCACATTTACACTAAAAAATTATAGTTCAAATTTACCCTAAAATATTTAGTGAAAATTTCCAATATATATTTTCTACACATCATATATGTCCTAATACAAATATAAATTTTTTTTATTGGGAATATATAGTGAAAATTTTCATTATATACATACATTTCTTTTTGAAATAAGTGTATCTATAAATGCATGCATGCATGTACATGTATGTATACACCATTATTAAGTTTTTTTGTTTCTTTAAATAACTTATATTAAAATATATTTTTTCAAATAAAATTTTAAGAATTGTAATTTTTTAAAACATTATTTAACTATAATTATATATATATGTACAATTTTTTACAAAACAAACAATGGTCATTATAATATTTTTTTTAACCATTATAAAAATATATAATTGTGGATGTATAAAGATGTTACAATAATATTAATTTTTAATATAATTAAAATATATACATTAGATAAAAAATTATTCTATATAGTTTTAATTTAAAACATTTAAAAAAATAAACATAAATATATTAAACCATAATTATTATACATGAATATAAAAATACATGAAAATATAAAGCTTTTGAAAATGATGTTAAGTAATTTTATTCTATTTTTATTTATTAATTATTTTTATTTTATATTTTTATTTGTATTTATTATTAATTTTTTATAATACAAGTTTTTTATTAATAATATGATGGGTAAATTTGTGTTTTGAAATGTTTTAATCATTGGGAGGGAGGGAAATCTGGTCCTACTATTTAAAATGAAATAATTTTATTTTTATAAATTGGTTTAATTAAAAAATGGATTGGTTGACATGTTCCTTGTTTTCCTGGTGGGCAGACATCTCATCATTAACCTGACTCTCCAGTTCCCGCCACAACCTGAGAGGATATTTTTCCCTTCAACCGCTCCTTCCTTTTATAAAAAAAATATGGTTCCACACACACACACACACACACATATATATATTAAAAAATATAATTATAATATACCACTTATATTTATTAAATTTTATTTGTTAAATTATAATTATAATTATAATTCTTATTCTAATTATTATCATTTTAATTAAAATTATAACTATAAATGTCATGGCCCCCTCTTCCCAAAGAGTACCCCTCCTGGGTCGGCAATGAGATAAGGGATATGGTGACTACCTGAGTCTCGCCTCTAGTAGGCCCCAGGTTAGTGACTAGCACCGAGGGTATAATAAGCATACATATGGGAGGAAATAACCTCTAAGAGAACATACAGAAGAGAGAGATAATACAAATACTTTAATTAACACCTACTCGGACATATAAATAAAGAAATCCCAAGTGCATACATATAATTTCATATAATATTGAAAAAAAAAGGAAACTAAAAGTACTAGAAATGTAAATACGACAACAACTAGAAAGCCCAAACAATTCTTACAAAAACACAATCTAGTAATATATATCCCGATCTATAACCTACTCATGCTGGCCTAAAAATAGTTTATATATGTGTAGGTTGTGTATAACAGTATACTCAGTTGGATCCTCCCCGAAGTTAGTAATACAAAAGATAAAGAAAGCATGCTAAAACATAGTGAACGATAGTGAAAATAACTCATCACCTAAACATATATACTAAGTTCCTGGTCTCAATATGGATGACTCTCACCAAGTATCACATACAAGAGATAATGTATTATAGTAATGAAACATCAAGGGTTCCCTGCTACAGCTTCCCCACTGGTTTGCCGCTCTGCCGCAACGTCACACGTCCAGAGCCATATCTCTGCAAAATAAGTCAATCTGAAGATACCTGGGTAAGGAATCACAACATTCACATCATGCATCACATCATCAAATCATCCCATATCAAATATACACATATTAACCAAGTAGTTTTTGGGATCCACCATAGCATGTATGATGGGTATCATATATCAGGTAGCATACATCAAGCTATCAAAGCCCACACACTGAGTAAAGTACCTCAATCCATCACAAACTATACACATCATACCTAAAATAATATTTTGGATACTATATTAGAAGATACATGTGTGTGAAATAACCATAAGTCATCACATACCTCTATACAAAAATATTGGAAAACTAACCACCATGCATACCAGCATAAGTAACTACCAAGAGAAGAGAGCAGGACCAGAGGGGCTAGTCAACCATATATCCTCCCACCAAAATGTTGAGGAAAACATCCTCCCAAATTCCACTAAGTTTCAGTCACCCTAACCGACATGGGAGGTTTATCATATGACATCACAGAATATACTGGATACAATATAGCTCACAACAACACTATGGTCACAACCTAGTCCTAATCTCAACTACATCTATCATCTCTTGGATACCTGGTTTCCACTGTTAGGGATAAGATATCCTATAAGCACACAAGAATTTAAAGAGATACATTAAATCATTTATTTTCTTTTTACTATTAACTTTTGGTAATTAATTCATTATCCATTAGTTAACAACATTAATCCACTTACATTACTAAACACCAAACCAAGTCAATTCCCTCCATGTATAATCAAAACTGAGTCCATAGTTTCTGAGGATTAAAATATTTTTTTCATTTCTTTCCATAAACACCAAAACCATGGGTTAGTTCATTTATTAAACCTTGTTAACATCATTACATATTTCAGAAAATCTAGGAAAACTATACCAAGCTACCACCAAGAGGAAAAATGAAACCAGAAACATCCAATTAACTCAAGTAGTGGGGAAAGAAATATAGATAAAATTGGAACATGACCATTGACCATTAACCAAATTCATTTCAGGCAAGAATTCTACTTTATCACTTTAATGGGTACCCCCAACTTCAACCCATTCTATCATCTCTTGTTCTATCCCCAACACCATATGCATATCTCGATACATCTCTCCATCATAAGCGTCAACTACTGCCACATCATCCAGGCCTCCATGCCCCATATCACATCAGTCATCCCAGGCTCAGCCATCCTAGGCTCATATCACACTGCATACTGAATATCACACCCAAATCACATCACAAAAGTAGTAAGAAACGGGCATAGTCAACATGGTAATCTAAGAACCTAAAACAAGGCATCCTAGCTTCACATGAAAATGAGCTCTCATAGCTCCAACACAAGGCTATCATCCCTCTCAAGTAGACATGTAACTCACGCCCTAACAATTATCTATTTCAAACAACTAGTTTTTAATTAACTAATTAATTATTCATAGGTTCCAACTATTAGATACTTAAGGAATCAAGCTATTTAATCTACTAAATTAATCAAAAAATTAATTTAAACATGCTTCTTATCATACATTCTAGTTTCAAAAAACATGTAGAATTACAATTTATTATCACACCTTTAATTATTTTTATCAAAAAGAATTTATGTGCTTCACATTATTTATCAAATTCCATAAACACATGGAATTAAATTTTTAATTAAACATGTGTACTCACATCAATTTGATCATTATCAAATTACAAAAAAAAAACAAATTCATTAAACTTTCCATTTTATTCTCTATCCAATTAATTATCAATTAATTATGGATATAAATTATTTACCTTGTTCCATCAAGAAAAAATGATAAAATGAGAATAATATCATGATACACAAGAACAACATAGATCATACACTTTTAGAAAATAAAGATGCAAACCATTATCATAGTATAAAGCAATGACATATGATCAAAATAAAATTATTTATTAATATGGTTCAATATTTATTAGGTCAATTCCATTTCCACATAAGGGGATAAATCAAGATAAATTTATTTTTTTATGTAAATAAATATGAGAAGCAATAAATTCCCTACCTGGTGGAAGAATCTTCACATGGATCACTACACAAAAAACAGGGGGTATACACAAGATGGAATCACCTATAGAGGAAACACGAGCCAACGGTAACAAGATTCCACAACTCCAAAAGAATTATTTAGAACCTCCAATCCTGAGAGAAGGAAACTGAGAAGGAATGAAGGGAATGACCTTCATTTTGAGTTGATAGATGAGATGATCAGAATTTCAGATCAATAATATTTAATTCAAACTATTTTGGATGTCATTAAACTCCATGTGGTGAGACTCATTTATAACCTCAACCATCTCTAGAAAATCAAGGATATAATTATCCTTGACAAATAGACCTCTGAAGTCCCTATATTCACACCACTTCAAGACACACATGGTAATTTTCATGAAACTTATAGAAATATCATGGTGGTTGATTTAACATATTCAAAATACCCACATAGACAAAATCCCCACATAGTCATTTTCATACAGCTGATTCTCATAGATGGTCGCTCATGTAGCGGGTCGCTCATGTAGCCAATCACTCACGTAGCTAATCTATCACATAGCTTATCACTCATGTAGTTTATTGCTCATGTAGTCGATCAATAATGTATTTGATGTCTCCTGTAGTTGATCCATGTAGCCAGTCTAGCCATGTAGCTGATTCACATAGCCGATACATCTACATAGCCAATTGATGTATTTGATCTCTCACATAGTTGATCGATCATGTATATGATCCATGTAGCAGATCCATCCACAAAGACGATCCATGTATTCAATCCAGTCACATAGCTAATCTCACATAGCTGATGGATCCACATGGATGATTTGACTAATCATGAATTAGGATCTCATCCAATCCATGAACCACATATTCATGACGTGAAACCCTTAAAAATAAAAAATCCTCCCTGCTTCCAACTTTTCACAACCAAACACCTTCAGTCCCGCTCGTGGCCTCCTCTGAGAACCATGAGTTTAAAAATATAAAAAGGGTCAAACTAGGTGGATCTAGGACCTTATATTAGATACCACTTAAATAATTCTCATCCTTGAGATTCTAAACCAAACTTGAAGAGAAAATGAGAAGGAGACATCTGAAAAGCTACCCTACAAGATACCTCTTAGGGATATCTCCATCACATGGGATCAACCACCTCACTAGAGGAATAACGTGAAACCACACAATATTATAACCCACACCTAAAAACTCTCCTAAGTGAGATACCTCTCAAACAAGAGAAAGTTTACCAAAAAGAAACAAGAGGGAAGAATATCACAAACCAGAAAGGTCAACATCCACAAAATGAATAATTTTACAAGAGAAGAGTTAAACATTAAACAGCTCAGGGTACTGACTGCACATATGCAACTCTTGTTCCCATTTAATATGTTTTATGCAATTATTCCTCCACAAGACATAAACTAAGGGAATAACATTCCCACGAACACCTTCTCCTAGTAGTCCTGGATCTTCATAGGTCACTCCATTAAGGTTGAATAATCATCAACATTGATCTTACCCTAATAAATGACATGATATTTATCATGGATATAATGATAGAGTTACGACACATGAAAAACATCATCCATTCTTTTCATCAGTGGGGAAAGTACTATTTGATACACCACACCTCTAATAAGAGCCAACACCTCAAAAGGCCCATGAAACTAGGGAGAAAGCTTACTCCCATGACCAAACCTTCACTGACCATGATGAGGAGTCACCTTTAAGATCATTTGATCTCCAATATCAAACTATAGATGTATCCTCCTATGAACAAAATAGGATTTATGATGATCCTACATTGCCTTCATTCTCTCTCAAATTACCTAAACCATCTATTTTATGTCTTGTACTAGTTCTGACTCGAGAATTACAGACTCTCTAACCTCAGTTTATCATAATGAAGAATGGAAATCTTGAACATAAAAATATTAAAACAGTGTCATAACAATGGTGGAGTGGAAACTATTATTGTAATCAAATATGGACAAGGGTAGGTGCCACATCCACAAACCTCCAAAATATTGAATATAAGACTGCACCATGTCTTAAAGAGTCTGGATGGTCTGATTTGTATGATTATCTATTTATGGATAAAAATTATTGATATGGAGTAAATGAGAGCCACAATTATCTTTGATACCTATCCATACCCTGGAGGTAAATTGAGGATCCTGGTCATATATTATCTTCTTTAGGACTCTATGGAGAAGAACCATCTCCTCCAGATACTACCTCAAAAAACCTACACTAATATCAACTCCCTAATCAGTGGGATGATTTCATCAAATGATCCACTATAACCCATATAAAATCATATCCTCCCTAAGATCAAGGTAAAACAGTAATGAATTCCATCGATATGTCTTCCCACTTTCACTGGGGAACATCTAAGGGATGAAGAAAACTACCAAGAACATGGTGCTTAGCCTTAAAATTCTAGAAGAAAAAACATTGAGAAAAAAACTCTGAAAGTTCACACTTTAAGCCAGGATACTGAAATTAACCTCTCAGATCTCGATGCATATCCTTCATGATAAGATATACTACCAAGGGCGAGCTATGGAACTCATAGAGAACCATCTCACCCATCACTTAAGGGACAACTTTCGTTTCCTGAAAAAACACCAAGTGGTGTCCATTCTTAGACAAACCATCAGGGGCAGTACTAAAAACAACTTGTTTCGTCCATACCTCCACATTAGATTCCCCTAGTATAAAAACCATACTCTTTATTACACACTTAAACATGATTTATTACATAAACGTGCACTAAAGACAACTTTGAGGACCAAGAGGTCTAGTTTATTGGGAAATTATGAACATTACATGACAAATTAATACATAAAATAAAACATCTTTATTGAAAAATTCTTTTACATGACCACAATATCCCTTCATTCTTAGAATTTCATGGGATAACCTGAGGACATGCATAAGAAAAGGGTGAGCTATAAATCCCAGTAAGGGAGTAAACAATACATAACATGAATAATACAAACATGTTAGGAAATAGGAATATCAATGGAGAATAAGAGAAACATGTGTAGGTTTCGGGCGCAGCGGAAGCACGTTGGTGGGTTTTCCCAATTTTAATTTTAGCATTAAACAACATTCAATCCGAGATCTGTCACGATGTAAAACTCCAGATCTTCGGAATGGAACGAAGAATGAAAAAGAAAATAAGATTCCCGGAACCATTGAGATAGGATCATCATATGTTGGTTATAATTAATTTAATTAATTCACAAGAATTTCCTTGGTGGAATTCTTTCTTCGTCGATGTCTCCGGTCACGATCCTGTGATCCGTCGTTGCGTCGTAGAATCTGTTGAAATAGTGGGTTCCCTAGACCCAACTATGTAGTACTTTTGATTACCGTATCATGTGTACAGTTAGATATGCATGATGATTTCTTACCATTATAGTGCAAACTTTTCTGCATCCACTATAATAATGGTAATATCCAAAGGTTAGTTGTCGTGTCGAGAGGTTATAGCAGATCCCGGGCTATAATGAGAACATCAAGATACAATGACATTGATCTTAAATATATGTTCTATAGTCTAGATACATCTTATTGACTAGACACAGTAGATGTATGACTATCAGGTGTTGGGGGCTCATAAGCATTGAGACTTATTCTCATGAAGTTCGCACTTGGTGATCTCTAGTAGTGAGATCATGAGGACAGACCCGCCAATAGGAACTCCACATGTTTTGGGTGTCATTGGTTGTTCCTATCTACGAACATGTGTATTGGTCTCCTGACTTGAGACCATTACCAATGTATATCATTTAATTACATACTTTGATGCAAGGCAAAAGCCATGGCAGTAGTGTCGTGGAGAGGTAGTTTGTGTCGCGTGCGTTGTTAGTGGTATGACGTTGGTTGAATAGTCAAGAAATAATTTGTCGCTTCCATGTTTAGGAAGTTGTATATCTCAGGCCTGGTTGATCAGGATGGTACTGCCTTCATAAGTCTTTGGCCAAACCTGTAGAAAGGCAAATCCATCCGGATATATCAACAAATAATAAAGAAAGATAAGGACGATGAAACAAGAGTGTGTCCTGCTTTATGAGATATTTAATGACAAAGAGAATATAGTACACAGTCAGTGTTCGTAGGATGGTAGTCGTTTCTATGACTATCCTTATCTCTTTAGGGTCCATGATGGGTTGCTAGACCCCGCTCTTGGCCTGTGAATTTTATTCACTGCTATCGAGATAAGGTCCTAGAGAGTCACACACAACAACGTATTCAAGAATCCGCACCTATTCAGTGGAATAGGAATATGGACATAGTGGGCCCCGCCACGGGGTCCGAGCATTGTCCAAGTTGTCGATCACCAAAATAATTAAATAAATTCATTAATATTATAGTTACGAATATTTGGGATTGAATTTATTTAATGTATTTATGAGTTTAGTAAATATGAGAAAATATTAATCGAATGAATATTATTTTAATATTCAAGGATCATTTAATATTAAAGCGGGACAACGAGTTTAGTTAAATGGATTAGATTTTATCACGTAATATATTTTATATATTACAAGTATGTGATAAAATTAATAAATAATATTAACGCAGTTATAAGTCATCATAATTATTTATTTAGAGAATGTCGATATTAACGGGGGTCGGGGAACCCTACCGGGTATTTATCAACATGCCTATAAATAAGAGAGGAGGCTCTCTCTCTTTTGTGTGCAATTCACTATTCACTCATTATTGCATGGAATGAGAGTTGAGAGCCTCTCTCTCCTCCCGCTTCTTATAGAGATAAGCACTCGATCCAAGAGTTCAGATCAAGTTTCTTCTCACGCATCACAAGATCGACGATGCAGTGATCATCAGGACGTCTAAGATATCTTTGAATCGCTGTGCTAACACTCGAAGTTTGATAATTGGCGTTCCCGCGGATTTTTGAGGAGCGTGTGGACGATCTAGAGGGATCCTGCTATGGATCCTTCGTGAAACGATCGTCGTCGACAAGTAGTGGTCGACAACGGCTTCAAATTTGAAATGGGTACGTTTTGTTTTATTTTTGTGTTCTTTACAATCTACGCGAGATCCTTGGACCTCTCTGGGGCTCGAATCATCGGCGACGACAAGTACTATCATTGCACCGACGAAAATTTTAAAATCCCCAGCCCACCGGCTTCTACTGCGGGCCTCAGAAATCCAACAGTGGTATCAGAGGAAGCGCGTAGATTTTCTGAGCCAAATAAAATTAATTTTCATAAGATTAAGTAGAGGGTTTGAAAACGGTCCCATCGGTTCAAACCGAGCTTCGATCTGATCTCGAACAACCAAGAGACAGTCAATTTAATTTTTTCAGATTGGATCGAATATGCAGTTTGACCTCGGGTACTAATTTTATTTCATCCAACGGAACCAATCAAGTTGATATTGGTTCAATTGATGTAATTAAAATTTTGAAAATTATAATTTGTCAAATTAAATAATTTTCACAATAATTATATTATTTTAATAATAATTATTTTATTATTAGAATAGTTTAATAATAATAAATTATTATTTTATTATAATAATTTTATTATTATTTAATTTTAAAGGCTATTTAGCCTTTAGAAATTTTAAATGGAGGAATTGACTCAATTAAATAAGGGGTCAAATAAAAGACTTTAAAATCTAAGTCTTAAAGTTTTATAAAGAAAAGGGAGGATGAGGTGGTTTCTGCGGGTCAAGCAAACCAGAGAAAAAAAGGGATGGCCGTGTGGAAAACAGAAGAGAAAAAAAGGGGCGGGGGCGTTTCTTCCGCGTGGAAGACAAAAAACAAGCAACAAAAAAAATAAGAGAGTGGGAGGTCTCCCGCGCGGCGCATGCAGCACCGTGCTGCAGCAGGGGCTGCCACTCCCTCCTCCTGCACGACGTGCAACAGGCAGCGACAACCCAACCAGTGCCCCTCTCCTGCGGATTGGCCAGCCGCCCCCACCATGCAGCCACCGCCTCCCCTCCGCACCCTGACGCAGCAGGCCCTCCGCCCGACCTCCTCTCCTGTACGGCCTGCAACAACTCCCACTCGAAGCCTGCACCGGTCTCCTCCACTGCCTTGATCCACTGCGCACATCCGGACTCCTTCCCTCATCCCGCTCGGAATGCAGAAGGCCTGCGCACCCCTTGCAGGATGCTCGGGCAGCGCACAGCCGGGGCCGCCGCACCCTGCCTCCGCAGCAAGCCGGAGACCCCGACTCTCCCGGCGGACCTGACCCCAACAGAGCCCCAGGCTGGCCTGCCGGCCTTCCTCCGCCGCTCGGGCCACCTCCGTCCAAGGCCACCCCGGCATCCTCTCTACGCCCCGCCTCCTCGTTGCAACCCCAGCGCAGTGATTCAATGCTGCACTGCCAAGTCCCGGTCCGCCTCCGTCCGGCCGCATGGCTGCAGCCCGAGGACAACACCCCTCCGCACTAACCTCCTCCCCTGTGCACTCAGCCGCGCCCAGCCGCCGCCCAGTCCTCCTGGCGGGCAGGTAACCCCCCGGGTTAAGATAAATCAATTAATATAATTAATTAATTTAATTAATTAAATTAATTAATATATTAATTGTAGTGAAATAATTTTTTAATACTCGATAAGAATTAATTTAATTTAGATATTAAATTAAATTAATTAGATGATCGATAATTAATTAAATTATTTGAATTTATTAATTCATTTAATTTAATTAAATTAAAAACCCTCGTACTTAATTATTGCATTTTAATTTTTATCGTGCAATATTTTGAATTTCCCGTCGTTTGGTCTTGAGAATCGACCTTTGTATGTCTGCTTTTAATTTTTATTTAATTGATTATTTAAACTGCGTGCGATGTGTGTAATTAATTAAATGGATGGTCTGCGCATCGTCTTTCTTTTTCGGTTAAAATGTATAAGGGCCTGCACGCCCAATTATATGATGTACATTTATTCCCGAGCCCCCCTTGCCTGCACGCGAGTACCTTTCTACTTCGAATGAAGATGACGAGCGACGTCGACCCCGCCAAGATGAGGCAGAACACATTGATCAAGATGATGCAAGACAACACATGGACTATTCCAAGATGAGACAGTAATCTGAGACATGATGTAGACTTCGCCAAGATGAGGCGATGAGAAGTAGACATACAGAACGGGCAATCTACATCAAGAGTCATGTATACGACTCAGGTATGATGCACCTTAGGTCGTTTAGATGCTCAAGACCAGTCGGGTAGTAGTTTTTCCTTTATGCATTTATTTATTATTTTATGCATTTTTAGAACAGCGGGAAAAATACATAAAATGATAAATAATAAAATGCATAAAGAAGCGACATTTGATTTCTATTAAAGTTTAGTTGTGAGCGCGACAACATAGATGAAAAAGATTAATAGAAATGGATTACATTTGTCGAGAGAAAAACATAAAACCCTCAAAGAAAATATTAAGTCACAAACAGCCTTCCATCATTCAAGTTTGAACAAAACTGGGTGTTCGAGGTGCCGGTTCATGCCTTAGCTGAGGGTGCCTCTTACTACCGGGGAGTTCTTATTTGTGTGGTGGGTCGACTTAACTAAAATTGCAGCAAGCATATAGCCTTAGCTAGTTTGTTTTAATTTTAGAGGCAATGGTTGAATAAATTAGTAAATGATTTTTGAAGCTGGGACTTCACTCAAAAGATCAAGGAACCGCGGGCTAATGCAGTTGGACAGCCAAAAGCCTACCTTGGACCCTCCGAGTAGTGGCATAACCCTATCTTGTAGACTACGAGGGAGGTTCAGGGATCCTTGCCACTAGAATACTAAAGAGTATTCCGATTCTAGTATAGAGGGTTCCTAGAATTCCAAAAATTAGTGGGAGACATTTAATGATTAAATAATCAATAATGTCATATTAGGTAATCACATAAAAGTACAATTTTCTAAAGAATATTTGTAGATAATGGAAAGAAATACCACAATAGAACTGCGATAAATATTAGACAAAGTTAATGTCTAAACTAAGCATGAATTTCCTAAATGTAGTATAGGCTCTTGCACACATTACTACTACAATGGAAATTCAAGGTGCTTCTGTCCCAACCTGTTAAGCCACCTTGGGAAGAAAGGGTGTAAAACTGCTTACAGGAGACTCATGAATCAAGCATATGATGGTTTTGTCATAATGCTATCATCAACGTCTGATGATATTTGTGGTCGCTACATCAAGACTAAGATGATGATCACATGTAGTCTCATCTCCAAGATCCTTTCAAGGAGAAAATGAAGCAAGATTTGAATGTGATGGACGCACTTGGTATGTGTAAAGTGAAAGACGATTCACAATCTTTAATGCCATCCCATTTCTTATACCTTTTACACCCAATTACTATAGTTTCATTTAAGGATACAAACAAATCATATAGAGTAAGTGCTTCATTTCCGTTAAGGAAACATTCGCCAAGTAATAAGAATATTGGAGATAACGCCATCTTTTATTCTTATGGAGAATACATTGAATGACAAGGCGAAAAGGCCTATGGAAAGTTACTCTAAAGGAACCTTCGTCGTGTCCTTTAAAGAAAAGTGGTTGGATATTTAACAGGAGGTTATTTTCATAACATAATGAAATGAATTCATGGAAGTTTAAAAACTGAAATACTATAAGCTAGTACCTGCTTCTTGTTCAGTTAATATTCATCAAATTAAGGTATTGTTTTCTCGAATACTTCTTGGGTATTAAAATAAAATATGCTTTTCACATATATGTATTGAAATTCAATAACCAATTAAGTCAAGAAACATTACTAGAAGAAAATTTTCTTCTTCAAGTAGTTGAGAAAGGGTGATTCCTAAGTCAGCGGGGAGGAACACATAACTTCTAGTTGCCAAGTGATTGGTTCAAATTGAACAAGTTGTGGAGTATAACCAAAAACATTTATCTCATGTGCCCATTTAGATATGATGATACATTATTCCATGTTTTGGAATCAATGTTGTTTGAGGTGACATACTCAACAAATAGTTCACTACTATTTAAATCAATGGCAATACATGATGAATGTAAAATGTAAGACCTACCCAGTTGTGGAAATATGATTCTTTGTCAAGTAAAACTAAAAGTGGACGTCAAATATATACCCAGTATGGTATTTAGGCTCGGCACAGATAAACACCTTAGGTATTATTGACACCCTTAGTTTAGACAAAGAAACCTTTTGAAATAAAGGTACGCCACAAAGCTTCCGAGGTTAGTTCAACCCGAGAGTGTGAATTGTTCCAAAGAAAGCTAGAGGTAAAGATACTTCATAAGATTACTTTAAGTCATTAAGGAATGTTCCAATGAAGTATAAGTTTTGGTCAGAAGATATGAGTTGCTTCGGATTGGCAGGCCAACGAATATCTTGACCAAACAATCATCAATCATGATAATGTAGCGTGGAGCAATTCCTAAAAGCATGTTACCTTATCTATATCACTGTATTGATGTTCATAAGGAGGATCGATGAAGAGTATTACATATTAACATTGATCAACAAACATATAGCATGGAGAAATTCCTAAATTCATATGTTACACATCAAAGTTATGATGTAAGTTCTATCAATGTTGCAACTTGCAGAAACTTCCATCATATTTCAAAATGTGATTTGAAAATAACGGCTTAATCCCATAACTAATATGCCAACTATTATGACAAATGGATATCATACGAGCCATAGTATTATGGAAGAACCATTATGTTATAGGACGTGTTTAGATGCAAAGCGTTTGTTAGGATTTAAACAAACATGCATCAAGTTAAACACGTTGTGAATCTAAGGTAATTATCCTAACAGTTGCTTAAGATATTACCTAAATCCCTAAGATAGAAAAGATGTAGTCAATCATTAGACTACATTTATATAAAAGGGTGCACATCCCTATTAGAGATAGTGGGAGTTGAATTGACTTGGACTTAGTCAATGCTCGATATGCACAAATGGTTGGCATAGGGAACAAGTTCCACAAGTACATGTGGAATAGGCATGTTCCAGAGACACATACTGCGTAGGAAGAATGAAACCATGGTGATGGTTTTATATTCACCGAGGACGGTGATAAATTATTCATTGAGAATAATAAATCCTATAAGTAAGCAGTATAAGGCAACAAGCTAATATTGACAAGATCAACTAAAATTCAATAATGGATTCCATGTATCAAATTGCAAAGGGGGCTTATAAATCAAATACTTTGGTGGGTATTCAAATGAAACGATGCATGGATGGTAAAAGTATGGTACCAATAAGGCTCTATTGGTTATACCAAGTCAGTACGCCTAAATCTATTAGAATTTTACTTGTCATAGCCAAACTTCTAAGATCCTTTTATTGTTCATTCGATGTCAAGTTCATCTTTCGTGGAAGGTGTCTATACGATGAAACCAGAAAGAGATGATGAAATCAAATGATGCCAATAAGGGTTGCAAGTTACTTAAATCCAATTATTGATTAAAGTAAGCAACAAGATCTTAGAGTATTCATTATAAATGAATCTTTGCCTTGTGTCAACCAAAGGTTAGTGGGAGCGCCAATGTTTTCCAAGTGAAATATGTTCGACAGCATATGGAAAACAGATTTTGATCTTACAGTTAGATAAGATCAGGTTAAAAGCAATTATCCAATGATTGACTTCAAGTAGAAACCTAATTTATAGGTAATATGATCCATTGAGGTAGATCCAAAGGTTTCTTGTTCCTAGTTAATCGTACATATAGTGACATTGTTGGAACAATTAAAGTTCATAATTGTTGCCTATGTCACATGGCTTAATCTTTCCAGGTTAACATGTTCGGAGCATGTGTAGAGATTAAAGTTGTGAATTGATACCATATTCATTAGCGATGAATCAATCACATATGCCATATTATGTACAATAATTGATACCACCAGGATATAATTTATTATAGGCAGATATCAATTGTTTCCAAGAGCACTACAAGTGATGCAGTCAGAATTATCATCTTGTACTTCGACAAGTATAAATGATATGTACCTGGAATAAGGAGAGGAAGGTATACTACTCATGGTGGGACACAAACCAGTAATCCTTAGATCAATTTGATTTAGTATCACAGTTAGGAAAAGGAGATGAGCGAGTCAATCTCATAAAAGCTTGTGGTAACCATACCTATAAATATCGAGTACGTTGCAGCTTCTAAGGTAGCTAAGAAGCAGTTATAAATCGCAATGATTTGTCCCAGTTCTTGGATTCTCACCTAGTGAGAAAAGTATTATCATAATGAGAATTATGATATTATTACTAGCCAAGTTGTAAAGTTATGACAATGGACAAAAATAATATACTCGGGGATACCCTATATTGAGAAGTTTTAATCAAGTTGATGAGGTTGTATATAGCATATATGCCACGCAGTGAAAACGTGGCAAGCCCAGCAGTTAAAGCCAATACTCAGCAGAAGCATGGTATTTATCATGTGAGTAGCTAACAAGTTCAGTTTGCAAGTTGGCTCTAGTGCAAGTGGGAGTGTTGAAATAGTGGGTGCCCTAGACCCAACTATGTAGTAATTTTGATTACCGTATCATGTGTACAGTTAGATATGCATGATGATTTCTTACCATTATAGTGCAAACTTTTCTGCGTCCACTATAATAATGGTAATATCCAAAGGTTAGTTATCGTGTCGAGAGGTTATAGCAAATCCCAGGCTATAATGAGAACCTCAAGATACAATGACATTGATCTTAAATATATGTTCTATAGTCTAGATACATATTACTGACTGGACACAGTAGATGTCTGACTATCAGGTGATGGGGGCTCATAAGCATTGAGACTTCTTCTCATGAAGTTCACACTTGGTGATCTCTAGTAGTGAGATCATGAGGACAGACCCGCCAATTGGAACACCACATGTTTTGGGTGTCATTGGTTGTTCCTATCTACGTACATGTGTATTGGTCTCCTCACTTGAGACTATTACCAATGTATATCATTTAATTACGTACTTTGATGGAAGGAGAAAACTATGGAAGTAATTTCGTGGCGAGGTAGTTTGTGTCAGGTGCGTTGTTAGTGGTATGACGTTGGTTGAATGGTCAAGAAAGAATTTGTCACTTCCATGTTTAGGAAGTTGTATATCTCAGGCCCGGTTGATCAGGATGGTGCTGTCGTCATAAGTCTTTGGCCAAAGCAGTAGAAAGGAAAATCCATCCGGATAGATCAACAAATAATAAAGCAAGATAAGGACGACGAAACAAGAGTGCATCCTGCTTTATGATATATTTAATGATAAAGAGACTATAGTACACAGTTAGTGTTCATAGGATGGTAGTCGTTGCTATGACTATCCTTATCTCTTTAGGGGCCATGACGGGTTTCTAGACCCCGCTCTTGGTCTGTGAATTTTATTCACTGCTATCGAATAAGGGCCTAGAGGGTCACACACAACAGTGTATTCAAGAATCCGCACCTATTCAGTGGAATAGGAATATGGACATAGTGGGCCCCGCCATGGGGTTCGAGCGTTGTCCAAGTTTTTGATCACCAAAAGAATTAAATAAATTCATTAATATTCAAGTTACGAATATTTGGGATTGAATTTATTTAATGTATTTACGAGTTTAGTAAATAAAAGAAAATATTAATCGAACGAATATTATTTTAATATTCAAGGTTCGTTTAATATTAAAGAGGGACAACAAGTCGAGTTAAATGGCTCGGATTTTATCACGTAATATATTTTATATATTACAAGTATGTGATAAAATTATTAAATAATATTGACGCAATTATAAGTCGTCATAATTATTTATTTATAGAAAGTTGATATTAACGGGGGCTGGGGAACCCTGCCAGGTATTTATCAACATGTCTATAAATAAGAGAGGAGGCTCTCTCTCTTTTGTGTTAAATTTACTATTCAATCATTTTTGCATGGAATGAGAGTTGAGAGCCTCTCTCTCCTCCCGCTTCTTAGAGAGAGAATCACTCGATCCAAGAGTTCAGATCAGGTTTCTTCTCAAGAATCACAAGATCGAGGATGCGGTGATCATCAGGATGTCTAGGATATCGTTGAATCACCGCGCTAGCACCCGGAGTTCGACAATCGGCGTTCCCGCGGATTTTTGAGGTGCGTGTGGATGATCTAGAGGGATCCTGCTATGGATCCTTCATGCAATGATCTCCGTCGACAAGTAGCGGCCGAAAATGGATTCAGATTTAAAACGGGTACATTTCATTTTATTTTTGTTCTCTTTACAATCTACGCGAGATCCTCGGACCTCTCCAGGGCTTGGATCGTCGGCGACGACAAGTACCGTCGTTACACCGATGAAAATTTTAAAATCCTCGGCCCACCAGCTTCCGTTGCGGGCCTCGGAAATCCAACAGAATCCAAGTATAGGATTCCTCTAGCGGTGATCCACACGTGCTCCATGTACCTCTGAACTTCACCAAAGGGATCTACGTGTGATAGCGGGGAAGAACTTTCTCTTGCGATGTCCGCCTTCGACCGCCTTGATCCAGTAGAGGATCTCACTCTCATAACTTGAGGGAGTTCTTGGTGGAAAGGGAATTCTCTCTTGGCTTGAGAGTATTTCCAAATCTGTTGTGCACAACAAATGGCTCTTGTGTAAAAAATGTTGGGGTTGTGAGGATATTTATAATCGGGTTTGAGGTTAATAGAGTTGTGACAATAAATAAACGCATTACGCATTTTATTTATTTCATTAACTCTTATTGAAATCCCCATGTCGAATTATTAATTCCTTGACATGTGCCCACGCTGATTATAATTAATATCATTTAATAAAACAATATTATATCCTCAAAATCCGGACTGGAAAACTACACGGCATGTAATAATTAATACACGATGTGTACTTGTTTTCCATAAAACTACATGACATGTACTTTTATTTTCCATTTTTCTCTACCACATTTACTAGAGCTTGAGTAATGCCTATTTATTTCTTAAATAAATGTAACTACATTACTCACTAATAAATATATTATTTCACCCAAAATATATTCTCTCAAATAACTAGTGTCGAAATAAATGTGATCAAGCATCCTTAAATAATTATTAAACCACAGTCGGGAATAATATTTATTTAACTTGTTAAATTAATATTTAACTGAGATACATGGACACACTTAGTGTGTGATCCTCTAGGCCTCTTTCTCAGTGGTATTAGGCGGAGCCTGCCTAAAGTCCAAGGTTAGCGTCTAGCAACACCCCAAGGAACCCATAGAGAAAGAAGTTAACGCTGCAATGACATGTCACCTCCTACGAATTCTTATCGTGTAATATAATCCCTTTGACTCAATATATCTAATCAAGTGGGTTTTATGCTAGGGACATCAACCCATGTGCTCGATTATTATTTATTTGACTTCCTGGAACTGAACTCTCCCATACCTTACCATATCCATGGATTTATTTAGGCTATATCAATTCCATCAAAGGGCCTGAGATATCTACTTCCATTATGGAACAGAAGGGACAAATATTTTCTCGCATTATCTATTAATGTGGTATTACTCGTGACGCACCCAACATATCCTACCTCGCTGTGAACAGTGTGTCGTCACAGTTTTCATCAATACATCTAAGCGCATGAGTTATAATATCCATTAATAATAATCTTAAAGTATAAGGACCAATACACATGTCCGCAGATAGGAACATCCAATGACACTATGAAATGTGGATTTCCTACTGGCGGGTATCGTTCTCATAATATCCTCCAGGATATTACCAAGGGAGCACACCATGAGAAGGTTACTAAAATTTTTATGAGTCCTCACCCCTAATGGCCTGTATTATTTGTGTCCCTCAAATAATATCATCCGTCTATAGAACATTTATTCAAGAACAGTGTTATGGAACTTTCGGGTTCCCATCATAGTAGGGATCTTCTATGACCCTTTAATGCAACAGTTGTCCTTAGGACATTATCACATACATTGTCACGTAGAAGAACAATCAAGATGTGATAAGTCTTTTATTAATGAATAAAGTACAAATTAGTTGGTTCAAGGCCACCAACTCCAACAGACTCCCACTTGGACTAGATCCAAATGCTAACAACCTTTAACCCGCTAGATCTCACATGATATTCATGCTTCTGCTGAGATAGGCCTTTAGTCATGGGGTCCACCACGTTCTATTCCATGGACACTCTTCTCACATCAACTTCACCCTCTGATAGAAATCCCTCAAGAGGTGATACTTTCGGAGTATGTGCTTTGTCCGTTGATGTGCCCTTAGTTCTTTTGCAAGAGCCACTGCTGTAGTATTATCACAATACAATGTAATGGGATCTTTACTGCTAGGCACCAAATCAATCTCCTAGACAAAGTTTCGAATCCAGATGGATTCCTTTACTGCATCAGAAGCTGCTATATATTCAGACTCTACTATAGAATAGGCGACAACTAGCTTCTTAGAACTTTTCAAGCTCACAACTCCTCCATTGAGACAAAAAACATATCCAGATTGTGACTTTAGATCATTCTGATCTGTCTAAAAACCAGCATCAGCATACCCTCTGATTACAAGCTCCTCGTCTCCTCCATACACCAGGAACATATCCTTAGTTCTTCTCAGATACTTAAGGATAGTCTTAACAGCAGTCCAATGCTGTTCTCCTGTATCTTCTTGATATCTGCCTACCATGCTCAGTGCATAGGCAACATCAAGCCTGGTACATGACATGACATACATGATGGATCCTATAGCCGAAGCGTATGGGATCTTACTCATTCTATCTCTCTTGTTGCGTCTAAGGACTCATTTTCTTAGAAAGATGTAGGCCATGTGACACTGGAACGAATCCCCTCTTGGATTGTTCCATACTAAATCTCTTTAGTATCTGGTCAATGTATGTACCCTGACTTAGTCCAAACAGGCTCTTGGATCTATCACGAATGATCTTGATCCCTTGAATTTAGGCTGCTTCTCCTAAGTCCTTCGTGGAGAAACACTTGTTCAACCAGTCCTTAACTGACTGTAAGGCTGGTACGTCATTTCCAATAAGCAATATGTCATCAACATATACTACTATGATAATGACCTCATTTACATTAAACTGCTTATAAACACATGGCTCACATTTGTTCTTAATGAACCCAAATTCCTTTATGGCTTCATCAAATCGAATGTTCCATGACCTGGATGCTTGCTTCAATCCATAAATGGATTTCTGCAACTTGGAAACCCGTTTGGATCCACCTGGTGTCACAAACCCTTTTGGTTGTGTCATATAGACATCTTCCTGAAGGTTCCCGTTAAGGAATGTTATTTTGACATCCATCTACCAAATCTCATAGTCATGGTAAGCTGCTATGGAAAGTATGATTCTTATGGATTTAAACATGGAAACTGGCGAGAAGGTTTCATCATAGTCAATTCCTTGACGCTGTTTGGATCCTTTAGCCACTATCCTTGCTTTATAGGTTCTAACTTGACCTTCCATGTCCAGATTTCTCTTGAATACCCATTTTCATCCAACAGGCTTTACATCAACTGGCTCATCAACCAGAACCCAAACTTGGTTCTGATATGTGGAATCCATCTCAGAATTCATAGCTTCTATCCATCTTGTAGCTTCTGATCTTTCTACTGCTTCCTTGTAGGATAGAGGCTCATCATTGTCCAACAATAATGATTCACCATCCTCGGTGACTAGGAAACAAAATCTCTTTGGTTCCCTTACCTCTCTTGAGCTCCTATGCAGTACTTGTGTTTCTAGAACCTCTTCCATGGGGACCTATGGAACTTGTTCCTGTACCAACTCCTATGTATCTTGAGCATCAACTTCGTCAAAGTCAATCTTTCTCCCACTATCCTTCTTGAGGATGTGATCCCTCTCAAGAAAGACGTCTTGTCTGGTGATAGTCACTTTCATTTCTTGAGGGTTATATAGGTAATATCCTTTTGTTTCCTTGGGATATCCTAAAAAGATACACTTCGTGCCCTGGGGTGCTAGTTTGTTGCCTAAGAAGGCCTTAACAAACGCCTCACATCCCCATACACGTGTATGCGACAAAATGGGTTTCTTTCCACTCCATAACTCAGAGGGAATTCCATTTACTGCCTTAGTTGGTACTCGGTTTAATGTGTATGCTGCAGTTTGTAATGCATATCCTCAAAAGGATAATGGAAGATCTGCACGACTCATCATCGACCTCACCATGTCCAACAAGGTGCGGTTCCTCCTTTCACTAACACCATTCCACTGTGGTGTATAAGGAGGAGTGAGATGAGATAGAATCCCAGACTCTCGTAGAAGATCGATGAACTCTTGGTTCAGATATTCTCCACCTCGATCCAATCGAAGCTTCTTTATCTTCTTACTAAGCTGATTCTCTACTTCATTCTTGAATTCCTTAAATTTCTATAAGGCTTCTGACTTATACCTCATTAAGTAGAGAAATCCTTATCTACTCAAATCATCAGTAAAAGTAATGAAGTAAGAATATCCACCTCTATATTCTACTGGAAATGGTCCACATACATACGTTTGTACCAATCCAAGAATCTCTTTGGCCCTTTCACCCTGTCCACCAAAAGGCGGCTTGGTCAATTTAGCTTGTAAACAAGTGTGACATCTATAAAGTGGTTTTAGCTCAGTATAGTCTAAATAGACATCTTGACAGAGCTTTGTCAAGCGCTTCTCGTTTACATGACCAAGGCGGCGATGCCATAACTGGGTGATGTATGAGTCATGTGAGTTTGCTTCATTATTGATTGTCAACACTTGGTTTTCGTAATTTAATACATACAAACCATTATTCAAATGTTCCATACCATAACATAAATTGTTCTTATAAAAGATACAACCCTTATTTCCAAACATGAAAACAAATCTATCCATATCCAAAAAAGATACAGAAATTATGTTCTTGGTAACACTAGGCACAAAATAACAGTTTTGTAAAACCAAAATCATGCCAGTTGGAAATGAGAGGTAATAGTTGCAAATAGCCAACACAACCATCCTTGCACCATTGGCAGCTCGAAGATCCACCTCTCCTCTGGCGATCTCTCTAAATCTACTTGGTTCCTACATTTGAATACAGATGTGATCCCCACAAGCTGTATCTAATACCCAATGTGTAGAAATAGAAATATTTCACTCAATAACAAATGCACCTTTAGCGTCCTCATGCTTCTGGGTGCAGTTCCTCTTCCAGTGGACCTTCTTGCCACATGCAAAACACACTGCCTACCATTCCTTTCTCTGCCTCTGGTTCTTCCCCTTCTTGGAGGGATGGTGCTCGGGGGCTTCAAACCGTTTATAAGTCTTTGGACCCTTTGCCTTTTCCTTCCTTTTCTTGTTCATCATAAGGACCACGGGATTGTCACACCCCATGTTCTTATCTACCTGGAAAATCAAGGTCAATAGATCTGATAGACTCTTCTCATTGCTGCTCATATTATAGTTGACAATGAAGCTAGAGAAGGTCTTGGGCGGTGATGATAGGATGAGATCTGTATGCAACTCATCCAAGAATTTAATCCCTAAGATGTCCAGGCGTTCAATGTTTCCAATAAGCTTGAATACATGAGGCCCAGCTGGCACAGACTCTCCAAGCTTAGTTGTAAACAAAGAATTGGAGATATCATACCTCTCCTGTCTTGCCTTATCTTGGTAGATATCCTTATGATTAGACATCATACTATACGCATCCATGTTTTCATGTTGCTTCAAGAGCTCATTGGACACGACCGATAGCATGAAACACTGGACATCTATGGCATCATCCATGTGTTTCATATAGAGAGATAATTCCTCATCACTGGCCTTTTTCCCAGGCGCAACTGGAATAGGCTCTTCCAACACATACAATTTCCTTTCGTGGCAAAGGATGATGCGTAAACGCCTCTGCCACTCTTGGAAATTGGTGCCAGTGAGAAGGTTTTCCTTCTCGAGTATGGTTTGCAATGATATTTTTGAAGTCATTTTCTTGTCGTTTCTACAAATTAAGATGAGCAAATGTTTAGTACTTTATTACAAAAATGAGACAAATAAATAAACTAATACTTATTAGTCTCCCACTATTTTATCGAAATCCAATAGCCCTCACCATTGACTTCAGAATATTATGTTTCCTGAATATTCTAGTGGCAAGGATCTATATTTCCCTTCTCATTAACCCAACTAGGGTTGGTCAAGCAACTTGAAGGGTTTTAGGTAGGCATTCCAAATTCCAACTGCATTAACTCGCAGCTCCTTGATCTGCTGAGTGGACTCCCCAATCCTGAAATCCTTTTATTTTCGATTTCCTCAACCTTTGCCTCTTGGTCACACCAAGTCCTATTGTGGTAGTCAACCTTTGATGCGAACAAAGTCAAGTCAAACCAAAACCTTTAATTAGAATTCCTTGATAATTGAAAGCACCCCAACTAGGGTTGGTCAAGCACTTTGAACTATGGTTTGATTCTAACCAAGATTATGGAAGGCTATACCGACTTAATATTTATTTTGAGGGATTTTATCCTTATATGTAAATTTCCATTTTATTATCTTTGATTACATGCTTGTTAATATTAAGTGGGATATACTTAAGTGATTAACCATGTCTAAGATAATATTTACGTATAAGCCAGTTTTATTTTAGTTCCATCTTGCATGCTCGTTTAATTCATTAATTGTGTGATCGTGACAACACACCCATAATAAATAAACCATGAAACTGACAGAAATAAAATAAATGGTATGATCATGATCTTTTTCTATTGTTTAGTTTATCTAGTGGTTGATAAACTAACCCAAGACCTAGGGGAGAAACACCTTGAACCTTTCAGGTTCGTGTTTACAGCTTTCCACATGTCCACATTTGTATCTCCTTGGATTGGTTTCACCTTGGATCCTGACTTAAGCCACCTCCACTAGCTTGGGAGCTCCATCCATTACATATGCATTTATCTCACACACAGGTGAGGGGTAAAAAGGGGTTTTTACATAAAAGAATCATTGGGAAATCATGCCCTACATATTAATGAGGAGATGGATCACAGGACAACAAATTTAATTTAAATAAATTAATTAAAATAAACCATTCACATACATAGGTCTCGGTCTACCTCATGATCATCCATACATGCAACGATATTTATGCATAAATAAAACTATCATTCAATTATTTAATCATTCTTTTTTAAGATAAATCATGCTCGAATTAATTAATTATATTTAATTAATCAATCATTTTATCTTAAAACATTTTCTAAACTTCCTTGAGATTCCCATCCATCATAATTTTAAACAAATAAATTCATTTAAAATTATCCTTGTACATAACTTGTACCTTGGAGGCAACCCGGTGAATTCCCATTCATTACGCAGATGTTAAATTAAACACATATATATAAAACACCTATCACGTGTTGTGACTCAGCTTTACACCTGCACCATGGTACACATCTCAAGGGTTTGTATAATATAATAATAAATTTTAATAAATCTATGTAATTTGGGTGAGTACACGGCATGTAGTTCCGACTACACGGCATTTACTTTTCTTCACCTTCCATCCAAAGTACACGCCCGGGGACATGGCGTGTTTATATACTTTAGAAATTTTCGGAGTACATGGTGTGTTCAGTGAGACACATGCCATGTAGTCTCCACGTTACACAGTTTCTAGTCAGGCAATCCATGTACGGGGTACATGGCCCAACCCTAACTTGAAGGGAATACACTCCGTGTTCAGTTGGACCACACAGCGTGTAATTTGGAAACTGTGTGCCACCTGTTTCTGGTCAACACACGGTGTCATAAATGACTTCAATACACGGCCTGATTTGGAGGATCAGTCAATGCATTGAACCTAGACTACACGGCGTGTACTTCCGAATACACGCCGTGTATTCTGGTGGTGTACTACCAAAAATATTTGGCTCCTTCAGATGAGTTCCTCTATTTTATTTTAATCAAAATTAAAAGAAAAAATCATTTCTGTGAGGTGAACGAGAAATGAGGGAGGAGGAACAGATCTCGACATTCATATTTCCAGAACGATTAAACATGAATTGAAATAACTAAATTATTAAATGCATAAATAACTAACGAAAAACTAAATAATTATAATCAACGATATGACCCCTCTGATACCACTTGTAGGTTCTGGGCACAGTAGAAGCACATTGGTGGGTTTTCCCAACTTTAATTTTATAGTTAAAAAACATTCAATCCGAGATCTGTCATGGTATAAAACATCGGATCTTCGGAATGGAACTAAGAACAAAAAAGAAAAGAAGAGTCCTATAACCATTGAGATAGGATCATCATATTTTGGTTATAATAAATTTAATTAATTCACAAGAATTACCTCGGTGGAATTATTTCTTCGTCGATGTCTCTGGTCACGATCCTGTGATCCATCGTTGTATCATAGAATCCAAGTATAGGATTCCTCTAACGATGATCCACATGTGATCCACATACCTCTGAACATCACCGAAGGGATATTCGGGTGCTAGCACGGAAGAACCTTCGCTTGCGATGTCCGCCTTCGACCGTCTTGATCCAGTGGAGGATCTCACTCTCGTAACTTGAGGGCGTTCTTGGTGGAAAGGGAATTCTCTCTTGGATTGAGAGTATTTCCAAATCTGTTGTGCACAAAAAATGGATCTTGTGTATAAAAATGTTGGGGTTGTGAGAATATTTATAATCAGGTTTGAGGTTAATAGAGTTATGACAATAAATAAACGCATTATGAATTTTATTTATTTCATTAACTCTTATTGAAACCCCCATGTTGAATTATTAATTCCTTGACATGCACCCACGCTGATTATAATTAATATCATTTAATAAAACAATATTATATCCTCAAAATCCCAACTGGAAAACTACACAGTGTGTAATAATTAATACACGACGTGTACTTGTTTTTCATAAAACTACATGGCGTGTATATTTAATATACATGGCATGTACTTTTATTTTCCATTTTTCTCCACCACATTTATTAGACCTTGAGTAATGAATATTTATTTCTTAAATAAATGTAACTGCATTACTCAATAATAAATATATTATTTCTCCCACAATATATTCTCTCAAATAACTAGTTTCGAAATAAATGCGATCAGGCATCCTTAAATAATTATTAAACCACAGTCAGGAATAATATTTATTTAACTAGTTAAATTAATATTTAACTGAGATACATAGACACACTTAGTGTGTGACCCTCTAGGCCTCTTTCTCAGTGGCATTAAGTGGAGCCTACCTAAAGTCCAAGGTTAGCATCTAGCAACCTGCCAAGGCACCCATAGAGAAAGAAATTAATGCCGCAATGATGTGTCACCTTCTACGAATGCTTATCGTGTAATATAATCCATTTGTCTCAATATCTCTAATCAAGTGGGTTGCATGCTAGTTCCATCACCCCATGTTCTCGATTATTATTTCTTTGACTTCTCAGAACTGAACTCGCCCATACCTTACCATGACCATGGATTTATTTAGGCTATATAAATTCCATCAAAGGGCTTCAGATATCTACTTCTGTTATGGAACAGAAAGGAAAAATCCTCTCTCGCATTATCTATTAATTCGGTATTACTCGTGACACACCTAACGTATCCTACATCACTGCGAACAGTGTGTCGTCACAGTTTTCATCAATACATCTAAGTGCGCGAGTTGTAATACCCATTAATAATAATCTTAAAGTCTAAGGACCAATACACACGTCTGCAGATAGGAACATCCAATGACACTATGAAATGTGGATTTCCTACTGGCGGTTCTCCTTCTCATAAAATCCTCCTAGATATTACCAAGGGTGCACACCATGAGAAGGTGCCTCAAAGTTTTACGAGTCCTCATCCCTAATGACCTGTATTGTTTGTGTCCCTCAAATAATATCATCCAGGCATATAACATTTATTCAAGAACAATGTTATGGAACTTCTGGGTTCTCATCATTGCAGGGATCCACTATGACCCTTTAGTGCAATAGTTGTCCTTAGGACATTATTACATACATTGTCACGCAGTAGAACAATCAAGATGTGATAAGGCTTTTATTAATGAATAAAGTACAAAGTAGTTGGTTCTAGGCCACCAACTCCAAAAACATGAACATAAAGGAATAATATATCATGATTATCATAACATGGAGATGTGGCAATAACATTTAACATGATATTAGCATGACCAAAGGCTCATTGCACATAGAGCATGAGTAAACCCTCATTGAACTTGAATTAGAATGAGTAAAACCTAATTTCACTTGAATTATAATGATTAAACCCTCATTTCATATAGTGTATCATGTTACTAAACATTACCTAATGCATTGGAGTGTTATCAAGGCTCACCCTTTACAAACATTTCATTTCATGAATAAGTGTTCTACATGGATCATATAACATGGAATCATTCAACATTATAAGTTATTCCACAACTAAGGAATTTGGAATACATACATGTAAGTACCATTAAAAGTGTATAATGTAATAAGGGTGAATATACTTTATAGATAAATGGGTATGGTATTCACTACATGATTATTTTGTCTTGGAAAATCGAGGTGCCATTTCGGCAGCAAAACGTCGTCATATTGAAATTCATAGGTTGGGTTGATGAGAGAGAAAGGTGTACCTAATAAATTATAAATGAAATAGAAATTAATATGATCATGGAACATAATACCCAAACATATCAAATAGAATTTATATGCCTAATATGTGATAAATACTTGAATGGAAATAAGAAGAGAGAAATCCCTTACAGAATTTCAACATGGTAACGGGTTTACACAGAAGTCATTAATGAGAGATAAAGTGGAATCTCACCATTAAAACATAAGCAGAGATGTATGTGGGAGGTGAGAAATCATACCCCAACATTTTTAATTTAATGTAAAATTGTATTACGACATAAAGAAACTTGGATAACAATGAGAAAGGAAGGAGTCCCTTATGACAATTCGGCATGGTAACATGTGTGCTTAAAGGATCATAGGGGGATTGATGATAGTGAAAGGAAGATCTAATCATATATAAATAAAATGTACTATATGGGGATTTTTTAACATCATAACCAACATATAAATATGGAAGATAAGAAGCATAATGTAAAAGAGTAGTGTGAATGGGAATGAGAAGAGTGAAATCTCTTACGAAAATCCATCATGGTAATGGGTTAACATAAGGGTTCTTAAGAGAGAAAAATGAGAGTTAAAGGGGGTATAATAATGTATAAATAAAATAGGAAGTAATGAGGATATTTAATAACATATAAAAACATAATAATTAAATAAATTAAAAGACATAACATGAAAATAATGCTTGATAAAAGAAGAGGGTGGAAGATCCCTTATGGAATTTCAGCAAAATAACGGCTTAGGTAAGGGTCCAAATGAGGGAGGATAAATGATAAATAATTGAAATAACATAAATTTTAAAGTAATATAATTATTAAAAACTAATTTCAATGAAATAAATTGAAATTAAAGTAACTACTCTCAAATAAGGTGCTTGAATTCAAAGAGGAGCAGAGGAATCCCTTAATTGGAAGTGTGATCCCAAAGGCATTGGAGAGGCTTAAGAGAGGATTATTGGGAGATTGATGCACCTTGGGAGGATTATAGATATAGGATAAAATATTTTTGTTGATCTCAAAATGGTTTTATTGAAGATTAATTGGATATTGAGTTGGTTTATATAGGAAAGGAGAGAGAATTCTTTATTATTTAGGTTTTGGACACTACAAATTAAACTAATTAAAACCACAAACCATCCCATGGTTTTTTACCATGGTTTCTGAAAAAGGGTAGTGGTATAAAATATTTTATAAGGCCAAGGTACTATCATATTAAAATATTAGTCTTGCTTATGTGGATGTGAGTCACACTCTCAAGGAAATCATTTTAAAATGTTAAAATATATTATAAGTCTTGGAGGGTCCACTAAGGCATTATAAAATTAATAAAACAAATCTAAAATCACAATATCATAAAGTTAAAACATATATTATCAGAATATACTTTTTATAGTATTTTATTACATCATTATTGGGTCATTATGATGTCTTAAAACATATTATATATATATTTGGTATTTAATGTTTACACAAAAATTCGACTATCTCAGAAAATTATGAAAAAATCACCTTTGGATAATTTTGGTATCCTAATTCCAAAAATAATATTTATTTTATCTAAATAATTTTCTAAATATGTGAATTTTAAATTTTAAAATAATAACTGATATTTATTGAAAATTCATGGGTTTTGAAAAAAACAGTTTTCAAACCTTAATAAAAATTACAATTGTATTCATAAAAATTATACGATAATTTATATTTAATAAAAAATTAACTTAGAAATAAAATTTAATTCAAAAATACATTAATTAATCAAAATATATTTCTTAATTGAATTTAAATATTAACTAAAAATACTATTTGTTCTTTAAAAACGATTTACAAAGTAACGATAATAAAATGAATGTATATTATTTATTCTATACAAAAAAATAAAGCACATAATCATAATTCTAGGGCCTTGTTACATATCCCTTGATTACACCAAAATATTCCCTAATAGTATGCTGTGCGATGATGGGTATTTCTTGGGGCCGTTTGGTGAACATGGTTTGGGTCATGATCTCGATGAGCTTGAACTTCTCCTGTAAATGGTTTCTCTCATGCTTAAGATGTTGAATCCAAACTTGGGATTGGTCTAGGGAAAAGGCCATAATTGCTAAATCCCTCAAAAAATCTGATAAATGGTCTTTAAAGGGAAAAATCCTATTAGGCAATGCCATCACTTCCTTTGTCTCTGTCAAAAGGTTTTTTTAAAACCCTATATTTATACTAGTCATATGATCAATGTTTAACGGTTATATTATCAATGGTAATGATACTTAATGGTTATTTAAAACCAATAAAAAAAGTTTATGTGTCTTCTATATCCATAATATATTAAAAGAAAGGGAATTTTATTCATGAATGTTTGGGTCGTTACAACATTCCCTCCTTCAGAAATTTTTCCCTTGAAATTTCCTTTTCCCACAGTAAAACATATGTGGGTAACTCTACCTCATCACTTTCTCTAGTTCCAACATTGCTTCTTCAAACTTTTGGTTTCTCCAAAACACTTTGATTAGGGGCATTGTCTTATTTTTTATAACATTTTACCTACAATATAATATCTTCACCAGCTTCTCTTCATAGGAGAGGTCATTCTCTAATGGTACCACCTCTAGATTGAGTACATTCGATGGGTCAATTATGTACTTCCTGAAGAGTGAAACATAGAATACGCCATGTACTTGAGACATGTTCGGTGGGAGTGCTAGTCAATAGGCCACTGCTCCAATGTGATCAAGGATCTCAAAAGGGCTGATGTACCTTGGACTAAGCTTTCCCTTCTTCCCAAATATCATAACTCTATTCCACGGTGATATGTGGAGGAATACCATGTCTCCAATACCAAACTCTAGGTCTCGTAGATGGTTATCATCATAGATATTTTGTCAAATCTGAGTAGCTTTAATGTGCCGCTAAATGGCCTTAACCTTCTCCATCATTTCGTCAACCATTTCTGAACATAGGATTTTTTTCTCCCCAACATCATTCCAACATGCTGGTGTTTTTCACCTCTTCCCATAAAGGGATTCCTAAGGAGCAATTTGGATGCTTAAGTGTAAATTGTTATTGTAAGAGAACTAAACCAGAGGAATATGTTGATCTCATCCTCCTTTGAAGTCCATTGAGTATGCTCTCAACATGTCCTAAAGTGTTTGGATATTCAGATCAGATTGGCTATTAGTTTGAGGATGATAAGCCGTACTAGATATTAGCTTAGTATTCAGAGCGTGTTGGAGACTCTTCCAGAACACATATATGAATATTGGATATCAATAGGATATAATAAATAGTGGTACTCCATACAGCCTTACCACTTCTCTAATGTATATTTGTGCCAGTTGATCCAATGATACATCCTCTTAAATTTCAATGAAGTGTGCAGTCTTTGTAAGATGATCCAAAACAACCCAGATAGCATTGTTTCCTTTGGATGTCTTTATAAGTCTGGTGAAAAAGTCCATAGTGATGTTTTACTATTTCCATATTGGTATGGGTAATGGTTCCCTTATCCCCTTAGACTTTTTCCTCTTAGCCTTCACTTGCTGACATATCAGGCACTTTGACGTATACTCAACAGTCTCCTTCTTCATGTTATCCCACCAATAATGATTTTGGAGATCTCGATACATCTTTGTGTTTCGTAGGTGAATGGAGAAATCCAAACTATGTGCATCATACAAAAGTTCTTTTTTTAACTCCATATTTTATGGAAGACATAGTCTTGACCCAAATCTCACAATTCATTCTTCATTAACATTGAACTTTGGGGATTTCCCATTTCTGATAGTTTCCACTTTCTTATTAATTCTCAAATAATCCTTTTGAGCATCCTTTAACCTTTATAAAAGATACGGTTGAGTAATAATTTGTGAAAGATTTATTATTTTCCCTTATATATGATTCCCATGTCCATATTCATCAAATATTATTTTAAACTTTTCAATTCTCATCAGTGATAGAATCATTGGGTCCTTTCTACTTAGAGAATCTTCCACCTACTTCTCTTTCCTAGGGTGTTAATGGATTGAGAAGTCGTAGTCTTTGATTATATCTAACCATCTTCATTGGCACATATTCAACTCTTTTTATGTGAATATATACTTGATACTTTTTTGATCTGTATATATTTCACACTTCTCCCCAAAGAGATAATACTGCCAGATTTTTAACACAAAGATCACTGCCACAAACTCCAAATCATGTGTGGGATAGATTTTCTCATGAATTTTCAACTACCTTGAGGCATAGACAATGAATTTTTCTTTTTGGCTCAAATTCCATCAAAGTTAGACTTATAAAATTTTCAATAAGAACATTCCCACAAACTTCAACATGTGATACAACAATTATAGAATTTTTTCCTTAATGATTTAATATCATTTCTACTGGGGACTCAATATTCTTACAAAACATAAAACATATACTAATAGGACATGAATTAAAATTAATTACGAAATACACTACTTTGAAGTAGTGGTTACATGTAATTAATTCATCATTATCTATCTTAGCATAAGAATTCACATGCTCCCTTGATCATGGAGATTGTTGATGCTCATCATGCTTCTCTGCCCTTGTAATAGATAATTTTTTTGGATAATGTATGAATTCTAAACATTTATGACATATAACTATGTAATATTACTTATATGGAACTTTTTTTCCATCCATAAAATTATAAATTCTTTCATGGAAATAGGATACTTTGTGCCCTTCCTTTCCACACTTAAAACATCTCCTAATCCCCTTGTGACATTTCCCTTTGTGCCTCTTTCCACACTTGTTGCACAATGGAAATTGGGTCTTATTTCCCTTATCACCTTTATTAGATGAACTTTAATGAGATTTCATCTTCCCCTTCCTTTATTTCCCTGGTAGTTCAAAAAACTACAAATTTTTAATCATGATTTTTTATTGCTGGTTTGTCATAATCATGATATGTCCTACTTGATCTCCCATTTGATTGGGAATCTCACTGGGACATTCATCACATTTCCCTTTGCATCAGTTGTTATCCATATTCCTCATATTACTGGCCATTAGATGGAATAAAAGTAAATTTAGGGGTAACACATAAAGGGAAATCCAAAGACAAAAAGGGATAACTTTTAAATTGCATTTATTTCCTTAACTTATGAATTTATAAGCTTAAATATCTATTATCAATGATCTACTTCCCAATATATATTGTAAGGGGAATTTTTTTATTCCCTTAATAATGGTTCATACTAATCTTATGAATTTACCAAAGGATATCCCCTGAGAGTGTCATAAAAAAGAGTGCAGCAGGGCCTGTTTCCATGCACTAGTTCTCATTTGAGTCTAGCTCAAAGTGGTGTTTTTGGGTTTTACCCCTAGATACATCTGTTCCAGAGTTGCCTCTAATTTTTCATATCCAGAAAGAGATGTATTTTCTTTATAAACTAATTAATATATACTCACCAAAATTTATATATGTTCTATTATACTTAGTCTTATCCCTAAGGCTTTCACTAGAGTTTTCTAATCCTAATCCAAAAAATAACTAAACTTATCCTTTGATACCAACTATAACAACCTTGCTATTTAATACACACTTAAACATGATTTATTACATAAACTTACAGTTAATAAAACTATGAGGATTGAGAGGTCTAGTGTCTTGGGAAATTAGGAACACTAAATTTCAACTTAAGACATAAAATACAACATCTTTATTGAAAACCTTTTTACATGACCACAACATTCCTTCGTACTTAGCATTACATGGGATAACTTGAGGACATACATAAGAAAAGGGTAACCTATAAATCCCAGTAAGGGAGTAAAAAAGGCATAACATGAAGAATAAGATACATGTTAGGAAATTGACATATCAATGGAGAATAAGATAAACCTGAACATAAAGGAATGATATAGCATGATTATTATAACATGGAGATGTGACAACAACATTTAACATGATATTAGCATGATCCAAGGCTCATTGCACATGGAAAATGTGTAAATTCTCATTTCACGTGAATTAGCATGAGTAAAACCTAATTTAATTTGAATTATCTTGAGTAAACCCTCATTGCACATGGCGTATCATGATACTAGACATTACCCAATGCATTGGAGCGCTATCAGGGAACACCCTTTATAAACATTTCATTTCATGCATAAGTGTGCCACATGGATCATATAACATGAAATCATTCAACATCATAAGTTATTACATGATTAAGGGATGTGGAATAAATAAATGTAATTACCATTAAATATGTATATGTAAATAAAGGTGAATACCCCTGGTAGAGAAATGGATATGGTATTCACTACACGATGATTTTGTCTTGTAAAATCGCGATGCAATTTCATCCGCAAAACGTCATCATATGGAAATTCATAAGTTGGGTAGATGAGATAGAAAGGGGTATATAATAATTTATACATGAAATAGAAAGTAAGGGTGTCATTTAACATAATATCCCAATATATGAAATGGAATTTATATGCATAATATGGGATAAATAGTCAAATGGAAATATGAAGAGAGAAATCCCTTATGAAATTTCAGCATGATAACGGGTGAACACAAAAGGAATTAATGAGAGAGAAAGTGGAAAATAATCATTAAAAAATAATGAGGGATGTATGGGGGAGGTGATAAATCATAACCAAACATTTTTAATTAAATGTAAAAGGGTATTACAACATAAAGAAACTTGGATAATAATGAGAAAAGAAGGAATACCTTACTAAAATTCAGCATGGTAACAGGTGTGATTAAAGGATCATAGGAGGGATTGATGAGAGTGAAAGGAAGATCTAATAACATATACATAAAATGGAAATTATGTAGGTTTTGGAACATAACAACCAAAAAATAAATATGTAACTTAAGAAGAATAATATAAAAGAGTAGCTGGAATGGAAATGAGAAGAGTGAAATCCCTTATGAAAATTCGGCATGGTAACGGGTGTACATAAGGGTTCATAAGAGAGATAAATGAGAGTGAAATCGGATCTCATCAGGTATAAATAAAATTTTCAGTAAGGAGGATATTTAATAAAATATCCCAACATAGGAATTAATTAAATTAAAAGACAAAACATGAAAAGAATGCTTGATAAAAGAAGAGGGTGGAAGATCCCTTACGAAATTTCAGCATAGTAACAGCTTAGGTAAGGGTCCAACTAAGGAAGGATAAATGACCACTCACTGAAATAATATCAATTTTACTATAAGGTAATTATTAAAAACTAATTTCAATGCAATAAATTGAAATTAAAGGAACTACTCTTAAAGAAGGTACTTGAATTCAAAGAGGAGAGGAATCCCTTACTTGGAAGTGTGGTCCCAAAGGCTTGGGAGAGGATTTATAGAGGGTTCTTGTGAGCTTGGGGTTCCTTGGGAAAATTATAGAGACAGGAGGTCAGATTTTGGTCATGCTCCAAATGTTTTTAGTGAAGAGTAATGGGAGATTGGGTATGTTTATATAGGAAATGAGAGAGAATTCTTTATTATTTAGGTTTTGGACACTATACATTAAACTAATCAAAACCACAAATCATCCCATGGTTTTTCCCATGGTTTCTGCCAAAGGGGAGTGGTATAAAATATTTTATATGGAAAATAGCCGATCATATTAAAATATTAGGCTTTCTTATGTGGAGGTGTGTCACCCTCTTAGGGAAATCATTTTAAAATGTTAAAATACTTTATAGGTCTTAGAGGGTCCACTAAGGCATTATAAAATTAATAAATAAAAATAAAAATAAAATATTTTAAAGGTAAAACATATATTATCCTAATATAACTTTTATAGTATTTTATTAAATCACAATTGGGTCATTATGAGGTCATAAAACACATTATATATTTATTCGGTATTTAATTTTTACCCAAAAATTTGACTGTCTCAGAAAATTATGAAAAATTCACCATTGGATAATTTTGATGTAATAATTCCAAAAATAATATTTATTTTATCTAAATAATTTTCTAAATATTTAAATTTTTAATTTTAAAATAAAAACTGACATTTATTGAAAATTCATGGGTTTTGAAAAAAACAGTTTTCAAACATTAATAAAAATTACAATTGTATTCATAAAAATTATAAAATCATTTATATTTAATAAAAAAGTAATTTAGTAACAAAATTTAATTCAAAAATACATTAATTAATCAAAATATATTTCTTAATTGAATTTAAATATTAAATAAAAATACTATTTGTTCTTTAAAACCTATTTACAGAGTAACAATAATAAAATGAATGTATATTATTTATTCTATACAAAAAAATAAAGAAAAAAAATCATAATTATAGGGTCTTGTCACATATCCTTTGATTACACCAGCATATTCTCTAAGAGTATGGTGTGCAATGATGGTTCTTTCTTGGGTCCATTCAGTGAACGTGGTTTGGGTTGTGATCTTGATGAGCTTGAACTTCTCTCGTAAACGGTTTTTCTCATGATTAAGTTGTTGGATATCAGCATGGGATTGGTCTAGTAAAAATCCAAAAAATGATAACACCATAAAAAGATCTGATAAATGGTCTTCAAAGGGAATAATACTACTAGTCAAGGCCATCACTTCCTTTGTATGTGTCAAAAGGTCTTTTTAAAACCATGTATTTATACTAGTCATATGATCAATGTTCAACGGCTATTTTAGAAATGGTAAAGATACATAATAGTTATTTAAATCCAATAAAAAAAGTACATGTGTTTTCTAAATCCATAATACATTAAATGAAATGGAATTTTATTCATGAATGTTCGGGTCATTACACCTAGCTAGGAATCCTCCAATTACTTCACCAAATACAACTACACCATCATCTAGAAAATAAAACCTACAAATCCAACCTCTATCATATAAAGATGAATTACTAACAGTTCTTTCATCATTCTCCATAAATACTTAGATTCAAGCATAGCATCACTACGTGACTTCCTGTGTCATGAATCAACTATGAAATTTCCGTAGTATAAAAAATCTCAAAATTTTAATCCTATAAGAATTCCATCCACCAATGTTGACGCAAGTTTAAGTCACATTGGGAGAAGAAATAAATCAGGATCCTATGGTTGGTAAAAATCACAAAACGCTCTTCAGTGATGTAACGTTGCTAAAATTTCAAATCAAACACAACTGTCATAAAATAAAGATCACGGGTGGCATAGTTACACTCATGGGGATGTAACTACCCAGACCCATAAGAAAAAAACAATCTTTTTTGCATTAGGACTTGAACAAAACCATGATGTGAAGAGTTATAGAAAACCTCAAACTATAATCCTTCTACTAGAAAATAAAGGACTATACCACTAACTAACTTCTCCTTCAGGTACTCAAAAGCTACCTAACATTGGTCGGTCCACAAAAACCCATGATCCCTTTTGGTCAAGGCTATCATAGGAGTTATATCTCAAGAGAAATCAACTAAAACATCCTAAAATATCTTGAAATACCAAGTAAACATCTCACCTCTACAACTATATGGAGGGATGACTCAGAAAAAACCTCTTCTATCATTGAAAGATCCACAAATACTCCCTTTTGGGATACCACATGCCCCAAAAAATAGAATTCATGAGCCCATAACTCACACTTAGATGACTTAGAGAACAGAGACTCACAAAAAAGAACTCCCAAAATGATATGCAGATGCTCTACATGACCCTCCTCAGACATGGAGTACACAAGGATTCCATCGATGAAAACCACCAAGAAATTATATAGGAACTCTCTGAACACTGCATTCATTAATCCTATGAACACAATTAGAGAATTCATCATACTAAACTAAATCACAATGAACTCATAATTCCCATGATGAAAACTAAAATAAGACTTCTTAAAATCCTTATACTTCACTCGCATGTGATGATATCCTACCCATAGATTGATCTTCATGAACCAACTTGTTCCCTTCAACTAATCAAATAAATCATTAATCCATGGAAAAGGACAGTTATTCTCCACTGTCACTTGGTTCAATTGATGATATTTTATAAAAATATGAAAATCAATATCTACCTTCTTTATGAAAAAAATCGACGCACCATAAGGTGACACACTCATCCAAAAAAAACTTCACTACAACAGATCATCGAGATGTACTCACAGCTCTCACAACT
This sequence comes from Viscum album, assembly GCA_963277665.1. NCBI lineage: Eukaryota > Viridiplantae > Streptophyta > Magnoliopsida > Santalales > Viscaceae > Viscum > Viscum album. The sequence continues at coordinate 719,770,206 of OY728150.1, forward strand.
CAGAAGGAACCATCCTATAAAGAGAAATCAAGATAGGATACACATTTGTGTGTATCTCAATCCCAAATTGTATCTCCCATTGAGGGGGTAACAATATAACCTCCTCTGGAAATACATTAGGGTACTCTTATAAAACCCTAGGAATCACTAACCATTTAACCTCCACTGAGCTCAATATCAATGCATCCATCAAAGTTGATCCAGATAGAACATGCCGCTAACCCATCTATGGGTATTTCTTTCCAAAAAATACCATTGGCTCTCCATCAGAAATATATAACACAACCTGCCTCCTAAATAAATCCATGAGAACCTATATTTAATAAAACCAATACATGTTGAGGATGATGTTATGTGGATGTATCCGTAAACCAAGAAAGTCTCCACAATGGAGGTAATTCCATAACGCAGGTTCACAATATCTACACACTTAATACAATTCAACTAGACCTTATACTAGAATATTCAATTCCAATGGCACTATAAACCTCTCTACCTCGAGTACCAAAGAATAGAAAAGGGATGGTGATATAAAGAAGGGTGTCGCTCCAGAATAAAATAAAGCATGCACCCATACAGAAATCAAGAAATGGGTACCTCAAAAGACATTTATATCTCCCTGCACTATAAACACTAAATCATAAAGATGATCATCACCTGATCCACAACCTATCTAACCCTTTTGGAGGCCACCTCCATGGTAGTTCTCTACTCCCTAAGGATGAGAAGAATCTCAGGGTTGTACTCTTCTTTCCCCATCTCCTCTATGTCGATCCCAAACTAGAACACCCTACTATTTATTCCTTGGATGAAACTGCCTCAATAGAACACCTGGTACATTTTGAATGCTCATAAAGGTTAGGAACTCTTGTCGCTGGTCCCCTAAACCCCCACAAGAAAAAACATGAATATAATACCTTGGAATAGGTATTAGAACCTTCATCCCTTGATAAAAGAGATGATGTGGGATGGGACCTACCCCTGAATAACAAAAATATATTCTATATAGGAAACTGGGAACCTCATACCATAGCTCTACTTTGTGAGGAATCCCGATTTAATCCCATCTCATGAGGATCCAGTTTGGGCCAGCATCCTCTCAATAACCTATTCTCTATCCAGCACCTCAAGATATGTCTTCAGCATAAATGGGGTGACCTAATGTTAGATATATGGATGAAATCCCCCTAAAAATGCATTACCATAGCCTCCTCATCTAGAAAAAGGTTTGAATAATATCGCAAAAGGGTCCTAAAAAACATCTCAAACTCTTGCACACTGGAACTCCATTGTCGAAGGGTAAATTGTTCCTGGTGACTAGCTGCCTTCATGACCAAAGAAAGAAATTATGCTCAGAAATGGTCTTGTAAATTCTCCCAAAAGACTACAAACTCATCATGATACCCAAGGAATAAGAACCACCACTACCTCACTACTCCACATAGCATTGTCACAACCAATGAAACCCAATGCTCATTCTGAGAAAAGATAAAACTGAAAGCTGTCTCAACCTCATCCAACCAGTATTCTAGGGCTGAGTCTAAAATAGATACCTTTTACTTTTGTAGACTCTAGTACTAGAACTCTCAGATTGTATCCCTCTAAGTGTTATTTTCATCGACCTCTAATCAGTGGAGATCTGTTGGCACATCCTATTGAACATATTCAGTGTGAACTTGATAAGGATGTCAAAATGGACCCATTCCTACAAAAGAACAAATTGTTAGACTTATAAACCTATAATATGGAGTACTTAACATTAATTAATTATTTATTTTATTATCTTTTTTAAGGTTTTAACCCATCCCAAATTCTACCCATTTTAAACACAGGTGAAAAGAAGAATGATGAATGATCCTTTCCTATGTATCTACCTCGTAACTAGTATCACTTTATTTAGTAGGTATGATAAACTTAAAGGTCTGTGCATCATATCACAGGGGGGCCTAAATACCCGTGTCTCAACTGCTATCTCATGTTTACATCACTTAATAAACATAGCTTACATAGTTTCCATAATAACCCATGTAACCTCACATGTTCCTAACTCCAAACTTCATCTTATCCCTCAACCTAATCCTTTCATACCACTCTATCATGACCCCTCCCCCCAAATAGTACCCCTCCTAGGTCATCAATGTGATAAGGGAGAAGGTGACTACTTGAGTCCTGCCTCCAATAGGTCCCAGGTTGGTGACTAGTACTGAGGGTTTAATAAGAATACATATGGAAGGTATTACCCTCCAAGAGAACATACAGAAGATAGAGATAAGAAAGGTGAGCCAATAAAAACCTAGCTAAACATATAAATAAAGAAACCACAAGTTCATTGATTTAATTTCATACAGTATTGAAACAACTAAAAAGAGAACTACAAGTACTAAAAAGGTAAAGAGTATGGTAACCACGAAGCCCAAACAGCTCCTATAAAACTATGATCTAGTAATATCTAGCTCGATCTCAAACCTACTCCTAGTCTGAAAATAGTTTATATATATGTAGTGTGAGTATAATATTATACTTAGTAGGATCCTCCCCAAATCCTCTTGTGGAAATGATAAAAAAGAATGCTAAAGCACAATGAACAATAGTGAAACTAACTCATCACCTAAACAAGTATACTATGTTCCTAGCCTCACCATGGTTAAATCACACTAAGTATTGTATATAAGAGATAATATTTTATAGTAATGAAATATCAAGGGTACCATGCTACAGCTTCTCCACTAGTTTTCCATTCTTCCCCAACATTGCACATCCTAAACGATCTCTCTCCAAAATAAGCAAGATAAAAAACACTTGGGAAAGGCATCACAACATAAACCTCATGAATCACATCAGCATATAATCTTATATCACATCTTTATATAATAACCAAGTAGTTTTTGGGAGCCTTTGTAGTCTATATAGTGGGTATAATAAATCGGGTAACATACCTCAAGCCATCACAAACCATACACAGAGTAATGTACCATAATCCATTAAAACATATACACATCATACCTATAATACTTCTTTGGATACTATATCTCGAGATACATTCATTTTAAATAACCACAAGTCATCCCAGCCATCTACACCCATATATGGGAAAACTAATCACCACGCATACCAACATAAGTAACTACCATGAGAAGAGAGTGGAGCCAGAGGGTGTATTCATCCATCCATCATCCCACCAGAATGTTGGAAAAAACACTCCCCCATAATCCATTGGGTTTCAGTCACTCTAATTGACATGGGTGGAGAGAATATGAAATCATATAATATACAGGATATAATATAACTCACAACTACACTCTAACAACCCTTATCTTAACACTACGGGAAAAATGGGTATTTGCGACGGGCTATTTGCGACGGGAATAAATCCCGTCGCAAATAGTCCCGTTAAAAACTTATTTGCGACGGGGGTAGTTACCCGTCGCAAATAAGTAGGCTTTTGCGACGGGATTGCTTTCCCCGTCGCAAACAACCGGCGGCGGTAAAAGGTATTTGCGACGGGAATATTTTCCCGTCGCTAATAGTATGTTATTTGCGACAGGTCCCGTCGCAAATAACTATTTACCCGTTGACCGTAATAAATGCGGGCTAAGGTATTTGCGACGGGATACCCGTCGCAAATGGGCCCGTCGCAACTAATCTAACCTATAAATACCCCCATCCGTTTTTTTCAAATCATTCTCATTCTCTATCTTCTCCTGCTCTCAAACTTGTGTTTCTAAAGTTGAGTTTTTCTTCAGTTTAATTTTTTTCTTCGGAGCTGATATTAAAGTTTTGAAGAACGATCAGAGCAGATCAATTTTCAAGGTATTTATGTTCATTTTAATTTAATATTTATTTTTAATTTTTTATTAGTTTCAATTATTCTTAATTAGTTGTAATTTAATTATGTTTATATTGTTTTCTTACTTAATAAATTTAAATTATTAGTATTGTTCATAGTTAATGGTAATTAGGAATAATTAGTAATAATTTTTAATAATTAAGAATAAATATTAATAATTAGTAATAAATACCAATAATTAGGAATAACAACATTATTACATTATTAGTATATTTTATTATTAATATTAAAATAATATAATTTTTTTTATATATACAATTCTCTTTTCATCTGTGTGTTTACTGTCTTCACATGTATTATTTGTATGTGGAGATAGAAAACGCACAGATGAAAGGAGAATTGTATATAAATCAGAAAATTATATTATTTTAATATTAATAATAAAATATATTAATAATGTTATTATTTGTAATTATTGGTAATTATTCCTAATTATTAGTAATTATTCATTTAATTACTAATAATTAGGAACAATTATCAATAATTATCAATAATTAAGAATATTTAGTAATAATTAGTAATAATTACCAATAATTAGTAATAATTAGTAATAATTACCAATAATTAGTAATAATTAGTAATAATTACCAATAAGTAGTAATAATTAATAATAATTACCAATAAGTAGTAATAATTACCAATAAGTAGTAATAATTATGTATAATTTGGAATAATTTCCAATAATTAACAATAATTAGTAATAATTAGTAATAATTACCAATAATTACCAATAATTAGTAATAATTAGTAATAATTACCAATAATTGCCAATAATTACCAATAATTAGGAATAATTGCCAATAATTACCAATAATTAGGAATAATTAGGAATAATTAGGAATAATTAGGAATAATTAGGAATAATTAGGAATAATTAGGAGTAATTAGGAATAATTAGGAATAATTAGGAATAATTAGGAATAATTAGGAATAATTAGGAATAATTAGGAATAATTAGGAATAATTAGGAATAATTTGGAATAATTAGGAATAATTAGGAATAAGTAGGAATAATTAGGAATAATTATCAATAATTATCAATAATTAGTAATAATTAGTAATAATTAGGAATAATTAGGAACAATTATCAACAATTATCAATAATTAAGAATAATTAGGAATAATTAAGAATAATTATCAATAATTATCAATAATTAGTAATAATTAGGAATAATTAGGAATAATTAGGAACAATTATCAATAATTATCAATAATTAAGAATAATTAGTAATAATTAGGAACAATTATCAATAATTATCAATAATTAAGAATAATTTGTAATAATTACCAATAATTACCAATAATTAGTACTAATTAGTAATAATTACCAATAATTGCCAATAATTACCAATAATTACAAATAATTAGGAATAATTAGGAATAATTAGGAATAATTAGGAATAATTAGGAATAATTAGGAATAATTAGGAATAATTAGGAATAATTAGGAATAATTAGTAATAATTATTAATAATTAGTAATAATTAGTAATAATTAGGAATAATTAGTAATAATTATTTTTAATTATTTATAATTATTTATAATTACCAATAATTACCAATAATTACCAATAATTACCAATAATTACCAATAATTACCAATAATTACCAATAATTACCAATAATTACCAATAATTAGCAATAATTAGCAATAATTAACAATAATTAACAATAATTACCAATAATTACCAATAATTTGCAATAATTAGTAATAATTAGTAATAAATACCTAAAATTAGGAAAAATTAGAAAAAATTAAGAAAAACTAGGAAAAATTAGGAAAAATTCTCAATAATTAGTAATAATTACCAATAATTAGTAATAATTACCTATAATTAGTATTAATTACCAATAATTAGTATTAATTACCAATAATTAGTAATAATTAGGAATAATTAACAATAATTAGTAATAATTACCAATAATTAACAATAATTAGTAATAATTAACAATAATTATTAATAATTACCAATAATTACCAATATTTAGTAATAATTAACAATAATTGCCAATAATTACCAATAATTGCCAATAATTACCAATAATTAGTAATAATTATGAATAATTAGTAATAATTACGAATAATTAGTAATAATTACGAATAATTAGTAATAATTACAAATAATTAGTAATAATTACGAATAATTAGTAATAATTACGAATAATTAGTAATAATTACGAATAATTAGTAATAATTACCAATTATTAGTAATAATTACTAATAATTACGAATAATTAGTAATAATTACCAATTATTAGTAATAATTACTAATAATTATCAATAATTACTAATAATTATCAATAATTACTAATAATTACCAATAATTAGTAATAATTAGTAATAATTAGTAATAATTAGCAATAATTAGTAATAATTAGCAATAATTACTAATAATTAGTAATAATTAGTAATAATTAGTAATAATTAGTAATAATTAGTAATAATTAGGAATAATTAACAATAATTAGTAATAATTAGTAATAATTATGAATAATTAGTAATAATTAGGAATAATTAGTATTAATTAGGAATAATTAGTATTAATTAGGAATAATTAGTAATAATTACCAATAATTAGTAATAATAATTATTAATTACCAATAATTAGTATTAATTACCAATAATTAGTATTAATTACCAATAATTAGTATTAATTACCAATAATTAGTATTAATTACCAATAATTACCAATAATTACCAATAATCACCAATAATTACCAATAATTACCAATATTTTCGAATATTTTCCAATAATTACCAATAATTACCAATATTTTCCAATAATTACCAATAATTACCAATATTTTCCAATAATTACCAATATTTTCCAATAATTACCAATATTTACCAATAATTAGGAATAATTACCAATAATTAGGAATAACTACCAATAATTTGGAATAATTACCAATAATTTGGAATAATTACCAATAATTTGGAATAATTACCAATAATTTGAAATAATTACCAATAATTAGGAATAATTACCTTATTACATTTTTTGTATATTTTATTATTAATATTAAAATAATATAATTTTCTATATTATATACAATTCTCTTTTCTTCTGTGTTTTTTCTGTCTCCACATGTAATATTGGCATTCTTTTTCAAAATTATCAACCTACTCACCAATGGAGAGGTGAAAGTGAATGCCAATATTACATGTGGAGACAGAATGTGAAACACACAGATGAAAGGAGAATTGTATATAATATAGAAAATTATATTATTTTAATATTAATAATAAAATATACTAATAATGTAATGATGTTATTATTATATAATTAATATTTATGAAAAAAATTATATTAGTATTATTAAAAAAAATAAAAAATCAATATAATATTAAAATTATCAATATTTGTAACAGGTTTTGCTTTATTCTCAATATATTCAATCCTTGCTTGTGTTTTTTCTAACAAATTATTCAAAAACAGTAATGCTTTTATATTTTATAGAAAAATATGGAACAACGAGGTCGTCAACAGTCATTATTAGATGACCGCATATGGATAAATCAACGTAGAAATCCAAATGGTTCTGGTTTAAATCCAGTATATATAGAGGGTGTGGAGATTTTTTTATCATTTGCGGCATCAAATCCAGAATTTGTTTCAGAAGGAAAGATAAAATGCCCTTGTAGAAAATGTGCATTGAGAACGTTTGACACGTTTGACAAAGTGGGGGAACATCTCTTGCGTTTTGGTTTTCAAGCAGATTATGTTTTTTGGTATCAACACGGTGAACGCAGTTCCAAAGCAGGTGATACCAACTTGATTCCGGATCCATCCCAGTTTCAAGATTTAGTACATGATGTTGCAGGTTCATCTGTTCAACATACAGAAACTCCGGCTGATATAGCTTCAAATCCTGAGTTGGGACCGTCTGAATTTTATGAGTTGTTGAAGTCTGCTGAGGATGCATTATATCCTCACTGCAAGATGAGCAAATTAGAAGCAGTTGCAAAATTTATGGCTATCAAATCAGATAACGGAATGTCAAACACCTGTTTTGACCAGATATTTTCTTTACTGAAAACACTGTTACCTGAAGGAAATGTTTTACCTGCAAATTACTATGAAAGTAAGAGGTTGGTTCGAAATTTGGGACTTACTTGTCAGAAGATTCATGCATGTTCAAATGACTGCATTTTATATTCTGGGGAAAATGAGTCGTTGGATAGTTGTCCCACATGTGGGCAACTGAGATATAAAGAAGGACAACACGGGAAGTCTGGTTTGATTCCTGTAAAATAGTTGAGATATTTTCCGCTTACATCCAGACTTCAGCGTTTATTCATGTCTAAGAATACAGCGACAATGATGTCATGGCATAAAGAGAATATTTCAACCGATAAAAGCTTGAATCATCCAGCCGATGGTGATTCATGGAAACATTTTGATAGAGTGCATCCATCCTTTGCTTTAGAAGCTAGAAATGTTCGACTGGGCCTTTCCACTGATGGTTTCTGTCCGTTTGGATCTTATGGTAGTCAATATTCATGTTGGCCTGTTTTTTTAACTCCGTACAATTTACCTCCATGGATGTTGATGAAGGAGCCATATATCTTTTTGACTTTACTAATTCCAGGACATCCGAAAAAAAATATTGATGTTTATTTGAAGCCATTGATTGATGAATTAAATTTATTGTGGAGTACTGGTGTCAGTACATATGATGTTGCAACGAAACAGAATTTCATACTGAGAGCAGCATTGATGTGGACAATAAGTGACTTCCCAGCTTATGGGATGTTATCTGGCTAGAGTACACATGGTCAGAAATCATGTCCTTACTGTATGGGAGAGAACAAAGCATTTATGCTCATTCATGGAAAGAAACCTTGTTATTTTGACTGTCATCGCAGATTTCTTCCAGCTGATCATCCTTTTCGCAGAAACAGATCTCATTTCAGAAAAGGAATAACTGAAAGGGATGGACCTCCAAAAATGCTATCAGGTTCGGAGTTAAAATCGGTTGTATTTTCATTACCTCCCATCACTTTTGGTCCCACAATAAACCAACAGAAAATTTCTGGTTTTGGGAAAGAACACAATTGGATTAAACGTAGCATATTTTGGGATTTGCCATATTGGTCTGATTTGTTGGTCCGACACATGTTAGATGTCATGCATATTGAGAAAGACTATTTTGATAATTTGTTTCATACAGTTTTGGATACGCCAGGAAAGAGCAAAGACAATGTAAATGCACGTTTAGATCTTGCCCAAATTTGCAGGCGTCCAGAATTGGAACTATTTGAGAATGTCAGAACAGAAAGGTTACTGAAACCAAAAGCATCTTATACACTGTCTAAAAAAACTGTTTATTATTTTGTTAGTGGATTGCAGATTTGAGACTTCCAGATGGTTGTGCTTCCAATTTGGGTAGATGTGTAAAGAATGGTCATATTACTGGATTAAAAAGTCATGATTGTCATGTTATAATGGAGAGACTTCTACCCATTGGATTAAGAGGTCTGTTGAATTCTGTGATTTGGGATTCCATAACAGACATGTCTCATTTTTTTCGGGAAATTTGTGCGGCTACGGCAGATTATGATGCTCTTGGCAAACTTGAAAAAGATGTTGTTGTAATTATATGTAAACTGGAAAAAATATTTCCGCCGTCTTTCTTTGACTCAATGGAACATTTGATGTTACATTTTCCATATGAAGCCAAATGTGGAGGTCTGGTACAGTTTCGATGGATGTACCCATTTGAAAGATGCATGCAAAAATTGAAAAGAAAAGTACGCAACAAAGCATCTGTTGAAGGATCTATTGCAGAAGCTTATTTGCAAGAGGAAATATCTTTTTTCTGCTCCCATTATTTTGAATCTGAGTATCCTTAAAAACACAACCGAATGGGACGGAATGAGAGGAATATTGATGAAATCTACAATCAATTATCTGTTTTCAACCAGTCAGAGCTTGGTTTTGGTGGAGTTTCTGAACGCTGGCTTTCAGATGATGAACATCATAGAGCTCATACGTATGTTCTGCTCAACTGTGAAGAGATGACATCAGTTGTACTGTAAGTGTTTATATCACTTATTCTATCATTTATGTTACAGTAAATAACTTTGGTTTTTATAGGTTGTATGATAATCATATCAAGAAACAAATTCCACAAATTACAGCAGCTGCTCTCGAAGAACGTCGACTGAAAAATTTCTCTCAGTGGTTTCAAAAACTGGTAACATAAATTCTTTATCTTTTAGAAACTCATTCAATGTATAGTTTACTATATTGATAATTATTTCACAAATTTTCAGGTGTCTCGACATGCTGATAAAATTGACAAACGGCTGTGTGTATTGAGTAACCCACCTTCCAAACTTGTTAAAACTTATAATGAATATGTGGTGAATGGATTTCGATTCCACACACATGCATATGGGGAATCGAAAAAAACAATGAACAGTGGAGTTAGCTTGAGAGGATCTCATCATCGAGAAAATGAAGTTGACTTTTATGGCATACTTGATGAAATCATTGAACTCTGTTATCTTGGAAAACATTACATAACCATGTTCAAATGTCGGTGGTTGGATACAGAGAGAGGCATGCGTGTTCATCCGACTCATGGAATCATCGATATTAAATGTAAAAGTGTTCTCGCAGTAAATGAACCATTCTTATTGGCTCAACAGGCATATCAAGTTTATTATGTAAAGTACTGTGCAACATCAAGAGACTTGACTGATTGGTGGAGTGTAATAAAAATCAAAATTCGAGACAATAAGTTTAGTCAAAATGAATATGCTTTCACTGATGTGCAAAGAATTGAAGTTTTTCAAGAGAGTACTCCAAATCAATCTCTTTTACAAAGAGACACGAGTATAGATGACGACACCCCACATTTAAGAGTCAGTGATGACGATGATGTTAATGATGTCACATATGAATTTGAAACGGTAAGAGATGAAGCAATTGTAACTTGAATGGATATCGATGATGTTGAGGAGGAATATGAAGATGACATTGACATATATGAAGATGATGATGAAGATGAACACTGATAGCATTCCATGGTATTTATATACAATCATAATATGTATATATGTATATATAATAGTAATTATCAATTATTTGCTAACATTAACATTTTCTGTTTCAGATGGACGACGCCACATTTCGTGCGTTGGCGGATGCTGACCTGACTTTTGATGCGGATGAGTTGCTGATAGATGACCCTCAGCCTACAGGCGCTCCAGGGAGTACGTGGAGGGGGCGCGGTCTTGCACGATTGATGATTCTTGACCTCGTCCCCGAGCGACGTCCACGTCTTGGGTTTGATCCACGCACACAGAGGTGTGATAACCTGTGTCATAACCTGTGGATTTGACTAAGATTTCATTAATCTATTCACATGATAAATGTTTATTATTTTTTCAGTTTTCCGCATATAGCAGTCGGACAGGGCAGCGCTATTTTGCGCAACTATTTCTCTCAGCCGTGGACCACATGAGAGCAGATTCCCATTGATGTGCAGCAGGCCATGTTCGGCCATTGGTTGGTACGTACGTAAATAAATAATTTTTATTTTGAAAATTATTTCATTTCTAACTTGATATTTTGATTTATTTGTAGGGTTTATGGTATCCGATCGAGGATACCATGCGTGACGCCATCCACGAGGCATGGGAGGTGGCCATGCGTGATCGCCTTCGTCAGTTTTTGCACAATTTAAGAAAAGCTACGATGAAGAAAGCAGGAGTGTCAGATTTTGAGGAGTCATGTAGAGCACACCGACCAGAGTATATTTCATCCCATGTATGGGATGGATTATGTGCGCACTGGTTGAGTGGTGTCTTTCAGAGGAGATCATCAGTGGGGAGGCAGAATCGGGGGAGACAGGAGGTGACTCATCGAGCTGGGAGTCGTTCTTTCAGTACTCATAGACAGCATCTGGTACGTACATTATTTATAAATATTTTATATAACTATAAATATTAACAGTTTATTTTTTATTCTTATAGGCTGTCGAGCACCCCGATATTACAGAGTACGACGTATATCGGAGGATGTATAGTGATCCTGCTACTGGGGAGCTCAGAGGTGATCGTCAGCATCACATCGTGGTCAGTATTATTTGTTTTCAAGTATAAAAATTTACTGCATATAATATATTCAGAATTTTAATTTTAAATTGCAACTATAGGAGTCATATGAGGCCGCAGCGGCACAGGCCCGGCCTGAGAGTCAGGCCGAGTCATCAGATCAGACCACTGCCCGTCAGTTTGATGAGGCGGCATGGATGCAGGCCACCCAGTATGCCTTCGAGAAGGGCCGGGTAGTTGGTATCGGCTCTCGACTGACTCCCGGAGATTATTATGGCAGTGCTGCGATGTCGGTATCCAGCTCGAGAGGAGCTCGTGCATCTTCTTCTACACAGTATGAGGATCAGTTGCGATCTCAGACTGCACAGATAGAGAGTCTCCGACAGGAGCAGGAGCAGATGCGTCGGCAGCATGAGGAGGAGCATCGACGCCAGCAGCAGCTGTACGAGGAGCAGGCGAGTCGGTGGCAGCAACAGCATCAGGAGCAGATGGAGTACATGCGCCGACTCACTCATGCTTTAGGGATGAAGTTTCCTCCTCCACCATCTGCAGATCCCCCACCTCCCCCCTCCCCCCCTCCTTCAGATTAGAGTTTGTATTTCTGTTATAAAATTTGTGAACTCAAAATATTTTTTTTTCTATTCGTAGTTTCTGTCTCATTATAAAATATTAATAATATTATATTTTTAAATAACAATATTAATATGAATAATAATATTATTTATATTTTATAATATTAAATTATATATATATATTAAAATTTTATATATATATTAAAATTTTATAATATTATAGTTTAATTATATTTTTTGTAATACTTGAATTATTTTAATATTTGAATGTAAAATAATTCTATTATTTTTATATTAATTAAAATAACTTATTAATATTTTTTTTATTTATGAATTATAATTGTAATATTATTATATTAATTAAATCATTTATTAATATTCTATTATTTTTTATTTTTGAATTATAATTCTACTATTATTATAGTAATTAAAATAATTTATTATTTTCATTTGTAAATTATAATTCTATTATTATATTAATTAAAATAATTTATTAATAATTTATTTTTTTTATTTTTTTTATAGTATTTGCGACGGGATACTATACCCGTCGCAAATACTAGTATTATTAATAGTTTTTTATTTTTTTAAAAAAATAGTATTTGCGACGGGTCCCGTCGCAAATACTATCAATAGTATTTGCGACGGGATACGATACCCGTCGCAAATACTAGTATTATTAATAGTTTTTTATTTTTTTTAAAAATCGTTTTTGCGACGGTACCGTCGCAAAAGGTATTTGCGACGGGACCCGTCGCAAACGGTATTTGCGACGGGACCCGTCGCAAATACTATTTTAAAAGTTTTTTACAAAAATACGGAATACTATTTGTGACGGGGAGAATGACCGTCGCAAAAAAAGGCTTTAGCGACGGGCCCGTCGCAAATAAGTGTAGTTGCGACGGCGTTTTCAGCAACGGGCTATTTGCGACGGGCCCCCGTCGCAAAAAGACAGTTGCGACGGGATCCCGTCGCAAATACCTGTTTTTCTAGTAGTGATCTTTACCCAATTCATTGGAGCACTATCGGGGCCCACCCTTCTTAATCATTTCATTTCATGCAAAAGTGCGCCACATGGATCATACAACATGGAATCATTAAACAACATAATTTATTACATTATAAAGGAATGTGGAATAAGATATATTCAATTAGTAAATGTGCATAAATTTTAATACCCATGATAGATAAATGGGCATGGTATTCCCTACACAATGACTTTGTCTTGGAAAATCACGGTGTAATTTCGGCAGCATACCGGCGTGACATAAGAATTCATAAAAATGGTTGATGAGAGAGAAATGGTTATATAATAACATGTACATGAAATTTAAAGTAAGTGGTTCGTATATATACATGTCCCAATATATGTAATTGAATTTAGATGCATGATATAAAATAATTTCTTAAATATAAATGAGGAGAGAGAAATCCCTTATGGAATTTCGGCATGGTAATGAGTGTACATGGGAGGCATTAATGAGAGATAAAGGGGTATATCATCATTCAAACATAAGGAGGGAAGTATATGGGAGGGGATAAATCATACCCAAACATTTTTAATTTAAATTAAAATGGTATAACAATATAAAGAATCTTGGATAAAAATGATAAAGGAAGAAATCCCTTATGAAAATTTAGCATGGTAACGAGTGTACATAAGAGGAATTAATGGGAGCTGAATGGGTATATAATCATAAAAACATAAGTAGGGAAGTATGGTGGAGGTTTTAAATCATACCCCAATATTTTTAATTTAAAACAAAGGTGAATAAAAACAAAAATAAATTTGGACAAAAAAGAGAAAGGAAGAAATCCCTTACTTGGAAGTGTGATCCGTAGGCTTGGGAGAGGCTTGAGAGAGGCTTATTGGGATCTTGGGGTGCCTTGGGAGGATATTAGATAGTCTAGGGAAGATTATAGACGTGGTCAAAGGTTTTTGAATGAATAGTAGTGGGATCTTGGGTGAGTTTATATAGGAAAAGAGAGGGAATTATTTATTATTTAGGTTTTGGACACCACACATTAAACTAATCAAAACCACAAACCAAACCATGGTTTTTGCCCATGATTTTTGAAAAAAGGGATATTAAAACATTATTTTATAAGGAAAATGGGAAAATTTATTAAAATATTAGTCTTGATTATGTGGAGGTGAGTCACACTCTCAAGGAAATCATTTTAAAATGTTAAAATGTTTTATAAGTCTTGGAGGGTCCACTAAGGCTTTGTAAAATAAATCAAACAAATATAAAATCACATTATTTTAAAGTTAAAACATATATTGTCCAAAAATACCTATTATAGTATTTTATTACATCATAATTGGGTTATTATGATGTCATAAAACACATTATATATTTAAACAGTATTTAATTTTTACCCAAAAATTCGTCTGTTTCAGAAAATTATGAAAAATTCACCATTGGATAATTTTGATGTCCTTATTCAAAAAATAATATTCATTTTATCTAAATAATTTTCTAAATATTTTAAATTACACTTTTAAAATAAAAACCGGCATTTATTGAAAATTCATGGGTTTTGACAAAAATATTTTTCAAACCTTAATAAAAATTACAATTGTATTCATAAAAGTTATACAATCATTTACATTTAATAAAAAGTAATTTAGTAATTATATTTTCTTAAAATATTATTTAATTCAAAAATCCATTAATTCATCAAAAATATATTTCTTAATTGAATATTAACTAAAAATACTATTTGTGCTTTAAACCCCATTTACAAAGTAACAATAATGAAATGAATGTATATTATTTATAAAAAAAATTACGAACATAATCATAGTTCTGGGGTCTTTTCACATAACCCCTTATAACAACTTCATAAGACCTAAGAGTAAGGTGTGTGATGGTGACATACTCTTGGGGTGTCTCAGATAACATCACTCGGGTGGTAATCTATGTCAACTTCCACTTCTCCCTTAGGCGATTTTGTTAAATCTTAATGTATTGAAGCTTGGCTTGGTCTTGGTCAGGAGAGAATTCCAGTGATGCTACCTCCTTTTCAAGCTCCAAAAAATGGGCTTCATATGAAGAAATTCTACTAGATGATGCCAACACTTCCTTTTTCTGAGAAAATTGGATTTTTTAAAGCCCTATGTTTATATTAATCAAGTGATCACTGCTCAACAGCTATATTAGAAATGGTAAAAATTCTTAACAGTATTTTAAAATCCAAAAACAAAAAACCAAGGAAGTGCATATGTTTTATATAACCATTTTACATAATAATACATTTAAATAGATCAAGAGGAATTTTCAATAATAAAAGTTTGGGTCGTTACACACACTTTGGGCATAACCTAGTCATGTGCTCTACTGTAGCTATCATATCTCAGACACCCAACGACCACTTCTAAGGACTAGATATCCTATAAGCACACAATCATTTAAAGAGATACATTAAATTCATTATTTTCTTTTTACCATTACCATTCAGTAATTAATTCATTAACCATTAATTAATAACAATAATCCACTTAAATTACTAACCATGGATATGAAGAATTAAGTTAATTGCATTTGTTTTCAAGGAGTTTTTTGTGAGTGTTTGGTGAAACATTTCAATATGTTTTAAGATTTTTAAATGTGATGATTGCATCACTGGTTTGAAGTTTATAAAAACTTATGTCATTGGTTATTTTAGGTTGAAAAAATGTTAACGACATCAAATTTAATTGGAATAATCAAGAAGAGATATAGAAAAAAAAAATTATCATAAGGGAAGTGAGTTTGAGTATGGATATGTTGAGTATTTTGGTTCGGTTAGCTTTTCATCTTATGGAAAACAATTTATAGTGTGTTTTACTAAAAAAATTCCAACTTGTGGACAAGGTCAAGAAAACTCAAACCCTTAAATATGTGGGGCTCAGGAGGGTCAACCATGACCAAGAGGAGCTAGATTGGGTCTAGAAAGGTATCATAGTGGGAGAATTATATTTCCCACATAGAGGTAGTATAGGGAGACACTATGCGGGGGGGGGGGGATGACATAGAAGGCGTCTGACATGGGGTTGTGTGAGGAAGCATAAAAAAGTGGTACCAGTAACTAAATTATGAGCCACTCCTATCACAACTTGTATTATAAGGCATCACTAATTGGATAACCATTTCGATGTGGGATTTCTCAAGTTAAATCAAAACCATTGTATTTGATTAGTGAAGATCCTGACCATCATATCATTCAGTCACGATCCACAACCATGATATCTATTTGATATATCAACTAAGCCATCTAATCTATTTGTGTATCATCTGGATTATCTGATTGATCTTGTTACTTCATCTTCCCCAACACACCTCATGCTCGAGTGTTATTCATCAAAGCTCCATTTCTTTATCGATCAAAGCTCGATCCAAAGTCTCACCTTATTTTTTCATTATTCTAAAAATTACATTATGATCAAAATCATCTATAATTTTTTTGAATGATTAATTGAAAATTAAACATGGATTTGAAGCGTGGATAAAATATTAGATACCACTGACTATAATGGTCAGTGATCATAGTAAGTTCTTTCTCTATGATTCTCGAAGGTTCTTGAATAATATTTGTTGGCTATAAATACCATAGGGTGGGTTCATTTTGGTCTATTGAGTTTGAGAGGTTTGGTTTTCCAATAAAGTTGAGTATCTGTGATCACTCTGGTTCATAGAAATGAGTTCCACACTCACTCTGTCTCGTGCAAAGAATATATTTTCCATGATAAAAATTATATTTTCTTTTCACACTCATTATTTTCACAAAGAATAGTTTTCTTTGAAGCAATCATAAAATCGTGATATCCCTACACATTTATCTTCTTATATTTTCATGAACATATCTGAGGAACCATAGAATAGTACACACACACACATAGTATTTCTTAAAGAAGACCTTTAACACATTAATATTTCATACCCGTTTGGGTTTATACATGAAAGAATAAAATTATACAGGGAGTGTTCTATTTTTTTACATGAAGGTAGTGTGATTTTTTTTCATGAAGAAAAAGGTGTCATGCATGTTTTATAAGCATGAGGGTTGTGCAAGTGGTTAGTGTGGTAAAAGGTGAGTGCATAAGAAGTTTGGACAATGTGTATGTGTGCATAATTGTTGCACAAATGGGGAGTATGCATGAGGTAGAAGCAATGAATAGTGCACAAGCACATACATGATACCAATATTGAATATAGGCAGCGTGTGTGGTTTATGCTAAGTGTGTGAAAACTAAACAATGTGTTTGCATGAAGGGTTGAAGAAAAATAAAGTGAACAATATGTGTGTGTGAAGTATTTGAGAAGTATTCATAAATTGAGAAAATAATATACAGTTTATGCAAGCCTCCATGCATACACATGCATTGAGTATCAAATAGTGAACAATTTGTGTATGTAGAAAAATAATTGGGGTAGTGTAAAGTGATTGTACAAGTGAACATTGTATGTGTTAGGGAGTGCATAAAAAAATACATACATGAAAATAAAATTTCATTGACATAAATTGAGAAGTCCATGAAGTGTATTAAATATATGAATTATGTTTGAAGAAGAGCATGTGCAACAACATTGTATGGTGAACAGTGAATTATGAGACTAAATATGGGACAATTTTACTATCAGTGAATCAAAATTTTTCCATATTTTAGTTTTTAGTGTTCAGTGAGGATTTGTCTTCATCAAAAGAAATAATTATTTCCTAAGCAGTGTTGTATCGAGGCAGGTGATTTTATATAGTGATCAGATGTTTTATGAGAAAGTCCAATATCAGTGCAAAGGTACTTGAATTGTACACAAGACAGTGTGATCCAACTAGCTTTTGTAGAAATATATTTAATTGATATTTCTACATTGGATCAATCTTCTGAAGTTTAAGGCTACATCTAGGGGGTCTATCAAATTGTTGAAGTTTGTGATGGGGGGTCCAACCAATCATGGTGAAGAAGGTGCAGTTGGGGAGTCTAATCAAATGTTGAAGGCTGATTGGAATTGGGGGGCATAACCAATTTTTAATTGGGGGTCTAACTAATTACCATTGTAATCACCTTCTGTTATAATGGTGAATTCATGTTGGGGAGTCTAACCAACATAGAAAGGAGAATATCTTTATACCAAACCTTTTAAAACCATATGTTCTGTGTTTTATTTGTTTTTTATTTCTTGTAGGGTGAGGTTGAGTATTAAAAAAGGGATTGATAATTTAATCAGTCATAGAGGTTGAATCAAAAGTAAAATATTTTGTAAAAATAGTATATAACTAATTCACACCCCCTATCAATGGTATCTAACTGATCCTTGTCCACTTCATAAGCCAAGTCCATGACCTCCAAGGATAATCCAGTCCGATTCCATGGTTTCTCAAGATTAATATCTTTTTAGCATTTGTATTCCATCATCACCAAACTCATGGGTTAAGTCATTTATTTAACATTATTAAAATCATTGCATTATCAAGAAACTCTTGAAAAACTATACTAAGATACAACCAAGAGGAACCATGAAACCAAGCACATCCAGTTTCCTCAAGAAGTTGGGAAATGAATTCAAATAAAACAAGAAACCTTGATATTGACCATTAAAGGGGTTCATTTCAAGTAAGAATTCATCTTTATCACATTAATGGGTGAGCCCAGCTTCAACCCATTCCATCATCTCTAGTTCCATCCCTTATACCTACATTCATGTATCGATGTATCTCTCCATCACAGATGTTAACTACTACCAGATCATACATGCCTCCCCATCCCATATCACATTAGCCATTCTAGGCTCATATCACATAATGAATCTTAGGATTATCCATCCCAGACTCATATCATGTCACATAGAAAATCTCACACCCAGATCACATCATAAAAGAAGTAGGAAATAAACATAGTTAATATGGAAATCTAGGCCCTAAAATAAGGCATCCATCCTTCACACGAAAACGAGCTCTCATAACTAAAACAAAAAGCTCTCAACCTTCTCAGCATATAGGAAACTCAGATCCTAACAATTATCACTATCAAATAAACAATTTTTATTCCTTATTGAATTAACTGATTCATTATTCAAAGGTTCCAACTATGGGAAACCCAAGACATCAAGTTATAACAAGCCACTAAATTAATTAAATAATTAATTTAAAAATGATCCCATCATACATTACAGTTTCAATAAACTTATGGAATTACAATTTATTAACATGACTTTAATTATATTTATCAATAAGCATTAACATGATTCACACTATTTATCAAATTTCATCGACACATGGAATTACATATTTAATTAAACATGAATACTCACATCAATTTTATCATAATAAAATCACAAAAAACACCATATTCATTAAACATGCCTCTTTATTCTCCAACCAATTAATTATAAATTAATTCCATATTAGTGTTCTTTACCATGTTCCATCAAGAAAAATATACTAAAACAAGAATAAAATCATGCTATATAATCATATAATATATTTCACACTATCTATAAATCAAGAGGCAAACTGTTATCATGGTAGAAAAAATGACAAATGATCACAATCCATTTCATTATTAATTCAGTTCAATATTCATTAGGTAAATTCCATTTCCACCCAAGGGGATAAACCATGATAACTCTATGATTATATGTAAATAAATAGGAGAAGCAACAGATCCCCTATCTTGAGGAAGAATATTGATGTGACTCACTACACCAAAAACAAGGGGCACATTCAAGGTGGAATCACTGCTAGAGGAAACAAGATCCAACAATAGAAATATTTCATGACTATAAGGGAATGATTCATAATCTCTAATCGAAAGAGAAGGAAAGTAGGAAGGAACAAAGGGAATGACCTTTTTTTATTTGACAGACAGGACAATCAGAATTTTAGATTGCAAAGATTCAATTACAACTATTTCAGATCTCATTAAAATTCACACAGAGAGACTCATTTATTTCCTTGAAAATCTCATAAAATCAAGGATATAATTATCTTTGAAAAATCCTCATTTAAAGGCCCTTCATTTTCATCGTTGAAACACCCATATAGCAGTTTTCACAAAACTGGTGGAAATCTCTAGGTGGCTAATTTCACGTAGTCAGAATCCCAATGTAGCCAAAAGCCTCACGTAGTTAATCCACATAGTTGATCGCTCACATAGTCGATCGCTCACATAGGTGATTTGTCACATATCTAGTCGCTCATGTTTCTGATCACTCACATAGCCGATCCACATTGCGGATTCATCCATGTAGCCAATTCATATAGCTGATCTCTCACATAGTTGATCACTCAAGTAGATGATCTATATAGTTGATCCATCCACGTAGCTAATCTAGTGATCTAACTGATCCATCCATATAGCTGATCTTATGTAGTTGATGGATCCATGTAGCTAGTTACTCCACATAATCGATTTGAATAACTGTGAATTGGGCTCTCACCCAAGTCACGGACGACACATTCACAATGTAGAACCCTTACATGTTGTGAATCCTCCCTTCTTCCAGTTTGTAACAACCAGACACCTGCTGGCCAACTCTAGGCCTCCTCCAAGCACCACAGGCTTCAAAAACATACAAAGGGTCGAAATAGGTGGATCCAATCCCTTAAAATAAACATATTTATTAAATTATAATATTTTTTATAATTATAGATATTTTTTATATTATATTATTATCATATATAACATTATAATTTTTTTTAATAAAATTAAAATTTTAATAAATAAAATCATACTAATATTTCTAGTTATATAGTAAATATAACTATATATATATATATAATAAATATAATTTTCTATATGAATATAATGATAATAGAAATTAAAATTATATTTTCTAATATAGTTCCAGTTATAATATATTGAAAATAAAAAATATAGTTATATTAAATAAATAATTTCCTATTTAATAATTTGTTTATATTATAAAATAATTAATTATATAAAAAGATTAATTTTAAAATACATAATCCAATTTCTTAAAAAAATTATAAATTTCATGTGTTGAATTTACATAAATATAATTATATTAAGATAATAAATTGTATGCTGATTAGATTAAAATGTATTTGTTAAATTTATACAATTATATGAATATACAATTACATTTTTTGAATTTTAAATCTATTTTGATTATATAAATTTAAAAAATATATTATATTATAGATTTATATATTTAAATAAATTTAACGTATATAATTTTTTATATCTTTGTAAAATTATTAGTTTGTATAATATTAATTTTATAAATATAAATTATAAAATTTTATATAATAATAATAACAATTAAAAAATATATTTACAATTTTATTTTAACTAATACAATTATAATTATAATATAACACATATATTTATTAAATATTATGAATTAAATTATAGTCATAATTATAGTTTAAAAATTTAATCTAAAATACAAATGTCCTTGCATCAACAATGCCCTAATCGAACAAATTTTTAAAATTATGAATATAAAAACATTTTTTAGCCCC
Source organism: Viscum album (assembly GCA_963277665.1). Classification (NCBI taxonomy): domain Eukaryota; kingdom Viridiplantae; phylum Streptophyta; class Magnoliopsida; order Santalales; family Viscaceae; genus Viscum; species Viscum album. The sequence goes on from OY728150.1 coordinate 719,792,163, forward strand.
ATGGGCACAACCTAGTGGTTGCACCCTATGGTGGTCATTCGGGAGGTCTCGATTTCGAGCCTCCCCACCCAAAAATAGACAGGTTTTTAGTTTTTTTCTCCTCCCAAATCGATGTAAAAATGTTTTTTACCAAAATGATGCACCCTACTATGTTTACAGAAATATGGTGAGAACTACGCCTTCGTCTTCATTCAACTTGAAGGCGGGATCTTCGATCACGCCTTCAACATAAAGAAGTTGTCATTTATATTTTTATTAACTAATTTTTTTTTATTATTTATTAAAAATAAATATAATTTTTAATAAATAATAAATAATAACTAAAATTTAATAATAAAACTAATAATAATTAATAATAAATTAATAATAATTGTTAATAATTGTTAATAATTAATATAAATTTGTAAGTATCGTTATTAATTAATAATAATTTGAAATATATAATAATTAACAATAATAAATATTAATTTCCATCAATTATTAATAAGATTATATATACGTTATATATATGTTGTGACATTATATAATACCACATTTACGTTATTTTCCCATTAAATAACATTATATTTACATCATTTTCATGTAATATTTATGTTATATTTACATTACATAATTGAAATATAATGAAAATATAACACTATATAATGTAAATATATTGTTTTTATGATGTTATATAATATAGCTATAACATAAATATAACATAAATATATTGTAAATATAACATTTATATTATGTAAATCTCATATTATATAGCTCTATATAACACAAATATAACAATGTATTTATACAAATATAAAGTTATATAGAATAAATATAATGTAAATATAACACTATATAGTGAAAACACAACATTATATTTATGTTAAATTTACATTATATAACATAAACATTACATTATATAATGAAAGTGTTATGTAAATATAATGTTATATAATGACAATATAACATAAATATAATGTTAATATAGCATAAATATATTATAAATATAACATTTATATAATTTAAATAAAATATTAAATAAATTTATATAATGTTATATTTATGCAAATATGAAGTTATATAACATAAACATAATGTAAACATAACATTATTTAATATAAATATAACATTATATAATGAAAAAAACGTTATATAATGTGATTATTATATAAATATGACGTTATATAATGTATATATAACATAAATATAATATGAATATAACATAAATATAACGTTATAGAACATAATTACAACTTATTCATATGAAAAATATAGTGTAAATATAACATAAATATAATGTAAATATAACATTATTATATTGTTATATAACATTAATATACCATTATAAATCATCATATAGCGCATATATAATGTATATATAAGCTTATATAATGTAAATATAATGTTATATTTTCATTATGTAACATTATATTTATGTCATATAATTTTATAATAATGTTATATTTATATTATATTGATGTTATATAATGTTATTTTTATATTATATTTATATTATGTAACATTATATTTGTTGGACCCTCTATGTTATAGTAGTTTTCATAATCACAAATAAATGTCAACCTACATATACTACTATTTCATGCCATTTAATATCTCTACGTAAATCAATTATTTCATACATAACTATATACTTCGATAAGTCAATACCCTATATATATATGTGTGTGAATCAATTTGTTTACAAGTGTATTTTTACATGTATTTTTGGATGTCATTTAATCTAGTAATGTTATGTGTAAGACAGACACTTCATAATCCATTTAGAGTCATTGGCACCGATAGGATATCCGACACACCGATGTTCGACACACCGATGTTCGACACACTGATGTTCGACACACCGATGTTCGACACACCGATGTTCGACACACCGATATTCGACACACTGATGTTCGACACACCGATGATGACAGACCGAAGATGACAGACCGAAGATGACATACCGAAGATGACAGACTGAAGATGACACACCGAAGATGATAGCCCGAAGATGACAGACCGATGCAAATGACTCACCGATAGTCATAAATAACTGTTTCAAATTTATTAATTCAAATTTATTTCTAACAGTAATATTTAGACAAATTAATGTTTCTGACATTATTTAATGTCGTATGTAGGACCATCCATAGACAGTATGAGGTACATGCATGTGGGGAGATCTTTATGCCTACTGGACCTTGAACTATTAAAGGATTACAAGCTCAACCTAAAAAGAGAGACGATGAACCTACTAGAAAAACAAAAAGGCTGGTTGTATGAATGTGTAAGATATTTCAAATAGAAGATTTTGAAGATTGAGTATATAAGAAGTTTAATATAACAAGCTACATCCTGCTGAAGCTCGCTGAACATCCTGACATCGAAGAGCTCAACCTTTTCACACCTGGAAGCAATATTACCGAGACTACGATACCCTATTTTGGAGCCAACTTCCAGAAGAGGACTCTAATATCATTTTCTCTACATCCATTGAGTCCAGAGCTTTACTGCACAACACACAGAGATTTATAAACTCTATTCTTCTTTTATAACTCTGTTGTGATCTTGTGTTTTTTTTATGCTGTGTGTGTATCTGTTTGTTTCACACACACTGTCTCCTGAGTATAACTGAAGGATACTAAAATATCATCACACTCAATCTCTTTCTACTCTTGTATCCCACATAGAACTGTGAAAGAGATCCTGTGTGATCTATTTGATAGTTTTCCCACGAATAACTATTGTAGATGTCAAGTGTGACCTGGACATCCATGTGTGCTATTGTGAACCCTGATCCAGGGTGTGTATCAAAAGTTTATTAATATAAACGAATTGGTGGTAGGTGATTACCAAGTGGAGAGGACTAAGTCTCAGCTTGATACTAAACCTCTTTTTTTTAACTATTGTGTTGTTTTTATTGTGTTTTAATCTGTTATGTATTTCTCACCTTAAGATAAACTTAACTTTTATAGTTAGTTTAGCAAGTGTTTATATCTTTTTTGAATCAGTAGATTAGTTTTAAAAGTTTGACTAATACTTAGATTGGTAAATATGAGAACTAATCAATCTTTTGAGAAATTAATTGAACATTCAAGACTTTTATAAATTCACTAAAAGCTGACTTTGATTTTATTTTAATAGGGGATGTTATTTTAAAGAACCAATTTTAACATAAATTTTTATATACACTCAATTCACCCCCCCTATTGAGTGATCTACTCTGACCAACATTTGGTATCAGTGGAATTTAAAAGTTATTGTCAGTTTTTTAAATCTTGTCAACTGTGATTATAGTTGTTTTTCAAAGATCTCATAATTTCTGTTATTTCTAAATTTTTATCTCTTTGAAATTATTTTACAATCTATATAATGGATAATAGATTAAAAGGGGATAATACTAATAGACCACCTTTCTTTAATGGAACTAATTATGCTCAGTTGAAGCTTAAGATGAAAATTGATCTAGAAAACATGGGATTTGAAATCTGGACTACTATTTAAAGTAAATATACAGTTCCTAAAACTTCTAGAAACACTTGGGATGAACCTACCAAGACTTCCTATAACAATAATTGTAAAGAAATTAATGCACTATACTATGCACTATGAGATGAAGAATTTAATTGTATCTCTTCTTGTAAAACCGCACATGAGATTTGGGACACTCTATCTGTTTCTCATGAGGGAACTTATAATGATAAAGAAATGAGATTAAATACTTATACTATTAAATATGAAAACTTTATAATGAATCCTGATGAGTCTATTTCTGATATGTATCTTAGGTTCAATGAAATTTTGAATACCGTGATTTCTTTAGGAAGATAAGTAACAACGAAAGAGCAAATTATGTGGATTCTGCGATGCTTACCATAAATATGGCATGGAACATATGTATCAATCAGAGAATCATGCGATATTGATAAGATTACAGTGAAGGAATTTATTGGAAAATTATTGATGTATGAAGAGGAATTGAAGGTAAATCAAGAAGAAGATGAACCAAAAAGAAATTTTATATCTATTCAAGACAACTGCTTCTAAAAGAAAAGACAAGGAGAAAGTTCAAGCTGTTATTGAAAGCTCAAGAAGTGATGAAGTAGATTTGGAAAGTGATGAAGAAATGGCCCAGTTGGCTAGAAGATTCCAGAAATTTTATAGGAAAAAGAAGTTTTTCAAAAAACCCAATTACAAAGGAAAGTATGATAGCAAGGAAAATTGTAAAAGGTTTGGAAGAGAAATGATAAATCAGAAGAGATAATCTGTTATGAATGTAAAAGGAAAGGACATGTCAAGACAGACTGTCCAAAGATGAAATACAAAAAAAATTATGAAAATAAGGATAGAAGGTATAAAAAAACAATAAAGGCCATCTAGAGTGCCTCTGAGGACAGCTCAAGTGAATTTGTCTCTTCTCAAAACGAGAAAGATGATATGGCTAATATGTTTTTTATGACAAACACAACTGAGGTAACCTTAGACTCTCCTGGGCATAATTTTTATTATTCTAAAAGTGAATATGAGAATATGAAAAATGTTGAATTGTTCAAATATTGCAATATGCTAGAAGAAACATGTAATGAGTTGAAAGATAAGTATAAATCTTTGAAGAAACAACACGCTTTTACTGTGACTGTTAACTCTGAAATTACAACTGAAAATGGAAAAAATGATCAACATCTCAAGGAAAACAATTATTTAAAATTGTCTAATGAGCAATTGAAGAAAGACTTGAAAAATGTCACAAATGGGAAAAATACTCTTACTCAAATGTTTGGTAAAAAAATAGATTTTAAGTGTACTTTAAGAATAGGATATCAACCAGGTCACAGGAATTTATCCAAATCACATTTTGTAACCAGATCTAGAAAATCTACTACCTTTTTCAAAAACTGGAATTTTACCACAAGTTCTAGTTCCAAGAATTCTTTTACTACATCTAATTCTTCAGGAACAAACAAAGTTTACTTTTCAAACAATTTATATTCTGCATATAGAAAACCCATAAGATAGTTGTGGGTTCCTAAATCTTATATCACTAATGTATCTGAACCCAAAAAAAATATGGGTACCAAAGTCGTTTCTTGGATGAACTGTTTTGTAGGTAAACTGCCTAAAGAGATCCTATAAAAAGTTGTGGTACTTGGATAGTGGGTGTTCAAAACATATGACAGGGGATTTTTCAAGCTTTAAAAGTCTTATCAATATTTATAGAGGACATGTCACATTTGGTGACAATGGTAAAGGAAAAATCATCGGCCTAGGCCAGATTGGTAACCCTAACTCTATTTCAATTTCTAAAGTATTGTACATTGATGGATTAAAGTATAACATGCTCGACATATCTCAATTGTGTGATGATGGATTTAATGTTAAATTCAAAAATGATTCATACCATGTTTTTTATGCCAAGAATAACTTAGTATTTACTACTTTTAGAAATGACAATGTATATGCTATAAATCTAGACACACTGGCCTCACAAAATGTCTCTTATCTAAATGTCTTTCACAAAGAGTATTGGCTTTGGCATAGAAGACTAGGACATTGCAACATACACTCTCTTAGAAAGTTAACTAGAAATGTTTTAGTTAAGGACTTACCCAAATTATAGTTTCCAAATAATAAAGTATGTAACCCTCGTCAAAAAGGAAAGAAACATAAAATATCTTTCAAACCAAAGTAAGAATTAACTACTTATCAACCTCTTAAATTGGTTCACATGGAATTATTTGGACCATATAGAGTTTCGAGTATTAATGGGAAGCACTATGTTTATGTTCTTGTAGATGATTTCTCTAGGTACACCTGGACCTTTTTCCTAGCTCACAAAAGTGAAGCTTGTTCACACTTTACCAAGTATGCTATGACTGTAGAAAATCTTAGCAGACTTAAGATTAAATCCTTAAGAATTGATCATGGTCGTGAGTTTGCGAATCAAGATTTTGAAGCTTTTTGCTCACTGAATGGCTATAATCATAATTTCTGTGCTCCTAGGACACCTCAACTGAATAGTGTGGTAGAAAGAAGAAATAGGACTCTACTAGAAATTTCCCAAACTATGCTCAATGAATATGACCTACCTATTTATTTTTGGGATGAAGCTATTAATACAGCTTGTTACATAATAAAAAGAGTCTTGATCAGACCCATCCTTAAGAAAACTCCTTATGAGTTGTGGAATAATAGGAAACACAAAGTAGGTTATTTTAAAGTGTTTTGATGTAAAGTTTATATTCTGAACACTAAAGATAATTTAGATAAATTTTCCTCCAAAAGTGATGAAGGAATATTTCTTAGATATTCTACATCAATCAAATCCTATAAAGTATTTAATAAGAAAACCAAATGTGTAGAGGAATCTATACATATCAAGTTTGATGAAGAATATCCACATGATCCTAATACCTCACTAGAAAATATTGAAGAGGATATGTCCAATCTAGAAATTATTGATAAAACCTCAAATCATCATGTGAAGGAATCTGTGAAAACATCCAGTTCTAGAAATTCTCCAGATCATAACCATAGTGAACCAGATCAACCTGAACAACTTGAAATATCAATTCCTACCTTCCCTAGACCAACTAGGACCCTTAAGAATCACCCCTAGATTCTGTTTTTGGAGATTTAGATAGAGGAACACACACAAGATCTTCTTTGAGAAACCAGGTTGAACATCAAGCCTTCTTTTCACAGCTTGAACCTAAAAATATCAATGATGTGATCATAGATGAATTTTGGGTAATGGTTATGAAAGAAGAACTTAATTTGTTTGAATGAAATAAAGTTTGGAAACTTGTAGATAGACCGAAGGATTCTTTGACCATAGGAACCAAATGGGTGTTTAGAAATAAAGTAGATGAAGCTGGAAATATAAATATAAATAAAGCTAGACTAGTTGCACAAGGATATAATCAAGAAGAGGGAATTTATTATGAAGAGACTTTTACACCAATAGTTAGACTTAAAGCAATTAGGATCTTACCTGCCTATGCAGCACACTTGGATTTTAAACTTTATCAAATGGATGTTAAAAGTACATTATTAAATGGTTATATAGTTGAGGATGTTTTTGTTGAACAACCCCCAGGTTTTACAAATCCACATTTTCCAAATCATGTGTTCAAATTATCTAAAGCTTTATATGGTTTGAAACGAGCTCCAAGAGCATGGATGGAAGGTTGAGTAATTTTCTTATTTCTAAAGGCTTTACAAAAGAACTTGCATATCCTAATTTATTTATAAAAATAATTTAAAAATAATTTTTAATATCCCAAATATATGTAGATGATATTATTTTTTGGATATACTAAAATTTCTTTATGTAATGATTTTTCAAAAATAATGCAAAGAGAGTTTGAAATGAGTTTAATGGGTGAAATTAAATATTTTCTTGGATTTCAAATATTTTAAAATAAATAAGGTATTATTTTAAATCAAAGTAAGTATATAAAAGATCTTTTGAAAAGATAAGGCTTTAATAGCATTAAGAGTAGTGAAACTCCTATGAGTTCTATATGTAAGTTGGATCTTGATGATAATGGAAAATTAGTTGATCAAACTTCTTACAGAAGAATGATTGGGAGTTTGATGTACTTAACTACTAGTAGGCCATATATTATGTTCAGTGTGTGTATGTGTGCGAGATTTCAAGAAAACCCAAAAGATTCACATTTAAATGTTGTTAAAATAATTTTCAAATACCTCAAGTATACAACTAATTTAGGATTGTTCTATCCTAAAGGACAAACTTTTGATTTAGTTAGCTATTAAGATGCTGACTTTGGTGGATTTAAGTTAGATAGAAAGAGTACCTCTGAAATATGTCACTTTTTGGGAAATTCTCTAATATCATGGTGTAGTAAAAAGAAAATTTTAGTTGCATTTTCAACTGCTGAAGTAGAATACATTGTTGTTGGATGTTGTTGTCCACAATTTTTTTGGATGAAACACACCTTATTAGACTATGGATTTCAATTCATACATATCCCCATAAACAGTGATAATACAAGTGCTATTAACATTTCTAATAATCCAATTTCTCATTTTAGAACAAATCATATTGATATAAGACATCACTTTTTGAGATATCATTATAAAAAAGGTGATATAACTCTTGAGTTTATTGGGACTGAGCATCAACTTTATTATATATTCACTAAACACCTAAAATCCGTGATAATGAACTAAATCAAACATGAACTAGGAATGATAAATCTCTAAAGTCCTGTCAAACTGATCCCTGAAACTGATCTTGTCAAACCGATCTTATGAAACTGATCTTGTGAAACTGATCCCTGAAACCGATCTTTTGAAATCGATCCCTAAAACCGATCCCTAAAACCAATCTTGTGAAACTGATACCTGAAAATGATCTGGTGAAAATGATCTTGTGAAATCAATCCCTAAAACCGATCTTGTGAAACCGATCTTGTGAAACCGATCTTGTGAAACTGATCCCTGAAACCGATCGTGTTAAACCGATTCAATAACACCGATGTATCTAAGGTGACTTGTAATTCAGTATATTTTAAGTAAGATGACATTGTTTAGGTATTATTTTTTCCACGTTTAAATTTTATGCTTTATGATTTACAATCCCTAAATGATATACTAAGCTTGATCCATCCCGACCTTTCACCTTCCCACTACCGTAAAGCCTTCTACCCATTGTCACTCTATTTCTCGACCCTCGACCTCTCAACTCCTTTAGAATCTAAAACCTAAAAATATAAAGGACCAAGCACGCTATAAAAGAGCCAAGAAAATCTCCATCTGTTAAGCGTCAAAAATTTGAGTCCAGTGGGACTACAAAACCGAGCTTGGAAAGCCGAGTGGTTACAGCTGAAAAAGAAGTATATGCTGAGTGGATTCTATCAAGCAAATCATTTTTATTGAGAGTGCTGGAATCTCAAGGGTGGCTAAGCTGGTTCTCTAATAATTAAATTCCTTATTATCCCTAACTAGTACATGAATTTTATAGACATTTGAATATATCCCTGGATGAATCTGAGGAAGATAAGATGAATTCAGTGGTAAAGGGAAAGGAAATAGCTTTTTTGTCTAAGGAATGGGGTGAGTGCTTGGAGGTGCCACATGAAGGTGTTTATGCTGATTATCCAGGTAATATTCCACCTTTCTCTAATTTATTCTCTTATGAAGATGCTCTGAAGGAGTTGAATGGAAATGGAGAATCTAGGAGGACTACTGCAAGTGAATTTGATAGAGAGGTAAGATTGCTTTTTAAGTTTATACAACATCAAATCTACCCAAGGAAGTGAGATTTCTCTGCTATTAAGTATTAGGATGTATTCTTGATCTATATATTGAAACATGGGATAAAAGTGAACCTGTTTAGGTATTTAATGGTGCATGAATCTGATTTTATAAATCCATCCAAGAAGGAAACTTGTTTGTACTATCTAAGGATGATATCTGCCATGTTAAAAAGGTTAGGTTGTGTGGAAGATGAATATGATGTGATAAGTTCATGTAGTGGTTTCTGCCTTCAAAAATATATTTGTAAAAGGATGAAGATCTTCTGGAACCCATGGAAGAAATTCTGGGTAGGTAACGAGGAAAGGTTGTATGAGGATTTCAATCCAATTGACTATCCTACTATACCAAAGGATCAAGTTGATCTAGGTATCAAATTAGGAGAAGAACTTGTTTATTTGGATGAGGAAGCTAAAACTGAAGTGCCAAGGGAAGAAGGATCTCCTTTTTATGACAAGAGTGATCCTGATATTACTGAAAGTTCCAAGGACATGTCTTATAGACATGCTAGTCCACCTTTAGACTTACCCTCAAGAGAATCCTTATTAGGTGATGAGGATGGGGAAGAGACCTAGGTTACTGGTATTGAAGGTTATGTAAGTAAATCATATGAGGAGTCTGGTGATGATGATGATGACTATGTAGTAAATGATGAGCATGTAAGTGATTCTTTAAAAGTGGGACAACAAGTAGTTGACAGATCCAATGAGGAATATGTACATAGAGCTGGTAATGGTGTTGAACCTATTGACCAGGAAGATGTTGATCATAGAGATGTTGGTCATGAGGACAGATCACCCCATCCTAATGAGGAAAATCAAGAAATCATTTAGGAATTAAATGAACTTATAGCTGGTGGCCATGAGGAAGAAGCTGAGGATCAAGTGCCTCAAATTGAGGAAGTACCTAGAGAAGTTGAAGTGGGTGGAGCACATGAAGAACCTCAAGCTCAGTTGATACCAGTACCTATAAATGTCATTATGGATAGAGGATAGGATGAAAAAGCTGATGAAGTTGAAGTTGTTCTTCAGACTCAAGGAAGAAGAATCGGGATTGACAATGTTGAACCAAGAGACTGGACCTGTACTCGAGAATGGAATAATGATCCAGGATACATTCTTTTATGGTTGGAATAAGACTCAGATGAAGAGAGTGTACCTCCTCCTCCTACTCTACAAACCAAAACTGAATAAGAACTTGTTCCACCAATTGCATCTCCAGTAGTAGAGCTAGTAGCAAATAAAGTGTCTCATGACTATGTCACTAAGGCTGATTTGGATCAATTCAAAAATGATATATGTGAGTATGTTAAATCCTCAGTTGGATCCAGGAGTGAATCCTCCACTTTGATAGGTATTTCAGATGCTGATGCAGCAAAGATTGCAATGATGGTGATCCAGGAGATTCTGCCAAATCACATTACTACAGTAGAAACCATCATTCGACATAATACCTTGCTAAGAAAATAAGTAAGGAAGATGAGAAATGAGTTAAATTCTCTAACCTCTAATTTTTAGACCTCCTTTAGTGGTGTACTGGAAGTTATTAAGAACTTTTTAACTCATATAATAAGTATATATCTTAAGAAATTGAAAGAGGATCTTGTCAAAATGATTACTGGCCCCTCCAGATCTAGGAGTGGGAAAGGGGCTATGGATGATTTGGAATCTCTCAAGGCTATGATGAGATAGGAACTCCAAAATCTTCAGAGTGTTTTAGACAAATAAACTCTTGAAAAGGTACATAGAAATATAGATCTTGTGTACAATATGGCCAGGTATTTCACAAATGAAGCCTCTGCTGCTTAGAAAGATATTAGAGAGAAAGTGGATAAGTACTTTACTATGATTTATACCAAGCATGATCTGATAAATAGCTTCAAGTTTCTAGAAAAAAATCTCACAATACCTCCAGTCACAGAAGCGTTCAAGAAACAAGTTTCTCAATTGAAAGAGTTTACCACTCTGCTGAATAAATTCATGTAGAATAAGTATAACTTAGAGAAATCTATACAATATGGTGGTGAAATCATCAATGATTTCATCAACCTTCTTAAGCCATATCTGCATTTCCAAGCTGAAGCAATTGTGGTCCCTCCTGTCGCTTCCATTAGTACTCCCTCCTGGCCTTCTGCTCCAATGACTATCTCTCAGGCTCTTTCCCATACTTGAACAGTCATTACAGAGAAATCTCCCAGTCGTGTGTTCTCAGAGAGAAGGCCTAGTCTTGCAGCAAATGTCCCTATAGGTGTTGCCCTACCTATAATTATCTTCAGACCACCTCTTCCCTCTACCACTCCCAAACCTTCTCATCCTACTCCGGATCCTTCAGATAAAGGTAAAGCCCCTCTGAAGCCAAACCCTTAGGGATGTATTGTATCTTTGATAGGTATTTGTCTTATTTTTATTGCCTGTACTCTTTTGTTTCTTAATGGAACTCCTTTTTTGTCTTCTCTATATCTCCATTTTTTCTGCTATTTATCTTATTTCCTTCTCCTTTTCATTTTTTTTGCTAATCCCAAAAGGGGGAGAAGAAGAGGCATACATTATTAATCTAAGGAGGAGATATTCTGGCATAGGACACATGGAATGTATTCAACACAATCTATTTATTAAGGGGGAGCATTGTTTTAAAAACTCGCACAAGGGAAGGCTTTAGTTATATTGAATAATCAAATTCAGTGAAGATTATGCTAAGTCCAGTTATTATTATTCCTTATATTTACATGTATGCCATAATTTGTGATTATCAAAAAGGGGGATATTTTTTGACCCTCTATGCTATAGTAGTTTTCATAATCACAAATAAATGTCAACCTACATATACTACTATTTCATGTCATTTAATATCTCTATGTAAATCAATTATTTCATATAGAACTATATACTTCAATAAATCAATTCCCTATATATATATATGAATCAATATGTTTACAAGTGTATTTTTACATTTATTTTTAGATGTCACTTAATCTAGTAATGTTATGTGTAAGACAGACATTTCATAAGCCTTTTAGAGCCCCTGGAACCTATATAATGTTCGACACATCGATGTTGGACACACTGATGTTCGACACACCGATGTTCGGCACACCGATGTTCGGCACACCGATGTTCGGCACACCGATGTTCGGCACACCGATGTTCGGCACACCGATGTTCGGCACACCGATGTTCGGCACACCGATGTTCGGCACACCGATGTTCGGCACACCGATGTTCGGCACACCGATGTTCGGCACACCGATGTTCGGCACACCGATGTTCAGCACACCGATGTTCGGCACACCGATGTTCGGTACAGTGATGTTCGATACACCGATGTTCGCCACATCGATGTTCGACACACCGATGTTCGACACACTGATGTTCGACACGCTGATGTTCTATACACCGATGTTCGACACATTGCTGTTCGACACACCGATGTTAGAAACACCGATGTTCGACACACCGATGTTCGACACACCAATGTTCGACACACCGATATTCTACACAATGATGTTTGACAGGCCAAAGATGATAGACCGAAGATGACACACTGAAGATGGCAGACCGAAGATGACACATTGAAGATGACAAACCGAAGATGACAAACCGATGCAAATGACTCACCGATAGTCATAAATAATTGTTTCAAATTTATTAATTCGAATTTATTTCTAACAGTAATATTTAGACAAATAAATGTTTATGAAATTATTTTATGTTGTATGCAAAACTATCCATAGATAGTATGAGGTACATGCATGTGGGAAGATCTCCATGCCTACTAGACCTTGAAGTATAAAAGGATTATAAGCTCAACCTAAAAAGAGAGACAGTGAACCCATTAGAAAAACAAGAAGGATGGATGTGCGAATGTGAAAGATATTGCAAATATAAGATTTCGAAGCTTGAGTATACAAGAAGTTTAATATTACAAGTTGTATCCTACAGAAGCTCGCTGAACATCCTAACATCGAAGAGCTGAACCTTTTCACACCTGGAAGCTAGATTACAGAGACTATGATACCCTGTTTTGGAGCCAACTTCCATAAGAGGACTTGAATATAATTTTCTCTACATCCATTGAGTCCAGAGCTTTATTACACAACACAAAGAGATTTATAAACTCTATTTTTCATTTATAACTCTGTTGTGATATTTTGTTTACTATTTGAGCAGTGTGTGTATCTGTTTGTGTCACACACTATCTTCTGAGCATAACTGAAGGATACTAAAATATCCTCACACTCAATCCCTTTCTACTTTTGTATCCCACGTAGAACTGTGGAAGAGATCCTGTGTGATCTGTTTGATAGTTTTCCCATGAATAATTGTGGTAGAAGTCAAGTGTGACCTGGACATCCCTGTGTGCTCTTGTGAACCCTAATCCAAGGTGTGGATCAAAAGTTTATTAATATAAACTTCTTGGCGGAAGGTGATCAGCAAGTGGAGAGGAATAAGTCTCATCTTGAGACTGAACCTCTTGTTTTAACCACTATGTTGTTTGTCTTGTTTTTAAATCTATTATGTATTTTTCACATTAAGATAAACTGAACTTTGATAGTTAGTTTAGAAAGTGTTTACATCTATTTTGAATCAGTAGATTAGTTTCAAAAGTTTGACTAATCTTTAGATTGGTAAAGCTGATAACTAATCAATATTTTGAGAAATTAATTGAACATTCAAGACTTTTCTAAATTCACTAGAAACTGAATTTGATTTTATATTAATAGGGATGTTATTTTAAAGAACCAATTTTAACAGAAATTGTTATAGACACTCAATTCACCCCCCCCCCTCTTGAGTGATCTACTCCAACCAACAATATTTACATTATATTTACATTATATACATTATATACATTATATTTATGTTATAATAATGTTATATTTTCATCATATAATGTTATGATAATGTTATATCTATAGTATATTTACTTTATATGATGTTATTTTATATTATATTTACCATATATAATGTTATATTTACAATATATTTATGTTATATTTACATTATATTTATGTTGTATAAATTATATTTGTTGGAATCAAATAGGGAAAACAAGTCTCAAGTCAGAATTAATCTGGGTCCAACCCATTTATTGGAGAGAGAGAAATTTATGAATGGAGATATTTTTCTCATCATTAATATAGGAGTATCACTCAACATTAATGAAGAGTTAATTTTTAATATTAATGGATAGAAAAAATGAATGTTGATTGTATGAATTAAAGATGTATACTTGATGCCTATATAAATAGATACAATGAATTTATTTTAGTACGACTGACGAGCACTAACAGTTTCTAACAAATTCAGAGGTTAATCCTCATCTGGGGAAGCTAACCTGGGTTCAAATAAAGTGTTGAAGGCACCATATCTAAAGGAAGAGGTTGAGAGACACAAGGGAGGAGTCCAAAAGGAGGGAGTTGAATTATGTAACGACTTAATGGTGTTTGAAGCATATCTTATGGTGATCTACGTAGAGTTTCTGGAGATGGTAGTTCATGTAACCTAGATGTTTCTTCTTATTGAATGAAAGTGATGATGTCATTATCTTATGGGTTTAGGATAAATTTCCATACCATATAATCTTGTTGTGTATTTTTTTTACTTTGTGATTTCATGGGTGTTCACTTTTTGTGTTGATTATTCACTTTTGTTTTTTGCTCAGAATGAAGAAATTTAGAGGAATGAGACCAGATAAAGGGATGAATCGATGTAGTGATTGGGGTGACCGGACTTTCAAGTTCTTGCCACCAAATATGCGTGTGATATTCCAAAGCAATGTTCTGTTTTTTTTTGCTTCCATAACTGGTCCCCAACACATGGTATCTGTAACATCCCAGTTCTGGGTACCGCCCAGAGGTGTCTCATACCTGGTGGGTCACATGGCCTCAAGCACAGTTCCCCAAACTCCAGAGGCTTCCGACTAGTAGCAAGGGCCTTGGGTGTGATAGTGGGGAAACTATGCCCTCATTGGAAGAGTAATGCAGCAGAAATAAATAGATAACAATAGAAAAAGCATAAAAAATACCATACAATAGTAAACAGAAGAAAACTAAAGGTAAATAGACAACTACAACATGTATATATATATATATCAATAATGATGCATGTCACAAGTATCTATAAAATCAGCCAAACAAGTCACAATGATGGAATACAGTACTAAAAAAAGTACAAATGAAAACAAGTAAACAACTCCTCAACATCGCAAGCCTCAGCTTGGTCCAATGCTCTACAGCTCCACAACAGTCAAGTACCTGAAGTAGCAGGGTGCTTGCCCTTATCTATACCTGCAACAATATAATATATTTGGGCCTAAATGGATGACCCAAATAGGGTGTTGAGATGAATCCTAATAGGAAACCATCCAAATATTTGTGCCTAACAGTCAGTGAATTTATATGACAGGCAATAAGAAAAATGAAGTAATAAACAAGGAAGTACTCAAAAGTAAACAGTCCTACAATTTCAATTACATTCATTTACATTTATTAATTATTCAACCAATCATTCACAAGTAACCCTTTGGGTAAGTTCTCATAGCCTAACCCCTCTAGTTCAACTGATACAAGGATATAATAACCTCCTAGGTATCTCACATGGTCTAACCGCTTTTGTCTCATAAAAATAAAGAATCTATGAGGATTCACTCATCATTAATTACCCCTATAGCCTTTTAACGATAAACTACATACACTCTGAGGAATCCCTCAATGTCAATTCCCCGTGTGGTCTCTTAACGGTAACTATAGACACTTTGAGGGATCACTCGGCGTCAATCCCTCCTTATGGTATCGCAATATGAAAAAAAATAACAGACACTCTGGGTAAGCCCTCAACGTCAATTCCCCCTATGGTCTCACTACACCAGGTTCCCATAGCCATGTGTAAATCAATCATGAACAAAGATATTCAACATCCAAAGTAAATCACAAATACTACTTGGCTAAAAGCTACAAAGAATAACACAAGAATGTTAAGTAATATCACTCCACTATAACAACACCAGGAATGGAAAACAAAGCATCCTAACAGAAAATTCTAGAGCCAACGACCAATATCAAATCAAACATGGACAAACAC
This sequence comes from Viscum album, assembly GCA_963277665.1. Lineage (NCBI taxonomy): Eukaryota > Viridiplantae > Streptophyta > Magnoliopsida > Santalales > Viscaceae > Viscum > Viscum album. The sequence goes on from OY728150.1 coordinate 719,808,503, forward strand.
ATCCATAGCATGGAAAATAACCCTATTCAAAAACAGGAGTCCTAACTCAAGCAATCAAAACATAATAGTCATTAACATGGTTAAATTCCCTAAACACGCAATACCCCAATCTAGGGTATTAGGCACTTTTCCACATAATATTCAAAGACTAACTACGGAAGGCAGAAACTACCTACCTTGGTGTTGTACGATCGATATACTCCAGCGTTGGCCCTTGAATTGGCCTAGAACAATGTAGATCTAAAATGAAGTCTAGAACATTCAACCAAGGATATCTCACGAAAGAGGGGAAATCTAGGGACAAGGCTCTAGAAGAATAAATAACTCACCCTTGCAATTCTAATGTAATCGATGGCGGTTGATTCAGAGAACGGATGATCGATCGGGGGCTCGAAGAAGAATTGTGCCCTACGGTCACTCTTGGGCGAGACGAGTCGAGAAGAAGGTGTTTCTGCAAATTAGACGTGACCTCGGTCCTATTTAACAAATAAAAAGAATAGTACATGTTGTGTCTTTTAAAAGTACCCAACATGTATATGCCTTTACTGGGCCTCGCTTTAGGCGGTTTCTAGGTCACCCCACATGGCCATGTATTTGTCCATTACACGACCTGTACACGGTCACCCGTGACAACTAGGTACACTGTGTGTACTCTTAAGTACATGGCACATACTCCTTAAATTTTTAGATTCTCCTATTTTTCCCAAAAACACTAGAAAAGAAAAACCCATAGCTAAAAAAGGTCCAGGTTCTTACAAACTTCCCCCCTTAAAGAAAATTGTCCCCAAATTTCCCTAGCAAGGCAACGTAGAAGAAGAATCCTCGAATAGCTTCGGCCACTGCAATCGTACATCGGCCTCCCTCTCCCAAGTCTCATCTTGTACTCACCCGTGCTTCCATAGCACTCGTACCAGAGGAACAAACCGGCCACGGAAAAACCTCTGCACTGTGGTCAACAATCTGGATAGGATTCTTCTCGAACAATATGTCCACCTCCAGCTCAACCTCTTCAGGTTGAAAAACATGAGATGAGTCTGAGAAGTAACGTCGTAGCTGAGAAACGTGGAAGACGTCATGCGTAGCCCAGCACCTATGAGGTAACTTCAACTGATAGGCAACCAGCCCAACTCTCTCCAAAACCTCAAACGGTCCAACATATCTCAACGAAAGGTTGCCCTGTCTCCCAATCCTCAAGTGTCCCAACCTCGGTGTGACACGTAAAAAAACCTGATCTTTGACCTCGAACTCCATAGGTCGTCTCCATCGATAAGCATAAGACTTCTATTGTGACTGTGCAGTAGCCATCCTCTTCTGAATCAACTCCACCTGCTCTGTTGTCTTCTGAACAAGACGAGGTCCCAGAATAGTTGACTCTCCTACTTCCTGCCAACATAGGGGTGATCGGAATGGCCTACCGTACAAAGCCTCATAATGTGTCATCTGTATAGTTTCTTGAAAACTATTATTGTAGGAAAACTCCACCAAAGTTATGTGCTTCTCCCAAGAACCTCCAAAATCTAGGATGCATGCTCAAAACATGTCCTCCAATACTTGTATAGTACGCTCAGATTGGCCATCTGTCTGGGGATGGTAAGTTATACTCATAAGTACTTGTGTACCCAAAGCCCTTTGTAATCCCTTCCAGACCCAAGAAGTAAAATGGGTGTCCCTATTTGAAATGATAGAGTGAAGAACCCCATGTAAGCGTATAATCTTATAGATGTACAACCTGAAGGTTCCGGGCGCAGCGGAAGCACGTGGGTGGATGTTCCCACTTGGCTTTTTGTCATTAGTAATGATCAATCCAGGATCAATATGATGATAAACTCCAGTCTCCACTGATCGAATTACAGAAAAAGACAGAGAGGAAGGTTTTTCCTAGAACCACAAACAAGGATCATTACAAGTTGATTATAATTAATTTAATCAATTGAAAAGAAATACCTTTTGGGTGTTCTTTCTTCGTTGATGTTCTTGATCACGTTCTGATGTGATTCATCGTTGCGTCGTAGAAGCCAAGTGTATAATTTCTCTACCGGTGATCCACACGTGCACCTCATATCTCTGGAGGTCGCCAAAGGAGTCTCTGGGTGCTAGCATGGAGAAACCTTTGCTTGCGTTGTCCGCCTTAGATCTTCTTGATCCAATGGAAGAGGGTCTCTCTCAGTCTTGAGAGTGTTCTTGGAGGAGGAGGTTCTTTCAGCCTTGAAAGAATTCTCCAGAATTGTTGTGCACAACGATTCTCTTTTTTTGGGTAGGAAAAGTGTTGGGGTTGTGAGGATATTTATAATTGGGTTTGAGGTTGTAGAGTTATGACAATAAATAAACACGTTACACATTTTATTTATTTAATTAACTCCATTTTGAAAACCCCATGTCGAGTCATTAATTCCTTTACATGCGCCCACACTGATTATAATAAATATCATTTAATAAAATGATATTTCCTCAAAATCCCAACTGGAAAAACTAAACGTCGTGTATTAA